>JASAUF010000339.1:0-712500 GCA_030180095.1 Magnolia changhungtana
ATGCATCCTCAGACAGTGATTCAGACACAAATCCCAACCGTCCCGTTCCATTCACATACCATAAAAGTTTATTGCCTTGCTTTCAACAAGCCATCGACATTTTATGCACATACACTTCAGGGCATTGCTGTAAATTTACTTGGCTTCTGGGTGTCATATCAGTAACAGCCTAATACACAAAAGCCTCAGCACCCATAACAGCCCTGTAACGATCCGTTATGAGGCCAAAATAGGTTTTTCAAAAAAAAATAAAAATAAAAAGCCTAATGGCGTTATAGCCCATATTATAACAGTAATGGCGGTGGCAGTTATGGCCCCCATTACTGTCATGGAATACCTTGGTTGTAGCACTTTTCCATTGTACACTGACTATTTTATAATAATAATTATTATCATTATCATTATTTTTGTATTCCACTAACTTAGTTTGCACTTGATGTCTGACCAGTCCTTTACTGTGGGCTTCAGTTGTGGTCTTCCTGCTTGTTAATGTTAAGGGTGAGTTACCACTCTACAAACATAAATTCCAACTAAAAAATTATCCACATTTCCAATTCAAGCAAATTCTAATCTCGGGTTATCGATAAATTTACTTCTTTCAGGTTGGCATGCGCTGTTTTGGGTATCTGTAATGCCTCTAATTGTAAGCAGCTCTTGGCACTGAAAACTGTGTCATCGCCACTCCCATTCAAACAATGTTTTTCTGACCCTTTGGTTGGTTGCAGATAATCCTGTTGGTTGGAACAAAGCTGCAAGTTATTATCATGACAATGGCCCTTGAAATCCGAGAGCGGCATGCAGTGGTTCAAGGAATTCCTCTTGTGCACATCAGTGACAAAAATTTTTGGTTCAGTCGGCCTCGTTTTATACTGTCACTCATCCATTTCACACTGTTTCAGGTATCAGTCACTTCTCTTTATTTTCAGTGTGTATGGTACCTGGAGGGTGCTTTTACAAACATGTAGTTTAATCCAGCAAGTGACAATCTAATGATGTTTCATAGCATTCATAATGTGGTAACCATCATATTTTTTCATATTTTGCATGAAAAATCATGGATTGGGAGCTTCGATTTCAGGATTTGGAGGAGATGGGCCGAGTTGCGGAAAATTGAAAAAAAAAATAAAAATTCCCAATTTCTCGCAAATCGGTTACAATCTGTGTCCAAACATAAAATCAAACATGTATGTAACCTAATCTAGTGATTCTTCTTTTGCTTTTTAATGTATTGCTTGTTTTTCCACATGTCTTCTTACATTTATAAATTATATGAATAGACTTTGAATATAATTTCATGAATTCGGTTAGACAACACATAGATTTGGACCCCATACAAAGAAAACCTATTATGTCATTATGTGCACTTATTTTTTGTAATGTATTGATTTATAATTGTGTATTGATGTCTTTTCTAATAATCACTGAAGTTTCATTGAAAAATTCAACAAATTTCCCATTGTTTCCCTATGTTTCCGACCACAACGATACATTACGTGATACAACCTATACATGCCATGCAATTACCGATACGTATCTGTATCCAGTTATTACTCAGCCATAGTAGATGCATTCCCCCTGCCACACACGCACACTCACTACTCTAAAGTGTCAAGTAAAAAGAAAGTGCAAGTTACATTTTTAAAATTATAAGACAACCCTAAATCCCGATCCACAATCTACTCTACAAAGTACAAGTTGCACTTCACAAATGACAATACAACTCCAAATCCCAATCTACAAAATACTCAACAGACGTTATACTTTATAGTCTATAAATTACAAGACAACCCTAAAATCCCATTCCCAATCCCCAAACTACTCTAAGATCTAAAATTAAAATAAATCAAGCTCTCCTATCCTGCCAAATTATAAACAAATCAAATCAACAAAAAAAATATTTTTTTTCTAATTTCTATTAACAGTACTTATTCATTCCATAATGTACTGAAAATTTATGAAATTCAAAACAAAAACAAAGTGCAATTCTTCCAATCGATATTCTGCATGTGATTGTACATGCAACCATTGTACATGCATTCCAAACATAAAGCATTGAATTCGAACCCCCAAAAAAAGGGCCTACTTTTTCTCTTTTTCCAAAAATTTGATATTCATTAAAAAATTCATCCAAAAAGAAAAGATAAAAAGTGCATTCTTCTAACTGATCTACTGCACGTGATTGTAGGTGCGATCATGAGACCATTGTACATGAATTCCAGCCATAAAGCATCTAATTCAAACAAAAAAAATCTGCCTTTTCCATTTTTTATTTTTTTTTCAGAACTTCACTAGCCATTAAAACAATCATCTAAAAAAATAAAAATAAAAATTGCATTCTTCCAACTAATGTACTGCATGTGATTGTAGATTCAGCCATTGTACATGTATTCCAACCATCAATCATCGAATTTGAATAAAAAAGGAAAAAAAAAAAAAACTGGCTTTTTCTATTTTTTTTTCAAAATTTCAGTATTCATTAAAAATTAATCCAAAAATAAAAAATGCATTCTTGCAGCTGATCCACTGTATGTGATTGTAGATGCCACCATTGTGCATGTTTCCAACCATAAAGCATCAAATTCTACAAAAAAAAAAAAAAAAAAAAAAAAAAAGACTACTTTGCATTATATTTTTTTTTAGTTCAAAATTTCAATATTCATTTAAAAAAAAAAAAATTCGTCTGAAAAAAATGCATTCTTCCAACTGATTCACCTCATGTTATTGTAGATGCAACCATTGTGCATGTATTCCAACCATAAAGTATCAAATTCTATAAAATTTTAAAAAAAAAAAAAAAAAAAAAAAAAAAAAAAAAAAAAAAAACCGTACTATTCTTTTTCTTTTTCTTTTTTGGTCAAAATTTCAATATTCATTAAAAAATTCATCCGAAAATAAAAAGTAAAAATATAAAAAATGTATTCTTCTAACTAATATTTTACATGTGATTGTAGATGCAACAATTGTACACGTATTCCAACCATAAAGTATCGAATTCAAACAAAAAAAAAAAACGTACTTTTTTTCTTTTCAAAAATTCAATATTTATTAAAAATTTATTTGAAAAATAAAATAATAAAAAATGCAAACTTCCAATTGATCTACTGCATGTGATTGTAGATGCCACCATTATACATGTATACCAACCATGAAGCACCGAATTCGAACAAAAAATTCCCTACTTTTTCTATTAAAAAAATTTAGTAATAATGAAAAAAGCGACAAAAAAGCTTGCAAGATGATGTTGATTTGGTGTTTTCACCTTCGATTTCATTATTTCCAACAATAAAACACAAAAAATGTTTGTACTTACCTCTTCTTTAAAAGAAAAAAAAGCCCACTCGAGCTTTGATTTGAAGTTTTAATTCCCATGAAGCACACAAACAATCAGATTTTGTGGGAACTAGCCTTGTTTGGAGCATAACGGAAGAGGAGGGGGGGGGGGGGGCTGGGGCATGACTGCTACATTACAATCATTACATAACTGTTTTTAATACCTTGGTAGAGACAACAATGTGCTCAATGGTGGTGATTATTCCATCCCAACTTGGTAGTTTGTTTCTCTTCACATGGGATAACTGCAAGACTAAACCTAAGTCATGTTATGGAATTTAGGGTTGGTACAACTTTCTCTTAGCATTGTTGGCCATTGTGTCCACTTCATTCTTCCTTGTGGGCCTATTAAAGAGACTCCATAAAGGAATTCTTGTAAACCACTAAACAATAATATAGTCCAACTGTTTGGACTTCTCTCTCTCTCTCTCTCTCTCTCTCTCTCTCTCTCTCTCTCTCTCTCTCTACAAGCACGCATGCACACACATGGAACCATGCACACAAATAGATACATTTATGTATGATATGCATACACACATGTATGTATATGTATTCCTCATTTTCATCTTTTTCCCTTACGAGGGGCAAAGAAAAGTGAGTTCTATAACCAAAAGCCCAACTGTAGAGAGTTACTTATTTTTCTGGAGAGAGAGTGAGAGGTCTTGTCTTTCCTTTTGAGTGTAAAAGTTGTACACGTCAGGGAAGCTGATCCTCAAGCAAGGGTTGGCATGGGAAGAAAGCATGTGATCCCATTCTTGTATGGTGGAATTGGTTGGTGGCCATGTGGTTTTTCTTTCTCTGATTGAGAGGTTTTCCCTGTAAATCAGTCTGTCCTTCCCATGCACTTTGCTCTCTTTATTTTCTTCCTTGGATTTCTTGTCGTGATTGTGTGTTTCCTTGCATGTACTTTTGTTTGTTAAATTTTCTACGTGATTCATCCCCAACACTTGTCATACATTCCCATGAGACGTGTTTATTGAGGATCTGTAGTAAGCTATGCGCTATCAACATTTCTCTCATCTCATTTTCTCTTGAAATCACTCTCCTCTTGAAAGACATGGGATTGTTGTACTTATGTTGTAAGAAAAAACATTTCTAAATAGCCAATGGCTGATTGCTTCAAATTTGTATGCAGAATGCATTTCAAATAATATACTTCCTTTGGATATGGGTAATTAACTTCATTTCATTCTCTTACAATTTATAATTTTATTTATTTAAAACTATGCTATGATTATAATATTTTCAATTGTCAAACTTGAAATATTTTTTCTTTCTTTTTGCAGTACGAGTTTGGGTTGTATTCTTGCTTACACGAAAATTTTACACTTATAATTTGCAGAGTTGCTCTTGGGTAAGCCTTCATTCTGTGACATTTTTTCTTTTTGTTCTATGTTAATCCAAAAAAGAAAATAAAGGAAAAGAAATAAACAAAGAAAGAAACTATAGTTGTGATGATTTTTTGAAGTTCAGGCATGCATGAAGCTGTGGATTTCTTTCATACAGTGTAGTAATTACTCCCAGATAGTTCCAAAAGTAATTTTCTTTTGGCCAAGTTTGACAAGCCTCTTTGCATCATAGCTGAAAAATGCATTCATTAATGATTTTTCAAGTGAGAAAAGAGAAGGTCCAGATATGATTTTGAAACTTCTCCCTCAATAGAAAAATAGCCAAATTGTAATTTCTTTCCTTCACATTCAAAATTGACAGTCTAGTTCCAAATGTTAATTATATTACTTTGAAGTTGGACTTTTAAAAAAATGTAAATTCTAGTTTGGGTTACTAACATTATCAAATTTGTCACTTGCTCTTAGTTTTGACTTCATTAGGCTAATGGTTACAATTGGATTTAAAACTGCATTCAGAAACATTCTTAAGCATACTGGTATGTTGCTTTTCATGGGTGTATTCTTCACAGACACCTTGCGTTGAATAAATTCACTTCAAATAAAAATAATTGCAATAGTTTTCAAACAAAATAACCCTGCACTGTACTAGTTTTTGTTGCTTTTCATGGGTGCATTCTTCACAGGCACCTTGCATTGAATAATGCATTCACGTCAAATAAAAATAAATTGCAACAGTTTTCAAACAAAATAACCCTGTGCTGTACTAGTTTTTTGTGAATGGGTTTTCTTTTGTTATTTCCTCCTATGATTGTGCCTTTTCATTTCACAAAATGCTGCATCTAGCATTAAATCATGGTAAGTGAATGCAGCTCATCCGAGTTCTTCATCATCTCATGATTAGAGAAAATTGATATTAGCTGTCATGACCTTTAAAATGTAATGATGGCTACTTAACTTATTTGCTAGTTAACATGAGAGTATACACTAGAAGATATTTCTTATTTGTTTGCTGTCCTACTATCAACTGCAACTTACCAAGATAAACAACAACAATATTATTATTATTATTATTATTATTATTATTATTAAGGTATAAAGAAATCACCACTCTGGCTGCTAGCAGCACCCTTCCCTTTCTACTTTTGGTTACACACTAGTGCCATTTTGTACTACAGAATTAATTTAAATTACAGATTTTGTGAAATGATTCTATGCAATTGCACTGTTTCTATTCATTACAAACCCTTGTGAACGTTTTTTCCCAAAAAAAAAAATTTGTTAAACGCTTCTAGGGATGATGCTTGACCCACCTGAAAGATTTTACAGAAACTTTCTTTAGGTTCAGCCAAGTGGATTTGGTCATTGCAGCAAGAGAAGCTTGTTGGTTGAAATTTCTACTTCCTTTGGCAATCCTATCAAGTAGTTTGGGTGAGGAAGTTGGAAGGGTAAATCTATTAAGAATAAATGTTGTTGGGTACTTGGGCTACTTGTGAAAAAAAATGATAGACGTTATGGGTTTTTTCCTACCACCATGTTTTCTATGATTTTGAGTTCACAACATCAGTTCTTTATTATGTTTGCTTTTAAATGGTCAAGATTTTTGTCGGAGAACAGATTCTGGAATTGAAGTGGAGAGGGTTAAGCAGTGGGGAGTTTTGGAGAGATGGGGGAAGGTGTGGAGGAAAAAGTAAGATGAGGTATTGAAGAGAAGGGATCGTTGCAGGAGGAGAGAGGAAGATGGAGTAGGCAAGCTATGTACTGGCGGATCAACTGACCATTTTGAGGACACGTGTAGTCAGGGGAGTGAATGTGGGGAGGTAGGTGGGAAAGAACCCCATGGGGAAGTGCCTTTTGGTGAGGAGTGTTCTCCAGGAGTTAGTGGAGCAGTGAATCTCAGTTCGTACGATGCTTCGGTTCACGAACTTGAGGCTCTGTCGACATGTACCTGCCTACTCCATGTGGCCACCTGGCAGTCATGTTTTCTCCGCTTTGGAGCCCCAATCCAATTCCGAATCAATTTCCCGGAGGCAGGAAATTCTAATCTCTCCCTAGTGATTTCAGAATGTGACACGTGGCATCAGATCTCATGAATCAATTCAATGGCCTTTACATGTGCTTCAGGTGGACCCCAGTGATCTCTTGTTTTTGCTGCATCATTGCCACGTGTGTAGTTTATCTCCAGCATGTGCTCTTCCTCAAATGTGGGACTTTCAAAATGCCTCTTTTTATAGCAAATGCAACTGTATTCAGATCCTTCCTCTGTCCAAGAGTATCAAGGGAGCTGAGAAACTTTCCTCTTCAGAGTTCAATTCATGTTTGCAGCTCTTACCAAGTGGAAACTTCGGTATGCAGGTGGAGGCTGAAACCTTCGATGCTGGTCATAATGATCAACTACCTATGCTGGAAGATTCGGAAATATCCCAGGGATTATTTTGTCAGGATAATATGGTGTTAGTGGCAGATAATTGGGAAAGGGAGACGAGGAATTTGTTGTAAGATGAACCTGGTTTGGAGGATGCATTGATCATCATGCCTTTATGGGACTGGTAGTTGCCGAAGATTGCAGACTTCCTAGAAATGATCTGTCAGCAGAAAGATTGACCAGTGGCTGGTTATGGTGAAGATGTGTCAGTTGATCAGTTGCAATGGACAAAAGACATGCTGGACCGAGTCAGTAACCTTATGGGCTTGTCTTTTGGGGCAGAAGATGAAGATGCATATGCTTTTTATCAGTTTGTGAAGAACAAAGGGGAACAACGTCAAAAGGAGTTACAGGCTTTCAGAGCTAGAAAATCCCCAAGAGGATGGAGAGAACTCATAAGTCTTCAGTGCACAATAAACTATGACTCTGCGGGTAAGTTTGGTGGGGACATGAGGGTATGGTGGTTATCCAATGATTATCTTTTCATGGAATGTCAGGGGTTTGGGCTGTAAATATAGGAGGCCCCAAGTGAAGGCAATCAAAAATCAAAAGCTGATGTGGTGGTGCTTAAGATTCAGAATATGAGCAGGGAGATTATTGACTCTGTCCGGGGGATTAGAAATAAGGATTGGCTGACGGTAGACACTATTGGAGTTGCCACGGGCATTCTTGTGGCTTGGAACACAGATAAATGGAAGAAAATTGACAACTTTATTGGATCGGAGTCCCTTCCAGTTATATTGCAGGAAGTTGGATCTGGATGGTAGTGGATCTTTTCTGCAGTTTATGGCCCGTCTCATCCGGTGTTTTGAGATCAGTTGTGGAATGAGTTGAATGTTTTTAGACAGAACTGGAAGCTGTTGTGGCTAGTTGGGAGTGATTTCAATGTTTTTAGATTCTCTTATGAGAAATCTAATGGTGGGCATTCTACAAGCAGAATGAGAGCTTTCTTTGATTGGGTGCATATGCATGACTTGGTGGATCTACCGCTGGGGGGTGCCGAGTTTTCCTGGTTGAACGGATAGTCTATGCCTATTCTTTCACGTCTGGACATATTTTTAGTCTCTCTGAGATGGATTAACAAGTTCCCTTTGGAGAACCAAAGGGCTCTCCCAAAATCAATTTCAGATCACAGGCCAATAATTTTGGAGGTTTCGGAAGAGAACTAGGGTCTGAACTCTGAAGCTGTTCTGCATTGAGTTTGCATGGTTGGAAATTGAAGGCTTTGATCAATTGGTTATGGATTGGTGGAAATCGATGTCGGTATCTGGTTTTGCTGGTTTTCGGCTGCATCAAAAACTGAAAATTCTGAAAGAGAATCAAATGCTGGAAAAGGGATGTCCTTGTTGCTTGGGAGGCTGAACTTGATTCGATGTTGGGGGGAATTAATGCTCTGGATGCCAAAGAGGAATGCAGTCCTCTCTCCCCAGGAGAGAGATAAGAGAGTCTCCTTATCGTCATCTTACGCTACTCGTATTAAAGAAGAGATCAAGTTTAGATAAAGATCTAGAGCACTTTGGCCAAAAGAAGGAGATAAGATATTCGGGGTTTTCCACATGGTAGCTAGTGCGAGGGCTTGGGTTGATAGAATTAGCAGGTTGGAGATTGTGGCAGTCTTACGTTGGATAAGGTCAAGATTTGTGAGGTGATAGTGCGGTTTTATAGCGAGCTTTGGTCCTTTGATCAGTGGAGTAGACAGTATTTAGATAACCTCTAGCTTCCACAATTATCGAGAGAGGTGGTGGATTCTCATGAAACTCCCATCTCCGAGGAGGAGGTTTTAGGTGCTTTAGGCTCCATGTGCACTGAGAAGGCCCCGGGTCTGGACGGTTTCCTTATGGCTTTCTTTATAAGGTTTTGGCAGGTTATAGAAGGGGATGTTATGGACTTTGTTGCTGAATTTTCGATCGCAGATGGCTTTCTAGACAGATGAGGGCAACTTTTGTTGTTCTAATTCCTAGGACCGAGGGGGCCAAAAGGATCAAAGACTTCGCCCCATAAGCCTAATTGGAGGTCCTTACAAGATCATAGCCAAGGTGTTGGCTTTAAGATTTCAAAAAGTATTAGCTCAAGTTATTTCAGAGAATTAGGGGTCTTTTGTTTTGGAAAGGCAGATTCTTGATAAAGCTCATGAGTGCATTGATTCTAGACATAGGGAAGTAAAATGCAAGGTGATGTGCAAGCTCAAAATAGAGAAAGCTGGGAATTTATGGATTTTATTCTCTATAGATTGGGTTGTATTCAGAAATGGAGGAAGTGGATGTGGGCATGTGTCCACTGCACTTCATTCTTTGTTATTATTAATGGGTCCCCTAAGGTGTTTTTTAGGGCGTCCCGAGGTACCAGGCAAGGTGACCCATTATCTCCTTATTTGTTTGTGGTTGTTGGGGAGGCTCTCAACAGGATGCTTCATAAGGGATAGGAAGCTGGATTGTTCGAAGGTTTTCGTATGGCTTGAGGGGGCCTGTCTATCTCTCATCTTCAATATGTTGATGATACTTTGTTGTTCTACAAAGCGGAGGTGAGATCGATTGATAACCTTTGGAAAATCATCGTTTGCTTTGTGGCAGTATCGAGGCTGAATGTTAATGTGGCAATGTCAGAAATGCTAGGTATTCGCATGGGTTCCAAGGAACTCGATACATTGGCGACTGTCTTTGGTTATAAGGTGGAATTGTTTCCATCGACCTATTTGGGTTTGCCCCTATGCATTGGGAAACTGGCTACACAGCTTTGGGACAGAGTTGTTGAGAGACTTGAGAAGAAGTAAACTGGTTAGAGGCATCGATATCTTTGGGTGGTCGGATAATCCTCATCAAAGATGCTTTCTCGAATATGCTGGTGTACCTTTTATCTTCATTCAAATGCTCCAAATCTGTATTGAATAGATTGTAAAAGATGAGAAGAAATTTTCTTTGGCAAGGATCGAAGGAGAAACACAAGTTTCATCTTCTAAAATGGGATGAAATTTGCAAGGCAATTTCTCAAGGAGGTGCACGAGTTAGGAATATTGGTCTTATGAACTTGGCTTTTCTTGGGAAATGGTTATGGTGCTTTTCCACTGAAAAGGGAGGTTTGTGGAGAATGATTATTGCTTGTAAGTATGGCGTGACCGAGAGGGGTTGGGAAGTGGAGTCTTCGTTATATTGTGCTTCAAATGTGTGGAAAGCAATTTTGGCAGTTAGGCATCTTTTCATTAGTGGTATTTCCTTTTCCCTAGGCGGTGGGATCGTATTTGGTGTGGTGATCGTCCTCTTCAAGAAGATTTTCCTTCCCTAGCTGAAGTTGCCTTGGATTGATTTGTTTCTATAACAGGTTGCTTCTCCATGGTTGGGAGGAATGTGGTGTGGGCTCCTCTGTGCTGTCCAACCTTTTTGAAGGGGAAATTACGGAACTTGTGGAGTTCTTGTCTTGGCTAGAGGATATTACTGGTTCAATCTGACGATTCCATGCTATGAAAAGCCCACCCTTCGGGCTGATTTTCAGTTCATTCCTTCTTTGATTTAATATCCAACTCCTCTTAACCTCACCTTTTCCCTTCCCATTTATGGTCTTTTGGTGCTCCTCCTTAGGTTGCAGTATTCACATGGCTTGTGGGAAGAAAGGAATAAATTTGCAAAGAAGATCTTTGGTCCTTCCAAATATTTGTTTGATGAGTATGGGGGATGTTAAATCGATAGACCACTTATTCATTCATTGTGTGTTTGCCTGCTCAATTTGGGATCACTTCATTTAGGTCATCCACATCGATTGGGTTATGCCAAATACGGCGCCAGACTTGTTGTGGGCCTGGCACGGGGGAGGAGTGGGAAAACCCAAAAAGGCAATTTGGAGGTTGCTTATGCTTGTGATTTGGTGGTCGATTTGGGGAGAGCAAAATATGCATTGTTTCTATAATAGGAGTCTTTCTCAATGAGAGGTGATAAGGGAGATTATTTGTAATTTGAGGGGTTGGTCTTCTTATGTAAAGGCGATTATTCCAGCCAATGTCTCACTTTTTTCTGAGGGTTAGGCATGGTTTGCTTTCTTTGGGTGTCTCTCCTCTTTCGAGTGGTAGAGGTGGGTTGTTTTAGCCTTTTCTGTTTGTTTTTGTTCTTTTCTAATGAAATTGTTGTTATCTCTTTAAAAAAAAAAAATTTCGTTCAATACAAAATTAAGGCTACCTTTATTCACCAAGTTGCTTTACTTCATTGATGATAGATTAAGTTTTTTTTTTCAATGAAACCAAACCTCTCTTATTGTTGTGTTTGTTCGGGTTCTACAGGGTGGGAGTCCAATTTTTATGCAGCTACATTACACTTCCGCTCTATTCACTTGTATCTCAGGTATCCTATTTTGTCATATGCTATTCTTTATGTTTTTAATATTCTAGAAATGAGCTCAAATCGAGATTGGGAATTGTTTTGCATATAATTTATTAGAACCTATCTAATTTTAAGAGATAATAATAATGCACCTATTTTGGTTGATAGCTCCAACATGGTGCATTATCTTTGATATTTATAAAATTTGCATTGGTATGCTTTGGGTGTTTTTCAAGTAATCTCAAAAAAATCTTCAGTGATCATTTTCATTCCATATTTGGGTGTTTTTGGTTTGCCTTACCTCCACGAAGGAATTGTTAGAATTGTCAGACCTCCATGCATAATCATTTCTGCTGTAGTTGCCTATATGAATCTTTGAGGCTGAGTTCCTTATTTGTTCCGAACAGGGAACTTCCCTCTTTGGAGCTTATTTTGTAGATGTGACAGCCATGATTGGTCTATCCAAGCCATTGATCTGATGGCCCCATCATGGATGGAAGATTCCCCCAAATATTCCAAATTGGAAGATCCTAGCCATCAAATCTTTGGTCTTTCCTCCATTGAACATGGTTTGTTCGTGCATTTCTTTTTAACCATGTATTTGTGTGCCAATAGTGGGAAGTTAGAGTTGACCAATTGAGAGGATATTTAGGGAATGTTTTTTTTTTTTTTTTTTTCACACGCACTCACACACCCCACACACACCTATGCACGCACACCACAATGGGTGCTCGAACCTATGACCTCATGTTGAAACTCTTGTGAGTCTACCACTGAGCCATAGGGTCGCAGGCTATTCTGGGAATGGTTCGCCCTTGATGAGGGTAATCAGATTGATGGCTTGGATAGACCAACCATCGGCCCAACATCTACGAAGTACAAACTAAGTTCCAACCATGGAAATTCCCTGTTCGGAAGGAATAGGGAACTTGGTCTCCTGAATAATTGTATTATAATGTTTTCCTCAAAAAAAAAAAAAAAATCTAATGTTCAATCACCATGTGTCTAAGATAGGCCCCATGACATGCTATGAAAGCATGGTGGAAACACCGTGGCATGCTCATCTGTAGCGTACCGGTGCAAGATCAAAATTAGTGAAAATTCTTTTAAGATAGAAGGGAGGGGAATTCATAGAAGCTATGAGTCTACATTACGAGAAAGGTTGTTAACAAGAATTGTGTTGATAAATGATAACCATCTATGGCATGCTTAAAAATTTATCTGATGATTGTTAAATTGTTTTTGGAAATTTCCCAACTAGTTCTTAAAAAATGACACTGAAACCAGATCTTTAGAGTAATCAAAGAATCTATACGGGTTGATGAGGGTTATCTCCATCTTCCATCTCCATAAAAACGATAGTTATTTATTTTTAAGAGCTTGATGATTTTATTGCAAAGAGGCTGAAGCCTAAAGAATTACCGAAGAGAGAAAGGAAAAGAAAATAGAATTTACAGATCTACCTAGCTATCAAGAAAATGAGCCAATGCAATAGTCTTTGATTCAATTGCCCTTCCCATAACATGCATTTTAGCCAGATTGAAAGCCTCCAATATTTCTCCTTTCTGATTCTTGAAAAAGCTATTATTCCTTTCCAACCATAGAAACCAGATTTCAGCTAGAAGAAAAAGATGTCAAAACTTCTTCCTTATCTTTCTTTTGCCCCCGCCATGCCATGACAAGAAGACAAATTCAATGGATCCCGGCAAAACACACTCAATGCCAAACATGATATAAAAAAAAAAAAAAAAAAATCCTTCCTGCATCTTTCTTGTAAATAAACAATGGATGAAAACAATGTTTTAAATATCAACGATATCGGCTAATATATCCCACGATATATCTTGTATCCCACTTGTGCAATACAAAACACACAAGTAGTACCGATATATCCCACATGTTTGATCCGGTGAGCATTTTCAATTTCTAATCCTTTTTTTTTTTGTCGAAATTATATTAAATCAGTGTCAAATGGTTACAAATACATTGGTCCTTCATGTTTTGCATGAAAAATCATGGAGTTGGAGCTTTCATTTCGATATCCATTGGTTCTTCATGTTCTTGATATTTTTTTCAAAATTTTCCTTCAAACAAACTCTCAATTGAGACTAATTTCGAAGTATTTAGGAATATTTGATGAAGTGATCATCACACACTCTAATTTCGAAATTTGAGTGTAGGTGGCCCGATTTGGGGAAAATTTTAAAAACAAAATCAAAATTTTCTCAATTTCTTCCAAATCGATTGCAATGTTGCACTCCAAAGATGAAATCAAGCCTATATGAGGGCTGATCTACTGATTTGTTAAGTCCTTGTCAATTTTCGAAAAATAAAAAATCAAATTTAAATTTAAATTTAATAAAATATTTTTTTCTCTCGAAAATTTCCTTCAACTGTTAATTAATACTAATTTCAAAGTATTTAGGAGTGTTTGATGAAATAATCATCACATACACTCTAAATGTTATACATTCAATTTGAATATGGTTGCATTAGTTCAGTCCAACAGCGCATAGCTCAGGACCCTATACAAAGGAAACTTATTATGTGCACTTTTGTTTGAGATGTTATGATTTAAAAGTGTGTATTAAGGTCTTTTTTAACAATTCCTGAAGTTCCATTGAAAAATTCAACATTTTCCGAATGTTTTCCCAGGTTTCCCAAATAGTGCGATAAATTGCCGATACAAACGATATATCCTATGCGATAACCAATATGTATCTGTATCCCATGGATGTGATACGTAATGCGATACCGATATTTCGAACACTGGATGAAAAAATGGTTAACCGATTCCTCACCCTGAGCACATTAAACATACACTCGGAAGAATCATCTTTCTCTTGCACAAATTATCGACTATAAGCACTTTGTTTCTTCCCACTAGCCAAGCTAGAGTAGCCACCTTTGGGGGAGCACTATATTTCCACACATGAGCTGTGTGACTGACACCATTGATATTTGACCCACCTGATCATTCAGTAAAAGCACCTTGCCACCCTTATATTTGCCTCTAGGGAAATTGCCACTAAACGGGTGAATGCTTCCCTCTGTTTTTGCTCCCCTAACCATACATCCTTGCAACATCTAAAAGCAAGTTATGTTCTACAAAAAAATCTTACACCCTTTTTGGTAGATGCCTGAAAAATGAGTTGATCTCATTTTAGCAAACAATAATTATGTACCGGAGATCTTGGTCTTCCATGCATAGTAACTGTTAACATGAATCGTTATGTATTAGAGATCAATATCTCTAATACATAATTACTGTTAACTAAAATGAGATCAACTCATTTTTAGGTGTCTTCCAAACAGGGTCTTAGTGGTTAATTTCTTGGTTTTGGGGGAGAATTTCATTTTTTGCAACAATCATTATGCATTTTTCATTGTCATAATTTTCCTTGGTGTCAATGTACTCATGGCACAACTAATCGACCATTGTTTCAATGCCACATGATCTTGTTTGTTTCCAGTGTCAAATAATGATTTTATGGTGGGAATAAACAGATGGGAACACACATGAAGCAGTCCATATTCGACGAACAGACATCTAAGGCCCTCAAGAAATGGCATCAAGCTGCAAAGAAGAAGCATGGGAAGACACCTCCCCATTCCCCGACTGCTAGGACTTTGGGTATGAGCACAGATACAAGTGGGGATTCAACGCCGTTGCATGAACTTCAAGTCAAAGCTAGTGCAACGGGCATCACAACATCACGTTCCAACAAGAATCTTCACTCAAACCATGAAATGACTGAGATGGAAGGCAACGTGTCACCCTCGGTACCGAATTTGCTCTGATGACCCCACAAGCTGCAAACTGATGTGGTGATCTGATTAGTGAATTTAGGCTCTCTCTTAGTTTTTGTAAGAATTTAGCTGAAAATCATGTATACCATGGACTGACAGAGAACTTGATTACAATGGATGGTCTTGATCTCCTATGTCGAGCACAAGGGTCTAGAATGTGGGCTAAATGAACAAGCACACCATGATGAAGATGGCATCTCATTGGCTAAGCCTTCTAAATCAATGAAAAGTACCCAATGGTGGTGGTTGATGATGATGACAATGATGGTGTTAGCAGTGTCTATGATGATGATGATGATGACAATGATGGTGTTAACAGTGTCTATGATGATGATGATGACACTGATGGTGTTAGCAGAGTCTATGATGATAGTGACGACTCTCCTTGGGCAGTTCTGTTTTCCATGCCACAATGGGTGCATTTACTATCATATCTTGTACATTGTAAGGTGCATTTGAGACATAGTAACATTAGGCTATGTACAAGAAGTGTAATTTTCATTTGGGAAAAGAATGTCGATACAATAGTGTGTTTTAGTCATTTCAGATCAATAATACAAAGAAAGAGTGAATATTTTTATAGCATTGAATATCAAATTAAGATGTCGTGTTCAAATACTCGGTGTGATTATGACTATAAATAGATCAATGTCCAAATATGGCATCTCATGATTGCTTTGTATTACAATGTATATTTTGGATCTTGACTGTTCATACATCTGGATGAGCTACTGTAAAGCCCCGTCCCTTCCGTGTGTGATGACCGATGCTCTTGAACTCTGTATCCATACATGTGAGCCATGCATGCCTCTCACACCCCACATGTGTGGGAAAGAATCTCTACAATGCCCCCATGACACTATCCTCTCATACACCCCCCTCTTATGTGTAAAAGTTAAAGCTACACCTCTTTTCATGTCACTCCATGTACATGACATCATTTAGCCATACCTCCCATGTCCATTTAATCATGAATTGAGGCCCTTAAATACCCTAATTAAGACCTTAATCACTAATGCATGGAGGAGAGGGTACCACATCACCCTTCTACACTTTTCTATCCCTTGTTCACCTCGTTCTCTATATATGACCATCCCTTGATATAATTTTGGGCACATTAGTGCCCAATTCCATCTTAAGCTTACACCTTGAGAGAGAGAGAGAGAGAGAGAGAGAGAGAGAGAGAGAGAGAGAGGTGGACCATCCATTAAGACAATCTCAACCATCCATCAAGTGATCTCAACCATTGATCAAAGCGAGTACACCCTCTCTCACTTCCTTTCATTTGTTTCTTCCTTTGATCTTTTTCTTTTGATGAAGGTGTGGGACCCACAATAGTGGACTCCACGATGAAGACTACAAGCAATCCGAACCGTTGAACGGATTGTATGATGGGGAAAATACTAATATCAGCTTGATCCAAAGCTTGATAAAAATAATAAAATGTGTGGGACCCACTCTTATACATACTATTACTAGGAATGGGATACAAGCAATTTCTGACATCTCTAGCATCTCACAGAAAAACAGTATAAACAAAGTGAGCAAAACATTTTCCATGATTTTTTCGGATCATACATAATTGCATCGATCACAATAATTCAGCTCTTTTTATCATATCGATGAATCCATCCATCTAGAAATTCACTTTGGTCCAGAAAAACCAGAAAGGACAGTATTATGACCAACTTCACCACATTCCCATCAAATTATCGCGTTAGATCCACGCTGCCCATCACATTTTGCTAGCCTATTTTAGGTGGGCCACACCAATAATCAAGTACACCCAAATTTAGAGTGGGCCACACCAATCAAGGGTGGGACAGAAATGTCCACCGTTGAGGACTTCCTGGAGCTGACCACGATGTTTATATGCCATTCAAATTATTCTTAGGGTGGACCTCATTGTAGAAAGCAGTGGTGATAATGATGCCCACCAGGTAGTGGGACCCACTGGTGTTTATTTGCTGTCTAATCTCTTTATAAGGTCGCTTGGACCTATACGAAATGAAGCACAAATATCTGCTTTGTCCAAAGCCCCATCGGCCCACCAACTCATGAAGCCCACCATGATGTTTTATTTGTCATTCAACCTGTTAATAATGGCACACAGACCTAAATGAAGTGAGAGCACCATTATGGGCTTGGCCCAAATCTTTGCGGGCCCACTAATTTGTGAGGCCCACTGCGACATTTATTCGCAGTCCAACCATGCCTACTTTGATGTACACTATAAATCTAAGCCGTTCATCTTAAAGCCCGTTAGTATCGTATGAGTGATACCTGCACCGTCAAAACCATTGTAGAACCACCATGATGATTATTTGCGATCCAACCTATTGGTGGCCCACTTGAAAGTGGAGCCCACTATATTGTATGAGTTTTATCGATGTCGTCGGTCATGCCTACTTGTTACAAGGTATATTTGTGCCGTTCATCTCACAACCACTTGATGCATGTATTGTGTATCATCATCGCTCATTAACCATAAGGCTCAATTAGGGTAAAGCCTTGTGGGCAAAATAGTAGAAAATTGTGTCGGGGCAAAGCCATTAATGGAATATTTATCTTGTGATGAATGAGATGTGATTATGAATGCTAATAGTGCATGTGCTTGTGATAGTTATGGATGGTGGCAATGGTGTTGATGGTTATGGATTAGTACAAGTATGCGATATGATACTTTGATTAACATTGTTTTATTACATTCTAATTCATTTATTTAAATATGTTCATATTGATCATGTTTATACATGCATCATGAAGTGTAGCATGCATATTATATGTATGGTATGGACCATGACATAATCATGTGCATGCATACCCTTATCATTCACGGGATAGATTGGTGAGATATGGAGATGTAGATTTGGGTACCACAGTTATATCTGTAGTTGCATAAGACAGATATTACAGTTAGGGGTGTACATCGAGTCGAACCGAGTCGAGCTAGCCTCAGCTCGACTCAGCTCGAACAGTGGCTGACCTCAGCTCGAACTCCCCTCAGCTCAGTCTTCGTGCCTGACTGGCCAGCTCGGCTCGGTTCGGTTAGCAACTCGGGTCAAGTTCGAGCCAAGATCGAGCCGAGTTTGCCATTGAGGCATTTCCACAAACAACTTAACTGCAACTTCAAAAGAAGAAGAACATCTTCCAATACATAGAAATCCGTTTGTGAAAATCCTATATTTAAAAAGAAGAAGAAACAAAATAAAATAAAAAATCTTCCATGTATAGAAACATAGATACAAATGGGTGTATTGAAAATGATAATGGAGGAATGTCTTAGGTAGAGGACTAAACATTTGGGTGCAATGGTATTTGCATTTGGTTTTGAAACAAAGAGGTAGAAAGCAAAAGGTCCGTTGGCTTTCAACATCCATGGCTTGGACTATTCTTCCACAGTAAAGGGCATGATCCTAGCGCCTTCTCTGTTCCTAGCACCTTCTCTTCCTCATTGCATATGTATACTAGCCACATCTCTCTCTCTCTCTCTCTCTCTCTCTCTCTCTCTCTCTCTCTCTCTCTCTCTCTCTCACGCACATTTCGTTGAGTCATTTTATTAAACAGTTGGTGAACAACATCAATGGCAAAGTAACCGAGTCATTGAACTAGTTCGATCCGAGTTCGATTCAAGCTGGATTCGATCCGAGTCGAGTCGAGCTGGGGCCTGCTCAAACTCGGCTCGAACTCATTTTCGAGCTTAAAAAATCAGCTCGACTCGGCTCGAACTCAGCTTCGAACCGAGTCGAATCGAGCTTTTTCGAGTCGAGTCGAGTGAGTTAACTGAGCTAGCTCGGTTCGTGTACACCCCTACTTACAGTCGTGATTATGATCTATGATCTGGATACCCCAAATGTGTATGGGGTTGTGGAACACCGAAAATGCAAAATAATAAGGGTAGATAGAAATCATTTGGGTTGAAAGTCCCTGAACTTTGATAGTACTTAGGAATGCCTCACTGTCGGACTGAGTAGATAACATAGGTCATAGTGCGTTTAACTCCTACTAACGAGGTCGAGTGAGAAGAGAAACCACAGACTGAAGTTTCAACATCCAATTGATCGCTCCACCCGCTAACACAAATGAGAAACCGGAAATTGACTTTCTATTGTCTACATTACCAGCATAATCGACATACACATAACCTACTAGTTTCTTCTCAGATTTACTGAATATCAAGACATAGTCAATCGTACCTAATAGGTAACAAAGTAGTCATTTCATAGCATCTCAATGTTACTTGTCAAGATTTGACATGTATTTTCTCATAAAACCCACCAGATGTGAAATATCAGGTCTCGTAGAGAGGATGACATACATAAGACTATTAACCGTGCTCGAGTAGGGCACACGAGACATACTGTTTTTCTTCTTCTAACGCAGGACATTGTTCCGAAGAAAGCCAAAAGTGATTAGCGTGGGGGTGTGCTAACTGGTTTAACCTTTTCAAGCTCGAACTTGACCAAAATATTCTTAAGATACTCCTCCTAAGACAACCATAGCCTACTCCTTTGCCTATCCCTGTGTATATTAATGCCAAGAATCATTTTTTCAGCCCCTAGATCTTTCATCTTAAATGTCTTGGATAATTAAGCCTTCAATATGTTAATTTCAGATATGTTATAGCTAGCGATAAGTATATCATCAACATACAATACCAAAATAATGAATTTTCCATCATTCAGTGATCTGAAGTAGACACAATGATCGAACTCACTTTTGATAAACTACTGACTTAACATGTATCAAACTTTTTGTATCAGCGCCTAAGTGACTGTTTCAGGATATACAGCGACTTTTCAACCTGCAAACCTTATTATATGTTCCCTATACCTTGAACCTTTCAAGTTACTTCATATAAATCTGTTCTTTTAGTTTTCCATGTAGAAAAGTTATCTTCACATCCAACTGTTCTAATTTCATATTGTATTGTACATCCAACACCAATACAAATTTGAAAGATACTTGCTTGACTGCAAGCGTGAATATCTCGCTGAAGTCGATGCCTTTTTTCTAAGCATATTCATTCGTAACTAGTCTCAGCTTGTACATATCCAGTTTCTTATGCAAAATTGACTTACACCCAATTGCTTTCCTCCTAACATGAAGCTCCACCAGCTCTCATGTTTCATTCTTGTATAAAGAATTATCAATTTCACCATGCATTGTTGTCATACACTTCTCAACACCTGTATCATCTAATGCTTCCTTAAAGGTAGACGGATCATCCTCATTCGTAACGAGTACAAACACAACATTTAAATCATCATTGTACCTCAATAATGGCCTATGGTTACTCAGTGGATTTCTCTTGACATGCAGCAAATACATCAAATTTATGTTTTAGAAAATAAATCCAAACTTTTCTAGAGAAGTCAATGAATGTGAAGAAAAACGACGACCTTCCTCTAGAAACAACGGGCAATAATCCCTACACATTAGAATGCACACATTCGTCCTTTACTTATATATTTTTTAGTTTTAAATGACAATATTTATTGTTTACCGTATATACAATGCTTACATACATTCAAATCAAATTTTTTAAAAGAAAGAATTAAATCACAATTGAGTAGTACCTTCATACCGTGCTCGTTCATATGGCCTAGGCATGTATGACACACGTCCTGACGTGAATTCCATTATAAACGCTGCAACTCCACTTGATACAGTGCTCACAATCATCCTGTAAAGGCTTATGCTTTTTCGTTCCTTAATTACAATGAGTACCCCCTTTGAAACTTTCAATATACCATCATAACCAAAGAACTTGTACCCAAGTGCATCAAGAGCTCCCAAAGATATCAAATTTTTCTTCAAATCAGGAATGTGCCTCACATTCATTAAAATATACTCCACCCCATCAAATATTTGTATACGAATTGAACCAATTCCAATCATTTTACATGCGTGATCGTTGCCCATAAGAACCAAGCCACTATCATACTCGTTATACGATGTGAACCAACTTCGATGAGGTCACATGTAGTATGATGCCCCTATATCTCAAATCTGCTCATTCTTACATTCATCATATAAGTGATTGACTTTGGACATTGATAACCCATCACGACCCCTCATTCCTATATCAGATTTTGCTAAATTGGCCTCCTTCGTCGAATCATTTGATTTCTCCTCCTTATAGGTTTTGGGATTTATACAATTCTTTTTTATATGTCATGTCTTCTCACAATTCCAGCATTTCAAATTCCCTTTGTCCTTTAACTTAGACCCAAATCGCAACTTCCCATTCGCTCGCTCAGATTGTCTTCCCCTAGTAATCAGTGCACTCATAGAAGTACCTATAGAAGTACCTTCTTCACAATTATTCTTTCTCAAATGTTTGGACTGAAGAGCTAAGATAGTGGTATCAATGCTCAAGGTATCTCTATCATGACACGGAGTATCCACTAGATTTTCGTAGGAATTTGAAAGGAACGACAACAAAATTAGGGTTTTGTCTTCTTCGTCGATTTTCACATCTACACTTATCAGTTTACAAACTAGTTTGTTGTAGGCATTGATGTAGTCAGATAGATCCGACCCTTCCACCATCTTTAGAGTGTACAATTGTCTCTTCAAATATAAGTGATTTCGTCATATAGATACTCTCCAACTTTGCACACAATCCTGTGATAGTCGTCTCATTAATGACATTATACAGAGCATCGTCAGCCAAGCACAATTGAATTGCTCTAATTGTGATCCGATATAAGTCATCCTAATCATCTTCTTTCATAATTTCAGGACGTTTCGCTTTGTCAAGGAATGCCTATTGAAGCCCTTGCTGAATCAAGAGGCCTTTCATCTTTAATCTCCATAATGTAAAGATTGGGACAAGATTGCCCACATCCTGAATATCAACTTTGACTAATGGTGACTTTATTTAGCAGAAGTAGATAGGAAATCAACTGCAACTTTTCCGTTCCTTTTATTTCAATGAATTGTGTTGCTTAAGTTTATAACTGGTCTATTTTTTTTTTCCATTTTCATTTTTATCTTTTTTCCATTTTTTTTTTTTTTATAGATTTACTTTTAATACACGTCAATCAATCCATGAAGACTAGTTGGCTCGCTTGCTGCCTTGTCCTGCCGTAAACAAAAGCTGTTTGCTAGATGTTGATTGCCTTTTATTTGTTCCACTTCTGATCTTATTCATTATTTTCGAGGTCAGTTTCTTTGCCTCCCTCTATCTTATGTAATTTTTCTCTTTTATTAATAAAGCATGTAAAGCATGTGGTGGTACCGTCTATCTTTCTTCACTTAAAAACAGAAAAATAAAATAACTAAAAATCATGTGACCCCGACCGTATAGTTGCCTGTTCTCAAATATCAGTTATATAAGATCATCTAATGGGCTACATGTATATTGGATAGTCTGTCAGTTTCTCTGAATCATCCATTTATTTTGTACATGCACAACAACTTTACTCTTGATGTATACACATGAAGGAACCACCTACTGATCGGCCCGAATGAATCGCACATGTGCCAAATTCCAATGTGTCCATGCTGGTATAAAAATTGTTTATCATTTGAATGCATTTAGCATTTATCATTAGAGGTGTACACGAGTCGATCCGAGTCGAGCTTTGCCTAGCTCAGCTCGACTCAGCCAGCAAGATACCTCAGCTCAAACTCAGCTCAGCTTGGTCCTCAAGCCTGATTGGCCAGCTCCGCTTGGTTCAGTCAGCAGCTCGGTCCAGTTCAAGCCAAGATTGACCCGAGTTCGCCTGTGCAGTATTTTCACAAACACATTAACTGCACCTTCAAAATTTCACCGCATGTAAAACAGTAGTAGTGGTTTTGCAGGTATTTCATCAAACACCTTGTAAGCAACATATAAATCAAGAAAAAAAAAAAAAAAGGTATTTGTTTCATATACATACCTTCCTTGCCACCAACCACACTTCGTTGAGTCATTTCATCAAACACTTGGTGAGCAACATCAATATCAAAGTAACTGAGTCACCGAACTGGTTTGATTCGAGCTGGGTTCGATCCGAGTCGAGTCAAGCTCGGGCAAGCTCAAACTCAGTTCAAAATTTTTTCGAGCTAAAAAAATCAGCTCGACTCGGCTTGAACAGAGTCGAATCAAGCTTTTTCGAGTCAAGCCGAGTCGAGTGAGCTAACCAAGCTTACTTGGTTCGTGTACAGCCTTATTTATCATGATGTTAAATGTTTAAATTTAGCATTGATAATGCGGGGGCATTTTTACACCGAGCTCGAGTGTGAAGGTATGTGGGATGCAGGAGCACACTCGGGGTGGGCAATCGTGTGAGACGGATGACTCGTGTGAGGTGGACCCCACTCATGTAAGGCGGGTGGCTTGTGTGAGGTGAGCCCCACCCATGTGAGACGGATGACTCGTGTGAGGTGGACCCCACTCGTGTGAGGTGGGTGGCTCGTGTGAGGTGGACCCCACCCATGTGAGGCGAGTGGCTCGTGTGAGGTGGAACACATGTGACGTGGCACCCACAAGGGATTAAAACGATGACCTAACCCATGGGATGTGGTGCCTCAGTTATGATATAAAGGAATTGATCCGTCACACTATCAATTTGAGCTTTTAGAGCAAATGGTTAGTTATCCCACATCAATGTGATTAATGCAGAAACATTTTCACACGAACTCGAATGAGTCAGGTGTCTCATCTAAAGTGTTATGAAATAAGCAAGTGGTTAGTTGTGCTTCATCAGATGGACTCGTAGCCCATTTGATAATCAGGCCTGAAATTCGTGATTGAGACTCGACCAGAAGAACAAATGGGCCTGCGATCAGCCCAGCATAACAACTGTCAAAGATCCGTGTGGCGGACTGGCTAGCCTACACCCAGACTGGACAAAGCAGGATGCCAGGATCCAACCGTTTATTAGGGTGCCCCAAAAATATCGTTTGCATTCAAATATCATACCCCTTGATTTTCTTGCCTTTTTCATGTACCAGTACTTATTTTTATTTGAAAACTTGTAAAATGAGTGTATTGCAAGTCCAAGGAACTTAAAAATGTCAGTAGGTCCCACCTGAGTTATGCTAAAATATGTTTATGCATCCTAACTTCTTGTTTGAATTTGTGGTTATTACTTGGTGTGTTTGGATGCAGAAGTGAACTGAATTCCAGGCATTGAGTTTGAGTCTATGAGAACCAAACAGTAATATGGCCATGTTCCCTTTCAGCACAGCTCAAAAGTTACGTGGAGCTTGGTATGAATGCCAAGGAAAATTGCAATTTGGTTGGTTCCACTTGATAGTGCATCCAAACGTGCATTTGAGGTTATCTTTCAATGATCCGAGCTGTTTGTTTGGTGGGCCTCCCTTTTTGTGGGGATAGCTAAAATATCCTATAGATTAGAATCGTTCAAAATTTTGATCTTATCTTTTCCTTTATAATAGTCAGTAATAAAATCAGTCTCATTCACTCATCATAGGAGCTATGTACATAATTTAGATTCTAAGCTGTTCATCATTTCAGGCCTATGTCCATGAAATCAATATTGTGGTTTGGATTTTTTGGGCTCTGGAAGCATCCTCAGTTCAATATGCATAGATGCTCATGTACGGTATGGACAGGGACATGCATAGACATAGAGCTGTACACGAATTGAATCGAGTCGAGCTTGGCACAGCTCGGCTGGGCCAGCAGCTAACCCCAGCTCGAACTCAGCTAGGTTCGGTCTTCGAGCTTGACTGGCCAGCTCGGCTCAATCAGTAGCTCGGGCCAGTTCGAGCCGAGTTCGAGCCTTGAGACATTTTTTCAAACACATATAATGCATCTTCAATCTCTCACGGAATGCAAAACAATTACAATATCTCACAGGTATTTCATTAAACACTCAGCAAGGAACATAAAAAACAAGATATGAGGGCAATTTCATACTGTAAAGTTTTTTTAATAGCGATTTGTCTCATATCCATTCCTTCCTTGACACCATCCAATTCTACGGAGAATGTATGCATCTGAAACAACACTTCATTGAGTCATTTCATCAAACACTTGGCGAGCAAACATCAACATAAAAATAACTGAGTCACTGAACTAATTTGATCTGAGTCGATTCGAGTTGAGGTTCGAGCTGAGCCGAGTCGAGCTGAGCTCGGGCAAGCTTGAACTCAGCTCAAAATTTTTTCAAGCTCCAAAAACCAGCTCAACTCAGTCCAAATCCAATTTGGAGCCAAGGCGAGTTGAGTTTTTCCTAGTCAAGTCGAGTTGAGCTGACCGAGCTAACTCGACTTGTGTACAGCTCTACATAGGCGTGTGTACATGAACCCAGTAAATAATTCAGTTTTCTTAACTTGACAGCCACTGATTGAAGATTTAAGTCGGGCTCATCTACCCATCAGGCGAGCCACACATGTACATTGGTTTAAATTCTCTACCATCAGTTAATTTTGATGGCATGGCCAGCTTGCTGAATTGATTGGACTAGCTTTGTGCTGGCTATCTTCGCAAAGGAATGCACTTTTTACATGAACCACAGTGTTTGAATGAAATGAATATCATAGAAACTTTCACATGGCTTTGATTTGTTTTATAAATTTTGTAGATAGCTACTACTATATTAAGAAAATGAATGAAAATGAAATGGTATAATTAGAAATGACTCTAGATTGGGAAAAGGATTCTTTATTGTTATTTTAACATCTTGTAAACTAAGACACTGTATTGGACTAACCCATCTGCCAAACGTTGCATATATGCTTGATATCCAAGCCATACATGAGGTGTTGGTCACTGGGTCACAAAAACCAAGCCCTTCTTCACACCAACAGGCCACAATATCAGCCTAAATGTCTTTAGTATATGCACTTCTTTTTTATATACTAGCTCATCTTTTAAGTGGAAAAGTCAAAAGGTCAAATAACCACTTTCTCTAAAAGCTCGAGCCGTCAGTGGATGGTGTATCAATGTATATCAAGGGACTTCAACACAAAATTTCCTCCGAAAGCATATAACAGCGTGTCCAATTTAATGAATGGCTTGAATCTCCCAAATGTGTGCCACATGTGGCATGTACTTATACACAGTGTTCGAAATATCGGGTATTGCTTTACGTATCGCACCTTTGGAATATGAATATATATTGATTATCGCATGGGATATATCAGTTGTATCGCTTAATGTAATGTGATAAATCAAAACCACTCTTGCCCAGCTCGCCTACAATGATGAGGATGTGAAAGGGCATTTCAACATGAGAATCTGGGTGTATGTTTCAGTAGATTTTGATGTGAAACGGATTACGAAATCAATCATAGGATCTGCTACTGGGTCTAATTGTGAATCACTAGATCTAAACCAGTTGCAACTTTGCCTCCATGACATCTTGCATGCAAAGCAATTCTTGCTTGTGCTTGATCACATTTGGAGTAAAGATGGTGAGAAGTGGGACAAACTGAAAATTCCCTTCCAAGCTGGTGCATTAGGGAGTCGAATTGTTATAACCACTCGTAGTGAAAAGGTTGCATCGGTGATGGGAAATGCCCACATGTACAAACTGGCAGTTTTATCAGAAGATAACTGCTGGTTATTGTTTAGCCGTAGAGCGCTCGATCATCGAGGTGCTGAAGAGTGTTCAGAGTTAGAAGAGATTGGAAGGGAAATTGTAAAGAAGTGTGGAGGGGTGCCTCTTGCAGCAAAGACAATAGGGAGTGCCATGCGCTCAAGAAGGACAAGAAGCCAATGGGAACTTGTCTTGGGAAGTGAGATATGGAACTCCGGCAATGTCTTGGGAGGCATTTTACCAGCTTTGTTACTGAGCTACTATCATTTGCCTCCTGTTCTAAGGCAGTGCTTCACATATTGCTCTGTTTTCCCGAAAGATAGGTGCATGAACAAGGATGTGATAATCAAGCTATGGGTGGCCCAAGGTTTCATCCGCTCTGAGGGAAGTGAAGATATGGAGGAAATTGGCAAATCTTATTTTGATGATTTGTTAAGGCGCTCATTGCCCCAAGATGCAGGAAAGGATACTTATGGCAGCGAGTGCAAGATGCATGATTTGGTTCATGATCTTGCACTATTTGTTGCAGGAATTGACTGTTCAATATTGGAGGTCAGAAAGCAAGCCTCCGTGAACCTTAAAAATGTCTGCCATTCTTTTTTAATCATTGATAATGAAGAAGATGATGATGATGAAGTAGCTTCCATTTGGACCACCCTGTTTAAGGCCCACAAGTTGCGGACATTGCTACTTGCCCCCAGCATCTCCAAGGTGCCACACAATATATTTCATCATTTGAGACACCTTAGGGCATTGGACTCAAGCCAAACTAGCATTAAGAAATTGCCTCGAACAGTAGGACAGTTGAAACACTTGAGATATCTTGATTTATCTTATACAGGCATACAGGAGTTGCCAGCAGAGGTGAGTAATTGCAAAAATTTACAGACCTTGAGACTCAATGGCTGTTATAGGCTGAGAAAACTGCCTAGAGGGATGAGGAAAATGATAAGCCTCAGACATCTAGAAATAGATGACACCCACATGCTGAAGTACTTACCACAGGGCATAGGGAGACTAATTCGCCTTCAAACGTTAACACATTTTATTATCGGGGGCGGCGACGAAGGATGTAAATGCGGAGAATTGAAAGTTCTCAATGGTCTTCAAGGAAGACTTCGAATTATTGGCTTGGAAAATGTCAGGAACACAAACGAAGCTAGGGAGGCAGAACTGTATAAAAAGCAGCACCTTCATGCTTTATCCTTGCAGTACGACGATGGACGTGATGAACCATTGGATGATGAGATGAAGAAGATGGAGGACGTGCTCCAAAGCCTGCAACCCCACAGAAACCTGAAAGAGTTTCAAATATTTCATTACCAAGGTTCCAAGCTTCCCAAGTGGCTAGAGGATCCAGTGTTCTCCAGTCCAATCAAGGTGGAACTCCAGTTTTGTGGCAAGTGTAAACTACTTCCGGGTCTTGGAAAACTACCATCTCTTAAATACCTTGAAATTATGGCAATGGAAGAGTTGAGATACGTGGGTGGTGAGTTTACTGGGGATGATAACAATGACGAAAGTGGTGGTGTCTCATTTCCAAAGTTGGAGACTCTTATCTTCTGGCGCGTGCCAAATTGGGAGGAGTGGGAATTGAGAGGTGGAGATGGAAAGGTTATGCCAGCTCTCCGCGAATTAAGAATAAATGGCTGCACAAAGCTGAAGGCGTTTCCCTGCAACCTTCCACCATTCCTCTGGAAGTTGAGTTTAAATATAAGTATCAATGGGATGCCATTAGGAGGGCCTTTACCCATTCTCCCCAACCTTAACCATCTGGTGATTTGGTACAGTCCTGAGCTGACATCATTCCCTTGTGGTTGGTTGGGACAATTCAAAGCCCTCCGAATTCTGGAAATCTACAGGTGTGAACAGTTGGGGTCTCTACCAGAGGAGTTGCAACATCTCACCATGCTTCAAGAATTGAAGATCATGTGCTGTCCACTGTTACAAGACCACTACCTAGATGGAGGAGACAATCGACACAAGATTTCCCACATCCCTCATATCGAAATTGTTGCTTGAATGATCCACCTCAATAAGAGCAGGTGGAGAGAAAATAAAAGACAGCTTTTCTTTTGATTTTGTTTCAAGGAATTGTGTTGCTTCTGTGTGTAACTGTTGTACTTTTTTAGTCATTTTCATTTTTTTTCTACGGATTTTCTTCTCGATTGCTACCTTGTTCTGCTAAAATAAAGTTGTCTTCCAAAGCGTCCTGTTTATTAAATGTTGATTGCCTCATATTTGGAGGTCAGGTTCTTTGCCCCCCTCCATCTTATGTAATTTTTCTTTTATATTAGTGGAGCTTGTAGTTGTATGTCAACCTTCACCGAAATTGTTAAAAAGAAAGAAGAAGAAGAAGAAGAATTGTTTATAATTTCCAATATGCGGAAAAACAGCATGCAATCCTTTGAGTGCACTGTGAAAGCGCATTCACTCACATGTTGAAACCAGAAACATGTAGGATAGATCAGAGCCTCTCATCAGCCAAACCTTACTTGGTATATGATGCCTTGAAAATAAGGATGATTGTGTAGCCAACCTAAGTATGGCATCTACTGTATTCTTTTATACATAACGTATACACAATGAGGATTTCCATATTACTGGCCTGACACCACAAACCTATTCCTGTTTTTTCCTTTTTCTTCTCTTTTTTTTTTTTTTTCCTTTCTTTTTCTATGGAAGTTATTTACGTGCATAACTCATTTTCACATCTGAGGTGAACTCGCATAGATGCACTTAGCAACTCTCTTTAAGATATTGGTGCAGTTATTAGCAAATCTCTACTTGTATAAAGTGAGTAGTCATGGGCAAAAAATTGACATGCAATTAGTTATTTGAATGGAGTAAACTTTAAATTATCAGAGGACATGGGGCACTTAAGTAACTTTGAATTACCAAGGCAAATGCCCATTCCCAGACACCTGATTCAATAAAGGCCAATCCATATCCACGACTAGTCCACAACCATAGCCATAACAATGTTAATAATAATTATAAAAAAAAAAAAAAATCTACACGAGGAAATCCATGAGCAATTAAACAGCATACAAATGGCAATTAAAACAAAAGCAGCAAATTGATTACACTCATTAGGGAGAAGTAACATATCACATTTTGTTCAAAAAACTTGAATTCCTCTAAAAACATAAAGGAAGAACAATCTCAAGGCCTCACCCATGGATTTTAAAAAATAACAATAATAATAATAATTTAATAAGAAAATAAATGAAACCATCACTCATCTTCCATTATACACCCCAAAAACAAGATCCCAAACAACTATATCCCATTTCACCCTACAGTAGGCCAAAAGAAACCATAAAGTGATACCAGAAACTGGGTTAACTACTAATGCATGGAACCAATCTATTAGGCAAGCATATTGATAGTTTGACCGAGGATAGGAAATTCTGGAGGTGGACGCCAAATGACACTTTCTTTGCTAAGTGTTTCTATTCAACATTGACAGTGCAGATGTTGATTCTCTTCATTTTGCTAAAGTTTGAAAGGCTTCCTGTCTCCCCAAGAGTCGAAGCATTTCCATAGGTCGCCACAACAAACAAAATATTAACATTGGATGACTTAATGAAGCAAAAAACACAAGTTGTCCCAATATCTGTTTCATGTGCAGGAGAAACTGTTGTTCATTGCATGCTGGCAAAAGAGACCCCATGGAAGATGGCATTTTGGGGGTTTTATGGGGGATTGCGGAGAGAAATGAGTAAAAAAAGTTGTTCTTAAAAAAATATATAATAATAGAAAAAATAGTGGAAGAGATTTTGAGGATAGAAATTTTGCTGGTTGATTCATTAAGAAGAAGAATTTCGGCTATGATCGTTAAATCGGCATCGCTCAAAAGTAAATTATAGACAACAACTAATTTGCAATTGGATGAGGTCAATCAATCAGATGACTGAGATTTTTCACTAGAGCTCTTCTTTTCTCTCTTTGAAGCCACTAGATGAACAGGCCAGATTGATCAAAGCTAGGCGCCGCTCATACAGAATGTTGCCTAAAACTAAAAGGCTAGTGTATGCAAAAACATTTCTATAAAACCAATTCGATATCTTGACAAATCTATATACAAACAAAAACAGACACCCAATTATTTAAAATCAAACATGTAATCCCCCCGAATCCAAATTCAAAGATTTAGCAAGAATTCAACAAAACACCCAAAATGCATTTTCTGTCCCACTCACCTCAATCTTTTCAACATACTCACTTGAGAAAACTGATCGTTTGCCATACTTACGAAGATTGTTCGAAAAACAAAGCAAAGAAACTGCAGTCAACAACACCTGCAAAGCATGGATGTAGAACTCAAAACTCATTGATTTGGAACCTGCCACAGTGGGAGCAACAGCAGAGCTTGACCTTGAGGATCAGAATCGAGCTAGCAGAAGGAGAAAAGCATCCCAAGAGAGGATGATGGTGAAAACAGAGTTGTCAAAGCCAAAAAGAAAGAGGAAAGCTTTGAAGCGTTAGAGGGCGCGTTGAGGAGATGATGAATGGATTCCTCTTCATAGTTCTTGTTTGCAACAAGGAGAGATTCTTCTGTGGATTTTGGGGTCTGCCAGTGTGGGTGGGTGGGTGGGTTGTGTGTGTGTGTGTGTGTGTGAGAGAGAGAGAGAGAGAGAGAGAGAGAGAGAGAGAGGATCTTGTGTGCAGGAGTGCACACGGTTGGTTCAGCCCCAAAACCGTAACCGAACCGTTGGAAACGGTTCGAGGAAAACTAGAACCGGAATCGGACAGTTTGCACCCTAGAACTGAATTGGAACCGGACAGTAAAAAACTGGTTCATTCCGGTTCAGATCTACAGTTCTGGGCTTTTATAATCCAGTGCTATTGTATGGTTTTTTTAATAATCCAGCCGAAGCTCCTCTACTGTGAATTTTCATAGTAAGCAATCTTATCATGGTTTGTTTTTACAACCCTTTTGTGTTCTCAAAATGATTTTGCTGCTAATGTCTGTTCATATTGTGATCCATTTGATGAATGGTTTAGCTTTTTATGTTAAAAAAATAAAATTTAAATATTTATTGACCAAGCCGTTCGGTTTCAAGTTAGGTTCTACTATCTGATTCACGGTCCGATTCGGTTCTACATAACCTCAAATCAAGAATCAAACCGAACTAACCAGTTCTTTGATTTTCAGAACCAAAACCGAAACCGGACCAAACCATGCAGTCTAGTCGGTTCCGGTCCAATTTACCGGTTCCACCGATTCCGTGTGCACCCCTAGTGTATATTATCTCTAGTATGAGGTTTGCCCAAAATACAATGCTACAGATGGCATTTGGGGTCCAAGTGTCATCCAAACACGCTTAAAACCTCATTTGGTCTTCAAAATGAGGTGAAACAGGTTTTAGGCGTCATTCAGACAAACAAGGCAAACTGATTTATTTAAAACCATATTCCATTTCAGGAACCGAAATAGTAATACTTCTGTAGCCTGTCAATTCCAAAATGGGAAGGAGTCGTAGGCAAATCCATCAAGACAGTTTAGATATTATATCACCATTTTTCTCTGACGCATAACTGCATTTATCAGTTAGAGCATCGCTAAGCCCACAAACGTGTTCAAGTCAGCTAATGCACAGGCCACCACATATGCCAGCATGGCAGAAAGGTGAAGTATCAGTCATCCATCAGGTCAACCGCATAATGTATATGGGTTGGAGATTGCACACGTCTTCCACGCTTGCATATATGGTGGTCTGTCCATTAGCTGACTTGTACACACGTGTGCTTAGCAAAGCTCTATCAGCTAATATCAATGATAAGTTATGATAAAAAGATTAAAAATGATCTTCGTCCCAATTGCAATGCGTGCTGATAATTAGTGATGGTCTAAACTGATAACACAAGGTATTGTGGAGAATTTCCTAGTGATATTCTTTATTTATCTAGCCCCAAGAGGATTTATTTATATAGATGTACAATCCTATAAATATTGCTATACATGGAATAAAACTAAATTACAACATTACAATCTATATTTATGGAAAGGGATAATAACTATCTTTGTGGTACTAGAAAAGAATGTCATGCTATTGGCAAACTTTTAGTAAGAGTATTCGTAATTTGTTCCTGAGATGCAACATATGGAAGAGAAAGAACTTAAACTGAAACTTTTCACGAATGAAGTGACAATCTACCTCAATGTGTTTTATCTTTTCATGAAAAACATGATTACAAACAATCTGAATATCACTGGTATTATCGACATGAAGAGGAATTGGAGTAGAAAGGGCAATTCCAAAATCTAAAAGAAATCCATGAAGCCAAGTGATCTCATTGCAGGCTGAAGACATGGCACGATACTCATCTTCAATGCTAGACTTGGAGATGATTGTTCGTTTCTTGCACTTTCAAGAGATACGCGACGTGACAAGAAATAGTCAATAACCTGTGGTGGACCATCGAGTGAGAGCACAACGTGCCCAGTCAACATCAAAATATGTGACAAGCTCAAGTGGAGATGTCGAAGAAAAGATAAAGAAACGATCTATGGCGCCACGCAAATCTCAAAGTATTCGCAAGACAACAGTTATGTGCATGGTACGAGGCTCAACAATGAACTGTAATCATATGGACAGAGCATATGCAATATCGGGTCTTGTCATTGTTAAGTAAACAAGATTGTTGACAAGGTGATGGAATAGGGTAGGCTACTCCAATAGATCACCATCTTGTTTGCCATATTGAATATTCAACTCCATTGGTGTCTTGACTGTCCATTGATTAGAAAAATTGACAAGATTAATGAGATCCTGTGTATATGTTCGCTGACTAACGAGTATACCATGATTAGTACAAGAGACTTCCAAACCTAAAACGTATGTAAGATTGCCCAAATCTTTCATGTGAAATAATGACCGAAGAACATCCTGAAGTTCCATTATGCCAGTTGTATCACTACCAATTAGAAGTAAATCATCAACGTAAACTAATAGGATAACAATTCAAAGGGAAGACCGTGTAAAGAGTGAGGGGTCATGGTTGTTTTGCTTAAACCAAGCCATAATCACAACATCATGGAAACGCTGAAACCAAACATGAGAAGCCTACTTTAGTCCATATAATACCTTACGAAGCTTGTAAACTAAAATTTTCAGACCACTAGAACCAGGAGGTTGGGCCCATGCATACAATCTCTTATAAGTCCCCATGAAGAAATGCATTTTTTACATCCATCTGGCGATAGACCAATCACGGTTAGCCGCAACAACAAGTAGCGTTCGGGCAGTCTTTATTTTTGCAACCAAAGCAAATGTCTCCTCATAGTCTATACCATACTCTTGTTTATAACCTTGTGTAACAAGACGAGCCTTGTACTGATCAAGGGATCCATCCATTTTGAACTTGATTGAGTATACTCATTTACTTTTAATCACCTGCTGACCATGGGAACGAGGAACAAGATCCCATATATGATTATCAACAAGAGCTTGTAATTTTACAATCATGGAATCCTTCCAACACTGGTGTGTAAAAGCCTGAGAATAAGACGTAAGAATATATACCGACTCAAGAGCAGAAAACATAGAACAAATAAGTCTATTAAGAGGGTGTGGCATACAACTAGATCGACATACCTTTGGAAAGGATGGATCGGCCGCAGTTTGAGTAGCAAGAGGTGATGGGAGATGAAGCACTTCTATTTCTTCTCATTGACAGATCTACAAAGGAGCAAAAGATAAACTTGCAACATATGGGATATTAAGAAACTAGGTTAATCCTCTAAAATCGTTAGAAGTAGTTGAATTTGGTAAGATTTGAGTATGAAATGGGATATTTTCTAAGAAGACAACATTTCTTGATGCACGAACACAACAAGTAATAGGATTATTGTAACGCCCCGGAAAATCGGGGGTCATGCATACGCTCGACTCCCGAGTCTCCGAGTGTCACTTATCATTAATTTTATGGTTTTATGACTTATCAAGTTTAAATGCGCAGCATGAAATTAATTGAAATATGAGGCACATCCACAACTAGTCTACTGAACTGAAAGAAAACAATATATATAGGTTCAAAAGAATATAAAAGGGCCGCACAAGGCAAAGCCCAACAAAATCGTAAAGAAAATCATATGCCCATAAGAATGGTACGCTGAGCCCATGACTCAATGCTCTAGAATCCAGTCTCCTAAGCCGATGGAGAGCCGCCCATCAGATGCAAGTAGGAGAGTTCGTCCTCCTTGTCCAAGCTCGCCTCGCCAGGCTCCTCATGCCCTGAGTCACCTGCATCTATGAATGGGTCTGGTTGGTGTTTTAAAACACCGTCCCAGAGTGGGAGTGAGTGATCAACTCAGTGTGAACTATTAGTCTCAAGTTACAACAGGCATCAATTAAATTATGAATTTAATGAAAAACAAACATTCATAAATACCTAACTAATCTTGTTAATGTATATGCATGATAGATGATATGATGTATGCCCTCGCCACAACACTCCCTCGAGCGACTCCGTCTAACGATCGCGTATGTCAACACTCCCTCAAGCGACCTCGACTTCCGAGTCGCCACCCTAACTAATGAATGCAGTGATAATGTTAACCAAGTTCTTAGTTAAGTCCATTCATCCAGCAGGTTTGGGAATCTGGCACACCCCACGTATCAATGCCCTAAACGGGCTGAGAGGCCAAGACCCCCCAATGCGTGAGGACGAGACCTCGCGGTCCGTGATCCCGTCGGGTTCCTCATCCCCGACTCCAAGCACATGAGGAGTGCCGAAAGGAAGGGATCGCTCGCGGTAACTACGGGGAGGCGCGGTACCCCAGCATAGGCCGAAATTTCTCGGACATAGTGTCCCATTCCACCATGCCCGGCTCACGAGGCTGTGGACCAGTTTCAAGTGGATTATCGATGGGCTACAATGGTTGCAGGGTGGTTCAGATTCCATTACATGTGTGAGCAAACATAGTTAACAATCAGAATTTGTCAGTAAGTAGACTAAACCGCACGAGTCAGGCGACCACGAGACGGACGACATCGGGTACTAGACCCATGCAGTCGAACTGTTGCCGCCCATACGCACTCGTCTAACTTGCGTGTTTAGTCTTAGGGGAGTCCAACCAGAGGGACTACCGCCTAACCTCGTGTTCCTGACCAATCCAAGGGTTCGACGATAATTCATAGCATGCCATCATTAAGGTTATCAACCAACATACATCATCATGTTGCATAAATCCTACCATACAATTCAATGTCCCTAACAAGCATAATACATTAATACAAACAAAGTGCATGTGAGAAGTGTGGGTTGGCGAGGAAACGAACCGATTCCTATGCCTCTTAGACTTAAAATGTGCCAAGGCAAGCATCATACAAGACATGAACAACAACATATGAGGCAAATTAAGCAACACATAGGCATATGATCATCTACTATATCACCAAGCATGTGAGGGGCACAAATGCGAACATAAGAAAGAAAACCAACAAACATGCGATTCCACACATCACCAAATGATACCCAAATCCTAGGGTCTCTCTAGATTTCACAAACACTTCATCAAGCAAGCAAAATCATTAAACACATGATAAAATTGGTGCTAGGCCACCTAAGATTAATATTCCGCACCTATGGATTGTTGGAGACTTGAAAAACGACCTAGAGATGCCGAACCCGGTGCCGATCGGCCGGAACCCCTAAAGCAACATTTATATGTTAGAATCCTAAATAAATCCCTCCTCATCACAAGGGTTTCAACGAAAATGGGTGGCGGATCTTACCTAGATAATCAACGGAGTGAAAAGGACGGTTGTAGATGAGGAATCCTCCTTTGAGAAGATGTAGGGAGTTATGGGGGTTTGATTTCCTTGGGCCCACCTTGCTCTTCTTTCTTCACTCTCCCTTCCTCTCTCCTTCCTTTCTTCTTTCTCCCCTTTCTCTCTTCTCTCCCTCCCCTCTAGGGTAAAATCGTATGGGGAGAGGGGGTGCCCAAATAAGGCCTTTATATAGTGCCAGTTTTGGAGCAATTGGCCCCGAATGTTGGGTCTTTACTATACTAACCCTATGGGAGGGTTTTTCTAGCCTATGGGGTGTACTAGTCGATATACACCGTAAGATAGTTAGTCCTAATGATGATCTACGTATGGACACAATCGGTCCACCATTTCGACGTGTCGATCGACAGACATGATTAGAAGTCTATTCAACGGTCACCGATGGTCGATCGGGGCCGCGGCTATACGGATATGAGGAGGAAAATATCCTTACTCGATGTGTGAAGTTTGGTCATAAATCGACGGTCTGAAATCCTCAACTTTGCATAAGAGTGGACGACTCAAATCACTTAAGTTCCCACAATTTTCCCAAACTAGCCTTCTAGGGCTCCTTATTAAAGTTGGGGTGGCCCTAACGCCCCTCTGGCCACCAAATTCGGCGTGTAAGAGCCTTATGGCTTAACTAGGGTCCTTACAAAAATTGAGGACGAACAGATGAACGAATATATGATCTGAGAAGGCGTTTCCGACCCTTAAATGGCCCTGTGGGGGCCATTCTGATTGATGGGGCATCTCTGGTGGCCCTCTGGCCATGAAATTTATAGGGTAAGTGCTCAGTGGCCCGATGAAGGCCCTTGCAAAATTTGGGGACAAACGGATGCGGGGTTTGGTCGTACGGGTCCGATTTGTGATCAACGGTCACCGTTCCACAATCAGGTCCCAGATTTAGTGGACGTGCGTAGAAAAATATATTAGACCGTTACCGTAAATTTGAAAGAAATCCGACGGCTGGAACGCCTGGTATCTTGGTTTTATTTGTAAGTGTCAGATTCCAATCTGGCATTGGTGGGGCGCATTGGGCAAGCGCCAGATGGTACTTTTGGGTGTCCACTGGGTCCGCAGTCCGCGATGGACCACAAGCCCAGTGAGATCTATGATTTCCTAAATTTTTAGATTTTTCTGACCTTCCTCGGTCGCTGGGCGGCCCACACGGGCTGTTGTTAAGTGCAAACAGGCCATCTGGCTTGGGGGCCCGTACTTGGTCCCATTATAACTAGACTAGTCCACCCCAGAATAAACTAACATTGAGTGCTAATGGTTATTAAGTGATATTATAAGTTAATTAATAAAAAAAAATTCAAGGAATTTTAGAAATCCAAAACAGTGAAAATCCGGGATGTTACAATCTACCCCCCTTAAAAATAATTTCATCCCCGAAATTGCAAAAGGGTAATAAGTGAAGGTTTCGTTATTTAATTTGCCTAGGTTTTGTTGATTTCAGGTTTATATATGTTTTAGGGTATATAATAAATACGCAACCCTAGCTCATTGTAATCTACCCCCCTTAAAACTTTTTCACCCTGATGGTTTACTAAAATTTATTTATTTACCTTTTATTATTATTATTTTTATTTTTTTATTATTATTTAAAAGATTTAGATTCATGGCGATAACTTCCCTCTATCTAGAGTGAAATATTTATTTTCAATGTTAAACCAATACGGAAAGACGGTTGTAGTGGGCTTGAACCCGATACATCGATCATCTACGACCTGTGGTAGAAGGCTCATCGTATCCCTTCTTCGTCCTAGTGGATCCTGGTCTTCGCTTACAAAGCAGGAGTCCATTGGTAGTCACACAGGATTGAGAATTGGGTCAAGCCGCGAATGCTTCGCAGGCGTATACTTCCGTAATTCCGTAGTCTGATTATTCTTACATTTGGAAGATATTAAAATTTATTAAAAAGTTGAAGTTTCACATTTATAATATCTTAGTGGGTGGTGAGTCTCCCATGGTGCCTATGATCAAACGACCACCCTAGAAGGTTTCCAGGAACCTAAGGTTCTTCTTGACATTACTATTTTTATCCTATAGTTAGTGAGTTATGGGCAAATCACGCTTTGGTTTCAAACTTTTAACAGGGAAGGAAGAATCAAAAGTTTTAAAGTTTTAAAGTATTCTAGTGGTTTGGAGTGATAATAACGTTAATATGGACGCAGTAAGGCAATTATTCATACAAGCATTCACAAGACGATAAGAAACTTTCAAAACAATCCATACATTCATATTGAATTCAAAATGCCATTAGTATGGCCAGTTATATCCTACAATATGGATTTACATGTATTACTAAATACTCTATACATAAAGAAAGAAAAAGCAAACAAATCAAGCAGAAGTTTTAACTGTCTTCAATACATGGTAGTAGTCCTAACTAACTCCAAACAACTACTAATTTCCATAAAGTTAAGTTATTATTCTTCAGAGTTGGACGAGACGGGGGTGCTTCTTCCCTTTAAGGAAAGGATCACCGCAATAGCGAAGAAAGAGGCAACGGTTGCCAAGAACGTCATATCCCTCGGCTAGAATGGATTGGTGTGAGAAATGTAGGTGGGTCGTTTGAGGAAGATTTTTAGGGGTGGTTTTGAGAAGATTTGAGAATGTATTGGAGAAGGATTTGTTAAGAATGGGTTTGAGAAAAATGGATTTGAGGATGAGATTGGGAAATGTGGGTTGGTTATTACTTTGAAATGAGGTTTTGAAATTGGGGCTTGGAGTCGAAAGGAATTTGAGAGGGTTTTGGAAATTGAATGGGTTCGGAAAGAATTTGAAAACGGGTCGTGGAATGTAAGGAGTTGGGAGATGGGTTTTCCTTAGAAGAGGATTGAGATCTTTCAAATGGTTGGAAGAGAAGTGTTGAAGGTGAGATTGTTGAGTGGGGTGAATTCAGAGATGAGTTTAAGAAAATGGATTTGGGGGATGGAAGTTAATAAGTGATTAGGAATGAGTTGAAGAAATGAGATTGAGAAAAGTTTGGAAAGGGTTTGAGAGAATGAGGGTTGAGATGGGTTAGAGTGAAGAAAAAGATGGTTGTTGACAATGTGTAAAAGGAAATGGGTTTAGGGTTGGATTTGTGCTAAGAGCTTGTGATGGATTTGAGTGAGTGGGTTGGAGATGGATGTGGGAATGAGTTTGAGAATGAAAAAGAGAGAAAAATGGTTAATGTTGGGCTTTATGAATGAGTTTTGGTAAATGGGTTTTGTGAATGGAAGTGGAAGTGAATGAGTGAATGGAGTGGGATTTTGAGGATGGGTGTTGATATGGGTTGGTTTTGTAAAGGAGAAGAAGATGGGTTTGAAATGGGTTTTATGGGTGAAATTTGGAGAGGGTTTGGCAAGGGATTTGAGAATGAGGTGTGAGGTTGGGTTTTGGGGAAGGGTCAAGTAAGAGGGGTTGAAGGAAAGGAAATATGAAGAAGAAGAGTGTGAGTTTGGGGATTAGGTTTTGAGATTGGGAGAGGGAGAGTTTTTCTAGGGTTTAGAAGGGATGGTGGAGGTAATGAGAGTACTAGAGATAGGTTTTATGGACTCTAGATAGTCCTAAATAGCAAGGGAAATGGGCCTCACTCGTGTGTACATTGAAAGGGAGGAGGGGACCTATCTCATAACGTTTCTTATACTTTTAGTAACTAAATTATTTTAAAAATTTTTATGATGATTTACCATTAAGTTTTAAATCATCCCACAAATTTTCATATCATTTGGATTTGTAAATAAATTATAAAAATTCTAGAAGTAGTCACCACCTAAAATTAATGATTTTTGAATAGTTGTCAATTTACTACAAATATAACTATATTATAATTTTTATTTTATTTTTATTTTATTTTTATATAAAAATAGACTTATTAAGCTTCAATCTGGCTTTTGAATCACCTAAATCGAAGTTATTTTGAGGGAGATATGAATTTTTGAAATCTAACGAAAATTGCAGAAAACGGGCCGCCCGGCCCGCTGTGGCCCGCCCGGCCCGCTGGACTTCTGAGCGTTGCGACGCCGGCTGGGCGTGGCGACGCCGGCCCGCTGGACGTCTGGGTGTGGCGACGCCGGCTGGACGTGGCCACGCCGGTTCTCTGGCCTATTGGACCTTATAACTTTCATATCTTGCAAACCGGAATGAGTTTACGACGTGCCATATATGAATTTGGGGTAGGAGAAGCTACTCTACGCAATGGACCTAGTAATTTTGCAAGATTCTATCAGGTTAATGGTCAAAAATCTATTATATTTATATTTTTACTATTTATAGTAAATTTTTGTTCGATTATAGATTTTCATCCTTTGAGCTTTGTAGTTATGTCAAATTTGAAAGTGCTTAGAGAAATTAGAAGGATAAAGTGGTGGAAAGTGAGTTTATTTTTTTTTTTGAAAGAAATGGGTTGGAAGTGGATGTTGGTGGATGGATTTGGGTTGGATATGAGAAGGAAGAGATGAGAGTTTGTTGGAGGAAAGGATTTGAGAGTGGGTTTAAGAAAAATAGATTTGATTAATGGGAATTGAGAAATGTTTAGGAAATGAGTTGAGGAATGGAGTTTGGGAAAAATGGGGTTTTGAAGAAGTAGGGTTTGAGGATGGATGTTGGAAGTGTATTTTTAAAATGGATTTTTGGAATTTGTTTTATAGATGGGCTTTGAAAGTAATGGAGTGTGGGGTAGGGAAAGAAATGAGGGATTTAGGTGCTTAAAATGGAAGAGAAAGGCCCCACACGTGTGTGCATTGAGGAGGGGAGAGGTGGCTCGTTTTGGGTGCGGACGTGGCAACGCCGACCATTGGGTAATCGGGCATGGGGAATGCCCGCTCGACGTAGGCACGCAGGGACCTGCTTGGGTTCCCTTATTTTATGATTTCTTGGGTGCCAGTAAGGCTCCCGAGAAGGTACTATATATAATTTTGGGGTAGAAAAGGCTGATCTACGCAATGAGTTTGGGGGTTTAAAAAGATTCCTCCTAGTTAGAGGTCAAAATTTGATTTATTTTTTTTTTTTTTTTTTTTACATCCCTCCTATTTCCCACCAAATTTCATTCGCCCCTACTACTTAATCATCCCGACAAGGGTTGGAACTATTTCATTCAGCCCGATAGTTGTCCCGTTGGACTTTGACGATGGCTTCAACTGTCCAATTGTTCAGTCCCTGACTTATTCCTCCCAATGGGTTGAGGTCCCGTAAGACTCTCGGACCTATTTCCTAACGTCCATGCTCTCCCTTGCTTCGAAATCCTAATTCGTAAGAAGTCTTACCATCCACCTAAGATTGCGGTTCGAGGTCTGGGATGGATCCCTAACGTCTTAAATCTCTGTTGCATTTCCTAATACGTATCCTCTTAAGTCAGCGGACGCGTTAGCGAGCTCATGACCCATGGCCCAATTGATTCCAAACTATTGCTCTAATACCATCTGTAACGCCCCGGAAAATCGGGGGTCGTGCATACGCTCGACTCCCGAGTCTCTCGAGTGTCACTTATCATTAATTTTATGGTTTTATGACTTATCAAGTTTAAATGCGCAGCATGAAATTAATTAAAATATGAGGCACATCCACAACTAGTCTACTGAACTGAAAGAAAACAATATATATATATAGGTTCAAAAGAATATAAAAGGGCCGCACAAGGCAAAGCCCAACAAAATCGTAAAGAAAATCATATGCCCATAAGAATGGTACACTGAGCCCATGACTCAACGCTCTAGAATCCAGTCTCCTAAGCCGATGGAGAGCCGCCCATCAGATGCAAGTAGGAGAGTTCGTCCTCCTTGTCCAAGCTCGCCTCACCAGGCTCCTCATGCCCCGAGTCACCTGCATCTATGAATGGGTCTAGTTGGTGTTTTAAAACACCATCCCGAGTGGGAGTGAGTGATCAACTCAAGTGTGAACTATTAGTCTCAAGTTACAACAGGCATCAATTAAATTATGAATTTAATGAAAACAAACATTCATAAATACCTAACTAATCTTGTTAATGTATATGCATGATAGATGATATGATGTATGCCCTCGCCACAACACTCCCTCGAGCGACTCCGTCTAACGATCGCGTATGTCAACACTCCCTCAAAGCGACCTCGACTTCCGAGTCGCCACCCTAACTAATGAATGCAGTGATAATGTTAACCAAGTTCTTAGTTAAGTCCATTCATCCAGCAGGTTTGGGAATCTGGCACACCCCACGTATCAATGCCCTAAACGGGTTGAGGCCAAGACCCCCAATGCGTGAGGACGAGACCTCGCGGTCCGTGATCCCGTCGGGTTCCTCATCCCGACTCCAAGCACATGAGGAGTGCCGAAAGGAAGGGATCGCTCGCGGTCACTACGGGAGGCGCGTGCACCCCAGCCGTAGGCCAACAGCTCGGACATAGTGTCCCATTCCACCATGCCCGGCTCACGAGGCTGTGGACCAGTTTCAAGTGGATTATCGATGGGCTACAATGGTTGCAGGGTGGTTCAGATTCCATTACATGTGTGAGCAAACATAGTTAACAATCAGAATTTGTCAGTAAGTAGACTAAACCGCACGAGTCAGGCGACCACGAGACGGACGACATCGGGTACTAGACCCATGCAGTCGAACTGTTGCCGCCCATACGCACTCGTCCAACTTGCGTATTTAGTCTTAAGGGAGTCCAACCAGAGGGACTACCGCCTAACCTCGTGTTCCTGACCAATCCAAGGGTTCGACGATAATTCATAGCATGCCATCATCAAGGTTATCAACCAACATACATCATCATGTTGCATAAATCCTACCATACAATTCAATGTCCCTAACAAGCATAATACATTAATACAAACAAAGTGCATGTGAGAAGTGTGGGTTGGCGAGGAAACGAACCGATTCCTATGCCTCTTAGACTTAAAATGTGCCAAGGCAAGCATCATACAAGACATGAACAACAACATATGAGGCAAATTAAGCAACACATAGGCATATGATCATCTACTATATCACCAAGCATGTGAGGGGCACAAATGCGAACATAAGAAAGAAAACCAACAAACATGCGATCCCACACATCACCAAATGATACCCAAATCCTGGGTCTCTCTAGATTTCACAAACACTTCATCAAGCAAGCAAAATCATTAAACACATGATAAAATTGGTGCTAGGCCACCTAAGATTAATATTCCGCACCTATGGATTGTTGGAGACTTGAAAAACGACCTAGAGATGCCGAACCCGGTGCCGATCGGCCGGAACCCCTAAAGCAACATTTATATGTTAGAATCCTAAATAAATCCCTCCTCATCACAAGGGTTTCAACGAAAATGGGTGGCGGATCTTACCTAGATAATCAACGGAGTGAAAAGGACGGTTGTAGATGAGGAATCCTCCTTTGAGAAGATGTAGGGAGTTATGGGGGTTTGATTTCCTTGGGCCCACCTTGCTCTTCTTTCTTCACTCTCCTTCCTCTCTCCTTCCTTTCTTCTTTCTCTCTTTTCTCTCTCTCCCTCCCCTCTAGGGTAAAATCGTATGGGAGAGGGGTGCCCAAATAAGGCCTTTATATAGTGCCTATTTGGAGCAATTGGCCCCGAATGTTGGGTCTTTACTATACTAACCCTATGGGAGGGTTTTTCTAATGGGGTGTACTAGTCGATATACACCGTAGGATAGTTAGTCCTAATGATGATCTACGTATGGACACAATCGGTCCGCCATTTCGACGTGTCGATCGGGTGGCACATGATTAAGTCTATTCAACGGCCACCGATGGTCGATCGGGGCCGCGGCTATACGGATATGAGGAGGAAAATATCCTTACTCGATGTGTGAAGTTTGGTCATAAATCGACGGTGAAATCCTCAACTTTGCATAAAGTGGACGACTCAAATCACTTAAGGATTTTCCCAAACTAGCCTTGAGGGCTCCTTATTAAAGTTGGGGTGGCCCTAACGCCCCTCCGGCCACCAAATTCGGCGTGTAAGAGCCTTATGGCTTAACTAGGGTCCTTACAAAATTGAGGACGAATGTGATGAACGAATATATGATCCGAGAAGGCGTTTCCGACCCTTAAATGGCCCCGTGGGGCCATTCGATTGATGGGGCATCTCTGGTGGCCCTCGGCTATGAAATTTATAGGGTAAGTGCTCATGGCCCGATGAAGGGCCTTACAAAATTTGGGGACAAACGGATGCGGGGTTTGGTCGTACGGGTCCGATTTGTGATCAATCGGTCATCGTTCCACAATCGGTCCCAGATTTAGTGGACGTGCGTAGAAAAATATATTAGACCGTCACACCGCAAATTTGAAAGAAATCCGACTTTGAACGCCTGGTATCTTGGTTTTATTTGTAAGTGTCGATTCCAATCGCATTGGTGGGGCGCATTGGGCAAGCGCCAGATGGTACTTTTGGGTGTCCACTGGGTCCGCAGTCCGCGATGGACCACAAGCCCAGTGAGATCTATGACTTCCTAAATTTTTAGATTTTTCTGACCTTCCTCGGTCGCTGGGCGACCCACACGGCCGTCATATGCAAACACAGCCATCGGCTTGGGGGCCCGTACTTGGTCCCATTATAACTAGACTAGTCCACCCCAGAATAAACTAACATTGAGTGTTAATGGTTATTAAGTGATATTATAAGTTAATTAATAAAAAAAAATTCAAGGAATTTTAGAAATCCAAAACAGTGAAAATCCGGGATGTTACAATCTACCCCCCTTAAAAATAATTTCATCCCCGAAATTGCAAAAGGGTAATAAGTGAAGGTTTCGTTATTTAATTTGCCTAGGTTTTGTTGATTTCAGGTTTATATATGTTTTAGGGTATATAATAAATACGCAACCCTAGCTCATTGTAATCTACCCCCCTTAAAACTTTTTCACCCTGATGGTTTACTAAAATTTATTTATTTACCTTTTATTATTATTATTTTTATTTTTTTATTATTATTTAAAAGATTTAGATTCATGGCGATAACTTCCCTCTATCTAGAGTGAAATATTTATTTTCAATGTTAAACCAATACGGAAAGACGGTTGTAGTGGGCTTGAACCCGATACATCGATCATCTACCTGACTAGGGTAGAAGGCTCATCGTATCCCTTCTTCATCCTAGTGGATCCGGTCTTCTGCTTCTGGTCAAAGCAAGTGAGTCCATTGGTAGTCACACAGGATTGAGAATTGGGTCAAGCCGCGAATGCTTCGCAGGCGTATACTTCCGTAATTCCGTAGTCTGATTATTCTTACATTTGGAAGATATTAAAATTTATTAAAAAGTTGAAGTTTCACATTTATAATATCTTAGTGGGTGGTGAGTCTCCCATGGTGCCTATGATCAAACGACCACCCTAGAAAGGTTTCCATGAACCTAAGGTTCTTCTTGACATTACTATTTTTATCCTATAGTTAGTGAGTTATGGGCAAATCACGCTTTGGTTTCAAACTTTTAACAGGGAAGGAAGAATCAAAAGTTTTAAAGTATTCTAGTGGTTTGGAGTGATAATAACGCTAATATGGACGCAGTAAGGCAATTATTCATACAAGCATTCACAAAACGATAAGAAACTTTCAAAACAATCCATACATTCATATTGAATTCAAAATGCCATTAGTATGGCCAGTTATATCCTACAATATGGATTTACATGTATTACTAAATACTCTATACATAAAGAAAGAAAAAGCAAACAAATCAAGCAGAAGTTTTAACTGTCTTCAATACATGGTAGTAGTCCTAACTAACTCCAAACAACTACTAATTTCCATAAAGTTAAGTTATTATTCTTCAGAGTTGGACGAGGACAGGGGTGCTTCTTCCCTTTAAGGGAAAGGATCACCGCAATAGCGAAGAAGAAAGAGGCAACGGTTGCCAAGAACGTCATATCCCTCGGCTAGAATGGATTGGCTGTGAGAAATGTAGGTGGGTCGTTTGAGGGAAGATTTTTAGGGGTGGTTTTGAGAAGATTTGAGAATGTATTGGAGAAGGATTTGTTAAGAATGGGTTTGAGAAAAATGGATTTGAGGATGAGATTGGGAAATGTGGGTTGGTTATTACTTTGAAATGAGGTTTTGAAATTGGGGCTTGGAGTCGAAAGGAATTTGAGAGGGTTTTGGAAATTGAATGGGTTCGGAAAGAATTTGAAAACGGGTCGTGGAATGTAAAGAGTTGGGAGATGGGTTTTCCTTAGAAGAAGATTGAGATCTTTCAAATGGTTGGAAGAGAAGTGTTGAAGGTGAGATTGTTGAGTGGGGTGAATTCGGAGATGCGTTTAAGAAAATGGATTTGGGGAATGGAAGTTAATAAGTGATTAGGAATGAGTTGAAGAAATGAGATTGAGAAAAGTTTGGAAAGGGTTTGAGAGAATGAGGGTTGAGATGGGTTAGAGTGAAGAAAAAGATGGTTGTTGACAATGTGTAAAAAGGAAATGGGTTTAGGGTTGGATTTGTGCTAAGAGCTTGTGATGGATTTGAGTGAGTGGGTTGGAGATGGATGTGGGAATGAGTTTGTGAATGAAAAAGAGAGAAAATGGTTAATGTTGGGCTTTATGAATGAGTTTTGGTAAATGGGTTTTGTGAATGGAAGTGGAAGTGAATGAGTGAATGGAGTGGGATTTTGAGGATGGGTGTTGATATGGGTTGGTTTTGTAAAGGAGAAGAAGATGGGTTTGAAATGGGTTTTATGGGTGAAATTTGGAGAGGGTTTGGCAAGGGATTTGAGAATGAGGTGTGAGGTTCGGTTTTGGGGAAGGGTCAAGTAAGAGGGTTGAAGGAAAGGAAATATGAAGAAGAAGAGTGTGAGTTTGGGGATTAGGTTTTGAGATTGGGAGAGGGAGAGTTTTTCTAGGGTTTAGAAGGGATGGTGGAGGTAATGAGAGTACTAGAGATAGGTTTTATGGACTCTAGATAGTCCTAAATAGCAAGGGAAATGGGCCTCACTCGTGTGTACATTGAAAGGGAGGAGGGGACCTATCTCATAACGTTTCTTATACTTTTAGTAACTAAATTATTTTAAAAATTTTTATGATGATTTACCATTAAGTTTTAAATCATCCCACAAATTTTCATATCATTTGGATTTGTAAATAAATTATAAAAATTCTACAAGTAGTCACCACCTAAAATTAATGATTTTTGAATAGTTGTCAATTTACTACAAATATAACTATATTATAATTTTTATTTTATTTTTATATAAAAATAGACTTATTAAGCTTCAATCTGGCTTTTGAATCACCTAAATCGGAGTTATATTGAGGGAGATATGAATTTTTGAAATCTAACGAAAATTGCAGAAAACGGGCCGCCCGGCCCGCCGTGGCCCGCCTGGCCCGCTGGACTTCTGAGCGTTGCGATGCCGGCTGGGCGTGGCGACGCCGGCCCGCTGGACGTCTGGGCGTGACGACGCCGGCTGGGCGTGGCCACGCCGGTTCTCTGGCCTATTGGACCTTATAACTTTCATATCTTGCAAACCAGAATGAGTTACATGATGTGCCATATATGAATTTGGGGTAGGAGAAGCTACTCTACGCAATGGACCTAGTAATTTTGCAAGATTCTATCAGGTTAATGGTCAAAAATCTATTTTATTTATATTTTTACTATTTATAGTAAATTTTTGTTCGATTATAGATTTTCATCCTTTGAGCTTTGTAGTTATGTCAAATTTGAAAGTGCTTAGAGAAATTAGAAGGATAAAGTGGTGGAAAGTGAGTTTATTTTTTTTTAAAAGAAATCGGAAGTGGATGTTGGTGGATGGATTTGGGTTGGATATGAGAAGGAAGAGATGGGAGTTTGTTGGAGGAAAGGGATTTGAGAGTGGGTTTAAGAAAAATAGATTTGATTAATGGGAATTGAGAAATGTTTAGGAAATGAGTTGAGGAATGGAGTTTGGGAAAAAATGGGGTTTTGAAGAAGTAGGGTTTGAGGATGGATGTTGGAAGTGTATTTTTAAAATGGATTTTTGGAATTTGTTTTATAGATGGGCTTTGAAAGTAATGGGGTGTGGGGTAGGGAAAGAAATGAGGGATTTAGGTGCTTAAAATGGAAGAGAAAGGCCCCACACGTGTGTGCATTGAGGAGGGGAGAGGTGGCTCGTTTTGGGTGCGGACGTGGCAACGCCGGACCATTGGGTAATCGGGCATGGGGAATGCCCGCCGACGTAGGCACGCCAGGGACTGCTTGGGTTCCCTTATTTTATGATTTCTTGGGTGCCAGTAAGGCTCCCGAGAAGGTACTATATATAATTTTGGGGTAGAAAAGGCTGATCTACGCAATGAGTTTGAGGGTTTAAAAAGATTCCTCCTAGTTAGAGGTCAAAATTTGATTTATTTTTTTTTTATTTTTTTTACATCCCTCCTATTTCCCACCAAATTTCATTCGCCCCTACTACTTAATCATCCCCGACAAGGGTTGGAACTATTTCATTCAGCCCGATAGTTGTCCCGTTGGACTTTGACGATGGCTTCAACTGTCCAATTGTTCAGTCCCTGACTTATTCCTCCCAATGGGTTGAGGTCCCGTAAGACTCTCGGACCTATTTCCTAACGTCCATGCTCTCCCTTGCTTCGAAATCCTAATTCGTAAGAAGTCTTACCATCCACCTAAGATTGCCGGTTCGAGGTCTGGGATGGATCCTAACGTCTTAAATCTCTGTTGCATTTCCTAATACGTATCCTCTTAAGTCAGCGGACGCGTTAGCGAGCTCATGACCCATGGCCCAATTGATTCCAAACTATTGCTCTAATACCATCTGTAACGCCCCGGAAAATCGGGGGTCGTGCATACGCTCGACTCCCGAGTCTCTGAGTGTCACTTATCATTAATTTTATGGTTTTATGACTTATCAAGTTTAAATGCGCAGCATGAAATTAATTGAAATATGAGGCACATCCACAACTAGTCTACTGAACTGAAAGAAAACAATATATATATAGGTTCAAAAGAATATAAAAGGGCCGCACAAGGCAAAGCCCAACAAAATCGTAAAGAAAATCATATGCCCATAAGAATGGTACACTGAGCCCATGACTCAACGCTCTAGAATCCAGTCTCCTAAGCCGATGGAGAGCCGCCCATCAGATGCAAGTAGGAGAGTTCGTCCTCCTTGTCCAAGCTCGCCTCGCTATGCTCCTCATGCCCTGAGTCACCGCATCTATGAATGGGTGGTTGGTGTTTTAAAACACCGTCCCAGAGTGGGAGTGAGTGATCAACTCAGTGTGAACTATTAGTCTCAAGTTACAACAGGCATCAATTAAATTATGAATTTAATGAAAAACAAACATTCATAAATACCTAACTAATCTTGTTAATGTATATGCATGATAGATGATATGATGTATGCCCTCGCCACAACACTCCCTCGAGCGACTCCGTCTAACGATCGCGTATGTCAACACTCCCTCAAAGCGACCTCGACTTCCGAGTCGCCACCCTAACTAATGAATGCAGTGATAATGTTAACCAAGTTCTTAGTTAAGTCCATTCATCCAGCAGGTTTGGGAATCTGGCACACCCCACGTATCAATGCCCTAAACGGGTTGAGAGGCCAAGACCCCCCAATGCGTGAGGACGAGACCTCGCGGTCCGTGATCCCGTCGGGTTCCTCATCCCCGACTCCAAGCACATGAGGAGTGCCGAAAGGAAGGGATCGCTCGCGGTCACTACGGGGAGGCGCAGTACCCCAGCGTAGGCCAACAGCTCGGACATAGTGTCCCATTCCACCATGCCCGGCTCACGAGGCTGTGGACCAGTTTCAAGTGGATTATCGATGGGCTACAATGGTTGCAGGGTGGTTCAGATTCCATTACATGTGTGAGCAAACATAGTTAACAATCAGAATTTGTCAGTAAGTAGACTAAACCGCACGAGTCAGGCGACCACGAGACGGACGACATCGGGTACTAGACCCATGCAGTCGAACTGTTGCCGCCCATACGCACTCGTCCAACTTGCGTGTTTAGTCTTAGGGGAGTCCAACCAGAGGGACTACCGCCTAACCTCGTGTTCCTGACCAATCCAAGGGTTCGACGATAATTCATAGCATGCCATCATCAAGGTTATCAACCAACATACAGCATCATGTTGCATAAATCCTACCATACAATTCAATGTCCCTAACAAGCATAATACATTAATACAAACAAAGTGCATGTGAGAAGTGTGGGTTGGCGAGGAAACGAACCGATTCCTATGCCTCTTAGACTTAAAATGTGCCAAGGCAAGCATCATACAAGACATGAACAACAACATATGAGGCAAATTAAGCAACACATAGGCATATGATCATCTACTATATCACCAAGCATGTGAGGGGCACAAATGCGAACATAAGAAAGAAAACCAACAAACATGCGATTCCACACATCACCAAATGATACCCAAATCCTAGGGTCTCTCTAGATTTCACAAACACTTCATCAAGCAAGCAAAATCATTAAACACATGATAAAATTGGTGCTAGGCCACCTAAGATTAATATTCCGCACCTATGGATTGTTGGAGACTTGAAAAACGACCTAGAGATGCCGAACCCGGTGCCGATCGGCCGGAACCCCTAAAGCAACATTTATATGTTAGAATCCTAAATAAATCCCTCCTCATCACAAGGGTTTCAACGAAAATGGGTGGTGGATCTTACCTAGATGATCAACGGAGTGAAAAGGGCGGTTGTAGATGAGGAATCCTCCTTTGAGAAGATGTAGGGAGTTATGGGGGTTTGATTTCCTTGGGCCCACCTTGCTCTTCTTTCTTCACTCTCCCTTCCTCTCTCCTTCCTTTCTTCTTTCTCCCCTTTCTCTCTTCTCTCCCTCCCCTCTAGGGTAAAATCGTATGGGGAGAGGGGGTGCCCAAATAAGGCCTTTATATAGTGCCAGTTTTGGAGCAATTGGCCCCGAATGTTGGGTCTTTACTATACTAACCCTATGGGAGGGTTTTTCTAGCCTATGGGGTGTACTAGTCGATATACACCGTAGGATAGTTAGTCCTAATGATGATCTACGTATGGACACAATTGGTCCGCCATTTCGACGTGTCGATCGACAGACATGATTAGAAGTCTATTCAACGGTCACCGATGATCGATCGGGGCCGCAGCTATACGGATATGAGGAGGAAAATATCCTTACTCGATGTGTGAAGTTTGGTCATAAATCGACGGTCTGAAATCCTCAACTTTGCATAAGAGTGGACGACTCAAATTACTTAAGTTCCCACAATTTTCCCAAACTAGCCTTCTAGGGCTCCTTATTGAAGTTGGGGTGGCCCTAACGCCCCTCTGGCCACCAAATTCGGCGTGTAAGAGCCTTATGGCTTAACTAGGGTCCTTACAAAAATTGAGGACGAACGGATGAACGAATATATGATCTGAGAAGGCGTTTCCGACCCTTAAATGGCCCTGTGGGGGCCATTCTGATTGATGGGGCATCTCTAGTGGCCCTCTGGCCATGAAATTTATAGGGTAGGTGATCAGTGGCCCGATGAAGGGCCTTGCAAAATTTGGGGACAAACGGATGCGGGGTTTGGTCGTACGGGTCCGATTGGTGATCAACGGTCACCGTTCCACAATCAGGTCCCAGATTTAGTGGACGTGCGTAGAAAAATATATTAGACCGTCACCGCAAATTTGAAAGAAATCCGACGGCTGGAACGCCTGATATCTTGGTTTTATTTGTAAGTGTCAGATTCCAATCTGGCATTGGTGGGGCGCATTGGGCAAGCGCCAAATGGTACTTTTGGGTGTCCACTGGGTCCGCAGTCCGCGATGGACCACAAACCCAGTGAGATCTATGATTTCCTAAATTTTTAGATTTTTCGACCTTCCTCGGTCGTCATTGGGCGGCCCACATTTGCCGTTGTTAAATGCAACAAAGCCATCGGCAGGGGCCCGTACTTGGTCCCATTATAACTAGATTAGTCCACCCCAGAATAAACTAACATTGAGTGCTAATGGTTATTAAGTGATATTATAAGTTAATTAATAAAAAAAAATTCAAGGAATTTTAGAAATCCAAAACAGTGAAAATTCGGGATGTTACAATTATAGCAACGATAACCCTTTTGAGTCTCTCCAATTCTGAAAAACATATAACGAACGGATTTTAGAAAAAGTTTATTATGTTTATGCGAAGTAGTTCTTTTTATACACTAGCTCATGTTTTCAATGGAAAAGCCAAAATTTCCTCCAAAAGCATCTAATAGTGTGCCCAAGCTAATAAATGACTTGAATCTCACAAACGTGTGCCATATAAGGCATGAACTTATATAATTGAAATATACTTTTAAATGACCTGCAAGTTACATGGCCATGTCAAACATGTATAGCAGCTAGCAAGTGGTTATCTCAGTGAGAGGCGGGCTCCTCTACAATCCCTGTAGAATAAGCTTGTGTTGCATGTGGGGCTTACTGTGGTGTGTTTATTGCATGTGGGGCTTGTGTTTAATTGATGATTAAAAAAAAAAGAAAAAGAAATTACAACTCTTTAAATAACGATCACAAACATAAGATGAAGATTTAGGCTTATACTCCAACTCAAATACCCTAAAAACGTGATTTACTATAAATAGTAACTTACTATTTATAGGGCACTTCCAATCTTACTAGACTGTGGTTTTGGCCAAAAATAGTAAGTGTTCAATTTGGCCCAACCATGTTATTTTCCTAACATTTTTAGGCCCATTTCATGTTGAGCACGCTCCTACAACTCGAAGGATCAAAAGTTATACTCGAACTAAAACTTACTATTTATAGTAAAAATGAAACTAAACATTACTTTTAACTATCGATACAATGGAATCTCGCAAATTGGGCATGGAAACCCAGTGTAGCAGGGTTGGCAGATGGGGCCTTCTCTGGTCCATCTTTGTCATGAAAGTGTCTGTAATCCGCTATACATCATGGTGCGACCCACAGAGGATAGGTAATGGACCCAAAATAACCACATCATACAATCCTAGCCATCAGTTCCTTGAAAGAGTCTGAAGTAAAATATAGACAACAAGCATTGGAAAAGGCCAACCAATTGGAAGGCTGAGATTTTTCAGTGGATAATGCAGGACAATTAACCACTTGCTCCATGGGTTACCACACTCGAGCCCGGTGTGAAATGCGCATTAATCACCCCTGGTAAAGAGTCTCGAACACGAGACCTCCCCCGTGGGCCCCAAATCACATTATTCACCCACACCGAATGTGCCCCTGCATCCAACAGGCAATCCCACTCGAGCCCAATGTGAAAATGCCCCTACATTAATCGCCCCTGGTGAGGAGTCTCGAACACGAGACCTCCCGCTCTGATACCAATTTGATGCAGGACAATTAACCACTTGCTCTAAAAGCTCGAACTGTTAGAGTATGGCGAATTAATCATTTCATCTCATAGCCTAGGCCTCACATCTCATGGGTTTTAAGACCTCGGCCGAACCCCCTTCGTGGGCCTCAAATCACATGGGCCGTGATGGGTTTTTTTGACCCATTGTCCTTTCGCAACTAGGATGCGCAAAGTCCTTTCGTAACTAGGATGCGCAAGTCCTTTCGCAACTAGGATGCGGAAAGGAGTTTCCTAAAACTATAAAAAGGGGTCCCTAGGATTTTTTTACATATATTGTGTTGATGAGAAAAATATAAGAGGGCTATCAAAGGTGAGAGAGAGGGAGAAAGAGAGAGAGGAAGCTTATAGAAGGGAGGTTCTGCTCAGGGAGGTTTTTCTACTTTGCAATTTATATCTCAGCGCTTCTATGTCCTCATAATTGGTTAGATCTCTTCGTTTTCTCTATTTCTCTTATTGTTCATCCACTCCTGCGTGAGTGAAGAAGGTTGTAAATGTTCTACTTCATAGTGGATTGTTGATCTGGACGAGGTCCCGTGGTTTTTACCTCTTTGAGGGTTTTCCACGTAAAAATCTCTTGTGTGGTGTGTGATTGATGCTTTGATTTATTTCATTGCTTTATTATCCATAATTCTGGTTTGTTTCGGGAGGCTAGATCCTAAGGTTTGTGCAAGGCATCCCAACAAAGTGGTATCAGAGCTAAGTTCATTGAACGGGTAGGATCGGTTTTGAATTATGGAAGGTGGCTCAAGGATGATCAGCCTCAATGGTTCTAACTGGACCATATGGAAGGCTAAGATGGAGGACTTGCTTTATTGCAAGGACCTATATTCTCCAATCTCAGGCATATCAGCAAAATCCAAGGATATGATTGATTATGATTGGAAGAAGATGGACCGAAAGACGGTGGGGTTTATTAGACAATGGTTGGATAATTACATGTTTCACCACGTATCTACAGAAACCTCAGCCGCAAGCCTATGACTGAAATTACAAGGGCTGTATGAGAGGAAGACAGCCGGTAATAAGATATTTCTAATAAGGCGACTTGTAAATCTCAAGTTCAAGGATGGTGGTTCTATGGCCGAGCATATGAATGAGGTCAGCAATATAGTGAACCAACTCACCTCTATGAAGATGGTCCTGGATGATGAATTGCAGGCTTTACTATTGCTTAGTTCATTGCACGGCGGTTGGGAGACATTGGTGGTGTCTCTAAGTAACTCCGCGCCGAGACGGAAAGATATCCATGGAACAGGTAACCAGTTGTCTCTTCAATGAGGAGACAAGGAGGAAGTCTCGAGGGTCTACTCAAAGAAGAGGCTCTTGTGGACGCAAGAACGGGGAGAGGAAAGAACAGGAAAGGGGAAGGCCCGAGATAAATCAAGAGGCAAGTCGAGTAACGAGAAAAGATATTGAATCTTTGGAATTGTGGCAAGAAGGGCCACTACTAAGCATGAATGTCGTGGTAAGAAAAACGACAAGAAAGGAAAATGAAAGGAAGATGAATCTGATTCCACTGCAGTCGCTTCAGATGGCGACATGGTAGTTATTCTTTCTACAGATCATGACGTATGTCTCACAGCTACGAGTCAGGGCACCGACTGGGTGATAGACTCGGGAGCTTCCTTTCATGCGACTCCACGTATGGACTTCTTCACAAGCTACAAGTCAGGTGACTATGGGACTGTGAAGATGGGAAATTCTGGCATATCAAAAATCGTGGGAGTCGGTGATATTTGTGTGAAGACCAATGTGGGCTGCACATTGGTTCTCAGGGAAGTGAGGCATATCTCAGACCTTCGCCTCAACTTGATGTCGACGGGAAGGCTGGATGATGATGGCTATGAAAGCCGGTTTGCTGGTGGGCAATGGAAGATCATAAGGGTTCGTTGATCGTGGGGAGAGGAAAGAAGTGTTGCACCCTATACAAGGCAAGTGTCAGTATGTGTAAGGGTGGGTTGAACGCAGCGGAAGATTCAGCTATTGACATGTGGCACAGGCGTCTAGGCCACATGAGTGAAAAAGGGCTTCAACTACTAGCGAGGAAGCAGCTCCTTCCAGACGTGACAGGTATGCCTCTCAAAACCTGTCTTGATTGTTTATCGGGAAACAAGATAGAGTTTCATTTGTTAAACTGCTTCTCATGTTAATAAAGTGCATGCATTAGATTTGGTTTATTCTGATGTCTGTGGTCCTATGAGGACAAAAACCTTGGGTGGGGCATTGTATTTTGTCACTTTTATAGATGATGCATCTAGGAGGGTTTGGGTTTATGCTTTGAAATCCAAGGACGAGGTCTTTGGTGTGTTTAAGTTGTTTCATGCTATGGTCGAGAGAGAGACAGGTAGACCATTGAAGTGCATCCGCACTGACAATGGTGGTGAATACATTGGCGACTTTCACGAGTACTGCAAGTCCCAGGGTATACGGCATGAACAGACGGTTCCCAAGACCCCCCAGCATAATGGTGTAGCTGAGCGAATGAATCGCACTATTGTTGAGAGAATCAGATGCATGTTATCCCATGCGAAGTTGCCCAAGACGTTCTGGGGAGAAGCAATGCGCACAGCGGTGTATTTGATAAACAGGTCTTCATCAGCCCCGTTGAATGGAGAAGTACCTCAGAAGGTGTGGACTGGACAGGATCCATCGTACAGTCATCTCAGGGTGTTTGGATGTAGGGTATCCGTTCACGTACCAAAGGACGAGAGGTCCAAGCTCGATATGAAGATCAGGCAGTGTGTGTTCTTAGGGTACGGTGATGAAAAATTCGGTTACAGGTTATGGGATCCGACCGAGAAGAAGCTCGTCAGGAGCAGAGATGTGGTTTTCTTTGAAGATCAGTGTATCGAAGACATTGGTAAGCCAGAGAAGAACCAGCCTAGTTCAGGTGAGCTAGAGGACATGGATTCGATTACTCCTCCCGTGGTGCCTGATGACGGGAGAGTACAGCAAGGTGCAGAGGACGAGAGAGTTCCTTCAGAAGATGGACCAGGGGAGCAGCCCCCACTTGATCCACCTGTTGAGCCACAGGTGAGGAGGTCATCTAGGGACAGACATGCCGTCAAGAGGTACTCGCCGCATGAGTACATTATGCTAACCGATGGGGAGAGCCAGAAGATTATTCGAGGCCCTGACGAGCATAAGGGGGAGTGGTTGAAAGCTATGCAAGAGGAGATGGAATCCTTGCATAAGAACCACACCTATGACATGGTGAAATTGCCTAAGGGCAAGAAAGCTCTGAGCAACAAGTGGGTGTTCAGAAAGAAGATTGAGCAGAAGAATTCACGAGACAAGGTTCAAGGCCGGACTTGTGGTGAAAGGGTTTGGTCGAGAAAAGGCATAGACTTCGAGGAGATATTCTCACGGTGGTGAAGATGACATCCATACGGGTGTTGCTTGGGTTGGCGGCTAGCATGGATCCTGGAGATAGAGCGGTTAGATGTTAAAACTACCTTTCTCCATATTGACTGGAAGAAGAGATCTACATGCACCAACCGGAGGGGTTCGAAGTCAAGGGCAAGGAGCATATGGTGTGTAGGTGAGGAAGAGCTTGTATGGGTGAAACAAGCTCCACGGCAATGGTACAAGAAGTTCGACTCGTTTATGTTGAAACATGGGTATGACAACGGAGTCGGACCACTTGTGTGTTCACGCGCAAGTTCTCGATGGTGATTTCTTAGTTCGCTATTATACGTTGATGACATGCTCATCATGGGAAAAGACATCAAGAAGATCGACAAGTGAAACAGAGTTAGGCAAGTCTTTTGCGATGAAAGACTTGAGCCCGGCTAGACAGATCCTATGAATGGAAATAACCTGTGACAAAAGCAGCTGGAAGCTCTGGCTGTCACAAGAGCAGTATATTGAGAAAGTCCTAGAGCGGTTCAATATGAATGCAACAAGCGGTCGGCCAAGATCTACTCCACTAGATGGTCACTTCAGATTGAGCGACAGGCAGTGTCCCAAGACGAAGGCAGAAGTGGAAGAGATGCAGAAGATACCCTACGCGTCAGCAGTAGGAAGTTTGATGTATGTTATGGTGTGTACACGCCCAGACATAGCATATGCGGTTGGTGTTGTCAGCCGGTATCTTGCCAATCCTGGCAAAGAGCATTGGGCAGCGGTGAAATGGATACTACGGTATCTAAGAGGCTCATCCAGGTTGAGCCTATGCTATGGTGACGGTAAACCTGTGTTAGAGGGCTACACAGATGCAGATATAGCAGGTGACATAGACTCCAGGAAGTCTACATCGGGGTTCATGTTCACATTTGCAGGGGGAGCGATTTCTTGGCAGAGCAAGTTACAGAAGGTCGTAGCATTATCGACTACAGAAGCCGAGTACATTGCAGTCACAAAGGCATGTAAAGAGATGCTTTGGATGAAGAGGTTCCTACAGGAACTTAGCCTAAAGCAGGAGGAGCACGTGGTCTATTGCGATAGTCAGAGTGCTATACACTTGAGCAAGAATCCAAGTCAGCATTCCAAGTCAAAGCACATAGAGATTCGGTATCACTAGATCAGGGATACTTTGGAACAGAAGGTGTTACAGCTTGAGAAGGTCCACACAGACGATAATGGGTCAGATATGATGACCAAGGCCTTGCTTAAGGGCAAGTTTGAGGTTTGTAGAAACCTGGCTGGCTTAAAGAAGGTGAATCCCTCCTGGGTCAAAAAGGGGGAGATTTGATGGGTTTTTTTGACCCGTTGTCCTTTCGCAACTGGGATGCACAAAGTCCTTTCGCAACTGGGATGCGCAAAGTCCTTTCGCAACTAGGATGCGCAAGTCCTTTCGCAACTAGGATGCAGAAAGGAGTTTCCTAAAACTATAAAAAGGGGTCCTTAGGATTTTTTTACATATATTGTGTTGATGAGAAAAATACAAGAGGGCTATCAAAGGTAAGAGAGAGGGAGAAAGAGAGAGAGGAAGCTTATAGAAGGGAGGTTCTGCTCGGGGAGGTTTTTCTACTTTGCAATTTATATCTAAGCGCTTCTATGTCCTCATAATCGGTTAGATCTCTTCGTTTTATCTATTTCTCTTATTGTTCATCCACTCATGCGTGAGTGAAGAAGATTGTAAACGTTCTACTTCATAGTGGATTGTTGATCTGGACGAGGTCCCGTGGTTTTTACCTCTTTGAGGGTTTTCCACGTAAAAATCTCTTGTGTGGTGTGTGATTGATGCTTTGATTTATTTCATTGCTTTATTATCCATAATTCTGGTTTGTTTCGGGAGGCTAGATCCTAAGGTTTGTGCAAGGCATCCCAACAGGCCGCCCACCCCCGAGTGTGTCCCCACATCTCACGGGTTACTCCACTCGAGCCCGGTGTGAAATGAGCATTAATCACCCCTGGTAAGGGGTCACGAACATGAGACCTCCCCCGTGGGCCCTAAATCGCATAGGTCACCCACCCCGAGTGTGCCCCTGCATCCAACAGGCGACCCCACTCGAGCCCAATGTGAAAATGCCCTTGCATTAGTGGAGCTCTTCTTTTGGTCCACTCATACATTCTCTTTTAAGCCACCATATGAACCGAAACTAGGTACTAGCTCTAGCCAAAAAAACATTTCTATAGAACCAATTCAATATCTAGCCAAATCCATATACAAAAGAAAAACAGAACACGGCCAAATTATTTAAATCAAACATGTAATCCACCTGAATCCAAATTCAAACATTTTAATGAGAATTCAAGAAAACACCTAAAATGCAGATTGTGTCCCACTCACCTCTATCTTTTCTACATACTCTTTGAGAAAACTGATTGTTTGTCATACTTACAAAGATTGTTCAAAACACAAAGCAAATGAACCGCAGCCAATATCACCTGCAGAGCAAAGATGTAGAACCCAAACGGTGATTTCGAACCTGTCGCAATCAGAGCTACGGCAGAGCTTGACCTTGAGGGTGTGATCGAGTGCCTTTAATCTAGTGCAAAGATGACCTGTTTCGGTTTGACCTATGTGTGGTCGGTTGGACCGGAAAATAGGTGAAATCTCAGATTGCACGCTGTCCATTTTTCAAAGTTTTTGGTTCAACTGGAGCTGATCTCAATTCAAGTGAAAATTATTGGTATACTCTTTGCTCACTGTGATGTTTTGCACGATTTGGACTCAACACGCAGACTGAGGAATGTCAGTTTTGTTTGGTAATTTTTCTTAATAAGTTACTTATATCTTAAGTAGCTTATCATGATTTTTAAATATTAAACTTTGAAGTAATTAAGTAAATTTAAATAAAATAGGTACTTATAATTGATCATAAATCAAACTTACTTATCTAAATTAAGTTACTTACCTACACTTGTAAGTATAAAAAGTAACTTATTTGGTAGTAAAGGAACGGACGCTGATTAGCTACTTACATGTGCAGCGAGGCACGCTATTGAAGTGACGTCACTAAGTTTTGTGGGCCCTGTGAAGATGTAGGTGTTGTATCCACACCGTCCATCCATTTGGAAAGATCATTTTAGTGTATGAGCCAAAGAATGAGTCTGATACAAAGCTCAAGTGGACTCTACCACATAAAACAGTGGAGAGAGTGATGCCCACCATTTAAAACAGTGGAGAGAGTGATGCCCACCATTAAAAACTTTAATGGGCTTAGTAAGTTTTTGATCAAGCTGATATTTGTGTTTTCCCTTTATTCATGTCTGTATTAACTTATGAACAGATTGAATCTCGAATAAACACCATGGTGGACCTAGGAAGGTTTCAACTGTAGGCATCGCTCTCCCCACTGTTTTTTTATTTTTTTATTTTTTTAATTTTTAAATATTCGGTGTGTTGTATCCACACCGTTTGAACGGTGTGGATACAACACATACATCTTGATAGAGCCCACAAGACTTGGTGACTTCACTTCAGTAGCTAGTCTCGCTACTCAACTTGTCAGCCTCTTCAAGTGCACTAATCTCCGCGGTGTCAGGACTCTGTGGGGTCCACCATAATGTATGTGTTTTTATCCACATTGTCCATCAGCCGTGACCATGACATGACCCAAAAATAATGCTGGTCCAATCATCAGGCGGGCCGCACTTATACAAGGAATTACAAACGTGGACCCGGATTGCCTGCTGACATTGCCAGTAGCCAGTCGCCACTGGACAATGCTCCGTGGGCCCTACTATGATGTATGTGTTTTATCCACGTGGTCCATCCATTTTGCCAGGTCATTTTAGGGTATGAACTAAAAAAATAAGGTAGATTCAAATCTTAGGTTGACCACACCACAGAAACAGTGATAATTGAACACCCTCCATTGAAAACTTACTGGGGCCACAAAAGTTTTTTTTTTTTTTTTTTATCAAGCTGATATTTGTGTTTTCCCTTCATTCATGTCTTTTCTAACCTAATCAACAGGTTAGATGACAAATAAACATTATAATGGGCCTAAGAAATTCTCAATGGTGGGCATTCAATCAACGATGTTTTCCTATGGTGTGGTCCACCTGAGATGTTATCTGCCTCATTTTTTGTCTCATGCCTTAAAATAATGGTCCAAAATAGATGGGCTGCGTGGCGGATTGTGTCCTACCCCTGCCGTCTCAGGGAATGGGCAGTAGCTTTGAGTGGCCATCGTGATATATGGGTATTATCCACACCATCCATCCATTTTTTCCTATCATTTTAGGGGATAAGCCAAAAAACGAGGCAGATCCAAGACTCAAGTGGACCACACCACAGGAAGCAGCGATGATAATGATTCTCACCATTGAAACTTTTCTAAGGCCCACCGTAATGTTTATTTGCCATCCAACGTATTCATAAAGTTACATAGACCTGAATAAAGATAAAACACAAATATCAGCCCCATCTATAACTTCTGTGGCCACCAAGAAGTTTTCAACAGTAAGAGTTTAATCCCCATTGTGTAGTCCACTCGAACATTGGATCTGCCTTATTTTTACACTATTACTCATTGCATGGCATGGCCCACCTGACTTTTAGATTCGAGTGATTTTTAGGATGTATGGTAAACATGAGAAAGGCCCACCTGATGGACAGATTCAAAGACACCATGGCCCACAGAGCTCGGGTGATTTACCCATTTCGTGCAATCAGGTATTGTAGAGGATCATGATCCATTAGATTGAATTATGATTGTTTTGGTCCTGCCAAACAGGCCTGCATTTGGGTGCGATTGATAATGAGTTTTAACACATTTTTCTCCAGAGAGCCTTGAGCTTAAGATTGGGGGCCACCCAAGCGTCCAATAGATTGAAAATTTCAGAAGAATCGAGTCTTCCATGATGCTGCCGAGTTTGACTCGTTTGGATTTTCAAACACGTGGCATATATGAACAGTGTGATAGACGGTCAATCCCAGCAAATTCCTCCAAGAAAAATAAGGCCGACCCAACACACAGGTGGGCCACAGCAGGGAATGGTGTAAATTCATCCCTAAAACCCTAATTTCTCTTTGTGGCCCACCCGAGTTTGGAATGACGTCCTAATGAGTAGAGTTGTACACGAGTTGAACTGAGTCGAGCTTGGCACAACTCGGCTAGTAACTAACCCCAGCTCGAACTCGGCTTGGCTGGGCTCGGTTCTCGAGTCCATCTGGCCAGCTTGGCTTGGTTCGATGAGAAGCTTGGCCAGTTCAAGCCTGCGTGACATTTTCTCAAACAAGTAAAATGCGTATTCAGTTTCTCACAAAATACAAAACAATAACAACACTTTATAGGTATTTCATCGAATACTTGGTAAGCAACATCAAAATCAAGATATGAGGGCAGTTACACTTTGTCGAGTTATTTCATCAAACATTCGATCAAAATCAAGATTACACTTCGTTGAGTCATTTCATCAAACACTCGACGAGCAGCTTCAATACAAAAACAAACCGAGTCTCCTAGTCAATTCGAGTTGAGGTTCGATCCAACTCGAGTCGAGCTCGGGCGGCTCGAAATTTTTTCGAGCTCCAAAACCAGCTCGACTTGGTCCGAATCCAATTTCGAACGAAGCGAGTTGAGCTTTTCCAAGTTGAGTCGTGCAAGTTGACCGAGCTAATGAGCTTTTCCGAGTTGAGTCCAGCGAGTTGACCGAGCTAATGAGGTGCACGACGCGAATGGATGGATAAAAACACCTCGGTAGTCACATGGAACTAATATGGGCATCCCCATCCCAACATTTCCCTAAGGTGTGGCCTATCTATGCTTTGGATCGGCCTGATTTTTGGGTCCCGAAATGAACATTAGGCAACGGACCTGATGGACGGGGTAGATCGTATGCCTATTCGAGGCACATTAGCATGGTTCACACAAAAACCTAGCCCAGGTGCAACCCTTACTCAAGCAGAACCCAAAATCAGACTCCGACAAGATCCACTGGCCTGTATCAAAGGCCCGAGCCCGACTTGTATTGGGCTGGACCAAAGCTCTACAGGCCGCTCGGCCCTTTGACAACCCTGCTAGCTCCGTATGTGTGACTGACCGTTGATCTGATGGCCCCATCATGGATGGCTATCCCCAAAAATCCCCTGGCTTAGAAGATTGTGACACATTTGGTACTCCTCAAAGATCAAATGACAATGATGACTGGGACTGCACCTGGTGGGCCACCAAATAGATGGCCATATCCATAAAAAAGGAATTGGATTGTGGTAGCCATCAGATCAATGGATGCAAATGGAATTGCTAGAGGAGCGGTCCACATTCAAGTTTCAACCAGTAAAACTCAACAGGATGAACGGTGAGGATCCTACAATCAAATCAGCAGCCCCACCATGTGTCCCATGAGGGATAGGAGTCGTTTGGAATCATGTATTTGACATGCATTGGAATCCATGCGAATTGGATTCACTCTCCAAACCGATTATTCACACCAATTACCACCGAATACACACTCCCAAATTGAGACAAGGAATAAGCAATTTCTACATTGATGTAGATAAAAATGGAAATATACATAGAAATGGAAATTGAGAAATGATGATGATGATGATGGTAGTTGATCGCCGGGGTTATCGTCAGGGCGAGTCATGTCCGATGTTTGAAAAGAGATTAGTAAAGCTGGAAATGCTAATGAGACTTGCTTCCAAAGAGGGTCCTTGAATTTGAGAGGAGTATCCATTCCATCTTTAGCAAATGTAATAAATTCGCTTTTGCAGATGCCCATGAATTGATTATGCTTTCATGGCTGAGTCGTTCCAAGGTGCATTTTTATCTTTAAGGGCTGTGTGGTAGCTTGGATTTTGAGCAGTTACAAATTTGAAATCCAAATCCAAAGATTTTCTTTTGTTTGGCCTCCTGGATTTTGAATCAGTATGATTGAAAATCCTCAAAAAGGCTATTTTTATTTTTATTCTTCTCTTAAAGGTCAGATACAAAATTCAAGAATTGTCAATTATCTCCAATTGTCATAACTGATCTCCTCTCTCTATGAAGGTGCCTCTTTGAAAATCTAGGTTGATAAATACAACTGCTAATTTTAATAGGATTGAAAATCCAAGTTACTAAACACGACCAACAAAATAAAAATCCTTGGGGATTGAATATCCTGGATTTAGATTCTTGAGGTGCCAAACAACACTTTATTTTTGTAAGCTCTATATGAATCATTCCAGTGATGAATTGAGCCTTTTCAAAAGGCATTAGAATATCTTGTGCAAGATTAGTATTTATTATTGGTGTAGAGGATTGAAAATTTTGGATGCATTAGATGAATAGGAAAATTGCTAAGAAATCTATGATGCAGATTTTCTAGTCAAAGGATGAGATGCAGAATGGAAAAATTGAAGAAGCATCAGATACCCTTCCAAAACATGCATTTTTATGTGCCAAAAAAATGGTGGTGGATGTAATGTTTCTTTGTCATCATGTGGCTAGGATACAAGGTCATTTCTTTAGTCTGTTTGACGTTGATTGGGTGCTCAATGGGCCAATGGCCCACTCACCCATATATTTAGCAGATGGAATGTGGGTCCATTTTAGCAGAGGTGTATTCTATGGAGGATTCTGTCTTACTGCATGTTGTGGGTTTGTGGTGGGAGGAAATAGGAGAATATTTGAAAGCAAAGCAAATTCAGTTGAATCAACTATAGTTCAAAAACCTTGAAACCCAATTCGACTGCATCGGTTTGGGTTGACTCGAAGACTCAACCGAATCTTTATTCAACTCAACTCAATATACTAATAATTAAATATGATTTATGTTTTTCTGATGCTTAATATGTTGGAACTTTAGTAATTAAAAAAAAAAAAAGTTTTGCCACAATTGTAGCACTTGTCGGGTTGGTCAGTTCACTTTGGAAACGGGTTCGAGTTCTAAGCTTTGCTTTTCTTGAATTTAGCCAAACTCCAATTGACCAGACAAGTTACTAGGTTGAGTCCCGTTGAATCAACTGAGTTTATGAGCCACTCAATGAGTCTTGCCGAGACTCACCTGAGTCAATCTTGTCAACAAGTTTTCAAGAAACTTGGCTTGAAATCTTACCAAGTTGAGTAGACTCGCCTCTACGGGTTGTAAGTTGGGTGCTCTTTAAAATTGATTTTAGGGTGTTCTAATGAGGATGTCATGCGTGAATGGAGCAGGAGGGCTCCTAATTGGAGAACATAAGGGGTGGTTTGGGAGCGTGAATCAATGGTAATTGGGATGTTTGGAAGGCGTGTATTTGATGTAAATTGGATATTTTTTTAATCATAGCAAAACCAAGTGATTTTATTTCACATGGATTCCAATTATCACCACAAATCACAATCATCTCTCTCACTCTTACTCTTCCGAAAATAGGGTGCCAAGCACAATTTGGTGATTCTGATTACCAAATTGCTAGATTCCAGCGGATTTCAATTGCAGACTGCCAAACACAATCTGTTTCTTTTCTTTCTCCTCGTTTTAGTGTTGTTTCAGAGGTAGTGAAAAAGAGGGTAACTTGACATTTGCCTGTTCCTATTATTGTTTTTCCTTTGCTTCATGAATAAACATTCCATCATCATTAATAAAAGGTTTTTAGGGAAGGTGTAGAAGATCTTTAGTTTTAGAAAGTTTTGCATTTATATAATCTCTTGGGATTGTGAATTACATTACTATAAAAGCGTCATCATTATGATTTTACCACAATCATTTAAACATGCGATTCGACTGTAAAATGCAGAAGCATTAAGAGATAGGTAAAGGAATTTATAATCATTGCAATTTTATATTGCAGTGAAAATATCCTATCCAAACGAGCACATTATGATTTCACATTAAAGTAATGGAAATGTATCATTATTATGATTTTACCACGATAAACCGAACATAGGAATTGTCAGTCAAATGCAATGTTTTCAGGAGACGGGTAAAGGAATTTGTAGTCATTGCACTTTTACAGGACATCACTAATGTAATTCACAATTCAAATAGGTCCACTTTGAACCATTTATCCTTTAAGGTGTGTTTGGTTGCACCAAACATCGTATGATCATATTTTGTACCAAATAAGGCTGATTAATCATGAAATTTCATGATTTTGATGCAACCAAACACAACCTAATTTGAGGGGTAATAGGTTTAAATAAGTATTCATTTACTAGCAAGTTAAGAGAGTTCTGAAGTTAGACGTTTTTGTATTAGTGGTTTTTTAGTAGTTTATAAATAAATGAGAAAAATGACCAAACATCTCCAACAAATAATATGGTGACAAAGAAACATCAACGCTAGGTAGAAATGTAGGAGGAGACAAAGAAGTGATAGGGTTCTCTCTGCAAACCAAGGGGAAATTAAAAAGAAGAAGAAGAAATTCTATCTCCAATTGTAGGGGTTGTTTTAGATGGGTTTTTGAACACTAGGGGATTCATAGATGTGGAAATAAAGCGATCATGTGTAAGGAAATAAATGTGTTGGAGAGATGAAATTAAACCACTTTTTTTTTTTGGTAATTATGGACAATTTACATGTTATGGGTAGTATATATGCTTGTGGGTGTGAAATTCATCTATTATGATTCCCATATTCTGCATTTCTTGATTTGCGAATGTCATCCTTGTGCAGGAACCATGCAAAGCTTTCGTCTCGTTCCAATTCTGTTGGATGTCTCAAAAGATTCTCTCTATCAGGGGAAGTATATATGCTTTTGCATATGATATTCATTTGTTGTGATTCCTCTATTATGCCTTTCTTGCTATGAGTGTATATATGCTTTTGCGTATGATATTCATTTGTTGTGATTCCTCTATTATGCCTTTCTTGCTATGAGTGTATGGCATACCTGCGCAGGAACCATGCTAATCTTCTTTGTTTTGTTCCAATTTTATCGGATGTCTCCAAAGAGATAGTAATGCCAATTCCTCTATTCCCTTTATCGTTGTCTACTCTACTTCTTTGTGTTGTTTCTTATTGGATCAATAACTTGACTTGTTTTGAGCAACTTCTTGCCCCAGTAGTTTCTCAAGATATTCTAAAATTTTGGGTTTTTTATTTATGTATTTGGGAAAATCTTGTAGGAAATGAACAATATATGTATATATTTTTTTAAATTAGGAAATAAATAAATAAATGGTAAAAGATAAAAGCAAGGTACATTTCAAGGACTTACAAAATATGTGGTTCGAGGAAGTAAGAAATTTCGTGTTTTCAATGAAAGTAGTAGAAGTGGGGAATTATCAGAAAAATATAATGATATTATTGTGATGCTAGAATATTTTGAAAGATGAGGATGTTTTCATGAAATTGAGAAGACATTGAAGTTTCAATGGGGTTTGGCAACTTTCTTAAAATATCAAGATATTTCATTTTTGAAAATAGTTTTTAGAGAATTAGGTGTACGAAAATATAAATGAAACAATCTCATAGGCTCATGTTGTTGACTCGGCAGTAAACCAACTTAATGTCTGCTAGTACTCAAGACACTGACAACAGCTCTCTTTCTTTCTTTCGTTGATGCGCATTACTGTCATTGAAGACAATGAAGACGAGAATTCCTGTCACACATAACTCTACACGTGACAACCTGGCACATGTGTGAGACATCCAAGCAGCACATCAGGCACGCCCTGTTGTGTAGATAGCCGGCCTTGCCCAAAATTCAGGCCGGTCAAACACCAAATGGGCCACACATGTACAAAACAACAGGAAGTTTGAGGGAAAAAAAAAAAGTTGTAAACCTTCCATATTTGACCTACATGAGTGGCCTGCATGGTGACAGCACTGGCCTGATTCTTGGGTCATTTGATGTGAGGCACAGATCAAATGTCCCACATTCAACCACGTGTAGAGTTGCATTCGGGCTTATCAGAACTCCATTGCTACATGGCTGAGCATATGATTCATATGTGAGGCTACGAGACGATAACTAAAATCATGAAGCAAACGTGCTAACTAAATTTGTAGATCAATACTTCATCAAGCAAAAATCATCAAATTCAGAAACTAACCAGAAAATGAGAGCATGTATGTGTTAGTTGCATCAGCTGGATCCATCCCTTGATACATCCAAAGAGAGTTTTGGAAAGCTCATATTCTTATGCCTGTTCAAGCGATTTCTTAGATGAGGAAGGCTCCAGACTCGTCTGTACAACCCGCCATTGCGAGTTGGTTTTCTCAACGGTCTCATGGATAGAGTCCCTGTATAATATTTGCAGCTATTAGACTCTCTGTCGCAACAATCACAGAGATTGGTAGGATTGCCTGAAACTGCTGATTGTAATCTTGTAGCATCAGCGTCAAATTTTTCGTCCATCTGATCTGCCTCGTACTCTTCATCTGATCTCGCCGATGACTCGGCAACTGAGCCCTCGCCCCCAAACTGAGAAAAATAGACAAATGTAAGAACCAAATCTCTATTCAAGCACATAATAAGAAATTGAGGAATTACACCCCACTGACAAATTACAGTTGTAACATCCACCACATGCATGGCATGAATACAAGTCAATACAAACCCTCCAAATTGTGGGACACACTGTTGATGGGGCATGGCGAAAAATAGTTCACTGATCCAATTATTCTATCACTCGGATTGCCAGACATCGAATTGATAGTTTAGAAGGAAAGGCTGAAGACCCAAATTCTATTGGCAGAAATTGAATGATTAGGGTTATCAGAGATTGCAATTTTTAGGCTGTGCCATATCTACATTGGACCCACGATCTGGATGATCTGCACTGAAGTAAACCTTTCCCTCGTATGCTCAGGACCCACCATCACTCTTCCAGTGGCCAAGTTGGTTCAGGTTCAAGTCGGGCTCTGAATGGCCCTATTTTAGCCAGGCCTAATCATGTCTTCGATTTCAGGCCCAAGCCTGCACGCTATAAGTCACAAAAGGACTGTTCCGGGGTATGTGAATTAATAGAAGATGCTGCTCAACCTAGGCCAGGGCCCAACCTGTTTATCAGCCAGCCCTCAAAAATCAGGCCTGGGCCCGTTGGTGGGTGTACATTACAGGCCCAAGCCTAGCCCATTCAGGTCAAGACCCAAAACCCAAGGGGCCAATCTGGTCCTTTGCCTAATGCAGGGTACAATACTTGTAAGGAAACTAACTAGTAAGCAAAGTTCAATATTGAAATGAAACCATAATAGAAAGAACAACAAGTGAAATCTGAAACTTCAATTTGGTTTCCTCATCTTCATGGATTGTTTCATACCTCATCTTCACGCTCTTCGGTAGCCTCACTGGAATCATCATCTTCATCTTGAAGAGGCTCTTCCTCACTTTCCGATACTGCTACTTCATCAGTGAGCTGATATAAATGCAACATCAACATGGGGGGAGGGGAGTTAATTAGGCAGGATCAGGAGACATGTTGAGAAATTGGAATGAAACTTCTTCATTAGAGGGAAATTACAAGACGAGACTCAGCAAAAGTGCAGTTTACTGATGTGTGCATGTGGATCCCATGTTTTGATCTGGATCATTAATATGATAAATCCCGTCGTGGATGGAGTATGCCCATAGATTTCCCATATTGGAAGACCTTAACCCTTCAATCAGTGACCTAGAATTAGATGGTCAAGAAAAAGGTACAATAAGTGTCCACAAGCGGCCGGAGAAAGGCCAACAATCAAACAGTTAGGACATTCGAATCTGGGATATTTTGGGGGCCTCCCCATCTATGATGGGGCCCTTCATATCAATGGTTTGGAAAACAAAATCAGGGGCCCCACGTTTGCATCATCAGTAAACTGTACATTTGCTGAGGCTTAAGACCCCATGTCATTGTAGGTGAAAAGTCTGTACTAAGTTAAGGATAAAGAGAGGAGGAAAAAACTCAAGGTGCCATTTCATGTAGCATTCAGAATCAATGCCTTATCTTCAGAAGGATATTATACACTATCACCTCAAGCCTATAGTTTGTGCGAGTGGAGCCCACTGATCACTGATGCAAAACATTCATTGGACTGGGCCCAGTGTGCATATGAGATTCCCGAAGAAAAAAAATCACCCTGATTGGAAGATCGTAAACATCCAATCTTTGGCATTTCCCCATTGAATGTGGATCGTTGTGAACTGTGTATTTTCAGCACACTGATCAAAGGGTGAATAATGTCTCATCAAAGTGTGTTTTGGGGGGATTCCCCATTCGTGGTGGGACCCAACCCATCAGAGAAATGATTTAGATCACCGATCCATAGGCTCCATTTTTACAAACTCAAGGCTCAAGCATCCAGTGCAGAAACTCAAGGCACAGGCATCCAATGCATATTCTCGCCCTGAGGATTCTATAATTCCTCATTTCTCATATGGAAATAACAACTCAATTAATCATTTACCTCTTTCTCATGCCCATCGGGATGCAATGGTGAACTCGAGGAAGAAGCATATCGTGAAACCTCCTCATCTTCAACTCTAGAACCGTTTAGGCTACTTGTGTAGCTAGTTCCTTCTGTGCCATTCGGCCAAGATCCAATTCCAAAATTACCAAACTGCAGGTTAACAGGCTCGGCTTCCTCAACATGGAGCGGGCCATAGATTGGACTTCCAACAGCATTCTTAATGCCATTGGCTGAAGTCTGCTCTGCATTTTCATCCACGGATGAGAAAGGCCATGCTTTGGCAACAGACCCGTCTGAGTTGAAAACTGCCATGTACCGCCGTAATGAACCTTGTCTTTGGATCATCCGAAACATCCCCTTCGAACCAATTGAATTGGAATCGCATTGCTTGCAGTATTCTTCATGTAAAGCTTTAACAGTGTTTGTAGCTGTATCATATAAGCATACACCCGCCTGTCGCCTTCTCAAACAGCTGAATATGGTTGAATGTATGGATGCCACGCTGCGGTCGACATTGGTGTTGTTCACTTTTGGAACCAAGTGCTTTTCGGCCCGTTTGCATAAGTAGTCTTGTATGGTACGTATGTTCCGGATGTACTTCACGTACTTGTTTTTGGAAGGATCAAGGGTCATGTACTTGGCACGAATAGCAAATCGCTCCAAGTGCTTCTCTTCATCAGCTATGTACACAAGGAATGGAATGATGGATGGATGCTTCTTCATAAGACCCATCTATAATTTTCAGAATGCAAGGGAAGAAACAAAGTGAAAAAATAAAAGATATCAGGACACATACAAGAAACTGAAGTTCAATTTTTCGAACTGAACTCACGACTTTTGGTAGTGCAATTCAAGTTAATGATTGCTAAAAGCTATTTTTACAACATATGTGAGAGTGAATCCATTCATCAGCAGGCCATGTGCCGAATGTTCCCTAGCCTAAAAGTCAGGATGGTTCACTCATCAGGTGGAGCTTATCCATTTCTTAAGCATCCATTTTCACATATGAATATGGCCCACCTGATGCCTGGGCTACTGACCAGCGTATTACTGGACTAAGGCACATTCAATGTGGGGCACTGTGTAGCCCGCCTCATTAATGGACAGGATTTTGAACAAGTATTCCACATTGGATGCGCCAAGTGCTTGCAATCGGCATCCGCAGATGCACAATCACAAATGGCATTCATCAAGAAAAGTTTTGACAAGCTCAGCTGACACAAATGAGTCAAACCCGAGTCAGCTGAGTCGACTTAAAAGCCCAACGTATTTATCTTGTGATTCCCACAGGGGTGAGTAGAAGACAATTACCACAAAATTGAGGCTCAAATGCACTCCCTCAACCACTACTGATTCTCTGCGATCCTCCCAGTTTGTGATTAGCCTGTCGAGACTCTCAATAACCATTTCACTCTGTGCCTTATAGCCTTCGATTGCTAGTATCTTGGAACCCACCTGTTCAATGGTGAGATTTGGAGCGGTGTCTTTTTTATTGGAAACGTCAACCTTTGTTGCTTCTGTTCTTTCTTGTGTTGCTGCTGATTCTGCAAAACTGCCATTCCCAGATGAAGTACATGACCCTACAGCTTTCTTCTTCATCTTTGCCTTAGCAACAGCGGTGGGATCTAGGAACTCCCCTGCATCATAAGTAGATGCCCACAACAATGGGTTTTCTTTTTCATCGGCGAAACTTCTCATCATATGGCGTATTGAATCGGTAGAAACAACAGTCGTAATACCAAGCCTGCTGGCCTGCACCACAAGACAGACGGTAAGAGGTAATAGATTGCTACAGCACTAATTGGCATTGATAAAATAACAGCAGGGGAGTCAGCTCTATAGATGCCCTGACGTATAGATAACCTGGCACAGACTTCCAGCCAATCCACTCATCAGAGGTTGAATTGGCAATGGCCAGCCCTGGGCCGAGCAAAATCTAACTTTTTAACGGGTTGCGGCCAAATAGATCCGTGCAAGAAGTCCTCAAGTGTGCATAAAGCATATCAGGCAGGTCACATGTTTATGTTGACTACAGAACAATGGGAACCTTTTTAAAATTGGGAGCATGCTCCAGTGGTACCAGTAATACTGTCAGCTTATGATGGTACCGGGCAATGTGGGACCCACATGATGCATCCATACCATCCAACCCATCTATCAGATGCATCACCTCAGAAAACCTTAGGATCCAAAACTATGGTGGGCCACAGCAACGGGGACGAGCTGGGAGGGAATGCACAACCATGACTTTCACAAAGACCCACCTGAGTCTAAAAAGTCAAAACAGCCTGAATTTTTCAGCAATTCCTGATGCCATTGGGAATTGACCCAGACCGTCCAAATTGGATACCTCTTAGATTGAATTGTTAGAACTTAGAAACCAATAGTTGCCGAAAATTTCAGTCTGCCATCCATGAGGTGGTCCTTCAGTTGCTTGGTTTGGATTGATCAAGAAATTCACCAATCCTATAAGTTTATAGGGTTGATTCTATTTACATGGTATTGAGCACACATTGGATCCCATATCTAAATGAAATACCTAATAAATGTCTAATTCCACGTGATAAGGGAACCCTGAAAGATTATCTTTACAAGCACAAAATACTAGGTAACCTTCCATGTCAGACTAACAACTGTAGCATATAAGAAGTTGATTCAAAATAAGCAAAATGCATAACGCACTAGTATTAAGAAAAGAAACAATACCAGTAAAGATGAAAGAGTTGACTTGCCGCATCCACTAGTGCCGCAAAGCAAAATGGTCACTGATTCCTTCCTTTCACGAAGCCTATCACAAAAGACAAGCAAAAAAGGACATGTATTGTAAAAATGTGGAAAATGGTTATGATGGTATTGGAGTTATTTGATCCTAGGAGAGTCTAATTCATCCAACCGGATATTTTTAATTTGGGGCATTGATTTGTTGGATACTGGTTGAAGCCAGTTGTGGAAATTTGCTCCAGAGGAGTTGTCCATACCTCTGGGAGAGCTAATCGATCTTCTAGTCTAATGGAGAATTAGAATTCGGTTCTAATTAAGTTATCGAGATGAATCGATGAATTAGACATTGTGATTGCTAGAAGTGGAGCCTTGGATCCTTAGTGCTTTTTAATTACTGTTTTTACCCTACCTTATTCGCTGAATTTTATAAATCTTAGACCTTCACTTTAGATTAGTTCTAATTGTGTTCTCCCACTCCCTGTGGTGAGACCATAAATCTTAGACCTTCACTTTAGATTAGTTATAATTGTGTTCTCCCATTCCCTGTGGATTGACCTCGGTCTCACCGAGAATATATTACTTCACAATCTTGAACTTGGGATTGTTCAACAATTTGTTTGGGGCACAAATGCTCAATCTAAATGGTAAGAAAAGAATACAATTGATTAGTTTCATTTTTTTAGACCAATAATTCCAATTTGATTTGATGGTGCATCCAAACGAACCATAACCTAACTGAAGAGATAACTCCTTCATGCCAATTAGCTAGATGATGGAAATTCCAGAAGTAACCGTATCCTGGTCCCTGAAACTGTGGGCTAGCAAGGCAACTACTTAGTAGTGGAGTCGTCGACAAGTGCACCAGACTCGCAAAATGGGAATGATTTTGAAATGTCGGAATTCCTTAAAACCAAAGAAACTTCTCTTCCTTTCATCTGGTGGGGGCACACATGTTTAGGAATGTGACAAACAGTCTGGAACCATTTTCTATTCCAAATGCCATCTCTTTTGAGATAAAACAAGACTCGACAGTTAATACTGTAAATTGTAACAATGGGTTAGCAAAACTCAGTTTTCAATACTGTGGTTTTGAAAATACTCATATAATTGCTATGATATTTAAAACTCTGTATATTTATAATTTCTAAAAATAAAAAAAATTAAAAAAACAAAAAAAAACTCATCTTTGGTTAAAGTGAATTAAACTCGGTTTTTTTTAAGAACTTGGTTTTTCAAAAAGGGAAAAAAGCCAGAATACTTGCATTAGTAGTTACATGTACATTAATAACTTGGCTCACTGTTTACTTACACGCGCATTAATACTTAAGTAGTCATACAGTTTACTGATAGACATTTTTAACTGTTTTAATTAAAATTTTATAAATTTTTGCTCTTATTTACAAATAATATATGTAAACATGTGTGCATATACGGTTGCTTCTTTGCATTGTTTTTTTAATTCAAAAATGTATTAAATCAGAACTTCTCATAGTCTCCTTTTCTTTTTTGCTTTTTTCTTCTTTTTTTTTTTTATGCTTCCATTTCTTTGACCGAATTTTTTATTCTCGTCTTAAGATCTAAACCGAATTAAGTCCAAACCTTTCCTGTATCATTTTCAGGTATGGCATTTTGCTAGCCATGGTTGTGACATGGAATACTTGTCCCAAAATCAAGAAATTGAATCTTAAAAAACAATTAGACAATCCTTTTACTCATTTGAAAACATTGAGATCATTTCCCTACACCAATATATCATCTCATAATTTTCACAAACGCGTCTTTTTGGCAGTTCCCATTGAACTAACCTTGATAGAGATACTCAAAAAGCCCACCTAGCATGAGTTGTGACTTGTGCCCATCCTGCATGTGTCGCTGGATGAGGCATGTATGCCTTCATTTTCATATGATCATAATGGTCTGACTGTGTGGGCAAATCATAGGTGAGCCACGGTACAAGAATCACAACGGTGGATATCTAATTCCATGTATCTTTCTAGGTAAGTTAGGACTCCATATGAGTCCCATCGATCCAAAGCCAGGATCATCAACCAGCATTGAATTTTTACTGTAGCCCCATCAGATGGACAGTTTCAAATCATCCAGGCATGTAGTCATGTGGTTGCCACCAGTCAACTCAAGCTATATGGGGTAAGTGGCGACTCACACAACATATTCTCATGCTGATTAGAAGTGTAAAACAATAAATGTTTTCCACAATGCATGTAGACATACCTGCATGCCAGATAGATATCAGCACGTTGACTTGGTCCGACATAATGATACTCTTCAAGAGAACTGCAAATGGCATCCAAGAACCTGGCCCTCATCACTGTAACCGTCACTTGTTTCTTATAAAGATCAAATGGCTTATCATTATTTTCTGTTAGTAGATCGCTGTCCTTCTTAGGAGAGATCCGAGTTGTGGACTGTTTGATATCCTCAATATGCAATTGTCTTCCGTATGAAGATCCATCCAAATCACTGGCTGAGGTTTCCTTCACTTGAAAATTAATAGCGAAATGCCGGCTTTCACCCTCCAAGACGTCGAAAACTCTTCTAGAGATCTATTAAGTTAAAAAAAAAAAAAAAAAAAAAAAAAAAAAAAAAAAAAACCTTTTCAGAATATACCCATATGAGATTAGGAGAATCAATGAAAATGCATGAAGAAAGATGGTGAAATCTCATTAGAGCTATAGTCCCTCTGATTCAGTTACATTCAAGGGTAAGGTCTTTAACCTGGTGAGTATAACATATTCAGGGGAAGTCTTCCATGTGTAAAGCCCATGTCTTCTTTGGTGTTTTGGTGGAAAGTGACATGAAGATTTTAGTTGATCTTTCATTATGTCCTAGTCTATGGCCAGTCAGACTGATTCGGATTTGCAGGCCTATCAACATGCCAGAAAATCAGCAAGTGGATGTCTTTATGATTGGTGGTGGTGCTATTAGTTGGCGCAGCATGAAGCAAAAGTGCATTGCAGATTCCAGCGTGAAAGCCGAGTATAGGGTTGCAAGTGCTACCAAGGAGGCACTTTGGGTGGGGCAGTAATGTGGTATGTGCCCTCTGAAATCTTGGACCTTTTGCATCAGTTAAGTGCTGACCTTTACATATTTTCAAAAAGTAATCAGCCAACCAAGTAGAGAATACGTTGGTGAACAATTCATGTTACATGATCAAGGTTATCATTTTTTTTCATCATTGTGATATCCCTCCAAAGACTTGTTTGGCTTATTCTCTGATAGATCCAGAATACACTATAAAAATTAAATGATTTATGCGAAGTTTTTGAGAGTTTTGGTTTGGTCTCCACCTTTTCTAATGTATATATATTTTTATTGTTGCAATAAGGATTGGTGGTACTCCCACCTTCCAAAAAAAGTCTTCCATATCAAATACAAATTGGCTCTAATATTTTCATTAGATAGAAAGGAAAAACATTGTGGTTTTTCGGTTTCTAGATATATTGTGACTTCTAGCAAAGGCAAGCATTGTGTTCTACCTAAATGGCACCTGCTTGTATTTTGGAAAAGGGAGGATGATGTGGCAAGCGGCCAAATTGAGTGCAAATCATGGTTAAAAGACTCCGCGACTCGGATTGACTTGTTCAACATAGTAGAGTTGTGACTCGCCTGAGTCAGGGCTGAATCGATGCACCTCACTTGAGTAGGGGGTGACTCATGGTGTCAAACCGTATCGCATCCCACCAAGTCTGAGTTGACTCATCCGAGTCAGGTGTGACTTGGACGAGTCTTAAAACCATGGTGCAAAGCCCATTTATGATGCAGGCCATTTTGCTCGATGCAAATATAGGCTATATAGTAACTTCTAAACACCCCAATATTGATATAACTAAGAATGTTCTACAGATTCAAATGCAATCTCTCATTTGTTATAATGATTAATGCATTCGACACCTAATATTTTATTCTGATCACTGTAACACAGTTTTGGAAAAGGACTTTCTGATGATACTACTTCATCTGGGTTTGCATTTTACTTAGACTGAGAAGTAACGCCTAAAATATCTCTATCATGATCAAGTCTTATATATCTCTATCATGACCTCCCCTCTCCGATGACCCTCCTTCTCTGATGACCTTCTCTTTCCGATGACAAACTCCCCTGACCCTCCCTCTCCGATGACCCTCCCTCCAGCCCCGATGACCTTCTCTCTGCAGCACCTATAAACCCCGGTCCCTCTTCATAATAGGGCTAAGCATATGGCTCCCCCCATTTCCAAATCTTCCGGGAAGAATTATCAGCTCGACAATGACCATATTTCGATCGATCATGCCAAAGAAGAGTGGACTACGGTACTTCCCAGAAGACGCATTCAGGTCCCGGTGGGCCATAGTCGCAGTAAATACACCCATTATCCCACCCTGTTTGTCAAAGGCTATCCGCAAGACTGGTATCCCATACATCTTAAAATCTTCGGCCGAGCGGGTGCAGTAATGGATGTGGTTATGCCTAGAGATCGAAATAGCGGGGAATATCGAGGATTCGCGCTTATTCGCATGGGGAGTGAAACAGAGTTGGCAAGAGCGGTGGATATGCTTCATGGCGATAGCTTCGATGGCCGGAAATTACTAGTACAAAGAGCTAGGTACGGCCCCGAAACCCTCCCCAAATCATCCAGTCAGGACCCCAATCTAATTTCCATTCCACCTCTACCCAACAATACAAGCCTCGCTCTACAGCCGGCACCAGTAGCACCACTGCTTCGACCCTCTCCTTCAAAGACGCCCTAATAAACGGTAATAGCACTACAAAAGTCTCTGCCACTCTTTCTCCGACGATGGAGGTGTCCACCCCCAACTACTCTCAACAATCTCACAAACCAGATGGCGATTCCTGCTCGGCCGATATCCTAACTATCGATCAAGAAAAATTCGATAAAACCAGGGCTGAATTGGCCAAATCCGTTGTTATCATCACGCACAGAGGAGCATCTATTCCCTCCGTCAAGGCCTAGCTCAAAGATAAGACTGGTTTTCAATATGGCAATTCCGACCTCAAACCTATTGGCCCTGATGCTCTTTGGGTTAAAGTCTGTCCAAGTCTTAGTCCCGGATCTCCTTTCGACAGTTGGGAGTACTCTTGCATTTGGTCCGATCGCCAGCATTATGCCTTGGGAGGAATTTTCCATTTTCAGTAAAGAAAATATTTGGGTTCTCATATGGGACGTCCCCTTGGAATTTTGGTACGATGAATTTCTCATATCAGCAACATCTTCCCTAGGCTTTATCCTGGAAATGGACTCCAAAACCCAACTAGGGATCGAGCTCGGCGTCATCAGAGCGAGGAATCGCAAGAAGAAAGGCATCCCCCTCCCTAATCACATCCGAGTCAAGGCGAACAATCGATTAGTCTCACTCCCGGTCCAAAAGGAAGTCCCTGGCTCCAACCATCTCAGATGGGGTGATGTCTGGAGGTCCAGAGATACCAATCACCTTCTGCCGGAGCAGTTACAGACATGCACTGGAGATGAGGGAGCACTTTCTCCATACTCCGGTGGAGCACCGAATCTGAGAGCTTTCAAATCATCTGCTATCGCCAAATGTCATCATAGCCTGTTGTCGTCATCTGCACTACATGTCAACTCCCTGAGCCATCCCTTAAATCGTATCTCTGAAGCACCTCATTCCGTGCGCGAGAAGGTTCGGCGCCTTCCACTCAATGCAACACGTGGGTCCTCATCCACATCTCTATCGCGTTTGGAGGATCCGATGACGGACTCGCAGCCACGCGTCCTGCCTCTATAGCATTTCCCGAACTGCCAGCGCGATGATATCCCATTCATCCCATCTGCTTGCCACGTAACCACTGTCCACTCTGAAGACTGCATCCTCTCTGACCACGTGGCTACATCGTCGTGTCTTACTTCCCTAAACGATCTCGGGTTTGTAGAGGCGGGCCCCTTTTCGTCTCGACTCCGACTCGCGCACAACACATGGCCCTCCTTTATTGTAGCGGAATCAATCCCCCTTAACCCCAAATTTTCTTCTGACGTGCCCCATCCCCCGCCCTCATCGCCCATCCTCACAAAAGTTTCTTCTCAGTTCAACTGCTCTTCGCATAGCCTCCACCTGGCTTCGATAGATGACATTCAATCCCGAGGGGATATCTCGGAGAGTCTTCTCTCAGAATCTCAAGGCGATGAATCCTGTCCTCCCTCGCCTACATCCTCAGCCTCCAAGAGACACGATTGGACCGATATAGGACCCCTGACTCTGTTCCAGGAGGAGGATCCTAGCGAGATCATCATTGCTGAACCGATCCATATGAGAGCAGATCCCTCCCATCAGCAACAGATCGACAACTCCTTAGTACCCACGAAAGGAAAAAGCCGAGAGGAAATCTTTGAGAAGATGCAAAACAAGAGGTGGATCAGGGACGCTGTCGGCCACATTGGCCGGTCTCTGGGGTTATCATTCGGAACCCGGTCAGAAGATTATATTGGCCTGTTCCAATACATCGAAGACAAAGGAAGACCTCTACCTCCATCCAAGACTCCGATTAAACACCCGACCCGCTCAATCTCCAACAAGGAGCTATCCAATCTGCAATCTCTCTCAGCGACATCTCCCGCGTCTTCCTCTAGACGCGGCAGAAAGGGAATTCGGGGTAGAGTGGTTTCTTAATGAAAATCCTATCCTGGAACGTTCGAGGGGTGGGGTCCAAACAGAAGCAGAACCTCATCAAGGAATCCATCAGGCGCAGGCACCCGGATGTTCTTTGTCTTCAAGAAACCAAAGTCTCTTCTTTCTCTGATCGCCTCCTGGCCACAATTTGGCATGCCAACGACGCCAAGTTTGCGACTAGGGACGCCGATGGCTCTTCAAGAGGCATTCTTGTCGCCTGGAAATCTTCTCAGTGGGACCTACAACATTCAATCACCGGCATTTTCTCCGCAGCAATCATTCTGCAAGATAAGTCATCCTCTTTCTGTTGCCTTATCATTGTTGTATATGGCCCAAATGATGACTTTGTCAGGCCGAATTTCTGGGGTGAGTTGACTGCAGCTAGGCAATTATTTTCAGGCCCCTGCTGCATGGTTGGAGACTTCAACATCGTCCGATTTGCCGAGGAACGCTCTCATAAGAGGAGAGCCAACCCAGCCATGTAAGCTTTTTCGGACTGGATCCAACATCTGGAGCTGGTTGATCTCCCTCTATCAGCCACCAAATACACTTGGTCGGATTGGCGTCGTCATCCGATTCAGTCCAGGCTCGACAGGTTCCTCCTGTCAACGGAATGGATCGACGTTTTTCCTTCCATCTCTCAGATAGCTCTACCCAGAACAACTTCTGACCACTGTCCGATCCTTCTCTCTTCGGACGAAGTTAATTGGGGTCTAAAACCTTTTAAATTCAACTCAGCCTGGCTCACGATTGACGGGTTCAAACAGAGGATTGAGGAGTGGTGGTCGTCCTTCCAAGTTCCCGGCTTTGCTGGACACAGTCTGCTGTGCAAGCTCAGACTTCTAAAGGAAAAAATTAAACTCTGGAAGGTCAAGGAGCTTCGTAAGAGAGATCAAGAAACCGAAGCTCTCTTTTCGGAACTGCAGTCAATCGATTCAACTATTGAAGACAACGAAATTCCCTTGCATATCCTGTCCAGACGCATCCAACTCATTCAGGAAATATCATCTAGGGCCCTCGAAGACGAAATCTCTTGGAAACTGAAAGCAAGGGCGAAATGGATTACAAAGGGCGACAAAAACACTAAGTACTTCCACAACATAGCCAGTATGAATGCTCGGGCCAAAGCTATCTTCAGCATATCAGTCGATGGAAGGCTGATCGATGACAAGGATGAAATCGCCAACTGTGCTATTGCCCACTTCACCTCCATTTACTCGGCGGAGGGCTGGAACAGACCTCAACTTGATGGTATTCCCTTTCACTGTCTTCAAGCCGCTGACGCAAACCTATTAGAAATCCCCTTCTCTGAAGAAGAAACTTTAGCGGCTATTTGTGCGATGGGTGGTGACAAAGCTCCGGGTCCCGATGGGTTTCCCATCAGCTTCTTCCAATCCTTTTGGGCCACGGTTCGAGGTGACGTTATGAACTTTTTATATGAATTCTATGCCAGAGGTAAATTGTCGAAAGGTCTAGGTGCCTCCTTCATCGACCTCCTTCCCAAAGTGGTTGGCGCTTCTTCCTTCTCTGACTTCAGGCCCATCAGCCTCATTGGCAGTCCTTATAAAATCCTCGCTAAAATTTTATCCTCCAGATTATCAAAAGTCATGGGCAATCTTATATCCAAATACCAGAATGCATTTATCAAGGGCAAACAAATCATCGACGGGGCGTTGATCGCTAACGAAGTTCTTCACTCTTGTCACAGATCGGGGAATAAATATTTATTTCTCAAACTGGATATTGAAAAGGCTTACGATCACACTGATTGGGGATTCTTATTCTACATGTTCGATCGGATGGGCTTTGGCGTCAAATGGAAACGGTGGATTCAGGCCTTCCTCGAATCGGCCCATTTCTCAGTTCTCCTAAATGGTACGCCCCAAGGATTCTTCCGAAGCACAAGAGGGCTTCGCCAAGGCGATCCCCTTTCTCCTCTCCTTTTCCTCATGATTGAAGAAGCCTTATCCTAGATGCTCATTAAAGGCGAGAGTGCCGATCTTTTCAAAGGAGTCTCAATCCCAGGAGTTCAATCGACGATCTCGCACATTCAATTCGCTGACAATACTCTAATCATGGTGGAGGCTGAATCAGAATCAGAGCAAAATCTGCACACAACCTTACGTTGTTTCGAGGCCGTCTCAGGTTTAAGAATCAATATGGCTAAATCTAGAGTCTTCGGCGTCAACTGCACTGACGTTGAACTATCATCTTATGCTAACATCTTCGGCTGTTCCCTCTCATCTTTTCCGACTTTGTTCGTGGGCCTTCCGTTGGCGTTAGGCCCCCCTCCGAAGCCTGTGTGGGATAAAGTGGTCGAGAAATTTAACAAAATGCTCGCCACTTGGAAGTGTCGATATCTGTCCATCGGGGGTAGACTCACTCTCATCAAGGTAGCTCTCTCCAACATTCCTATTTACTTTATATCGTTGTTTAAATGTCCCTCTCAAGTCCTGGACAAAATTGACAAACTGCGACGAGATTTCCTTTGGAGTGGTAAGGAAAACCAGAAAACTTTCCACCTGCTGGACTGGAAAGAAGTTTGTTCCCATTTTAAAGAAGGTGGAGCTAGCATTAGAAACCTAAAGGTGATGAATCGCGCCCTCCTTGGCAAATGGACTTGGAGACTGGGAACAAAGAAGGATGCTCTATGGAACTTGGTATATGGATCGTCTCATGGGGGCTAGTGGACTAAAGATTCTTCGTGGTACAGAGCCTCATATCTGTGGAAAGGCATTCTGCGTGCAAAAAAGCCCGTCGTTCAGAATATTGGCTATCAGCTTGGGAATGGGGCTGATATAAGATTTTGGGAGGTTCAATGGCTCGGCGAAATGACCCTCAAATGCAAATTCCACAACATATACCAAATCGCTGTCCTTAAAGATAGTCCGATTCGTTGTTTCTTCTCTCAAATTGGATCAGGCTTAGTTTTAGAAATAATTTGTACCAGGAATCTGCACGATTGGGAGTTGGAGGAATACGCAGCTCTCCTCAATTGCCTCTCCTTGGTGCCGTCAATCACGGACGAACCTGATAAATTATTTTGGAAGGGGGAGAAATCCGGCCTATTCTCGGTCAGTTCGCTTTATTCTCTTCTCTATCCCTCCTCTACCCCCGCATCTTCGACGCACCCTTTTATTTGGAAGTACCACGCTCCTCCCAAGTTTATCTGTTTCAGTTGGTTGGCGGCTAGGAAGCGAATCCTAACAGTCGACAACCTGTAGAAGAGAGGCATGCAACTCCCTAATATCTGTCTTTGCTGTATGAATGCTGAAGAGTCGGCTGATCATTTGTTGGTTCACTATACTCTCATCTCTCCTATATGTGGGATTTTTTTCAAAGATTCAGTGTATGTGGGTGTATTCCTGAGACCGCCTCTTCCTTATTACTGTACTAGCACGGGTTTACTTTCGAGAAGCCCAAATTGCGCCTTTGGAGAATGGCGATTCTAGCAATATGGTGGGCTGTTTGGACGGAAAGGAACGACCGATGTTTCAACAACATTCAGTCTTCGGTGCAAGCTGTTAGAACTCGGGCCAAAAATCTTCTCATCGAATGGGCCACTAATGCCCCTCCTCTTAAGGGCTGTAATCTGCTGTTTTTAGGCTTGTAATCCTGGATCTGCCTTCTCAGCAGATCCTTTTGTTTCCTTCCTTCCTTTTTAATAAAATCGTTACTTCTAAAAAAAAAAAATAATCAAGTCTTATATATAATCAACATGTTTTGTATGTTGGCTAACAGCGCAACTTCCACACAACCAATCTCTGATTAAAAACTCACCAACAACCCTTGGAAGATTAATAGATTACTGAACAGAGAGAGAGAGAGAGAGAGAGAGAGAGAGAGAGAGAGAGAGAGAGAGAGACCCTATCATGCTGCTCACGTCATAGAAGTTCAATGGAGTTCCTTCCTCATCATTCACGTGGCAGACAGGTTTAGAGATCAGGACTGTTGATCTGGTGGGCCAACACCCGGATGGTCTACAAGCCAAAAACTGCAGTCATTTAACCACTCTAACCTTGAGTTCCGCCTATTGATGTGGACCCTTCCTCAGTTAACCATTCCTTTTCAGGCCACTGATTTGAACAGACAATCCAAGCCCCTTTATTTTCAGGATATGGCCCATCCACATTCAACCCACCAAACCAGTTTTTCCCCTGATCATTATTAAACACATGCTGTGTGTTCAAATAGAGATGTTTTCAAGCATTCCCCATAGAATTCCCCAACCAAACCCACCATAGCAGCATTCCTCAGAAATTAATTATGGAAGAAAGAAATGGGCGTAGTAAAGGAGAAATCCCACAGAAAAAAACATCAAATACCTTGAAAGCATGGTTTACTTTGCATCCCACCAACTGCAACACGCTCTGCAGAATGGATCGTGTGTACCAAAATGATGTATTTGACTGAGGATGATAACATAGAGCTCCTGCCACATCCTTTTCGGCTTCTTCGTCAACAACAATAACATAACAAAGTTTCCGACCAGCCATCTTCGAAATCTCTAAGCTACACTTGGTAGTCAGCTGCAACTGCAACTGTTGGAAAACCAAAAAATAAACTTCCTTAATAAAAGACAATTATAAATGAGATGTATGACAGCTCCCATGAGTGCAATGAATGGCCACACCCATGTGATTTCACAACAATCCAGAACGTTCACCAAGTGGGCCCAGCAGGGACACCATAGCCCAAAACTACTATAATTTGACAATCCAAACAGTCCAACCAGAGTTTTGCCCATTAAAGCTGGACCATAGCTCTAATTTTTAAACCCCCCCACTAGTACTTTTGTAGACCACCGAATGGATGGTCAGGATTGTCCTGTTATAGAGAATTTTAGGCTATGGAATTCCACCGTGGGCAAGACTAGATGAATGGTCCCGATTACGCTAACAGTTTCAGTGGATCCATCAATACATCTGGGAAGATCTCCGATAAGTGGACCCCACAGTATCATTCCCTTGGCCAAAAGCATTATATCGACTCATAGACCAAAAACTCATCATATACCTAAGAATTCTCAAGCTATCTATTACATTGCGAAGCTGTGAAAATCAAGTTTGAAAGGTCAAAGAAATGGAAGTTCTCCCATTACCAAAAGGAAAGAAAAAAGACGGGTGCGTGTTAAAAAATAAATAAGTGTATTTGGATTTGTAATTCTAACTGGGTTCTTTGGACTCACCGTGGTAATCACTGTATGGCTGTTCAATCCAGTCTATCCATCCAGGGGACCTATTGCTGATGGCACACTATAGAAGAAAAAAACAATCCTCAGATAATCCTAGCTGTCCAATTTGTGACTTCAAATGGACGATCGAACGCCCTCACTCAAAGGAGAAAATTTTAATAAGACCACTAGGATCATCCAATCGTGTCATTTTTGTGTTGCCAACCATCTGCGGTAGGGAATGCCAGTTAGTCAGTCCAGATTCACCAACCAAACTACCACGTTGTGAGGTACAATGAATCAGAACCAGGTCATCAAGATGAACCGGAAATCTTTGCCAGTCAAATTAGCCTCATATGTTCTAACTACATGACCACTGTGTGGGCAGATGTGTGGTTGCACATGTTTGGAAGGTTTTCTCAGTAAAAGGAACAGCCACAAAAAGAAAAGGAAAACAAAAGAAAACAATAACGCATTCGAGTTCAAAATCATCAGTGCTCCAACAACACCAATTTCCAACACAACCATACCAAAACCCCAATTGTCAGGTCAGTATTCACCATGTTTTCTAAAGCTTAGATGTGTTTGGATGCAAAACTGAATTGAAATGTGAAAGTTCAGTTCGGTGAAAAGAAAGTATAGGTGTCATAATGCTCGGGCTGAGAGACTATACTGTTCGAGTTTTCAATTTGTACAAGTGGGGCCCGTTGTTCTATAATCCAAACCAGCAATATGTCTGGCTTTGCCATGAATGGACCCCATGCACCGAAAATCCCCCTTTTCAAGATTTGGCCCTTTGAACTATTGATGCATTCTCTCTCTTCACCGTTTGTCCATCCACAGTAGGCCCCATAATATTAACTGCTTTATTACATAACCATAACCTCTTCTAAGTATTCACAACAAGGAGCTCCCAAATTTTGCTTTCCTTTCGAATGAAACATGAAAGTAGTGAAATTGCGATTTGTAGCCGAGTTCCTCTGTGAATACTAAGGAATGTACATTACAGTCCGGCCATCAGTTCAAAATTCCGGCCATCATCTCTTTTTTTAATTGAATTTATTGTATTCCAATTCAATACTGCATCCAGACACAGCCTTAACAGGCATGACTTATCCACACCAATTCCCTATCGTTAGACCAAAGAATCAAAAGCAAATCTAACTATACCCGTCAAAGCATTAACAGGATTGCTTATTCCGGTCAATCCCATGTCGTAATACAATCTTTATCAAGATAAAACCATAAAATCTCCACATGAAGTGGATGCAGAAGTGTTCACATGAACTCAAAATCCATCAAATATAAATTCAAATAAAAAAAGGGGGAAAAAAAAAAAAAAAACATAGACAGAGAATGGAATTATTATTATTATTATTAAAAAGGCATTATATGATACTCAATTCAGTCAATGGGGTAATAGCCAAGATGGGCCCACCTTTCAGTAATCTAAGCCATTGAGACTGGAAAACAAACATATCATAGATAACAGAGAACAGGAAAAGTGTTGTTGTATGATGCATTTCCCCAAGGCAGGAGAAGGCGCAGGCGGGACCCACCTTTCGAAAACCTAATCTGTTGATCTGATGGGCCTTATCATGGCACAACCAACCACAAATTCGAAACCATCAGGCAATCAAATCAACCCAACGAAAATGGACAATCACAACCAACGGTTCAAATTCAACACGCCCAATCGGACAGTTAGAATCAACCATTGACGAAGATTTCCAGGATACCTCTCATCCATTGTAAATCCCACCAAATGGACGGATCAGATCATCAGAATGTGGCCTCAAATGCACACTTCGTACAATTCCTTCAGATTTGTTGGATCAAATCCAGGGTCCAAAAAAATGCTCGATCGAGCATTTTATATTTTCTCTCATGAAAAAATAAAAATCCAGAAACTCAACTGAATAAACTGAATTTCAGACGATCCCAACAAACGAAAAATAAAAATCGAAAATCGAGTCGAAAACGTCGACGGACAGAGAAGGAAATTACAGAAAAGAGAGGGAGAGAAACCGACTTACTGAGAAGAATCATCAGATGGAAGAATTCGAATGGCGAATGGTTGAAGGATTTAAAGAGAAAAAGGCCATCATCCGTACGACGATTTCGTATGAAATCGCAATTTTTTTTAAGAAGAGTGGGAAAAGGACTCAATGGAGGATTCCTACGCGGTCGAACACGAAAATAAATAATGGTATGTGACTCGCTCGCGTGGGATAGACGTAGATCTTCACAGAACACGTGTAAATATGGCATTATATTCGCATCTGAACCATTCATCATGTAAATCCCAATTTCTAGTAACGTATTTAAAATTTATTTTGTTTTTATCACTCCTTAGATCAATAACTGTATGATTGGTTATGGATCCTTCATCTAGATCGGTGGGCCTTATGAGGAATATATATATAAGTTTTATTTCATGGAAGATGCAATTTCTAGAGCATCAGATGAATGGATTGGATATGTCGTACGTGTTTTCTCAGTAAGTGTGCTACGAATGCTACTGAAAAGTCTCATGCGACCCAACAGACACGGCGTTACTTGTGCAGAAGCGAGACGAGGTCGAGGTTGACCTACTCCCCGCCAACGGCTCTCGCTGACTGGACCTGCATGGTATGGTACGTGTCGATTGCAATGTTACGATACGCGTGTCGTCGTGTTATGATCTTGTGGTAAGGATTATGTGCACAATATACACATGCTTTCATTTTGTACTAGATTTCAGTCATGATTCATTAATCCAGACCGTTGGTATATTGAGGCCCACCGTAGATGGACTATCCCCAAAATAAAATCTTAGATAGGACAATCATAAAATACAGGTTCCGAGATGCAAATACAGGGTCAAGAAGAGAAGTTTAGAATGGCCTGATCTTAGATGGGGTTAACTCTCGACGGATTGGGTATTCCGTTAGTGGGGCATGGCCTTAATCCAGTGGTCTGGATCACTCAAACATGGCTCCACTGGTGCAAAACGAAAGCCATAGGATTTTGTGCATATCCTCGGGTCGATCGAGATCGGTTGTTGTGATGGGTACACGCGCGTTTTCAGTTTTGACAAGTGGGACCCGTACTTTGATAACAGAGTGCTCGGATTCCGTACGGTGGTCGGTACTGTGCGGTGTATAAAAGCTCTGTGGACCCCACCATGATGTATGTATTTTATCCACGCCGTCCATCCATTTTATCAGCTCATTATAGAGTATGGTACAAAAAATGAGGTAGATCCAAATCTCAGGTGGAACACGCCACAGAATAACAGTGATGATTGAACGCCCACCGTTAAAAATTTTCTAGGGCCAACTGTAAGGGTCATTTGCCATCCAACCTATTGATTATATCACACAGACATAGATGAAGGGAAAAAACGAATATCAGCTTGATCCAACACATTCGTAGATCCAGTGCGTTCAATCACAAATCTTTTCTACGGTGTGGTCGATATGAGATTTTGATCTAACTCATTTTCAAGATAAATCCCTCAAATGATCCGGAAAAATGGATGGACGGCGTGGATAAAACACATAATTCATGGTGGGGACCACAGTTCTTTTCCATTTCCACACGGTACCGACTTCGTGCTTTGTGCCAAACTACGCAGTCCGAACCGGACCCGAAGCGGATAATGGAATTTGTGGTCCCATCGCGGGTTTATTATGCCCGAAAATAAAAGCACACGTTTAAGAAGAAGCGACAGAACAGCGGTCCACGTTCAACTTAAAAGTGTCCCTAGTTCCATCTGTTACATCTTCAAATAAAGAAGGCTCTGGATCACCGTCCATCCACGGAATCTGTTGCAGGCTTGCATCCCACTATTGATGGACCATACCCCAAAATCTCTCTGACTGAAAGATCCCAGTCACCAATCATTTTAAGTGTGTCAGTTAAATTTAGGCCGCTTCTGTATCTACGGCCCCAAATTAAAAGGTTAAGATTGTCCAATGAGAATTTTATTAAGAAAAGTATTCTTCGATGCAACATATCAACGGTCTGGATTATTAGATCATGGACCCCACTTGTCTAAAATTAAAAGACTCGTATACTGTGAAAAATGCACAGATTTGTAGCGGAACGAACGAGAACGGATTGCATGTGCCCCGGGGCACAGAGAGATATACATGTGCCCGGGGATGTTTGGGGCCCAAAGAGATGTATATGATAAATCCACTCCGTTCATATGTTTTAAAAGACAAAAATAAGATGGATTATTAAAACAGGGTAGATCAAATATCCACGTTGGCCACAAAAACGAAGTGGAAACGGAAACGTCCAAAATTGAAACCTTCCTGGAGCTGACCATGATGTTTATATGCAATCCAAACCATTAATATTATTATTAACACTAAAATAATCTGTAGAATCAAATATCATCCTGATACAAAGCTTATTTCACCCCAGGCCTTCAATCCCTACTGTTTCATGTGGCATGGCCCAGTTAAGTTTTAAATATGCCTGATTTTTAGGTTCCTACCTATTCTTGTCTTTAAAAACATTTGGACGGAGTAGATTGGTCACGGACATCTTTGTAGGCCCCACACAGCCACGGGCGCAGGTATATCTCTGTTCTCGGGGAACATGCAATCCGCTCTCGGAGCGTACCATTCTATGTGCCCCACTTGTCGGACGCAAGCGGATTGCCTGTGACCCTGTCAGAGAGACATACCTGTGACCAGGCTGTGTGGGGCCCACATAGATGTCCGTGACAAATCTACTCCGTTCATATGTTTTTAATGATCAAAATATTACGAGATTCTAAAAATCAGGTGAAACCAAAACTCAAGTGGGCTACCCCAACGAAACAGTCGGAACAAAAACATCCACCGTTGAAACCTTCCTGGAGCTGAGCACGATTTTTCATACCATCCAAACGTTTCATAGTGCTATTACCACTCATATAAACTGTGGAAACAAATATCATCCTTATACAAAACTTCTGTCAATCCCAAGGCGTTCAATTCCCACTTTTTCGTATGATATGGCCGACATGAGCTTTGTATCCGACTGATTTTTAGAATCCAGTCTTATTGTGGTCTTTCAAAACAGGTGGACGGAGTGGATTTTCCAGGGACATCTCTATGGCCGCCACGCAGCCCTGGCACAGATGGACGGAGTGGATTTTCCATGGACATCTCAATGGCGGAAACGGATTGGATACTCTCCTGACATGCCAATGGCCGATGGTCGGTGATCTGTGGGCCCTACCATGATGTTTGTGTTTCATCCATGCCGTCCATCTATTTTTCCATATCATTTTATGATCTAACATAAAAAAAAAATGAGGTATATCCCCATCTTAATTGGACTACATTACAGGAAAAAGTGTTGAATGAGCGTCGACCATTAAAAACCTTTTAGGGGCCATAAAAGTTTTGGATCAAGCTGATTTTTGTTTTTCCCATCATCTATGCCTGTATGACCTAATCAACAGATTAGATGTCAAATAAATAGTACAGTAGGCCTTAGGAGGATTTTAATGATGGATATCCAATCAATATTGTTTTCCTGTGGTGTGGTTCACCTGAGATTTATATCCCTCTAATTTTTTAGATCAAGCCCTAAACTGATCTGTAAAAATGGATGAACGGAATGGATGAAACACATACATCATAGTGGAGCCCACAGAGCACCGACCATCAGCCACGGGGCTGGTGGCAGGGAGAGTAGACAATCCGTTTCCCTCTATGGCCGCCACGCAGCACCGGCACAAGTATCCCTGTGCCTGGGGTCACACGCAATCCGTTTCCCCACTTGTCAAGGAAGTAGGCGGGAATACATCCCCGCATAGGATACCTTAGAACTGTAGCCGTTGGATCTGTGAAAATATTGAGTGATCCAAACCGTTTCCATGATGAATCACACCATGGATATGGGGTATCTAATAATCAATCTCTCTGTGGGAATATTTTAATGCTCAGATCATTGAACTCTTTTATCTAATATTTGAAATTCTATGATATTGAATATTTTTCATGTGTAACATCTTTATCTGTGTGTCCTATCAGATCAACCGTTTAGATCACATGAAATGACCCCAGATCGAACGGCTATAGCCCCGACGTATCATGTACTAATACGTTCAGATGTATTCTAGCAGCCTCTTCCCTGGAACCGGATTCGGTGAGGCTGCAAAAACCGACTTCGAGAGAACTCTGACGTGCCGACATGTAATTGGGCCACGTGGCGTTGTCACTATGAGCAAGCAAAAAGTTGTTCCCATTACGTACTGAACCGCGTACACGTAGGATGAACCAATCAAATCCCGCCACGTCAGGGGATCAGGGAAGTCGGTGTTTGCCGACTACACCGAATCCGGTTCCGTCATCTCGAGTTGAAAACCGCCTGTACAGCATCCTCGGACTCGACGTACGTGTAAACTTTCTCGAGTGAGGTTTGCCGAATACATCCCGACGTATTACAACAATAAACGTCGTGACTCCAACGGTTGGATTTGATCCATTTTTAATAATATAAATCGTTTATTTCGTAGCTCTCTCTATGGATGGGGGATATTCAAATTTATTCACAGATGTATTGTTTCAAACCATTGATTACTCAAAGGTTAGTTTAACCGTTCATTTTCAAAGAAAAAGATCCACACTACCAAATTGTTGAATTAATCCAAATTAAAACTTCTTATATATTCTCCGTCCACCATAAAATAGGATAAACGGTTTGGATCATTGTAAAACTGCAAATATTTGAAGAATGATCTCCCGACGTATCGTATTGAGTACGTATGGATGCGGATATATCCGGAAAAACCTCGAGGAGCTATTGTATGATGAGTTTGGGCAAGCGCGTGTACAAGACAGACCGCGCGCCACTACATGTGCCAACATGGAAGGTAAGTATAAGATCCAGTCCTTTCATCAGTAGGTCTCTACTATCTAGATTCATGTGTGGTCCACTTTCAGTATTTATCAAATCATATGAATTTCAGGGAAGAAACTTGGCTGAAGTTATCTAATCCATCCATGTTTTTCTAATCGCGTGGTCTACCTGTGTTGTGGACCATCTTGATTTTTTTGTGAGAACATAAGAACTTTCCAAAACACCTAATGGACGTCTTGGATATTTAAATTATTTCCAATTCTAGCACATATGGTGGAGTGCACATCATCTTCCTTATACACGCGTGTTGGCTTAGCAAATATCTTTTGTGACCTTAACGCGTTTTGCACGGTAAACTGAGGAACGGGTCTAATTGGTAAGCGATCCAGGCCGTTGGTCAACCCGTCGTACGCGCACTATGCCTGGAAAATCTCAGGATTCTCATCCAACCCAATGATAATAATAATTGATAATAAATAAAATAAAAAAGAAAGAAAATTCTCTGGCTTTTTACTAATTTAAAAAAAAAATTAAAAATTAAAAATTTTTTTGAAAAAAAATCGTGGATGGTTAGACCACCGACGGCTCCAAAAGCTAGAGCAATATTCTACAAAATCAACGGTCGAATTATTAATGGAGAAATGCTCTAAGCAGCGATTCGAACCGTCAATTGGTGGGGCCCATCGTGGTTGTTTATGGTTCTGAAGAAGAATCAGATTCTTTAAAACCATAAACAGCTATTTGATTCTTTGAAACCACAAACAACGGCAATAGAGCCGACTGATCGATGGTTCAAATCGCTGACTGTAGCATTTTTTTTTTCCATAACTTTCTCTGGCTGTGTTAGAACCGTCGGTTCGGTGTGCTTTTTGTTCGACGGTCCAGCTATTCACATTCAACTTAATAAAGGACTGTTGAGCTGTTTGGATGCAAGTAGAGTGAGAGCGTAGAATTTCCAAATTGGGTAGTTTTGATTGGACCAGTTGCGTCTTATCCCAGCCCATCTCTAGCCACGAACGGGCTGTTCGTGAGCGGGCCCACCGTGATTTATACGTTTGTTTATACATACTACGTGCCGTCCATCTCTTCTCCAGAATCATTTTAAAGCATGAGCACAAAAGTTAAGCAAATCCAACATTCAAGTAGGCCATGTGACTATTGCATTTAGTGCAACCTACATTTAATACTCCGGTGCATTTAATGCAACCCATGAAGATATTATTATACATTTAGAAATCAAAACATTATATATATATATATATATATATATATATATATATATATATATATATATATATATATATATATACTAAGTCTATTCATATAATTGGAAATTGTATACTTTCCAATTGAACTGATGCAAGTATATACTAAGTCTAATCATATAATTTATAAATGTAAAAATATATGTATACAAACATAAGCAAGATATTTAAATGCAAAAGAAGTATCACTTAGATTATGTTACATACATGTTTAATTTTGTGTTTGGATACAAAGATTATAACTGATTTGTAAGAAATTGAAATTTTTTTAATTTTTTTTCAATTTTGTATAACTTGACCCATCTCCCCCAAATCTTGAGATCGAAATTTCAAATTCATGATTTTTCATGGAAAACATGTAAAATTAGAAATTTGTAACTATTTAACATTGGTTTTATGTCATTTACAAAAAAAGACATGGATTGAAAATTTTAAAATGCTAACTGGATTGAATAGGTGGGATATATCGGCATTACATATGTGTTTCGTATCGCACAAATGGGATACGAGTTATATTGTGGGATGTATCGGTTGATATCACTAATATTTAAAACACTGGCTTGAACTATAGATGGGAAAGTTGATTGCATGGTGAGCCAAACGCCACCTAACTTCGTGGTGTGTTAATGTCACCAAGTTTTGTGGGGCCACCATGATGTATATCCACACCATTCATCCATCATATGAGATCATTTTAGGGCATGGGTCCAAAAATGAGGCAAATCCAAAGCTCAAGCAGGCAACATCACATAAAACAGTAGGGATTAAACACCTACCATTGAAAACTAATGGGCTACAAAAGTTTTGGATCAAGCTGATATTTGTGTTTTCCCTTCACTCAGGTTTGTGCGACTGTATGAACAGATTAGATGGTGAATAAACATTATGTTGCGCCCTATGAAAGCTCCAACTGTGGTTGTCATTATACCCACTGCTTATAATTTGGTCCACGTGAGCTTTGGATCTGGCTCATTTTTTGCTCATGCCCTAACATGATCTCACAAAATGGATGAATAGTGTGGATATAAGACATACATCATGGTGGGACCCATGACTTGGTGACATCATCGATGGTGCATGGCACACCATGCAATCATTTTAAAAGGTGGTTGCAAATAAACATCATGGTGGGTCCTATGAAAGCTTCAACTGTGGTTGTCATTGTCCCCACTGCATGTTGTGGTGTGGTCCAGTTGAGCATTGGATCTACTTCATTTTTTTCCTCATGCACTAAAATGATCTTACAAAATGGATGAATAGTGTGGATATAATACATACATCATGGTGGGACCCACAACTTGGTGATGCCATGGGTCGTGTGTAGGGTTGTACACGAACTGAGTTAGGTCGGTTATCTCACCCGACTCGACTCGAAAAAGGTTGATTCGACTCAGTTTGAAACTAAGTTCGAGCCGAGTCGAGCTGGTTTTTCTAGCTCGAAAAAATTTCGAACCGAGTTCAAGCTTGTCCAAGCTCAACTCGACTCGGATCGAACCCTAACTCGAATCGAACTGTTTGGTGACTCGGTTACTTTGATATTGATGCTGCTCACCAAGCGTTTGATGAAATGACTCTACGAAGTGTCGGCTGGTGGCAAGGAAGGTATGTATATATATGAAACATATACCTTTTTTTTCTTGATTTTGATGTTGCCTATGAGGTGTTTGATGAAACACCTATAAACAGATGTTGTTTTACATACAGTAAGAAATTGAAATTGCACTCCATGCATTTGTGAAAATGTCGCACACGCTCGATCTTGACTCAAACTCGGCTCGAACTGGCCCGAGTTGCTAATTGAACCGAGCTAAGTTGGCCAGTCAGGCTCAAGGACCGAGTTGAGCCGAGTTCGAGCTGTAGTCAACTAGTGGCTGAGCCAAGTCGAGCTGTGCCAAGCTCGACTCGATTCAACTCATGTACACGGTAAACGGTAAACGGACGAACGGGTCTAATAGGTAAGCGATCCAGGCCGTTGGTCAACCCATCGTACGTGCACTATGCCTGGAAAATCTCTGGATTCTCATCCAACCCAATAATAATAATAATTGATAATAAATAAAATAAAAAAGAAAGAAAATTCTCTGGCTTTTTACTAATTTAAAAAAAAAAAAAATTTAAAGAAAAAAAAAAAAAAAAATCGTGGATGGTTAGACCACCGACGGCTCCAAAAGCTAGAGCAATATTCTACAAAATCAACGGTCGAATTATTAATGGAGAAATGCTCTAAGCAGCGATTCGAACCGTCAATTGGTGGGGCCCATCGAGGTTGTTTATGGTTCTGAAGAAGAATCAGATTCTTTAAAACCATAAACAGCTATTTGATTCTTCGAAACCACAAACAACGGCAATAGAGCCGACTGATCGATGGTTCAAATCGCTGACTGTAGCATTTTTTTTCCATAACTTTCTCTGGATGTGTTAGAACCGTCGGTTCAGCGTGCTTTTTGTTTGACGGTCCAGCTATTCACATTCAACTTAATAAAGGACTGTTGAGCTGTTTGGATGCAAGTAGAGTGAGAGCGTAGAATTTCCAAATTGGGTAGTTTTGATTGAACCAGTTGCATCTTATCCCAGCCCATCTGTAGCCACGAACGGGCAGTTCGTGAGCCGGCCGACCGTGATTTATACGTTTGTTTGTACATACTACGTGCCGTCCATCTCTTCTCCATAATCATTTTACAGCATGAGCACAAAAGTTAAGCAAATCCAACATTCAAGTAGGCCACATCACATGTGACTATTGCATTTAGTGCAACCTACATGTGACTATTGCATTTAGTGCAACCTACATATAATACTCCGTTGCATTTAATGCAACCCAAGCTTTTGAATGAAATTTCAGGCATGATTGAAAAAGATAATATTACACATTTAGAAATCAAAACATATATATATATATATATATATATATATATATATATATATATATATATATATATATATATATTTTAAGGGGTCTTAACATATATACTTTTCAATTGAACTGATGCAAGTATATACCAAGTCTATTCATATAATTTATAAATGTAAAAATACATATATACAAACACAAGCAATATATTTAAATACAAAAGAAGTATCGCTAGATTATTATATTACATACATGTTTAATATTGTATTTGAATACAAAGATTATAACTGATTTGTGAGAATTTGAGAAATTTTAATTTTTCTCAATTTTGTATAACTTGATTTATCTCCCCCAAATCTTAAGATCGAAATTCCGAATTCATGATTTTCCATGAAAAACATGAAAAATTAGAAATTTGTAACCATTTGATATTGGTTTTATGTCATTTACAAAAAAAGACATGGATTGAAAAATTAAAAATGCTCACTCGATCGAATAAGTGAGATATATTGGCATTACATATGCGTTTCGTATCACATAGATGGGATACGAGTTATATTGTGGCATGTATTGGTTGATATCGCCAATATTTAAAACACTGGCTTGAATTATAGATGGGAAAGTTGATTGCGTGGTCAGCCAAACCCCACCTAACTCTGTGGTATGTTAATGTCAAGTTCTGTGGGGCCACCATGATGTATATCCACACCATTCATCCATCATATGAGATCATTTTAGTGCATGGGTCCAAAAATGAGGCAAATCCAAAGCTCAAGCAGACAACATCACATAAAACAGTAGGGATTAAACACCTACCATTGAAAACTAATGGGCTACAAAAGTTTTGGATCAAGCTGATATTTGTGTTATCCCTTCACTCAGGTTTGTGCAATTGTATGAACCGATTAGATGGCAAAAAAACATTATATTGCGCCCTATGAAAGCTCCAACTGTGGTTGTCATTATACCCACTGCTTATAGTGTGGTCCACTTGAGCTTTGGATCTGTCTCATTTTTTTGCTCATGCCCTAAAATGATCTCGCAAAATGGATGAATAATGTGGATATAACACATACATCATGGTGGGACCCATGACTTGGTGACATCATCGGTGGTGCATGGCACACCATGCAATTATTTTAACGGTGGTTGCAAATAAACATCACGGTGGGTCGTATGAAAGCTTCAATGGTGGTTGTCATTGTCCCCACTACATGTTGTGGTGTGGTCCAGTTGAGCATTGGATCTACTTCATTTTTTTGCTCATGCCCTAAAATGATCTTACAAAATGGATGAATAGTGTGGATATAATACATAAATCATGGTGGGATGCACAACTTGGTGATGTCATGGGTGGTGTGTAGGGTTGTACACGAATTGAGTTAGGTCGATTATCTCACTCGACTCGACTCGAACAAGCTCGATTCGACTCAGTTCAAAACTAAGTTCGAGCCGAGTCGAGCTGGTTTTTCTAGCTCGAAAAAATTTCAAACCAAGTTCAAGCCTGCCTGAGCTCAACTCAACTCGGATCGAACCCCAACTCGAATCGAACAGTTTGGTAACTCGGTTACCTTGATATTGATGTTGCTCACCAAGTGTTTGATGAAATGACTCAACGAAGTGTCGGCTGGTGGCAAAGAAGGTATATACACACACACACACACACCTTTTTTTCTTGATTTTGATGTTCCCTACAAGGTGTTTGATGAAATACTTATAAACAGATGTTGTTGTTTTACATACAGTAAGAAATTGAAATTGCGCTCCATGTGTTTGTGAAAATGTCGCACATGCTCGATCTTAACTCGAACTCGACTTGAACTGGGCCGAGTTGCTGATTGAACCTAGCTAAGCTAGCCACTCTGGCTCGAGGACCGAGTTGAGCCGAGTTCGAGCTGTGGTCAGCTAGTGGCCGAGCCGAGTCGAGTTGTGCCAAGCTCGACTCGGTTCAACTCATGTACACCTCTAGTGGTGTGTGACACACCACGCAATCCGCTTCTTACAGGTTCTAAAATTAGTAAAACTATGTTGAGCGGATAATATATTGTGCAATAAAAGCTCATGTACATGCAACATGTCCCCACAAGGCATATACGTTCGAGATCCAATCCATCCATAAGATTGGTACAACATTCTACATATTTTTCCAAAAATAAATATGGTCCACTCCAGCATGTGGGCTCCGATAATGGAAATGGGTGGATGGGTTAAAAAAACTCAAGCCAAAATTTTCATAGTTGTACATTTGTGTTGCAAACTATGGTGCACCTAGCCAATGGATCAGTGTGATCTTGGGCTAGGGCATCAATATAAAGGTGCCTTTCTGATAGATGGATCGGATCTTGTACTGATTGTGCCATGCTGGCACATGTGTGGTGTGTACATGAGCTTTATAACATGCGTTGTGTGCTTAGCAAAGCTAATGAAGCAACAATAGAATTGAAAAGAGGAATTAGTTAAAATTGATTGCTAAGAAGTGCACCAAATGACCATTTTCATTATCTTCAAGCAATGAGGTAGAAGCAATTCAAGTTGGGTAGAAGAAGCAGAGATATGATCATTACATACCAATTAAATTAAATGGAAAATGTTTATATAATAGTTATAAGACCAATCATGTTTTGCAGGGTGGAAACTTGGGCACTTAAGTAACATCATATTTCTAAAACAGGTATAACTGAAAACGAGAATGTTTAATGGATGAATATCGAGGAAAGATCAAATTAAAAATGAATGCATTCGAGAAAATTTAGGTGTACCACTATAAACACCCCACCTTGATAAACAAGCATGTTGAATCAAATCATGAACAGAAGGCAACTTGAACCAGCAACCCTTGGGAAACTAGCAGCTAGAATACCATGTTTAAATGTCCATCCATCTCAATAGTGTTGGGGTAGTGCCCTTGAAAATCAATGCTTAGGTTGCTCAATGACCTTTTATATATCATCATTCATTGATTGACTTAATTAATTGTATGTAAAACATGTTTATAACCATGGGTATGTTGTCCTTGCACACTTTGAGATTGGAAGTGTCAGTCTATGAACAGGGAAAGATGTGATCCATGAATCTCGGTGCCTTGGTTATGACCATGTAAGTGACTTGACACAATTATGCTATTAGATTGGTCATTTCATGTGAGGGAATGGACTTAGAATCATCAGGATGGATAGTCTTCACCATTAGGCTTGACTTAATATCAGGATGGACAGTATGCATTATTGGGATTGACTTGGTGTCAATGTGTATTCACCCTACCCACATGAGTACATGAATGTGTCATGGATGGTATCCTGGTTTGGAATATTTGATCATTCACATTGGTAGGTTCGCCTGCAAGTACTCTCGGGGAGACCTATCATGCCCAAACTAGAGTATACTTGCAATTGCGTTATTTCCATCAAATCCTTTAACCCGAGGAAGTGTGGATGGAGAGATATTGATTAATAATTCTTTGGTTTGCTTTACGAGGCTATCTAAATGCCATTAAAAATGGGTGTGCAGGGAGGTTTCATCAAGGTTGTCAAAGTTCATAAGATCTGATAAGGGATCCACTTGGTTTGCCCGAGCAAAGTAGTATGTGGCTCAATCTTGGGGTCTAGACTATCTATTAAGTGGTATAATGGTTGGACAACACTTTTATGATTTTTTTTATTGGTTACTCGTCAATTTTTAATTGTTAACTTTGAGTTTTAATCGTTGATTTATTTTAAACCATATTTGATGGATATCCATTAGCTGAGATCTGATTAACCGGACTTCAAGGCGGCATGGAATGTCCCTAGGTTGGTGACCACTATTAGTCGAATGACTAAGATGATTGGGATGCATGGATTAAGAAGGTAAACAATTCTCTTCATAGTAGGGTGCATAAGAATCTATATAGTAGATTACTGATCTTTTTTCTCCCCTTAAACCCTAAACTCTTATTAAACCTTAGATAAATATGTCCAAGACCTTAGATAAATATTGGAGAAACTCTAGTTGAGAGATTGACAATGATAATCAAATCAAATCCTCAAGTTAATTATTGGAAATGTGATGAATGATTGGATTTGTTTATGAAACATGGCTTAATCACAAGATTCAAAACGAAGATCCTTAGATTAGCCTAACTAAAATATGATTTCAGAGATTTTGTACCGTTGCGTTTCACTAAAAATCCCTTTAAATTGGTACTAGACGATGTCGCATTTCTTAATAAGCCATATTTCATTGCAGATTGCTTTTTTTTTATTATTTTTTATTTTTTATGTGCCCATAATCCAAACTAACCAGCCACATTACTAATTATGATATGAAGACTCGTGGATAAAAATTTTGACTCGAACGGATGCCTAGATTTAAAGATCCAAGCATTCTAATTTTCTATACCACCAACTGGATGGTTGATTAATTTAGGGACATGAGGAATTGATCTAATTGGTTTGATTCATTGGATGTGTTTTTGTTTTTATCATGTGGTATGATTAGTAATGATTATTTAAAACTCCATGTTTGTACAGTTTTATAAGAGGCAACGTGTTTTGAACTTCTCAAGCTAAAAATTTTAAAATTTTAAATTTTCTAAAGCTTTTGATTTGTACATCATTGTGGACGGCTTGAATCGATCAAGTTGTTGACATAATCAAAGATCTAAGAAGGTCCATCTCAAATCATTAAAAAGATGATGATCATAGGCGCTCTTTAAATTAGATCTCATACAATAAGCATTGCCCCGCGAGCGAGAGTGGGCCTCAACGCTATCGGCTTTCTCCTCAATGTTAAATGCTTATGGGGTGTAGTGTTGACTTGGATATAATAATGCAGTTAACTTAGAGTCGCCACTAGCTAGCCAATGAAACTTTAGAATCTACAACTAATTAGAAACCCTAGAATCACCTACAGGTCAAGGAATCTTGAGATTCCTGACTCCAGTGACTCACGTGGTTGGTCCATAGCTTAAGATTCTATGTAAGTACTTCGATGACAAAAAATGAAGGGGTTAGACACCATTTTCCACTCACATGTATAAAATATGGTCTTTACTTTGCGGGATTTTGAATTTTTTGGGAATTTAGGAGAGCTTAAATGACCATTTTCGGAGCCCAAGTAGACAAACGCTAGAGTAAAAACATAAAAAGTGAAGGAAGCAGTAGCGGTAACAATGTAAGATGAATGAGTATCAGAGATGAAAGATGGAATGTGTGGACTGAAGTACAAGTTTGATTTGATATGCAGAACGAAAAGGAGGCACCAGACACTATAAAATTGATAATAGGGTATCTTTAATCCTAACTGTTATCATAGACTTCACCGAACTTCTTTCGAAAATTTGTTTTCTTTTGAATCCGCACCTTCCGACGTAATGGAGAGATATTGCTCAATTTTTTTTTTCCCCTAGACCCTACAAACCTCACCTGACTCTCATGGCCCTCTTTTGATCATGCCCAAGCTTTCATAAGCAAACCCAAGTGTTCTTGGCAAGCACTTAGATGATAAGAGCTATCCCCAGCTAATAAGTGCACTTTTTCGACTGGTGGGAAACGATTTGCGCACGCATCTTTTCACTTCTTTTTTTTAAGGTATTTTGGCACTTCAGTTGCCATGAGAACCCACCTAACGAGTCAGATCAATGCCACATCATCGGCGAAAATTCGATTCCCATCGAAGGATTTTAGTTGATCTGAACCATTGGATGGCTCTTGGAGGTCCCGGGGATCTGTACATTCCATTTGAGTTTGTAATGCTTTTCCAAACCATTGAAAGTCGATTATGAAGTTCAACTAAAATCTTGTAGAGCAAATTTTCTCATTTTTAGGTGGGGTGTCTACATGTACCAATGAAAAGAGCTTCTCGATCCATAAGAGGTAAGTGGATGGTTATCATAATTATAGGATGACCGTGTGATTCCCACATAGGGAATGGTATCCCGTTGCCCCTCCCTCCCGGGAGCCGATTAAATACCGTCCATTCATTTTGCCAGCTCATTTTAAGGTATGATCCAAAAAATTAAGTAGATCTAAATTTCGTGATCTAAAATTTTTGTGGCCCACAAGATGTTTAAATTATCATGGTTTCCCGTGATATGGTCCACCTAAGACTTGGATCTCCTTCATTTTTGGAGCTCATATTATAAAATAAGCTGGCAAAATGGATAGACGGTTGAATATTCAATGCATGCATCAACGTGGGTCCCATGGTCAGGTCGGCACTGTTGGGTGAGGCCAGGGCTGCGCCGCTCCCCTCCATTTCCGGTTTTCGGAGACGAGGGAAGGAGTCGTGCTAGGCTGCTAGCTAAGGCACGCTCCTTCCTTCCACTTTCCCCAATTTTCCTTATTTATTTATTTATTTAAATTTCTCTCTCCTCAAATAATTATAATTACCTGATTATACGTTTGAAAATTTTCCATCCCAATTAAATTAAAATTGATTTTAAAAGGGAAATGGTACTATGAAGTCGATGTCATGGGAACTTCACATGAAGTCACGCTGTGTGGGCTGACTGTGATGTGTATCGGGAATCTGCTCCATCGGTCAATTGCACCATTTCATAGTGGGCCACGGATTAAAAATAAAGTCAATCCATGATTTAAGTGGGCCACACCACATTCAATAGTTGAGAGGAGTTACCCTCTATTGAAACATTTATAATCACTTATTGGGCCCACCAAGATGTTTTTTAAAATCTAGACCTCTACTATGTATTTCCCACTTGGATCACATCCAAAACTCAGATGGGCCCCACTAAGTGCTTTTATATGTTTTAGGTATGTCTTCACATGACTTTAGATGGAATGATCCACCTGAATTTCATATACAGCTGATTTTTTTGATATTCCATCAAATAAAGGGGACCTATCAAATATCAGATGAACTATGTTAATCTTTGCCCTCGTAGTACCATTTCCCTTTCAAAACACATTTCCCTTTCAAAGCATGATGTAATGGAAATATGAAATTTTGAATATTTTCCAAATCTAGAAACTTATGAAGTCAATGCCATTGCCCTTTTAAAATATGATGCAATGGAAATATGAACATTTGAAAATGTAACAAATCTAGAAGCTTATGAAGTCAATTCCTCTTCAAGTGTCCCACAGATTCCACCATCAATATATATTCTTGAATTCATGTGGGCCACATGATGGTTAAGATGATTGGACGTCCACGGGACATCGTGGGTCCCACCCACACTCCGATGGCGTTGACCCCATATGTGCATGTATGTAGTCCGGAAGCGGATTGGCTGGTGTACCACACACCAGCTATATAGCTGCTGTAGGTACGTGTCGTGTGAAAACGAGCGCTGACGCTCCTCGAGCTCCGAGTTGTTCAAAGGAGATCAAAGTTACATGGCCCCACAATGATGTATTTATTATATCTACACCGTTCATCAATTTTTCAAGATCATTTTAGAGTAATATTTAAAAAATGAATTATATCCAAAGATCAAATGGACCACACCACAAATAGCAGCGAGATAATGATTTTCACCGTTAAAATTTTCGTAAGGCCACCATAACGTTTATTTTCCATCAAATCTGTTTATAAGGTCACAAAGACCTGGATGAAGAGGAAAAACAACTTTAATATTGATCCAAAACTTCTGTGAACCTAAAAAGGGTTTCAATGGCAGACGTTCAATCCCCCACTGCTTTTTTCAGTGTGGTCCACTTGACAGTTCGATCTGTCTTATTTTTAGTCTCAAGACTTAGGAACATCTCAAAAAATGGATGGACGGTTTGGATATAACACATACCTCATGATGGGACCCACATAACACCAGCCAATGCGCTTCCTGTACGTGCTAGCTCGACTGCGTGATCTAAATAGTTAATGTTAGATTGACATTGACCGTACTGTCACAGGTTTGACCAATCTAAATGATTAGTGATGGGATGGTCTAATGTTGAATATTCTGATATACGGGCGCCCAATCGATTATATTTGTGAACATCACATAATTTAGACGGTGGTGATGACATTGATCGTGATAAGACCATAACTCACTCGTTTTAAGTCAGATGGACTTGAAATTTGACATGCAAGCGTTATTCCATGTGAGGAAGTTAATGGATGGTGTGGATATGATTTTAGATGATTAGATTTGTAGAAGATCAAATCTGAGCTATTGAATTCGTTTTGATTGGATTTCATCCGTTTGAGATCAGTTTAGTGTTTTCAACTGGTGAACCCATTTTATGTATTATGGCAGTGTCAGTCTTATTTTTCGAGATCTAATAACTTTAATCCATGAATATGGTTTTGTAACGCCCTGAAAATCAGGGGTCGTGCATATACTCGACTCCCGAGTTCTCGGAGTTACTTATAACCGATTTTCATTAATACGCGTTTAATCAGATTTAAATGCGCAACCTAGAATTTCCTGGAACATGAGGCATAACCACACGAGTCCACTAAAAAGAAAGAGATCAAGTATATATACAGGTCTAAAAATATAAATGAATTGCAAAAGGCGTCACCCAACAAAATCATAAAAGAATGATATGCTCAAAAAAGAATAAAACTGAGTCCGCAACTCAGCGATCCAACGTCCCATCCTGAGCCGATGAAGACCCGCTCATCAACTGGAAGTAGGAGAACTCGTCCTCCTCCTCGAGACTTGTGCCGCCGGGCTCCTCATATTCTGCATCACCTGCATCTACGGGCGAGTCTGGTTGGTATTTTAAAACACCGTCCCAGAGTGGGAGTGAGTGATCAACTTAGTGGATGCTATTAATCTTAAATTATAATAGGCATTAATTATATTATAAACTTAATGAAAAGCAATCATTCATAAATACCTAACTAATCTTATTAATGTGTATGCATAATAGATGATATGATGCATGCCCTCGCCACAACACTCACTCGAGTGACTCCATCTAATGATCCCGTATGACTAACACTCCCTCAGAATGACCTCGACTGCCGAGTCGTCACCCTAACTAGTGCGATGCAATGTGATCGTGTTAGCCGAGTTCTTAATTAAGTTCATTCATCCAGTAAGTTGGAGAATCTGATACACCCGACGTATCAATACCCTGAACTGGTTGCGAGGCCAAGACCTCCCAACGTGGCCAAGACCCTACGATCCTTGATCCCATCGAGTTCCCCATCCCCGACTTCAAGCACATGGGGAGTGTCAAGAAGAAAGGATCGCTCGCGGTCACTACGGGGAGGCGCGTCACCCCAGCGTAGGCTGACAGCTCGGACACAGTGTCCCATTCCACCATGCCCGGCTCACGGGACGGTAGATCAGTTTCAATTTGGTTATCGATGGGCTGCAACGGTTGTAAGGTGTTCCATGTTTCATATATATGTGAGCAAATGGGGTTAACAAATCAAAGTTGGTTAGCCAGTAAACTAGACCGCATGAGTTTGGTCAAATACATGGCGGAACGGCATCGGGTACGAGCAACCCATGTAGTCTAACTACTGCCGCCCACATGCACTCGCTCAAATCCATGGGTTTAGTCTCAAGATGATCCTACCAACGTGGCCGCCTTCGCTCTCCTCGTATTCCTGACTAACCCAATAGTACGGGTGGTGATCCATGACATGCTAACTAATTGGGTTATCAACTAGCATAAACAACATGATGTTCTCATACACCTCAACATACAATTCAGAATTTTCTAGCAAGAGAAGCTAACAATATCATAAATAAAGGTGCATGTGTGTGGTGTGGGTTAGTGAGGAAGTTAAGCACTTCCTACATCTCATAGAACCAAATTGCACAAGGATTAATAAGACATACATGCTATAGGGCAATCATCATGTGAAAAATCAAACAAGACATAAACATGAGATCCTCAATTCACACCAAATCATGTGAGAGGCAAGAACAACATTATAAGAGAAAATCAACAAGACATACAATTTCATACAATTCCAAACAAACCAAGCACTTTCTAGGTTTTCTCTAAATTCTCCTAATGCATCATCCAAGCAATCGAAATCATTAGATTCATACTACAATTGGTGCTAGGCCACCTAAGGATAATATTCTGTAGCTTGTGACGCTTTGCCCAACTCATGGTGCTCCTTAGGTTAGAAAATTGGGGAAAATGATTTCTATATCAATTTAGAAACAATTAGGTAAGATTCATCCAATTTATTTTAGAAAAACCTAGGTTGGGGAGTAGGTTTTGTTTCTTACCTTCCAATTACGAATGAGACGGATTCGACGGAGGGAAATGATCGATGCTAGGGCTTGATTAGAGGAGACCGATGAAGAGGAGCACTAAAGCCTCCCCCACCCTACTCTCTCTTCTTCTCTTCCTCTCTCTTCCTCTTTCTCTCTTTCTCTCTTTCTTTTCTCTAGGGCAGAATCGTATGGGGAGAGGGGGTGCCCAAATGAGGCTCTTTTATAATGCCAGATTTGGTGTAAATGGTCCAAAAAGCTAGATTTTTACTATACTAGACCTATGGGAGGGTCTTTCTAAGCTCTAGGGCCCATTATGGGGTATACATATTGATATACACCGTAGGATAGTTAGCCTTAATGATGATCTACATATGTATATGATCGGCCCGCCATTTGGCTGCGCCGATCGACAGATATGATTAGAAGTCTGTTCAACGGTCACCGATAATCGATCGGGGCCGCGGCTATACGGATATGAGCAAGGAAATATCCTTACTCCACGGGTAAAGTTTGGTCGTAAACCGATGGTCCGAAATCCTCAACTTTGCATAAGAGTGGACACCCAATTCACTTAAGTTTCAGTTCATTCTTTTAGGGTATTTACACTTCTCATGCACTCGTCCTTTAGATCAAGTTGAGCACTTCTGGACAGCACCCAGGTCCGACTCCCACGATGGACGTCAAGCACGACCTAGAATCCAATGAATCCATCAATTCATCTCTCCATTTTCTGTGAAGGGGGGCAGAATTGAATTCTCAGCGGTGGACCTTATTTCTTTCGTTTTTCGTTTCGCATTTCTCATCGGACAAATACGGTAATTTCAATTACTTCAACTAGTACCGATTGATGGGAGAGAGACATATGTAGATTGAATTGATCGGTGGTATCACCATATTTAGGATTCCAAGAGAGACTGTACTCGTCTGGCTTTTTCGATTGCTCCTGATCAATGGAATGAAATAGAGTACCCATATGTTTTCTGGGAACACATACACAAATTGTATTCGTTTATTGTACGATACACAATTAACTTAATATAGAATATAGTTACCCCGACAGCGACAGAGTACTTTTCAGATGAAACCTACCCCTTTATCTAACTCCAATTTTGTGTAACCTCAATTACGAGTTGAAAACAGTAAGACAGATATTATTCTATAGTTTTGGAACTAGTGGCCCACCAATGAGCAGTCTAGAGCTTGTTCGAGAAATCGGGGCATTTCTGGAATGAATTATGTATTGAGATTTCTCGTGGGCAATGATTAGGGTTTGAATTAATTATGCTCCTAGTGTGGCCTATTTATAACTAGTGAAAGTGGAGATTTGGTCATGATTACTCTAAACCGTCGGTTTTAGGCTAAAAGAGTAACGGGGTTTATTTAGTCATTAATCAAGGTCCGGGCCTTATCTGATTCGGCTTCGGTTAGATCTTTAATTTAGCTGTGACTGTCTTGATTAGTTAGCGATGAGTCAGTTAGATTTGGGTCCTATGTGAGTAAATCATGTGGCTACACCTGATGTTCAAGTGATCGGGCGGATTCGTGGGCTTCCTACGGTTGATTAATCAGACTTGTGCAGTTCTCTACTGGTTCCACCCCTATATAAACTAACATTGAGTGCTAATAGTCATTAAGTGATATTATAAGTTAATTAATAAAAAAAATTCAAAGATTTTTGGAAATCTAAAATATTGAAAATCCAGGACGTTACAGGTTTGACTTGCATTTAAAGGTTTTATAAAAGCTGGTAAGTGTCCTAATTATATTTATGGACAAAAGGTTGGTGCACAATGTGAGAAAAAGACGGTTCAAACAAGCACACTTTTGCCATCTCATGTGATTAAATAGAACACTAACCGAGTTAGTTTGATTAACTCACTCGGCTCGGCTCGGCTCGGATAAGCTCGACTTAAAAGCAAGACTCAGGCTGAACCGAGTTGGTTTTTTAAGCTCTCGAGCCAAGTTCGAGCTAGTCCAAGTTTGACTTGACTCAGCTTAAACTTGACTCGATTCGACTTGACTCGAGTTATAACTTAATAGCATAATATTATTTATATATATATATATAACTTAATTAATATATTAAACTCAAAATCGGCTCGAAAGCTTGAGCTTGAATTTGGGTTGAGCTGACCTGAGCTGCTGACTAAATTGAGCCGAGTTCATCGGTCAGGCTTGAGGACTGATCCGAGCTGAAATCAAGCTGGGATAGATTGCAGGCCAAAGTGCCGAGCTCGACTCGGTGGAGCCCACATAACTTTTTAACACCACACATTTCACAATCTAAGTTCATGAGAAAATGAACCTGTTTTACACGTCCAAGCACCGTGGGCTCGTTATAGTATATACAAAATCCGCTACAACCATTGGGTTTATCCTCTATCATAAGAGGGGTGCGGTTTGTATGGATCCCTAGATCCACCGAGGTTGGAGCACCATCCATTAATTTTGAAATCTCATTTATAGCATGATACCGAAAATTGTCATCCAACATGTTAATAAGGTTACAAAGACCTCGATGAAGAGACCATAAATATCATCTTGATCCAAAACTAGCCCACAAGAAGTTTTTAATCGTCAATTATCTGAGATTTGGATCTGCTTGTCTAAAAGAGTTTTTAAAACAGATGGATGGCATGGATATAAACATAAATCATAGTCAGCCACACGGTCAAGTATCCTACCCACCTCTGTAGATCGGGGGATCCACCGAAGTTACGCTCAGGTGAGCCACACCACATGGGACAATCGGGATGGGATGCCAACCATAGGTTTGTGTATGGAGTCACCAATGTGACTCTTTGATCAAATGCATCAACCACGTTTATCTCACTTAGATGAAGTTAAGATATAAAAATCAGCTTCATACAGAAATCAAACGGCTAACCCTGCATGAACTCAGTGGTTTTAGGAGCAATTTTACATTGATTTTATTGGTACTAGCCAATTGTTCCAAACAGTTTTAGTAGTTTTGACCAATTTTATATTACTCCGTAGTGGGATTAGAGACATTAATAGTGAGGTCATTTTCTTCAAGAAGCAACCTATAGCTATATTCCCATCCTTGTTTTAGAATTTTTATATAGAAGGAACGAGTCTCATCATAAGATTATGTGTAGCCATTTCTTGCATACATGCCTTAGTTCATGAAAATATGCAGCTACCGGCCAAATGAAAAACTCCAAGAAAATCTGATAAGCAATTCCCCACCTCTAAAGGAAGGAAAATCCATATAAATTCCCTTCTTTTAGAGAAAGGGAATTCCTTATGGACTTTCCCACCTCCGAAGGAAGGAAAATCCATATGAATTCATTTCTTCTAGAGAAAGGGGATTCTATTCGAATTCCCTAAGACTAGGATGGGTGAATAAGGTAGCTTATACAGAAACCATTCCGTGCGCCAGCGAGGGCAAAAGGATGTGAGATCCAAGTTCAGGAGCCGTGGGTGTAAAATTAGGCCAGCTCAGTCATATGTGGCAAAAGTCATCATGACAATTTCTAACATTTTCATATGATGAGAGGATCCCCATAGTTATTGAGCCAGGGTATCTCAACTATTAAATTCACCTATTGGGTTCTACCTATAGAATTCCCTTTCTCTAGAAGAAGGTAGCTTATACAGAAATCATTCCGTGCGCCAGCGAGGGCGAAAGGATGTGAGATCCAAGTTCAGGAGCCGTGGGTGTAAAATCAGGCCAGTTCAGTCATATGTGGCAAAAGTCATCATGACAATTTCTAACATTTTGATATGATGAGAGGATCCCCATAGTTATTGAGCTAGGGTATCTCAACTATTAAATTCACCTATTGGATGGCTTTGATTTTAGACACATGTACAACGCGAGCACATGTAGAGTGGCATGTAATGGGCTGCCAGCCGCTTGTAGGTGTAACAAACCAGACAATGTGAAAGGAAGTGCTCGGACGTGCCAAGGTGACTTGAATAACCCACATTCAACTTGTTTAGACAGTGGCCCCGCCTCCTGTGTGATAAGGCCTGAAAATCAGGTTCGTAAATAGGACCAAGTGTCACCGGCCAGAAAGTTCTTTTATTTTTTACGTGTATGGCCCACCTGATCACTGTACTACCTAATTATCTGCCTGCTTGACATGTACCATGGGACCCACCCTGTGATGGACGGCATAGCACTTACACGTGTCAGAAGAGCTGATAGTCATAGCTAAAGCTTCCTTCCTTCCACCCACTCTAATATTACTTTATGATCCAAAGATCATAACTAGGGGTATGTACACGAACCGAGCTAGCTCGGTTAGCTACTTGACTCAAAGAAGCTCGATTCGACTCGGTTTGAAGCTGAGTTCGAGCCGAGTCGAGCTGATTTTTTGAGCTCGAAAATGAGTTCGAGCCGAGTTTGATCAGGCCCCAGCTCGACTCGACTTGGCACGAATCTCAAATCGAACTCGGATTGAACCAGTTTGGTGACTCGGTTACTGTGCCATTGATGTTGCCATTGATCTTTTCACTGCCTGTTGGTGTATACCTGGGTTGGGCTGCATCTGATGGATGAGATCATTGCACCTGTCTGTCTTTCCATTTATTTTCTACCCATGATGAGGATTTTTTTATTTTTTATTTTTAAATCTTCTCTTATGTTTGGATGAATCATTTGTTCATGGATTTTCTATTGGTTACAGGTTCTGATGAAAAGGTGGTAGCATTAATAAATGGTTCTAATCACAAGTTTGATGAGTCTGAGAATGGTTTCTAGAATGGTGGCCCACCTATGATGATGGTGGGTATGGATCAATCAGGCTATTCAGATTCTTCAAACTCTGAAATCTCTATATATACCTGCTGTAATCTCATATATATCTGAAATCTCTATATATACCTGCTGTAATCTCATTTTCTGCAGTGAAATGTTAGTGGAGAAGTTGAGTATTGTTGTTTTTTGTTGTGTTCAAGAGCTCTGCTGTAGCAACTCTGTTTTTTGCATTGTTTAGAATTTGCAATCCATGTAATTTGAAGGTGCAGTCTAGATGTTTGTGGAAATGCTTCAATGGCGAACACGGCTCGATCTTGGCTTGAACTCAGCACAAGCTGGCTCGAGCTGCTGACCGAACCGAGCCGAGCTGGCTAGTCAGGCTCGAGGACCGAGCCGAGCCGAGTTCAAGCTGAGGTCAGCCAGTGGCCGAGCCGAGTCAAGCTGAGGCTAGCTCAACTCAGTTCAACTCGATGTACACCCCTAATCATAACTCATAAAAATACCCATACTTATTATATGAAAAAGAAAAAAAAAAAAAAAAAACTGAAAAAGAACAAAAATCACCATTACAACTAATCAGTATATATATATATATATATATATATATATATATATATATATATATATATATATATATATATATATATATATATATAAGTATTCAATTTCCACTAGTAACACTAGTACCAGAATCTTAATATTATTTTTGAAACTTCAAAGAAACTAGGGTGTCGAAGTGAGTAATCATAGAGAAAATCTGAAGCTCTCTTGGATATAGTTTGACCTGAATCATCGTCTGGAGTTTTAAATCGTAGGTGGACAAGACCAAGTGCCCGCTATTCTTTTCACGAGACTTGAATATGACCTCGTCGTTTCTCAAGCCTAGAAGAGGAATAAGATTAATTAAGCCTCTTGCAGTCGCATCGATATTACTCAATTTTATCCACTCTTTTATCTGAAAGTCCTTTAAGATCCAAACCTCAAATTCAACATCAGATATTCGGTTAATCAGAGATGGAGAGCCTCTAATCTCTGTAAGATAAAAAGTTTCATCCATTGAAAATGTATCAAGATTTGGCTTGATGCAACTTGGAATCGGCGTTTCATCAAACGTCTCTTGGGCAATATCCATAGACATTATATAATGATAACCAACCACCCAGTGCAAAACCCCATTCAACAATAGTTGCTCAGTGAATATCAATGGCAGAGCGAGAAACGAGATATCAATCCTTCTCCATGAATCCAAACCTAACGTTAGTATCTCACACGACTGTTGCTTTCCATCATGGAAGAAATGCACGACTTTATATTCCGCAGTGGAAGGAGCGTATCCAAACCTATAAAAGTCGAGTTCCGCATAGTCGAAGTCCACATCCAAGTCATGTAGAAGTTGGTAGTCGCCACATGGAGATGTAGAACATGTGGGAAGCGGTAGCGATTGCTTGGTAGCTGGATTGGAGATATGAATGTCGTTTGAATGGTCTTTTACCAAAAGCAATCCGTTACAGGTAGCTAAGATCTCCCAATCACCACCTAAAACCAGATTTCCCACCCTTATTTCAGAATCTTTTACATACACGGAACGAATCTGATTTTTCCAGAGTGTTTTTCTTTCGATGATGTACGGTTGGACTCGAGCGAGGTGGCACTGGATGAAACAAGGGCTAGAGATTATGTCTAACCAGTTCTTGCATACACGCCTTAGGTTATAAAGAGATGCGGCTGGAAGCCAAACGAGAATATTGAAGATGATCTCTTCGGGATAATCTGATAGAGACTTCCCTTTTTCTAGAGAAATAGAATTCCATACGACTTCCCTTCTTATAGAGTTCTTATTCTTTATATCCTTGCCTTGATTGATTTTAGCTGGACTTGTCATAATATCGAATCACGAATTTCTGACAAAATCAATGTAGAGAAGAAAAAGATGACGATGGAGAATCAATCTAGAGAAGAAAAAAAATGATGATGGAGGTGATAGATCTTACAGCTGACGATGATAGCCGTCCGTCAGACAATTGCAATCGCACCACCACCAGAGCCTGCTGAGATGGGAGAAGGAAAGGGTAAGGAAGAAATTGAAAATTAACAATCTCCTTTATCTTATTTATAGATTACATCCTCGCCGGAATCTGTGGGCATCTTCTCACCGCGGACGAAATCGGATTGCTGACTGAGTTGCTCAGTACGCTCAGTTGGGCACACCTTGAATTTATGTGGTATATCTACACCGTTCATCCGTTTTTACATTTAATTTAAGGGGTTGATCTCAAAATTGAAGCGTATCCAAATATCAAGTGGATCATACCACTGGAAATAGTGGGGATAATGATTTCCACCGTAGAAACCTTTCTAATCCCTGCAGTGATGTTTATTTGTCATCCAACTTGTTTATAAGATCACATTGTTTATAAGATCACAAAGATATGGATAAAGGGAAAATACAAATAAAAGCTTGATCCAAACTTTTGTAAAGAATTTTTCAATGGTAGATGTTTAATTCAACTGTTTCATTTGGTGTGGTACATTTGAACATTGGATATAGCTCGATTTTTGTATAAGCCCTAAAATTATAGGTTAAAATGAATGGACAGAATGGATAAAATACATAAATCATAATGAAACTCACAAAGATACTCAAGACGACTTTAAGTGCAGTGAGTTACTCACTATGCAATCCGCTTCCCAAGCGGACACGGATTTACTGCAAAAGCCTTTCGCATTAAGTTCCTATGTTGGGCCACCGTAATGTTTATAAGAAATCCATCTTGTCCATCCATTATTTTTTAGCACATTTTAAGACTTTAGAGCAAAATTGAGTAGGATCCAAGACTCAAGTGGGCCGCACTGAAGGAAAGGAAATTCCTACTGATGAAACTGCCTCCCTGAGTCGATAGTTATGTTTACATGCCATCCATACCGTTCATAACGTGGTTACTACTGGAATTAATTGAAAACACAAATATTAGCCAGAATCAAAACTTCTGTGGCCCACGAATATTTCAATTGTGGATGTTCAATCCTCACGTTTTCGTGCACTTGCGCATTTGATCAGTTGCATTTTTGGCCCCATCTCCTAAAACGAGCTCACAAAACGTATGTACGGGGTGGATTCCTCACAAACGTACGAGTCAGGGGTGACTCTTTTCAATTCTGATATTAGATGGGTCTTTTGGTTGAATAATCCATACCATTGGTATATTGCTTAGCATCTTAGATGAAGGATACAAATATTTTCAGATTGGAACAATCTAGCAACCTATATTAAAATCTTTTTAATTAAATGTGCACTGACGTTATTTCTCCCTTTTTAATTGTCTATCCGTGGGCCACAAATCGACAGGTTAGATTGTATTATTAGCAAAAGCATGGAGGCTAGCCCATCTACGGAGGGACACAGCATACCAATGGTATGAACTCCAAAACATGCCCACACATGCTAGAATTACAAATCCAATAGATTGTATAAATTCTCAGCTACCTCGGGTCTGCTCACCCTAATTTTGACTGGTCTAAGTAACCCTGAATCCACCTAGGGTCTTAAGTAGAGGTGTACACGAGTCCATCTTGGCACAACTCAACTTGGCTCGGCCACTTGCTAATCCCAGCTTGAACTCGGCTCGGCTCGGTCCTCGAGCCTGACTGGCTAGCTTAGCTCAGTTCGGTCAATGGCTCAGGCCAATTCAAGCCAAGATTGAGCCGAGTTAGCCTATGTAGCATTTTCACAAACACATGGGCTGCACCCTCAAAATCTCACTGTCTGTAAAACATAAGCAGTGGTTTTACAGGTATGTCATCAAACACCTTGTAAGAAACATAAAAACCAAGAAAAAAAAAAAGGTATTTGTTTCATATACATATCTTCTTTGCCACCAGCCACACTTCGTTGAGTCGTTTCATCAAACACTTGGTAAGCAATAGCAATATCAAAGTAACCGAGTCATAGAATTGGTCCGATCTAAGTTCAATTTGAGTTGGGTTTGATCCAAGTTGAGTAGAGCTCGGGCAAGCTTGAACTCGGTTCGAAATGTTTTCGAGCTCAAAAAATTAGCTCGACTCGACTTGAACTCAGTTTCGAACCAAGTTGAATTGAGCTTTTTCGAGTCGAGTCGAGCGAGCTAACCGAGCTAACTCTACTCATGTACAACCCTAGTCTTAAGACGCCAAAGTATAGGCTCATAGCAGGTCCGACCGAGTCTAAGCTGACTCAGACGAGTAATATAGGAGTAGTAGAGTATTGACGATGATCATACCATAAAACCTACCCACCAGACGATCCATCCATTACGTGATTGTTTATTATAGCCAACTACCAATGTGCAAGAAGAGAAGTCTGGCCATTATTTGGATGGCTGGGATGTCTAACTGCAAGATGTTTGGTCCATCATCCATCTACAGTGTAGCCATGCACCCAAGTGAGTGGTTGCCATCACTGAAAGGTGGTCCAACCTATTCTGCATGTCGGCATGAATGAGAACATCGAATCATGTCGATTTGCTTCTGCTTTCACAAGGTGGGTTGTTGCTTATTTTCTAACTATCCATTTGTTGGTCACTAATCAGATGGTTGAGATTCTTCTATCCATGATATGTTCTAAAGTGGGTGGTATGATCACTGCTCATGGAAAGAAGCTTGATCGAACGAAACGGCTTTGGTGTTGGGCACTGAATTGCACACGGGGTGGAGACTTCAAATTGTACATGTGTTCAATATAATTTAAGATTTGGATTTCAAGCCTCCAACAATATAACATAATACAAAGCTCTACTTATCAAACTCAGGTTGGTGGCCACTATTGGAGGCCAACATTCCAAAGTTTTTAGTGATTCACAGCTGGTCATTTTTAGCTGACGAATATCAGGCTAAGAAGGAACGCATGAAAGCATATCTACTGAAGGCTAAAGAACTAATCGACAGGTTCTAGAGGTGCAACGTCAGCTTGATCCCTTGAGCAGAGAACTCCAAAGTTGATATGTTAGCAAAATTGGCCACCACGGCCGAGGATGATATCCCTAGGTCAACTCCGATTGAATTCCTCACAAAACTGAGCATTAGCGAATCCGACCTTGCCATAGCTCTTCCAATAAGCTCAGAGCCAACTTGGATGGATCCGATTATTGATTTCCTCAAGGAGGATAAGCTACCAGAAAATCACTCGGAAGCACGCAGACTACGGACCAGGGCAGCTTGTTACACCATGGTTAATAACTTCTTATACAAAAAAGGGTTCTTTCTCTCCTATCTTAGATGTCTCCGACTAGATGAAGCCGAGTATGTTCTAAGAAAAATTCAAGAAGGTATTTACTGGAACCACTCCGACAGCTGAGTCTTGGCCCACAAGGTCATTCGACAGGAATATTATTGGCCGACCATCTAGGCGGATGCTTGAGACTTTGCCTAGAAATGTGACAAATGTTAACGCTTCGTAACTTACATTGGCAACTACCTGAAGAATTGACTCCTATGTATGGACCTTGGCTATTCGCCCAATGGGGAATTGACATTATTGGCCCATTACCAACTGGCAAAGGGCAGTCCTATTTCAAAGAATGTGGAAACAGCTTCAAAATTCAGATGAGATTCTGAAGTTCTGTATTCTTTCTTTATTCATAAAATTCAATCAGAAATTACTTGGTTGTATGCCTAGATCCAATAACGGGGCTGGTCCATTCATCAGGTGGACCACACTCGGATGTTTTTGCTACCTGATGAGTCAAGCTAGTCCTGTTCTCAATGAAGGTGGAAAACAGCTTCAGTTTTTGTTTGTATTAGTAATGTGGTTGAGCCTATGGAGCTGGTCCTGTTTCAATGAAGGTGGAAATAGCTTCAGTTTTTGTTTGTATTAGTAATGGGTTTAAAACTGTTGGCAACATTAATCAGGGTTTTAAACCGTTTTTAAAATTCCGTCCCTAAAATCTGACCGTTGGCACTAGAATGGTTTAAAATCGTTCCTAAAATTCCGTTTCTAAAAACTGAAACAGTACCCAAAACGGTTTTGAACCATTCCTGATTTTCTGCGATGCCTCATTTAGGAATGGTTTAAAACCGTTCCTAAATGACGATTTCGGTGTAATGCCATATGGAATACACGATGCTCCAGTTCCTATACCTAAAGCACGGCCTGAATCCACGTACATGCAGGTTGTGTCTAGGGGCGGAAACATGGTTTCTAGACTGGGGCTGGTCTGATGCGACTTGCCCGAGTTGACTCAAACTCAATCCAGTTCAATAACATGAGCCCCATCCGAGTCAGGATGATTCAGCCTCAACTTGGCTGAGCTAGCCCTGTGTTGACTTAAACGAGCCAGTCAGAGTCACTGATTCTTCTTTCAAGCTCGGGCTAGGCAGCCTTATCTTGTTGGTAAGGCCGGGGTCTGGGCCCTTAAACCTGGCTAGGGGTTGGGAACGAGCTTCAAATTAAATCTGAAATCGGATTGGGTACTGAGTTACTCAGTACACTCTTATTATAATGAGTAAACTCAGTTGGGCCCACCTTGAATGTATATAGTCTATCAACGTCATCCATCCGTTTTTCCTTCTTAAATAGTTGAGCCCAAAATTGAAGCATATCCAAAGATCAAGTGGATCATACCACAAAAAATAGTGAGGATAATGATTTCCACCATTGAAACCTTGCTAGGCCCCGCAGTGATGTTTATTTGTCATCCAACCTGTTCATAAGCTCATACAGACATGGATGAAGATAAAGAACAGATACAAGCTTTATCCAAAACTTTTGTGGCTCCCAAGAAATTTTCAACGGTAAAAGTTCAAATCAACTGTTTCCTGTGGTGTGGTCCACTTGAATATTGTATATGTTTCATTTTTGGGCTCAAGCCCTAAAATTACCTGTTAAAATGGATGGATGGAGAGGATAAAATACATAAATCATGGTGGACCTCATAGAGTTTACTCATTACGCTAAGCATAGTGAGTTACTACGTAATCCACTTCCTTCAAATCTAGTCCCAGCCTATCATTATGAGCGTAATCCAAGCCCTCCATCGTATGGTTTCCACCGTTGAGGAGCCCTGGGTGTAAAATCAGGCCAGTTCAGTCCTACTTGCCACAATCATCATGACAATTTCTAACATTTTGATACAATGAAAGCACCAACACAGTTATTAAGCCAGGGAATCGATCAACTATGGAAATCACCTATTGGATGGCTTTGATTTCAGACACATGTACGACGCGAGCATATGTAGAGTTGCATGTAATGGGCTGCGAGGCAGTTGTGGGTGTGGCAAACCAGACAATGAGAAAGCAAGTACTCGGACGTTCTAGCTTTTTAGAATGTGGGCCCCACCGCCTATGTGATAAGGCATGAAAAACCGGTTCGTAAATAGGACCAGCTAAGAAGTTCTTTTATTCGTACGTGTGTGGCCCACCTTATCACTGTACTACCTAATTATCTGCCTGCTTGACATATACCATGGGACCCACCCTGTGATGAACGGCATAGCACTTATACGTCTCAGAAGAGCTGATAGTCATAGCAAAAGCTTCCTTCCTTCGACCCCCTCTAATATTACTTTATGATCCAAATATCATAACTCATAAAAAGACCCATAGTTATTATATGAAAAAAAAAAAAAAAAAATCACCATTACAACCAATAAGTTATATATATATATATATATATATATATATATATATATATAAGTATTCAATTTCCACTAGTAACAGTTGTACCAAAATCTTAATATTATTTTTGAAACTTCAAAGAAACTAGGGTGTCGAAGTGAGTAATCATAGAGAAAATCTGACGGTCTCTTGAATATAGTTTGACCTGAATCATCGTCTGGAGTTTTAAATCGTAGGTGGACAAGACCAAGTGTCGGCTTCTCTTTTTACGAGACTTGAATATGACCTCGTCGTTTCCCAAGCTTAGAAGAGGAGTAAGATTAATTAAGCCTCTTGCAGTCGCATCGATATTACTCAATTTTATCCACTCTTTTATCTGAAAGTCCTTTAAGATCCAAACTTCAAATTCAACATCAGATATTCGGTTAATGAGAGATGGAGAGCCTCTAATCTCTGTAAGAAAAAAAGTTTCATGCATTGAAAATGTATGACGATTTGGCCTGATGCAACTTGGAATCAGCGTTTGGTGAAACGTCTCTTGGGCAACATCCATAGACATTATATAATGATAACCAACCAACCAGTGCAAAACCCCATTCAGCGATAGTTGCTCCTTGAATATCAATGGCAAAACGAGAAATGAGAAATCAATCCTTCTCCATGAATCCGAACCTAAGGTTAGTATCTCACACAACTGATGGAAACCATCGTGGAAGAAGTGCATCACTTTATATTCCCTAGTGGAAGTAGCGTATCCAAACCTATAAAAGTCAAGTCGCGCATAAGGGAAGTCCACATAATGTAGAAGATGGTAGTTGTCACACACAGATTTAGAACATGTTGGAAGCCGTAGCAATTGCTTGGTAGCTGGATTGGAGATACAAATGCCTTCTAGACGATAGGCTTCTATCAAAAGCAATCCGTTACAGGTAGCTAAGATCTTCCCATCACAACCTATATCCAGTTTTCGCGCCCTTATTACAGAATCTTTTACATCCATCGAACGAATCGGATTATTCCAAAGTGTTGTTCTTTCGATGAGGTACGGTTGGACTCGAGCGAGGTGGCACTGTATGAAATAAGAACTAGAGATTATGTCTAACCAGCTCTTGCATACACGCCTTAGGTCATTAAGAGATGCAGCTGGAAGGCGAACGAGAATATTCAAGATTATCTCTTCAGGATAACCTGACAGAGACTTCCCTTTTTCTAAAGAAATAGAATTCCATAAGACTGCCTTTCTTCTAGAGTTCTTATTCTTTATATACTTGCCTTGATTGATTTTAGCTGGACGTGCCATAATACAAATATCTGACAAAATCAATGTAGAGAAGAAAAAGATGATGAATAGAGAATCAACGTAGAGAAGAAAAAGATGATGATGGAGGTGAAATATATATCTTACAGCTATAATGATGGCCGTCCGCCGTCCGTCTCAGAAGATGAGAGAAGGAAAGTGTAACGGAGAAGATTGGAAATGAGGATTCTAATCTCCCTTCTTTATTTATAGAGTACATCCTCCGTTGGAATTTGCAGCATCCTCCACGGCGGACACGGATTTCCTGCCAAAGCCTTTCTCACAGGAACTAGGTGGGGCCCACCGTGATGTTTATAAGAAATCCACTCCGTCCATCCGTTTTTTAACGCATTTTAGGACTTTAAAACAAAAGTTAGCAGGATAAAAGTCTCAAGTGGGCCACACTAAAGGAAAGGAAATTCCTGCGGATGAAACCTCCCTGGGTTGAAAGTCATGTTTACATGCCATCCATACCGTTCATAACGTCATTTCCACTGGGATCAATTGAAAACACAAATATTAGCCTGAATCAAAACTTCTGTGGCCCACGAATATTTCAATTGTGGATATCCAATCCTCACGTTTTTGGTACACTTGCATATTCGAACCGTCTCATTTTTGGCCCCATCTCTTATAAGGAGCTCAAAGAATGGATGAACGGGGTGGATACCTCACAAAAATCACGGTGTGCCCACATATGTTACGAGTGCATGCACTCTTTCGCAGAAAATCTGCGTCCTCCCTCCCACGTAGAAGTCGGATTGCGTACTTAGTTACTAATTACGACGTGGATTAGGTCCTACCCCGCCGGACGGTAATCCGTCACGGCAGGGCTCTGTGGGGCCCACCGTGATGTAAGTATTTTATCCATGCCGTTAAACTCTTTTGTCAGATAATTATAGTATATGAACTAAAAAATGAGGTACGTCTAAGGCTTAAGTGGACCACAAAGTGGGGATGGAACGTCCGCCATTAAAAAATTCTTGAGAGCTTAAGAAGTTTCCTATCAAGCTGATATCTGTGTTTTCACTTCATCCACGTCTACAGGACATTATTAATAAGTTGGATGGTAGAAAAAATCACGTTGGGCCTTAGAAAGATTTCAACAGTGGATGTCATTATCCGTGCAGCTTCCTTTGGTGTGGTCCATTGGAGTTGTGTACATGTCTAATTTTTAGCATGATATCTTAAAATGATATGCCAAAAGCATTGAACGGCGTGGATAAAACACTTAAATCACGGTGGCCCCGTAGAGCCCTGCCCGGGCCGAGTACCGTCCGGGCTGGGTAGGACGCGGATACTTCGTAGTTTACATGGAAAAAGGAAAGCGATGGTTTTTCATACGGTGAATGCGGAACGTTGCTCATTGAAGTTTTTATTAAAGACTTTTTGTTTCCAAAATTATCACTTTTCTAGTTAGTCAGCGATATTTTCTCCTTAAATTGTTTGTGAAATTTCTTTATGCCCTACCATGACCATGATGTATGTGTTTCATCCATTCCATTCATCCATTTTTAAAAATTGTTTTAGGGCTTGATACAAAAAATGAGAGGAATATAAATCTCAGGTTGACCATACCACAGTAAAATAATAGTGAATAGATATCCACCATTAAAATTCTCCTAAGGCCCAGTGTACTGTTTATTTGACAGCCAATCTGTTGATTAGGTCATATAGACCTAGATGAATGGAAAAAACAAAAATCAGCTTTATCGAAAACTTTCATGGCCCTAAAAATTTTTTAATGGTCGACGTTCATTCAATTCTGTTCTCCTATAATATGGTCCACTTGAGATTGGGATATACCTCAATTTTAGTCTCATACCATAAAATGATCTAGAAATATAGATGGACGGCGTGGTTGAAACACATACATCATGGTGAGGCCCAACCATCAGCCATTGGCCGGTGGCAGGGGAGTAGCCCGTCTGTTTCCGCGCGAAAGCCTTCCTTCCTGCAGCAGATTGGCTGGTGTACCTCGGGAGCGGATTTGGTAATCAACACTTCGGTAGCCTACGCGGTTTGTTTTTTTTTTTTTTTTTTTAGAAAAAGAGAATCATTTCATTCCAGAAAAAGGAGACTTACAGAACACTACCCAGAAGAAATTCGGGTGCCTTCAAACCAAAAAAGAAGATGAGGGGACCTATCATAAGGGGCACTAAATGGCCACCTATGTACAAAGAAAGCCAAACGGGAGCGGATTTGAATCAACGACTATCCAAGACGGTAGAATCTGAGACGGAAGCGGTTGGTTAGATACCAATGATATGTTCCCTTGATGTAAATGCTACCCATTTAGCCTACGCGGTTGGTTAGATACCAATGATATGTTCCCTTGATGTAAATGCTACCCAGTTAGATCCGTCAACGGATCTTTCTCCGTTTCCGCCGTGCACCCACTCGGCCACGAAATCGGATTGTCATTTTTTTTCCAATTGGTATAAATGCTACCCTGTTAGATCCGTCAATGGAATATATGATTTATTCACACATTCCATTTGTTTTTCCAACTAATTTTAGGAGTTGAGTCCAAAATTGAAGCTTATAAAAATCTCAAGTGGACCATACCACAGGAAGCAGTGGAAATAATGTTGAAACCTTTCAAAGCCCCACAGCAATATTTATTTGTCATCCAAACTGTTCAAAGGATCAAAAAACATTGATGTAGGTAAAAAATAAATATAATCTTGATCCAAAACTTTTGTGGTCCCCATGAATTTCTCAACCATATAAATTCAATTCACACGGTTTCCTTTGATGTGGTCGATTTTAACCTTTTATATGCTTAGGTTTTGAGCCAATGCCTTAAAATTATCTTATAAAATGGATGAACAGACTTAATAAAATACATAAATTACGGGAATATACTCGTTACGCAACCCGCTTCCCTTGGCCACATACAGGGAAAGTCAGCATACGTTTTTTTCTAGACTAGGATTTCTTCTTGAGCTGGGAACTAGGTGGGGCCCACTGTGATGTTTAAGAGAAATCCTCCCCTTCCATCGTTTTTTTGAGTTCATTTCAGGACATGATACTAAAAACCAACCGTATCCAAAGCTCAAGTGGGACATACTAAAGGAAAATGTGGTTAGGGAAATTCCTACCGTCAATATCTACCTGGGTTCGGCAGCGATGTTTACCAGCCATCCACACCGTTAATAACTTCATTCCTACTGGGACGAACTGAAATCACAAATATTAGCATGACTCAAAACTTTTGTGGCCCACAGATATTTCAATTATGCATGTTCAATTATCACGTTTTTGGCACTCTTGAGCTTTGAAAACTGTTCATTTTTTACTACATATCCTGAATTGAACTCAAAAAAGGACGAACGGCCGCGTCCTTTTTTATTGAGATAAAAGATTGCGTGTGCGTGGCCGAGTGCGTTCACTGCAGAAGAGCATTTATGGGAAGGAAACCGTAGAAGAGCATTTATTGGAAGTAAACAACGCCGATGGAAACGGATTGGCTACTCCCCCCGACACTAGCCAATGGCTGGTGGTCGGTGCTCCGTGGGCCCCACCATGATGTATGTGTTTTATCCATTCCGTTCACCTATTTTAACGGATCATTTTACGGTATGAGACAAAAAATGAGATATATTCCAATCTTAAGAGGATCACATTATAGGAAACAGTGTTGAATAAGCGTCGACCATTAAAAAACATTTTGGGGCCATAAAAGTTTTGGATCAAGCTGATTTTTGTTTTTTCATCTGGCCTGTATGACCTAATCAAACTATGGATGCGTACATTGGGCCTTAGGAGGATTTTAGTGAAGGATATCCAATCACTATTGTTTTCATGTGGTGTGGTTGACCTGAGATTTATATACCTCTCATTTTTGGGATCAAGCCATAAAATGATCTGTAAAAATGTATGAAGGGAAAGGATTAAACACATATATCATGGTGGGGCCTACAAAGCACCAACCACCAGCCACAGGGATGGTGTCAGGGGAGTGGCCAATCCGTTTCCAGCGCCGATGCCATTTTACCACGTCACTTCAATAGCTTTTGGCTACCGAAGCATTTCCGTCTACCTGTTATATAGCGGTTGTATTGATGTCAGCAAATTCCGTAGGTCTGATTATAAGGTATGCGTTATATCCAAACATTCCATACATTCGACATGCTATGCTTGAGACTAAAAATAAAATAGATCTAACTATCAAGTTGACCACACTGAAAATAGCAGTGGATATTAAACGTATACCATTGAAATCCTTTTTGAGGTCACGGTAATTTTGGTTCAATATAAAATTTGTTTTTCCTCTTCATTCAAGTCTACGTGACCTTATGAACATAATGGATAGAATATAAATGTTATAGTGGGCCCTACAAATTGTTTAACATTAAAAATCATTATCTACGGTACTATTTTTGGTGTAGTCTAGATGATCTTTAGATACGAGATATAATAAATACATCAATCGGTAGCCTTGATCTCCTTTGAACTGTTACAAGCCACCCGTACCTACAGCTGTTATATAGCCGGTGTGTGATACACAGGACGCGGATTGCATCCTACCCCACTTGGACAGTCCGTCCGGGCAGGGCTCTGTGAGGGCCACCGTGATGTAAGTGTTTTATCCACGCTGTTAATAGCTTATCTCGGTTCATTTTAAGATATAGTACAAAAAATTAAATAGGTTTACAGCTCCAATGGACCACACAAAAGGAAGCTACAGTAATAATGACACTTACTGTTGAAACCTTTCTAAGGGCCACCATGATTATTTTTTTTAACCATACAACCTATTCATAAGGTCATGTGGATATGGATGAAGTGAAAAAACAAATATCAGCTTCATCTGAAGCTTCTCTAGCTCCTAAGAAGCTTTTAATGGCAGATGTTCAATCCCCAATTCGTGGTCTACTGATGCTTATGCCTGCATCGTTTTTGTTAATATACCTTAAAATCATCCGCGTCCATGGTACAACAGCCAATCCGCTTCCCGCGGAAATGGACGCCGATTTCCTGCAAAAGCCTCTCGCAGGGAGTTCCTGCGCTGGGAACCTAGGTGGGGCCACTATGATATTTGTGAAAATTCACCCCGTCCATCCTTTTTGTGAGTTCATTTTAGGATATCCAAATCTCACGTGAGCCGAAAACGTGACAATTAAACGTCCACGGTTGAAATATCCGTGGGCCACATAAGTTTTGATTTATGCTTTTCAGTTCTTTTATTCGTACGTGTGTGGCCCACCTGATCATTGTACTACCTAATTATCTGCCTGCTTGACATATACCATGGGACCCACCCTCTGATGAACGGCATAGCACTTACAGCTGTCAGAAGAGCTGATAGTCATAGCAAAAGCTTCCTTCCTTCCACCCACTCTAATATTACTTTATGATCCAAAGATCTTAACTCTTAAAAAGACCCATAGTTATTATATGAAAGAGAAAAAAAAATAAAATGAAAATGAACAAAAATGATCACCATTACCACCAATAAGTTAAAAATAAAATGAAAATGAACAAAAATGATCACCATTACAACCAATAAGTTAAACCATTATATATATATATATATATATATATATATATATATATGTGTGTGTGTGTGTGTGTATTCAATTTCCACTAGTAACATTAGTACCAGAATCTTAATAGAATATTATTTTTGAAACTTCAAAGAAACCAGGGTGTCGAAGTGAGTAATCATAGAGAGAATCTCATGGTATCTTGGATATAGTATGACCTGAATCATCCTCTAGAGTTTGAAATCGTAGGTGGACAAGAAGAAGTGCCCGCTTCTCTTTTCACGAGATTCGAGTATAACCTCGTCGTTTCTCAAGGAAGGAAGAGGAATAAGATTAATTAAGCCTCTTGCAGTCCCGTCGATATTCTGCAATTTTATCCACTCTTTTATTTGAAAGTCCTTCAATATCCAAACCTCAAATTCAACATCAGAGATTCTGTTAATGAGAGATGGAGAGCCTCTAATATCCTTAAGATAAAAAGTTTTATACATGCCAAATGTATCGTAATTTGGCCTAATGCAACTTGGAATTAGCGTTTCATCAAACGTCTCTTGAGCAACATCCATAGACATTATATAATGATAACCAACCACCCAGTGCAAAACCCCATTCAGCAATAGTTGCTTACTGAATATCAATGGCAAAAACCCATTCAGCGATAGTCTCTCACTGAATATCAATGGCAAAACGAGAAATGAGATATCAATCCTTCTCCATAAATCCGAACCTAAGGTTAGTATCTCACACAACTGATGGAAACCATCGGGGAAGAAGTGAACCACTTTATATTCCCTAGTGGAAGGAGTGTATCCAAACCTATAAAAGTCAAGTTGAAGTCGCGCATGTTGAAGATGGTAGTAGTCACGCCGAGATTTATCACATGTTGGAAGCCGTAGCAATTGCTTGGTAGCTGGATTGGAGATACAAATGCCGTCTAGAGGATAGGCTTCTATCAAAAGCAATCCGTTACAGGTAGCTAAGATCTTCCCATCACAACCTATATCCAGATTTCGCACCCTTATTTCAGAATCTTTTACATCCACCCAACGAATCCGATCACCAAGATTATTCCAAAGTGTTGTTGTTTCGATGAGGTACGGTTGGACTCGAGCGAGGTGACATTGTATGAAATAAGAACTAGAGATTACGTCTAACCAGTTCTTGCATACACGCCTTAGGTCATTAAGAGATGCAGCTGGAAGGCGAACGAGAATATTGAAGATTATCTCTTCAGGATAATCTGACAGAGACTACCCTTTTTCTAAAGAAATAGAATTCCATAAGACTGCCTTTCTTCTAGAGTTCTTATTCTTTATATAATTGCCTTGATTGATTTTAGCTGGACGTGCCATAATACAAATATCTGACAAAATCAACGTAGAGAAGAAAAAGATGAAGATAGAAAATCAATGTAGAGAAGAAAAAGATGATGGAGGTGAAATATATATCTTACAGCTATAATGATGGCCGTCCGCCGTCCGTCGCAGATTGCCGTCGCAGAAGATGGGAGAAGGAAAGAGTAACGGAGAAGATTGGAAATGAGGATTCTAATCTCCCTTCTCTTATTTATAGACTACATCCTCCGCTGGAATTTGCAGCATCCTCCACGGCGGACACGGATTTCCTTCAAAAGCCTTTCGCACAGAAACTAGGTGGGGCCCACCGTGATGTTTATAAGAAATCCACCCCCATCCATCCGTTTTTTAGCTCATTTTAGGACTGTAAAGCAAAAGTTAGGATGAAACCTCCCTGGGTTGAAAGTTATGTTTACATGCCATCCATACCGTTCATAATGTCATTTCCACTGGGATCAATTGAAAACACAAATATTAGCCTGAATCAAAACTTTTGTGGCCCACGAATATTTCAATTGTGGATATCCAATCCTCACGTTTTCGGTACACTTGCTTATTGGATCTGTCTCATTTTTGGCCCCATCTCTTATAATGAGCTCAAAGAATGGATGAACGGAGTGGACCACACCAAAAATGTAGCATATCCGCCTCCCCCAGTTACTAATTACGTTCTTAGGGACGCGGATTGCGTCCTACCCCCGCCCGGGGACGTGGATTTCCTGCCAAAGCATTTGGCAGGAAGTTACTGCGTTGGGAACTCAGGTGGGGCCCACTGTGATGTTTGGGAGAAATTATCCCCGTCCATTCGTTTTTTAATTTCATTCTAGGACATATGCCAAAAAAGAACTGTATCCAATGTTTAACTGGGCCGTAATGAAGGAAAAGATTGTTAGGAAAATTCCTACCATTGAAACCTTCCTGAGTTCGACAGTGATGTTTATATGCCATCCATACTGTTAATATCGTCATTCCTGCTGGTATGAACTGAAAGCACAGATATTAACATTATTCAAAACTTCTGTGGCCTACGAATATTTCAACCGTGGATGTTCAATTATCAGGTTTTCGATTCCCTTGAGCATTGGATGTTCAATTACCACGTCTTATCCTGTCCTAAACTGAACTCACAAAACTGATGGAAGGGGAGGATTTCTCACCAACATCACAGTGAGTCTCACCTGGGTTCCCAGCGTGGGAACTTCCTGCTAGAGGCTTTCGCAGGCAGGGCTCTGTGGGTCCAAAGTGACGTAGGTGTTTTATCCACACTGTTCATATCTTTTATCAGATCAAAGGTATGAGACAAAAAATAAAGCAGATCTACAGCTGGTCGTAAACCACATCAAAGTAAGTTGGTTCACTCAAAGTAAGCTGCAGTCATAATGACTCTCACCGTTGAAACCTTTCTAAAGGCCACGATGATGTTTTTTACCATCCAACCTATTAATAATGTCATGTAGATGTGGATGAAGTTAAAACACAAATATCAGCTTGATCCAAATGTTCTTGAGCTCTCAAGAAGGTTTTAATGGTGGAAAATAAATCCTAACTTTGTGGTCCACTTAAGCCCTGTACCTGCCTCATTTTTTGTATGATATGTTAAAATTATTTGAAAAAAATTATTAACAGCATGGATAAAACATTTACGTCACTTTGGGCCCCACGGAGCCCTGCCCAGACGGATTACCGTCCCGGTGGGGTAGGACTCAATCCTCGTCCTTATCTTAATCTTAGTGAGTAAACTCAGTTGAGTCCACCGTAAATATATGTGGTTTATCCTATTTTTCTAGATAATTTAACGGGTCAATTCCAAACTTGAAGCATATCCAAAAATCAAGTGTATCATACATCAGGAAACAGGGAATAATGATTTCCACAGGTGTAATTTGTAAACTCCTAAGTGTGGTAAAATGGATGGACGGACCGGATAAAATATACAAGTCATCGTGAACTTTACTTGAGTTTACTCATTAGGCTAAGTGTGGTGAGTTACTCAGTACGCAATCTGCTTCCTTCCACACGTATGAGCTCTCTGCGAACCACCATGATGTATGGGTTTTATCCACTCCGTCCATCATTTTTTCAGATCATTTTAGTTATGAAAGTAGAAAATTAGACAGTTGCAAGGTTCAAGTGGACCATACCACAGGAAGCAGCGGTACCAATAAAGCCGACCGTTGAAACTTTCCTATCGCCTACTGTTATGTTTATTTGCTATCCAACCTTTTCATGAGAAGACAATAACCTGGTTGAAGGTAACCCAACTTCTGTGACCCCAAGACGTTTTAAACGGTGGGCGTTCAATCCCGTGGCCCACTTGAGCCTTGGATCGGCCTCATTTTCTGGGTCTTACCCAAATGATCTGGGAAAAAACGGATGGACGGTGTGGATAAAACCCATACATCATGGTGGGCCATATAGAGCCCCCACATGCGGAGTGGATTAGCGAGACCCCGGTGTCACTCAAGACCATGCGGACCTTACACTGGGATTGACATGGGGCCCACCTTGATATATGTATTATGTATCTATGCCGTCCATCTGTTTTTTACAGATCTATTAGAGAATCATAGAAAAAATGAAACAGTTCCAATCATCAGGTGGACCATACTATATGAAACAGTGGTGACTGACTGTCCTATCATTAAAAACTTCTTAGGGCACAACTTAATGTCTAAGGCCGTGTTTGGATTCACGTCTGTAAATATGTACGGACACAGTATTCCAGACATGGAAGGTCGTAAACTACCACACTGTTTGTTTTTTTACTAAATTCATATATGTATAAGTTGCGGAATTAAATCGTAGGCATGAATTCCAGATTGGTTAAATTTTATTTATTTAAGTTATTTTGATCTAAAAATATTATATTCATTCCATACCAAATTCAAAACTAACAAAAAGAAAAAGTAGCTGGAACCATTCTCACGTATAAAATGTCCACTTTTCATCCTCTATTCCTTAATAAATAACTATTACATTGATACTTGAATTCAGACTAACCTAATGAGCAAGAAAAAATTTGAAACCAAACTAATCCTAATAAACTGAAATAACAATCAATAATATCCAGCTTGCTCGTAATAGTCATACTTTGCACCTGTAAAACTATATAAGGGGAAATGATTGAACGTTTATCATTAAAAATTCATCTCATAAATGAGACAGATCAAAAGACCACACCATGGGAAAGCAGTAGTGATTGAACGTTTATCATTAAAAATCTCCTGAGGCCCACTGTAATGTTTATCTAACATCTAAGATTAGGTCATACGTAACTAGATTAAGGCAAAAAAACAAATATCAGCTTTGTCCAAAACTTCTTAGGCTTGGTAAGTTGAGTTTGCATGGTTCACTTGAGATTTTGATCTTCCTCAGTTTTGGGTTAATACCATAAAATTATCCAGAAAAATGGATGGACAGCATGGATGAGACACATACATCATGTTTAGGTCCATAGAGCACAGACCACTAGCCATTGGCTAGTGGCAGGGGGAGTAGAGCCAATTATCTAGAGAGCCAATTATCTAGAGATCTGGACCATGTATGTTAAGGTCCCCATCTGGAATACACGATGCTCCCGTTCCTATACCAAAAGCACGTATCCACGTACATGCATGTTGTGTCTAGGGGCGGAAACATGGTTTCTAGACTCGGGCTGGTCTGATGCAACACGCCCGAGTTGACTCAAACTTACTACGACTCAGTCCAGGTCAATTTTATTAACACACGCACGTACACACTCACGCTGTAGTGGAATTTCACCACCTATGGGTACTCGAACCCTCAACCAGGTGTTAAATCTCCTGAGAGTCTACCACCGAGTCTACCACCGGAGTAAGAGTAAGGAACCAGTCCAGTTCAATAACATGAGCCCCGTCCGAGTAATGATGATTCAGCCTCAACTTGGCTGAGCCCTGTGTTGACTTGAACGAGCCAGTCAGAGTCACTGATTCTTCTTTCAAGCTCGGCCTACGCAGCCTTATCTTGTTGGTGAGGCCAGGGTCTGGCCCTTAAGCCTGGCTAAGGGTTGGGAAAGGGCTTCAAATCTGAAATCGGATTGGGTACTGAGTTACTCAGTACGCTCTTACCGTACTGAGTAAACTCAGTCAGTTGGGCTCACCCTGAATGTATGTGATCTATCCACGATGTCCATCCGGTTTTTCATCTAATTTAAGGGGTTGAACCCAAAATTAATGAAGCATATCCAAAGATCAAGTGGATCATATCACTGGAAACAGTGGGGATAATGATTTCCAACGTTGAAACCTTTCTAGGCTCTGCAGTGATGTTTATTTGTCATCCAACCTATTCATAATATCATGCTGACATGGATGAAGGGAAAAAAACAAATATAAGCTTGATCCAAAACTTCTGTGGCCCCCATGAATTTTTCAACGTGGTTCATATGAGCATTGAATATGCATCGACTTAAAATTATCCAGTAAAAAGGATGAACAGAGCAGATAAAGTACATAAATCATGGTGGACCTCACAGAGCTTACTCAGTAAGCTAAGGATAATGAGTTACTACGCAATCCGCTTCCTTCAAATCTAATCCCAGCCTATCATTAGGAGCGTAATCCAGGCCCTCTATCGTATGGTTTCCACCGTTGAGGAGCCCTGGGTGTAAAATCAGGCCAGTTCAGTCATATGTGGCCACAGTCATCATCACAATTTCTAACATTTTCATACGATGAGAGGACCAACATAGTTATTCAGCTACGGAATCTCAACGATAGAAATCACCTATTGGATGGCTTTGATCTCAGACACATGTACGACGCGAGCATATGTAGAGTGGCATGTAATGGGCTGCCAGGCACTAATGATCAGAAAGCAAGTACTCGGACGTTCCAGCTGTTTAGAATGTGGGCCCCACCACCTATGTGGTAAGGCCTGAAAAACAGGTTCGTAAACAGGACCAGACACGAAGTTCTTTTATTCGTACGTGTGTGGCCCACCTTATCACTGCACTACCTAATTATCTGCCTGCTTGATAGACGGCATGGCACTAACACGTGTCCGAAGAGTTGCTAGCAAGTTTCACAGTAAAAGCTTCCTTGGGTCGACTAGATGAGTCTTGCCAACTACGAACTGTGTTGAGCTTGGTAAAGTTTATAAGCTTGATTTCTCATTGAATCCAGTTGACTAGCTGCTTTGGTCGAGTCACCGAGTTTTAGAACTATGGATTTTCAGATAAGCTCATGCAACAATCTTACTTTACGATCCAAAGATCATAACCCAATAATCATTGGCTCCTCCAGTTCTCATATAAAAAAGACCCATACTTACATTGCAAAAAAAAAAAATCACCATTACAACCAATAAGTTATTTCATCTAAATAAACCCTAACCATTAATAAAAAATTATATATATACCAGTATTAATTCAATTTCCACTAGTACCATTAGTACCAAAATCTTAATATTATTTTTAATTAAACTTCAAAGAAACAAGGGTATCGAAGTGAGTAATCTTAGGCATACCGGTGTTACGCCAAGTCTCAAGCTCTCTTGGATATAATTTAACCTGAATCATCTTCTGAAGTTTTAAATCGTAGGTGGATAAGACCAAGTGCCCACTTCTCTTTTCACGAGATTGGAATATAACCTCGTCGTTTCTCAAGCAAGGAAGAGGAATAAGATTACTTAAGCCTCTTGCAGTCCCGTCGATATTCCGCAATTTTATCCACTCTTTCATTTGAAAGTCCTTCAAGATCCAAACCTCAAATTCAACATCAGATATTCTGTTAATGAGAGATGGAGAGCCTCTAATAAGATAAAATGTTGCATCCATTGAACACATCTCACGATTTAGCCTGATGCAACTTGGAATCGGCGTTTCATCAATCGTCTCTTGGGCAACATCCATAGACATTATATAATCATAACCACCCACCCAGTACAAAACTCCATTCCGAAATAGTTGCTCATTGAATATCAATGACAGAACAGCGAGAAACGAGATATCAATCCTTCTCCATGAATCTGAACCTAAGGTGAGTATCTCACACCACTGTTGCTTTCCATCGTGGAAGAAGTGCACCACTTTATATTCCCTAGTGGAAGGAGCGTATCCAAACCTATAAAAGTCGAACTTATGGCCATATAGAAGTTGGCGTGAGTCACACGGAGATTTAGAACATTTTGGAAGCCGTAGCAACTGCTTGGTAGTTGGATTGGAGATATAAACGTTGTCACTAAGATCTTTTATCAAAAGCAATCCGTTACAGGTAGTTAAGATAATCCAATCACGACCTATATCCAGATTTCGCACCCTTATTTCGGAATCTTTTACATCCACGAAACGAAACTCACGATAATGTGTTTGTGTTTCGATGATGTACGGTTGGACTCGAGCGAGGTGGCACTGTATGAAATAAGAACTAGAGATTATGTCTAACCAGTTCTTGCATACACGCCTTAGGTCATTAAGAGATGCAGCTGGAAGGCGAACGAGAATATTGAAGATTATCTCATCAGGATAATCTGACAGAGACTTCCCTTTTTCTAAAGAAATAGAATTCCATAAGACTTCCTTTCTTCTAAAGTTCTTATTCTTTATATACTTGCGTTGATTGATTTTAGCTGGACGTGCCATAATACGAATATCTGACAAAATCAATGTAGAGAAGAAAAAGATGATGATAGAAAATCAATGTAGATAAGATAGAGAATAAAAAGATGATGATAGAAAATCAATGTAGATAAGATAGAGAATAAAAAGATGATGATGGAGGTGAAATCTATATCTTACAGCTATAATGATGGCCGTCCGCCGTCCGTTGCAGATTGCCGTCGCAGAAGATGGGAGAAGGAAAGGGTAATGGAGAAGATTGGAAATGAGGATTCTAATCTCCCTTCTCTTATTTATAGACTACATCCTCCGCTGAAATTTGCAGCATCCTCCACGGCGGACACGGATTTCCTTCAAAAGCCGTTCTCACAGGAACTAGGTGGGGCCCACCGTGAAATTTATAAGAAATCCACCCCGTCCATCCGTTTTTTAGTCCGTTTTAGGACTTTAAAGCAAAAGTTAGCAGTACCAAAGACTCAAGTGGGCCGCACTAAAGTAAAGGAAATTCTTGCAGATGAAACCTCCCTGAGTCGAAAGTTATGTTTATATGACATCCATACCGTTCATAACGTCATTTCCACTGGGATTAATTGAAAAAACAAATATTAGCCTGAATCAAAACTTCTGTGGCCCACGAATATTTCAATTGTGGATATCCAATCCTCACGTTTTCGGTACACTTGCGTATTGGATCCGTCTCATTTTTGGCCCCATCTCTTATAATGAGCTAAAAGAATGGATGACCGGGGTGGATACCTCACAAAAATCACGGTGGGCCACTTATGTTACCAGTGCATGCACGCTTTCGGATTGCGTACTAAGTTACTAACGTAGAAGTCGGATTGCGTACTAAGTTACTAATTACGGACGTGGATTGCGTCCTACCCCCACCCGGACGGTAATCCGTCCCGGCAGGGCTATATGGGCCACCTTGATGTAATTATTTTATCCACGCCGTTAGACGCTTTTCTCAGATAATTATAACATATGATCCAAAAAACGAGGCACATCTAAGGTTTAATTAGACCACAAAGTGGGGATGGAACGTCCGCCATTAAAAAATTCTTGAGAGCAGTAGAAGTTTCGTATCAAGATGATATTTGTATTTTCACTTCATCCACGTCTACATGACATTATTAATAGGTTGGATGGTAAAAAAAACATCACGTTGGCCCATAGAAAGATTTCAACGGTGGATGTCATTATTAGTGCAGCTTCCTTTAGTGTGGTCCATTGGAGCTATGTATATGCGTAATTTTTTGAAACATACCTTAAAATGATATGCAAAAGCGTTGAACGGCGTGGATAAAATACTTAAATCACAGTAGGCCCACAGAGCCCTGCCCGGACCGTCCGAGCGGGGTAGGACACAGTACGCGTCCATTGTCAACGCCGAAGTGGTTTTTCGCTAGGAGTGAGTCCGGCTTAACGGTGAATGCGGAGTGCGCTCAGTGTATTTTTTATTAAATAAAAATTTTTATTTTCAAAATTAGCCCTTTTCAAGTTCTGCGTAAACAAAATCAACTTTTAACCTATAAAAGCTTTTTATACCCCACCATGATGTATGTGTTTCATTCATTCCATTCATCCATTTTTAAAGATCATTTTAGGGTTTGATACCAAAAATAAGAGGAATATAAATCTCAGGTGGACCATACCACAGGAAAACGATAGTGATTGGATATCCACCATTAAAATTCTCCTGAGGACCCAATGTTTTAGTTCAATATGAAAGGTCAATATTGACATAGATGAATGGAAAAAAAAAAAAAAAAAAAATCAGCTTGATCCAAAACTTTTATGGCCCCCAAAAAGTTTTTAATGGTTGACGTTCATTTGACATTGTTTTCTTGTAATGTGATCCATTTAAGATTGGGATATACCTCATTTTTTGTCTCATACCGTAAAATGATCTAAAAACATAAATGGACAGCATGGATGAAACACATATATCATGGTGGGGCCAACATAACACCGACTATCAGCCATTTGATGTGGCAGGGGAGTAGCCAATCTGTTTCCGCGGGACGCGAATGTCATGCAAAAGCCTTCCACCGGAAGTTCCGGAAGCGGATCAGCAGGTGTACCTCGCATGGAATCGGATTGTGTACTGAGTTACTCCGTACCTTAAGGGGTACTGAGTTGACGTGGAAAGAAGCTACTGGCGGTTAGATGTGGGGCCCGATCCCTCCTCCAAACGGCGACAGAAACGCCGTCACCGGCTTTCTCTCTTTTTCTCTCTCTTGCGTAAAAGGAAACAGCGAAGTAATCGAAACAGATTGGCTACTCCCCTTGACACCGGCCCCGGGGCTGGTGGTCGGTGCTTTGTGGCCCCACCATGATGTATTTGTTTCATCCATTCCGTTCATCCATTTTTACAGATCATTTTATGGCTTAATACCAAAAATTAGAGCTATATATATCTCAGGTGGACCACACCACATGAAAACAATAGTAGTTGGATATCCATCATTAAAATCCTCCTAAGGCCCACTATATTTTTTATTTGACATCTAATATGTTGATTAGGTCATACAGGCCCAGATGAAGGGAAAAAATAAAAATTATCTTGATCCAAAACTTTTATGGCCACAAAATGTTTTTTAATGGTCGACACCCATTCAACACTATTTCATGTAATGTGGTCCACTTAAGATTGAGATATACCTCATTTTTGGTATCATACTGTAAAATGATACGTTAAAATAGATGGACGGCATGGATGAAATACATACATTATGGTAGGTCTCACAGAGCACCGACTATCAGCCACAGGGGAGTAGCCAATCCGCGTCCGACGTAATCGCTCATCTCTCTCCATTGGAAATTGGTTTGCGCGGTGCTTACTTATCATAATGTGTAAACTTAGTTGGGCCCACCTTAAATGTATGTGATCTATCCACACTGTCCATCCGTTGCCTACAAAATTAAGGCGTTGAGCTCAAAATTTAAGCATATCCAAAGATCAAGTGAATCATACCACCAGAAAACATTATAAGTAATGATTTCCCTAAAATTGTTGAAACCTTGCTATTCTGGGCAGTAATTCCTGCATTGATTTTTATTTGTCATCCAACCAATTCATAATATCATAAAGACATGGATGAAGGGAAAACACAAATATAAACTTATCCAAAACTTCCATGGCCCAAAGAATTTACAACGGTGACATTCAATTCACACTATTTTCTGTGATGTGGTCCATTTGAACTTTATATATGATTAATTTTTAGTCTTAAGCAATTAAATTATATGGTAAAATAGAAAGCGAAGCAGATAAGATAGTGGAAATTTATGTATCTTCTAATTTAAATTTTAAGCATTTAGCATTTAGCCATCCATATAATAATAATAATAAATTATGTATCTTCAGCATTTAAATTTTTGGTCTAAAGCATTTAGCCATCCATTTGGGAACAATCAAACGGATAAGATAGTGGAAATAAGGTGCATCTTTATGGCATCAGCCATCCACCGTGCAAACTGCCAAATGAACGGTCCATATATATGCAAGCTACTCCTTACGAGAGCAATATTGGCCCAAATTAAAACTATGGAGAAGTCATGGAAAGATACATAAACATATGTTTTAAAATGAGGCAGAGGTGAATTTTTTTTTAAACTTCAGCTACCAAAATAAAATTAAAAAAAATTATGTATCTTATCCACTCCGTTCATCTATTTTACCATATACTTTAAATGCTTAAGACCAAAAATTAATCATATATACAGTTCAAATGGACCACACCACAGAAAACAGTGTGAATTGAATGTCTACCGTTGTAAAATTCTTTGGGCCATGAAAGTTTTGGATAAGTTTATATTTGTGTTTTCCCTTCATCCATGTCTTTATGATATTATGAATTGGTTGGATGACAAATAAAAATTTGGTGGATCTAGCAAGGTTTCAACGGTGGAAATCATTACTTATAATGTTTTCTGGTGGTATGATTCACTTGATCTTTGGATATGCTTAAATTTTAAGCTCAACGCCTTAATTTTGCTGTAAAAACGGATGGACGCTGTGGATAGATCACATACATTTAAGGTGGGCCCAACTAAGTTTACACATTATGATAAGTAAGCACCCAGCAAACCGATTTCCACTTGAGAGAGATGAGCGATTACGTCTTTGTTTCTTATTAAGGAGGAGAAAAAAATAGAGCAAGAGGGTAACGGCGTTTCCGTCGCCGTTTGGAGGAGGGATGGAGCCCCACATCTTACGCCAATAGCTTCTTTCCACGTCAACTCAGTACCCCTTAAGGTACTGAGTAACTCAGTACACAATCCGATTCCCCCCATGGCAATTAGAGTCTTTTGACTTTTTCCATTGAATTATTGAATTATGTACAGTTTCCTCGGCTGTTTATCCGTGGACAATAGAAATGGAAGTCCCAAGAAATTTCAAATTTCAATTTGTTTTTTTAGGTAGCCACCTTTTACCATGATTTTTTAATCATATCAATGCTATGGACAGATCCAAGACGTAAGAAAGTCGGATAGTGTGCCATGAAAGATTCGGTGCATGCTGATCCATAAAAATGAACAATGATGGGAAACATAAGAGGGAAATGAAAGATAAACATGAAATAAAACATGGTTAACGGGTTTGAGGAAAGATAAGTACTATGGTGGGCCCATGCAAAATCCTATGGGAAATCGGATTGCGTACTGAGTAAACTCTGTTAGACTCACAGTGAATGTATCTAGTCTATCCACACCGTCCATCCTTTTTTCATCTTATTTTATGGGTTGAGACCAAAATTTAAGGATACATAAAGATCAAGTGGACCATACCATAGGAAAAGAGTTGGAATAAAGATTTCCACCGTTGACACCTTTCTAGGGCCCACATTGATGTTTATTTCTCATCCAACATGGATGAAGGGAAAACACAAATAGAAGCTTTATCCAAAACTTAAATAGGCCCCAAAAATTTCAAAAGATTTTCAATTCAAGTTGATATTACTGTGTTGTCCACTTGAGGTTTGGATATACTTCATTTAGGATCCAGCCTACAATTATCTGGTAAAATGGATGGACGGAGTGGATAAAATACATAAATCACGGTGGACCCCGTAGAGTTTACTCAGTACGCTTAGCTTACTGAGTTGCTCGCTACGCAATCCGCTTCCTGGAAACTAATACCAATTGTTGCATGTGGCACCCGAACTGTGGATATACGTGATGTTTTAAGTCTGGGCCGATAATCCACGCAACACCGACGTACATACTATTTGCTGCTAATAAGGTTCTGTGGGCCTACCATTATGTATGTGTTTAATCCACGCCGTCCATATATTTTTTCACATAATTTTAGGGAATGAGGGTCCAACCACGAAACATTGATGAGTGATTGCCAACCATTAAAATTTTTTGGGCCACAAAAGTTGGAAACGGATTGGCTACTCCCCCTGCCACCAGCCATTGGCTGGTGATCGGTGCTCCGTGGGCCACACCATGATATATGTATTTCATCCATTCTGTCCATATATTTTTATAGATCATTTTATGTTATGAGACCGAAACTGAGGTGTATCCAAATCTCAAATAAACCAAGTTACATTACTGGAAACAGTGTTGACTGAACATCGACCATTAAAAACTTTTTGGGGGCTATAAAAGCTTTGGATCAAGCTGATCTTTGTTTTTTCCCTTGTTTTTTCCCTTTGAGGCTGTATGATTGGATGTCAAATAAACCATTCTTAGGAGAATTTTAATTGGATATCCAAGCTATTGTTTTAATGTTTGAGACTTATATTCACATAATTTTCTGTGAAAAGCCCTAAAATGATATGAAAAAATGGATGAACGGAACGGATGAATCACATACATCATGGTGGAAGCCACAGGGCACCGACCATCGCCACGGGGCTGGTGTCAGCGGGAGTAGCCAATCCGTTTCCACAAAAGTCGTGTATAAAACTGATATTTGTTTTATATATATATATATATATATATATATATATATATATATATATATATATATATACACCTTCATCCAGGATTTTATGATATAATCAACAAGTTGGATGGCATGTAAACATTACACCGAGACTTCATAAGATTTTAACGGTGGACGTTCAATTAGCACTATTTGTGAAGTACGGTCCACCTGAAATTTGGATCTGCCTTATTTTTTTTGATCATGCCAAGAAGTGATATGTATAAATGGGTAGATGGCGTGGATAAGATACATACATCATGATGGGCCCGCGTAACATTTCCACCAGCATACCGTGCATGTCGTCCTTACCATGGGCCCATCTTGATGTATCCACGCCGTCCATACGTTAATTTCGGATAATTTTATGGTATTATTTAAAAATGAAGCAGATTCAATTGACAGGTGGAATCTGCCATAAGAAACAGTGGTGATTGTCCATTAATGGGCCACAACAGTTTCGGATTAAGCTGGTATTTGTTTATTTACCCTTGATCTAGGCTTATGTGAATAAACACTACTTAAATATTAAGTTGTGCCCTAAAAAGTTTTTAATGATAGGACGGTCAGTCACCACTGTTTCATATAGTATAGTGCACCTGATAGTTGGAACTATATTTTTTTAAACAGATGGACGGCATGGATACATAATACATATATCAAGGTGGGCCACGTCAATCCCACTGTACGGTCCGCACGGTCTTGAGTGAGGCCGGGGTATCACCTAATCCACTCCGCATGCGGGGGCTCTTTATGGCCCACCGTGATGTATGGGTTTTATCCACACCGTCCATCCGTTTTTTCCAGATCATTTGGTAAAGAGCCTGAAAATGAGGCCGATCTAAGGCTGAAGTCGGCCACTGGATTGAACGCCCACCGTTTAAAACGTCTTGGGGTCACGGAAGTTGGGGTTCAAGCAAAAATTTGTGATTTACCTTAATCAGGTTATTGTCATCTCATGGAAAGTTTCAACGTGGGCGTTATTGGTACTGCTGCTTCTTGTGGTATGGTCCACTTGAACCTTGCAACTGTCTAATTTTCTATGTTCATGACTAAAATGATCCGAAAAAATGGATGGATGGAGTCGATGAAACCCATTCATCATGGTTGGCCTCATAGAGCTCATACGTGGGAGGAAGCTGATTGCGTACCGAGTCACTCACTAGGATTAGCGTACTGAGTAAACTCTGTAAAGTTCAGGATGACTTGTATAGTTTATCCACTCCATCTATCCATTTTATCATATAATTTTAGAGCTTTAGCCAATGAATTATACCCAAATCTCAAAAGGACCACACCACAGGAAATAGTATGAATTGAACATCTACCATTGAAAAATTTTGGGGGCCACAAAAGTTTTGGATCAAGCTTATATTTGTGTTTTACCTTCATCTATATTTGTATATGATCTCATGGGCATGTTGGATGACAAATAAACATCATTGTGGGGCCTAGAAAGGTTTCAACGGTGTAAATCATTATTCCCACCATTTAGTGTTGTATGATCCACTTGATCTTTGGATATGCTTCAAGTTTGGAATCAACCCCTTCAATTATCTGGAAAAATGGATGGACAGCATAGATAAACCATATATATTCATAGCGGACCCAACTGAGTTTTCTCACTAAAGCCCCGTTTGTTAAATATGAAGTCTAAAGGCTGAGATCTGAAGCTTGAATCTGAAATCTAAAGTAAAAAAACTTGTTTGATAATTATGGTTGAACTCTAACAAATTTTTTGTCAACAAACATCTTAAATGTCTGAAATATGTTAATTTGACACATTTACCACTATCTTCCCTTTGGAAATGTTTTACATTATAAAAGAATGATTTTTTATTAAATGAAAACAAAATCATTATTTTTAATTCAAATAAACTAAAATACTTAATAAAAAATTAAAATATCATCATAAGGCCCTCAATTCCTCTTAATGGAAAGATTGTCATTTGTCACAACGTGTTGTATCAGATTGAACACTAGTAGCAACAAAACTTTTAAAAAATCATATTGATTCAAAACTTCTTTGACCCTAAAAAGGGTTTTAATGGTAGACGTTTAATCCCCTACTGCTTTTTTGCAGCTTATTTTTCGTCTCAAACATTAATACAAGCTCATCAAATGAATGAATGGTTTAGACATAACACATGCCTCATGATGGGACCCACAAAACTTGCCGATGTCAATACAGTAGCTAGATAGCTGGTGTGAGGTATACCAATTCCACATCCGACTCGGATTAGGTACTTACAAGTTGAATAGTGAGATTTGCTATGAAGTGACGTCATCAAGTTCCATGGGCCCACTATGATGTATGTGCTTTATCTACTCTGTCCATCTATTTGAAGATTTAATTTTAGAGCATGAGTTAAAGAATGAGGTAGATTCAAAGATGTAGTTGACCCCACCACCAAAAACAGTGGCGAGATTGATGCCTACCGTTGAAACCTTCCTAATACTCACCGTGTTTTTTATTTTAAATCTAACTTGTTCCACAATTTAACATAGACATGAAAGAAGGAAAAAAACAAATATCAGCTTGATCGAAAACTTTTGTGGCCTAGTTAAGTTTTAATGATGGGCGTCACTCTCCCCACTGTTTCTTTGGTGAGGTCCATTGGAGCTTTGGATTTGACTCATTCTTTCGATCTTTATTCAAAATTATATTGCCAAATGGATGGACAGTGTGGATACAAAACATACATCGTGACTCAACTCTCAATATCCAATCCACATCAAATGCGTCCATTAGGTACTTCCCCCGCATGTTCCGAGCTCGGGATAGCCAGAGGCTCTGAGGGCCAGTGAGGGTCCATCCTGATGTTTTACTTTTATACCAATTGTACATCCATTTTTCCACATCATTTTAAAGTACTAGCTAAAAAATAAGACAGATACAACGCTCATTGGACCACACCATAGGAAGAAGTGGTGCTAAGGATGCCCATGGTTGAAACCTTCTCAGGATCCACCGTGTTATTTATTTGCCATCCAACCTGTTGATACAGTCATGTACACTTGGGTGAATTGAAAAAATAAATATCATCTTGAACCAAAACTTTTGTGGTCCCCAAGAATTTTTCAATGGTAGGAATCTAATCCCCAACTTGACTTGTGGTGCATTTAAGCCTTTGATAGTCTTCATTTTTGTCTTAATAATTTAAATGATATGGAAAAATGGATGGACGATGTGGATAAAATTAAAATATTAGGGTGGACACTCAATGGCCCTCAAGTCCAAATAGGCGGGGAAGTACCTAATCCGCGCCCTTCCGGAGGTTCCTGTGCTGGGAACTTATGTGGGTTGCTTGATGTTTGTGAGAAATCCTTCCGTCCATTCTTTTTTTGAGTTCATTTTAAGGCATGTTGCAGAAGAACTGTATCCAAAACTCAAATGAGCCCTACTCAAAGAAAATGTGGTTAGGAAAATTCCTACTGTTGAAACCTTTCCAGGTTTAACAGTGATATTTAGATGCCATCCATACCATTAATAACGTCATTTCTATTGGGATGAACTGAAAACAAAAACATTAACATGAATCAAAAACTTCTATAGCTCTATGAATATTTCAACTGTGTACGTCTAATTACCACGTTTTCGGCTCACTTGAGATTTGGATACAAGTAATTTTCGGCAACATGTCTTGAAATAATCTCACAAAATGGATATGGATGAGAGGATTTTTCACAAACATCACAACAGGCCCCACCTGGGTTCCAGCGCAGGAACTTCATGGGAAAGGCTTTTGCAGTAAATCGGCATCCGTTTCCGCGGGAATAAGGTATATTACAAAAACGATGCAGTGGACCACAAACTGGGGATTGAACGTCCACCATTAAAAGCTTATTGGGAGCTAGAGAAGTTTCAGATGAAGCTGATATTTGTTTTTTCATTTCATCCATATCTACGTGAACTTATGAATAGGTTGTATGGTTAAAAAAAATAAAATCACGTGGCCCTTAGAAAAGTTTCAAAAGTGAGTATCATCATCACTGTAGCTTCCTTCGGTGTAGTCCATTGAAGCTGTGAACCTACTTAATTTTTTATATCACACCTTAAAATAATACAAGAAAAATGATTAACAACATGGATAAAACACTTACATCACAATGCCCCCACAGAGCCCTGCCCGGACTGATTACCGTCCGGGTGGGGGTGTACCACACACCGGCTAAATAGCTGCTGTAGGTACGTGTCGCTTGTGGACGAGCACTGACGCTCCTCGACCTCCGGATTGTACGAACGGTACAAAGGAGATCGAAGTTACATGGCCCCACAGTGATGTATTTATTCTATCTATACCGTTCACATAGTTTTATACATCATTTTAAGCATTATCCAAAAAATGAATCATATCCAAAGATCATGTGGACCACACCAAAAATAGCAGCAGAGATAATGATTTTCACGGTTGAACAATTTGAATTTCATATTGAACCAAAACTTCTGTGACAGCAGAAAGGATTTCAATGGTAGACGTTCAATCCCACACTGTTTTTTTTACTGTGGTCCACTTGATAGCTAAATATATTTTATTTTTAGTCTCAAGCATTAAGACTAACTCATCAAATGTATGGACGGTTTAGATATAAAGAATATCTCATGTTAAGATCCACATAACTTGCTGACGTCAATACAATCGTTATATAGCTGATGCGAGGTGGAATCGGATTGTGTACTGAGTTACTCAGTACCTTAAGGGGTACTGAGTTGACGTGGAAAGAAGCTATTGGCGTAAGATGTGGGGCTCCATCCCTCCTCCAAACGGCGACGGAAACGCCGTTACCCTCTTGCTCTATTTTTTTCTCCTCCTTAATAAGAAACAAAGACGTAATCGCTCATCTCTCTCAAGTGGAAATCGGTTTGCTGTGCTTACTTATCATAATACATTAAACTTAGTTGGGCCCACCTTAAATGTATGTGATCTATCCACACTGTCCATCCGTTTTTACAGCAAAATTAAGGCGTTGAGCTCAAAATTTAAGCATATCCAAAGATCAAGTGAATCATACCACCAGAAAACATTATAAGTAATGATTTCCACTGTTGAAACCTTGCTAGGCCCCGCTGGGCCCTGCATTGATTTTTATTTGTCATCCAACCAATTCATAATATCATAAAGACATGGATGAAGGGAAAACACAAATATAAACTTATCCAAAACTTCCATGGCCCAAAGAATTTTACGGTAGACATTCAATTCACTGTTTTCTGTGGTGTGGTCCATTTGAACTGTATATATGATTAATTTTTGGTCTTAAGCATTTAAAGTATATGGTAAAATAGATGAACTAGTAGATAAGACATAATTTTTTTTAATTTTTTTTGGTAGCTGAAGTTTAAAAAAAAATTCACCTCTGCCTCATTTTAGAACATATGTTTATGTATCTTTCCATGACTTCTCCATAGTTTTAATTTGGGCCAATATTGCTCTCGTAAGGAGTAGCTTGCATATATATGGACCGTTCATTTGGCAGTTTGCACGGTGGATGGCTGATGCCATAAAGATGCACCTTATTTCCACTATCTTATCCGTTTGATTGTTCCCCTGCAAATGGATGGCTAAATGCTTTAGACCAAAAATTTAAATGCTGAAGATACATAATTTATTATTATTATTATATGGATGGCTAAATGCTAAATGCTTAAAAATTTAAATTCTGACTATCTAACATGTTGTCTATCTAACATCCGCTCCATTTATCACTTTCGTGCTAGGATTTCTGTCTCAAGGTGAAGCAGATTCAAAACTCAAGGATTTATCCGACCATGTACATCTCCATGAGGTGTACCCGTGATCTTTGTGAGTCTCTAAGGACCTAAAACTTCTCTACGCTAAGGATGATAGTTTCTTTTAGAACAACAATATATGCTTTATACTCAGCCACATTGTTCATGCAATTGAATGCTAGTCGCCTAAAAATAGGAATTGGAACGTTATCGGGGAAATAAAGAATGGCTCTTACCCTACTCTCCTTTGAATTAGTTGCGCTATCGAAGAAGATGATTCAGTCTTATGCCTTTCTTTCTTCTTCTTCCTCAATGAGGAGAATGTCCTTATTAGAGGAGAATGTCTTCGAAAGTTGATAATTTAGCAAGGAATGTGTTGTTGGGTGATCAACCAGTGCTTGCCCATTGATTGTTTTCTGAATGACATATGTGATGTCGAACTCAAAAAGTAACAGTTGCCACTTTGCAATTCTACCTGTTAGTAATGGCTCCTCGAACAAATACTTCAACGGATTCATGCAAGTAAGCAGGAGGATTGGATAGGCGATCATATATTGATAAAGCCATTGGGTTGTCCAAACAAAGGCGAGACAAGTTTTCTCAATGGTTGAATATCTAGACTTATAATCGATGAACATCCGGCTTAAATAATAAATTGTTTGTTCTTTCCTTCCTGAGTCATCATGTTTGCTAAGTACATATCCGATTGCTTTCACCATGACCGAGATGTAAAGTAGCAATGGCCTACTCGGAGTAGGTGGCACTAGTACTAGTGGATTCAACAGGTACATTTTGATCTTATCAAAGGCAACTTGATAATCATAGTTCCATTCCTTTGGCAAGTTCTTCCTTAGGAGCTTGAATATGGTCTCATAGATGGGAGTGAGTTGAGCCATAAAGCAACTGATGTATTGAATTCAACCAAGAAATCTCCAAATTTTCTTCCCAAACCTTAAAGGTGGCATCTTGATGATAGCTCTTGTCTTGGTTTCATTAACCCTAATACCGTCATTGCTGACGATAAAGCCAAGAAGTTTATTTCCAATTTCACCGAAGACATTTTTATGGGTTGAGGAGGAGCTTGAACTTTTCTAACCTATCGAAGAGTTTCGTGATATCTTCAAAGTGCCCTTTGATTGTGCGAGATTTGATGATCATGTCGTCTATATATACCTCCATCTCCTTGTTCGTCATGTCATTAAACAAAGCAGTCATTGCTCGCTGATATATTGCTCCTCATTCTTCAGCCTGAATGGCATAACCCGCTAGCAGAGCGTTCCCCACAACCTAATGAAAGATGTCTTCTCACGATCTTTTATGGCTATTTTGATTTAGTTATAGGCATGTCTTCCTAAGAGAACGCAAAAGTTAGATAGTCTAGATTTTAGGAATTCTATCATCCACTGCTTGTATTATGGGGATAAGGATTTCCCATGCATACTTCTCTAGGGAGTTTAGGGGATCCCAAATTCATAATTTCAAAATCATCCGCAACGACATTGGTCTTTGTTTCAAACCTTCTAAGGGAATCCTCTGGCTCAAGAGTCGGATCATCATCTTCCCCATCTTGGACTTCGTCCAAACCCATGAGCTCAAAGACTAACTCCATATTAAAATTATATGAGTTGACTTCAAACTCAAGTACTTTAACGGATAAACTTGGCAAATTATTTGTAACGCCCCGAATTTTAGGGGTCAAGTACAACTCGATCTCCGATGTTCTGGGTATCACTTTTTGCTTTGCGGAAGCATGTTTCACTTATACGGTTATCGAATTATCAAAAGCATTCGTAGGATGTAAAGTAAATAATGCATATCATCATGATCGTAAGTGTATACAACGAAAGTTATGGTCTGAAACCAAAAGCCTTTTGAGGAAAATGGTACCTTTGCGTGAATTAACATATGGCAATAATTATCTATATCCACCCTTATTGATGGTGGAACCTATTCTTTCTGCTTCTGTGTGCATATAGTGTGCATATTCCTTTTTCCAAACCTACATAAGATAGAATATATATTTTCTCCTTTACCTCCCTATAAGAAGCGTCTTTGGATCCTGTTTAGCATTAGTTGAGATTTGAAGGGAGACAGAAAGTACATGGGTAAATTGAATAGAGCTGCTTCAATGAACATGATGTCATTTTATAGAGTGCAATAAGCATCATGACACAGCAGATGCACAGTTATAAAATATGTCAATAAGAAACTCATCAAGTTGATTTTCAGTTGAATTTCAAATTCACCCAACAAACACTATTTAACTAATTTAAATGTAAAAAAGAAAGCTTATTCTGAAACATGGTTAAAAAAAACCAAAGAGTTAGTCAAATGCACACATTTGATTGACAAAAATTCAATTTCCCCAAGCTTCCTCAACATCCCTACCGATTGGATGGGCAATGAAGAAATGAAAAATGTAAAAAGAAGCCCAAAAGATGAATGAGAAAAAAAAAATCCTCAATTATTACACTATGTAGAACATGCTAGTAGAGGACTCGACAATCATTTTCTCGGAGAAGTGTCGGTTCTTCAAGTACTAAGTTACAACTAACAACATTATAAAATACCAATATTCAAGGTTTTAACACTCAACTTCTCTGTTCTTTCTATGTGGGAGGTGGGGGTGGGGAAGGACCAAGTAGTGGTAACCAATCATGATTGCCTAAATTGTCATATGATTTTCTTATTTTCTGTTAATATCATTCTCCTATATGTAAAAATCATGTTATTTTTATAACTACATAGGATATGACACAACTCATTAGATCCATTTGCAAACGTTCATCAATCATGGTATTTGCAAATAACGTGTTTTATCAAAGGGAAACAATCACTGTTAAAAGCTTAGTACAAGTATTATAAGAAGCAAAACTGACTCAAATGAAATAAAAATAGAAAATTTGTGCATTTTCCATCACAACATAACTTGTAAAGGCAGAACAAATAGATCCACTTCACATTGTCCTCTTGATAAGGTTGTGATTGTGTGTGAAAAGAACCACATACACCAAACTTCCACTACAAGTGTTTCTCAATGGATCAATCCTGTATAAAAGGTGCAAAAAGGAACCATCATGAACTTAACAACAGCCATCTCATTCGATTATGCTGCATTTTGAAATCGCACTGATGGTAGAGTCTAAATGCAGTTACATAGCCCTGTCATGGGTGGGAAATACATTTCAATAATTAGCCCATTCATAATGGCTTATGCATCGTTGGATCTTAAGATGAATCCCATCTTCGACAGAGTAGCATCATGCAAAATCACAAGGGTTGACTGAGACTCACTGCCTCATTCCCTATTTTGAAAAGCAAAAGCATGCTTCAGTTTGTAATAACAAAATATTCTGAAACTCATCCATTTTTAAAAGCAAAATGCATGATTCACATATCTAAAACTTGTCCATTGATAAATAACTAACAGTTGGGTGAGCCTCACTGCATTCCAAATGGGATCTTTGCAAAATCCCAATGCATACAAAAGAGTACAGGAGACTGAGCAAGCAGCAGGAATGGTTGGTGCCTAAAGTTGAACCTACATCACAATATACAATGTAAACTTACAGTGAGTGGGTACCAACCTAACTGGGATGTATTCAACCAATGATGAGTTTTGTAACCTTCATTTCAACATTTAATAGACATATTAAATAAAGTGTAATTTTTCAGTATATCAGTGTATTTATCTTCATTTTAAATTGACGGATAGGCATGGCCCATTAGGCATGACATGGCCTGTCAGGCATGATGAGCACGTGGTCTAGGCCGCGCTTCACTTTCCAAAAAAATGGCATGAAATGATATAACACGACATGAGGCATGATCGGGCACGAATTATTCAGGCCCAGCCTGGCACGTCGGGACCCGTTTACAGCCTAGGCTAATGACTTTTACTCAATCTCCTAATACAAGTATACAAATGTTTATTACTTGAATCTTGTATCCATGACACACTTACACTACTATGTAGGGTAAGGACGAAGGCAACTGATACCAAGTCAACTTTTAATACTGGAGACATCCACCATAATATAAGTCGGTTTCCTTACATAATGACCCTACATCTCATAGTATCATGTCCACGAATGTGTCTTAAGCATCAGAAATAGTCATAATACGTCAGGTTATTGAGATCCATAAATCACAACTTTTCTTGGTCAATGACCACCATATCTAAACTTAAATTTGAAAGAACTATAGAGGAATCATTCTTCACATAACTAATAATTAATTTAAGTTTAAGGCAATATAATATTAGTTAAATCATTCAATACTTGTTCTAAAGGACACATATGCATCAAGATCAATGGATGAGATTGGCCCCATCACATTCACATAACTAATGGGTTAGGGCGCATATTGGTTTTTTAAAGCAGAACTCCAACATAAATGATATATCCACTTTTGGAGATCAACAATTTAGACAATGAACATACCTAAATCCAACCGTTATAATCCCAATACATTATATCATCACAATTTAGCAACAATATGCATGTCTAAATGATCTATGTACATGTGTTGAGTTATAAGATAATAATAATAATAATGGAAGAACCGGGTACTACTAAATGAATTGTCACAATTAAAGTGGCCATGGTCAAAATTTCATTGGAATCAGATGATCAATTTATGGTTGTTATTTTCAAGACGTGCTCCATTCATAATAGCCCATGGGTAGCAAATTAGGTGCAACCTGCCCTCACCGAACACGTGGTGCTGACCATGGGGACCACCTTAATGTATGCATATCCATGCCATCCATATGTTTTTCTAGCTTATTTTAGGGCATGATCCCAATTTTCAGGTTGACCACACCATAGCAATCAGTGATGATTGACAATTAAATTTTTTTTTAGGGGCAAGCTAAAATATATTTTGTGTAACCTTATCAAGAGGTTGGATGGAAAATAAACATTACGGGTGGGCCATAAGAAGTTTTTATTGGTGGGCATTCAATCACCACTATTTCCTATGGTATGGTACACTGACATTTGGATCTGGTTCGTTTCCAGGCCCATGCCCTACAATGATCTGGAAAAATGGATGGATGGATGGCATGGATATACAATGCATACATCAAGGCGAGCCCCACGATCAAGACCGCAACATGTTGGGTGAGGCTAGGGCACACCTAATCTGCTCCCAAGTGATTCACAATGTGGATTGACCCATTCTTTAAAGTGGATGATCCTCACTATACATGCAGGAGTTGTAGTAGTCAAAATATCAACCAATGACATGATAATGTAACATATTTAACTTTGCCTCTTAGGTACTTAGGATGACTAGCATGTGGCTAACATGCTTGCATGGTCATGATTCAAATAATCCATCTTTTCATTACTAAATAATCAAAGATCCATAATCACTCTATATTTAGGACTGTGACCAACAATTTATGAGTTTGAATATGGGCCATTGAAAATCTACCTTTAAATGTTATAATTTAGAAAGTTTCTCATGTGGCCCTAATAGCATTGAAAACAATATGGTTGATTCATATTATGGTACTTGCCCCTAATGGACAAACAAACACTAGCAATTCTGAGTCGTGATGAAGACATGATGGAGTACAAACTTGCAAGTGTTTATCATGCATTTTACATTGATGCAAGGGAATCGGAAACTTTAAAAATTGCATGTTGAAACTTTAAAAATTGCATGTTTATAACAACTTCAACCAAAACTTCATGAGTTATCCAAGCTTTAAAGATGCCTATAAAATCTCCGAACTTAAATAGTGATTGTAAATTAGCAATTTAATTGATTATCATGAAATATGAGTTTGGTAATTGTTTATTTTTTATATTTTGATTTAATTTAAAATTTTGCATATATGTTTGTTTTAAAACATGTAGTTAGATTTTTATTTAAAATAAAATTTATTCAATTATTATTTTATTATTCCCTTTTCTTTTATTTGATTTTCTTTTGTTATGCATTTTAAGTATCATTATCTAACTTTTATTATTTATTTGTAAAGAAAGATTTGATACACTAAGATATTGGAAGAAATTGAAGAAATGATCATAGGTATGTTTATGATTTTCTATACAAATAAAAAAAATGAAAAATTAATTAATATAGGAGTTTCATAGAGTGGCAATTATATACCATGAGCATCCGCATACGGAAAATATGTTTAGGCCATACATCTAGAGTATTTTCACGATGTGGCCATACATCTAGAGTATCTTCACGACGTACCTCTGATTTTTAGATCCATATTCATGTATGGAGTGAGACCATCACCTCCAAAGAGGTGTTGCATACCACGTCAGCTACTTCTCAAGATGGTGAGGCCCATCTTGATACATGTATTCTCGAGATGGTAATATTCTCACTGCAGACATGAATATGGATATAAAATTCAGACCATTTTGATACATGTATTCTATATCCACACCATACATCCATTTTGCCAAATTATTTTGGAGTATGAGCCCAAAAATGAAGCGAATTCAGATCTCTGGTGGACCATACTATAAGAAACGGTGGTGATAGAATGTCCCACCATTAAAATCTTCCTAGTGCCATTCTGCAATGTTTATTTGCCGTAATGTCACATAAACTTGGATGGATGGAAAAAACAATTATTTGGGGATTAAGTTAGGGATGCAACGGGACAGACAAGGGTAGGTCTCGCCGGGATTTTGAACTGTTTTAGGACAGGCTGTCGGGCCGGCCCTACTCAAAATTCTGATTTTCGGGCGCAAGTCCGGCACATTGATAACCGTGGAGGAAGTCCAAAAACTTTTGTGGTTCATTATAGGTCATTATTAATGTTCAATCACCACTGTTTCTTATGGTATGGTACACTTGAAATTTGGATATGCTTCATTATTGGGCTGATGCTCTAAAATGATATGGAAAAAATGGATGAATAACATGGATATAGAATACATGTATTAAGGTGGCCCCACAATAAAGGCTGAAACATCTCGGGTGATGCTGGCTGCCCCTCTAGTAGCCAAGTGGGGAGGAGAGAGAGGAGCTTGGACCGGCGTGACGGGGGTTGTGTTTGTAGAGGGAAAGGTAAAGAAGGGAATGGATAGAATGTAACCTATAGGATTATTATTATTTTTTTGTTTTAAACTTTATATATATATATATATATATATATATATATATATATATATATATATATATATATATATATATATATATATATATGGATACTCCAACCCTCAACTAGGTGTTGAAACTCCTAAGAGTCTACCCCCGCAGTAATAGCAAGGACCCACATTGGGCCACAACACAAAAAATGTGAGAGGGGACACCCGCATTGATTTGATCGAGGGCCCACCTTAATGGACAAACAGTCTGATTTTTTGGTTGACTTTTTGTCCAAGCCATGAGTGTTTCAACGGACCATATTCTTGAAACTGGGGGCGCTTTGATATGAAATAACACTCGGTGGTTTTACATCCTGTAATTTATCCGATGGATGTGCAGTATTTTTTCCAGAAGCATTTTCCAAAGAAAGTTCCTTTGTATAGAGAGTGAGGTCAGGGAGGGTACGGAATTCCGGCCTTGCTTCATTGCCCTTCCTCGATCGTGAAATGGGGAAGCTGATACTGTTGGAGGAAACCAGGAAGAAGAGGAATCATGGATCCACGACCTTCTTCATTCTCGTCGACTACATTTTACTCCTTATCATCTTCTGCTTACTCTTATTCTTCCTCTTGAAGATGGTCGGCATCTGATCTGGTTTCCATTATCATCCAAGATCTGAATGGAGGTTGTGATTCAGAGAGAGAGAGGGACGGAACTCGTTTTTGCTATTGTAACAGAACGAGGTGATTATGTCATTTTCCTTTTTCTTCATCTATCTTCTGTAAAAGTTTATAGTTAATGAAAGCTTGAGTTCAAAAGATAAATAAACTGGTGATATGTATCTTAGGTCACCAGTTCAAGTTCGAAAGACAAAGAAGATGATGAAAACAATCGGTGCCAGTTCAAATACGCAGACACGGATCATAATATAGACGAGCAGTGCGAGTCTGCAGAGAAACAAAAGAAGCATAAGAAAGATAAGCGGTACGAGCTACGAGCTGTGGAGAATAAGCATACAAGATACGTTGATCATTTAGAGAAATCTCTGTCGTTTTTCGAGATTGGCATGAAGCTTTTGAAGCGTCCATATACGATGATATAGGTTAAGTAAAAGGTAGGATGAGGTCTGAGATATTGAGAATAGCTACTCTAAAATACGATGCCCGAGCTCCATTCTTGTCAACACTTTGAAGATAACATTGAAGATAGGTAGCAGTTTTTTGAGATGTCATCCAGTTTTTTTTGTGCGATCAACTTTTCAATTTGATTGATGTGCACATTTTCACACATGTCATGGGAGTCTAATCTGAATGTCTATTTGGTACGGCGTCCCATGAAACCAGCCAATTTTCACCTAAATCTAAAATTCTGATGGGCCATAGAAAAGAGATATTCAAATTAAGGAAGGAAACTGCTTTCTTTTTTTATGGCCCACCAATGTTTTGGATCAAGGTAAAAGATGGGTCCTGGGGTTTCATGTGATTCTGCATTTGGACTCAGTCATGTACGATGAGTTCGCACAAATACCGTGCAAACTGGTGCGCAGCTAATTTTATATATATATATATATATATATATATATAGAGAGAGAGAGAGAGAGAGAGAAATGGTACTATACGTGTTGAGCACATTCAAGCTTAATATAAGGTTGAGACGTGTCTTGTTTTCCAACCTTTCGATAGCTTTAGAAAAAGGCAAAATGGATGATGATGTTTCCAAGTTCTGTGAGCCCCACCAAAGATGTATTTGTTGTATTTATACTGTCTATCCATTTGGAAAGTTCATTTTAGAACATGAGCCCAAAACTTTAGGTAGATCCACTGCTTAAATGAACCACACTAGAGAAGGTAGTGGGAACAATGATGCCACCATTGAAACATTTCTAGGGCCCATCATGATGTTAATTTTCCATCCAACCTGTTCATAATGTTACACAGATCTGTACGAAGGGGAAAAAAAAATATCAGCCTGATCCAAAACTTTCGTGGGCTCCAAAAAGTTCTCACTGATAAGCATTCAATCCCCACTGCTTTCTAAGTTGCAGTGAACTTTAAATTTGAATCTATCTGATTTTACGGCTAGTGCCCTAAAATGATCTCGCCAAATGAATGGATGGTATGGATTTAACACTTACATCATGGTATGGCCCACAGAACTTGTTAAGGGTAACATACTACCAAGGCCGGTGGCTTGTTGCACACCAACCATTCCGCTTAGGGGCGCAGACGGAAGTGGATTACCTCACCCAAGACAGTATGGTCGTTATAAGCGAGGCTCAACTTGATTTTTGTATTCTATATCGACCTCGTCCATCCATTTTGGAAGATCATTTTAGGACATGAACCCAAAAATGAAGATCTTAAGCTCAGGTGGACCATACTATCGGAAACGGTGATGATTAAATGCTTTACCATTAAACACTTCTTAGGCCCACAATAATGTTTACATAATGCTTTTTTTTTTTTTTTTTATCAAACCTGTTGATAAGGTCATATAAACTTAAATGAAGTGAAAAAACATCAGCTTAATCAAAACTTATGTGCCCCATTAATTTTCAATCACTACACTTTCTTATGATATGGTCTTCCTAAGAATTGGATGTGCTTCAGTTTCGGATTCATATTCTAAAATGATATATAAAAACGGATGGACAGTGTGGATATAGAATACATACATCAAGGTGAGCCCATGGGACTTGGGTGGGGCTGCGCTATCGACACGGGCTGAAGCGGATTTCCTGCTAAAGGCTTTGACAACGATGCGCTGGAAAGAAACGCCTACCGTTAAGACCTTCATTGGCTCCATTTTGATGTTTATATGATATCCAAATTGTTTGCAAGGTAACCACTTCGATGAACTAAAAACACTTAAAACTTGGCCTGATACAAAAATTTTGTGACCATAGGAATGTTTAGGGGTGGTTGTTCAATCCCCACTGTTTTCTCTAGTGTGGCCCATTTGAGTCTTGAATCTCGTTCATTTTTGGTCTTATATCCTAAAATGATAACATAAAACGGATGAACAGAATGGATTTATCATAACATCACGATGAACCCCACCTAAGCTCCCAATGCAAAAAACTTCAAGCCAGAAGGAAATCTCCTCCATTGTGTTGCAGTTAGAGTTGTACACGAGTCGAGTCGAGTCGAGTATTTTCCTACTCGTACTCGACTCTTAACGACCACCCGCTGCTCGTACTCGGGCTCTATAGAGAGTAGCATGACCCCACAGTACTCTCTACCGCCGAGTACGAGAGTACGAGTAGTAAACGAGTCAAGTCGAGACCGAGTTTTCGAGTCGAGTCCGAGTACGAGCACACGAGTTGAGTACCGAGTGCAAGTTTTCGAGGCGAGTTCGAGTCCGAGTCTGAATTTGAGCCCAATTCAAGTAGGGTTTTGAGTAACGAGTTCGAGCTTTGAGCCAAGTTCAAGTTATAAATTGAAATTAATTTGAATTTCAATTCGATTGTCAATTGAAAAGTTAAACGAAACAATAAAATATATAAAATGCACATAATTAGTAATTACATTACATTGTTACATAATTACATTAACGTATTTACATAATTACATTACATTGTTCAAAATGACAATTTATAACCAATAACCTCTATAAGATGAGTGTCTTCCTGTTCTTGTATTGTCATCTGATCCAAACTGCTATCTATTTTTTAATATACAAATTGATTCACTTTCCTCGAGTCAGAAGGTGAAGAGATTTTTCCTTCGTGCTCTTCTACACTTTCAACTAGATTTTTCAAACTTGCTTTATGTGAAGAATTGTATGTAGTACCCAATGCCCTATAAAATTCACCGAGACGAGTCAGAAATTTCAATTTGTTACTCTTTTTCTTCTTCTTATTTGTCGTACTCGACGAGAGTAACTTGACCCTGCTTCAACATCGTGTTGTCTTTGACTCGAATATCATTTGAAGTCTAGAACATCTTCCATATCTGCGTTTATGGCGATATGGAATTGTTCTTCCTCCAAAGCTTTTAACGGCTTCCTCCTCTGCATTTTTGTGGATGTCATTTGTGTACAGATCCGAAAGCTTAAGGTTTAGATGGAGTGGAAGGCTTTCTATTCGAATCTAACAGGGTTGAAAAAGAATTTGGACATCCTTAGGGGCATTGGGGCATGGTTTTGTATCATCACCTCGACATGACAAGTGTAGGCGAAAACGATTAGTCTTGTGCACAAACTTTGCGCTACACAAACCACACTTAATTTTTGTTTTTTCAGACATGTATGCGGTGATTCAACTAGGGAAGCATAGTCCCAAATGTTTGTCGATGGCTCGGATGACGACATATCTACATTCAATTTTTAATAAAATCGAATATTGATAAATAAATTGAACTTGATATAGCAACAAAAGAAAGCAATATAAATGTATCAAAATTCAAAAATAAAAGTAAATGAACAGGCATATGTAAATAAATATCAATGATTCAAAGTCTTCCAAACCACATTCCAAAAGGACCAACAAAATTGAAGTGAAATAATATTACGGATCATTCAACATTCAAAAAAAAATTGAAAAATTGAAAATAATTTGATCAGTAGGTAGAGACTCATCACGAATCTCAATCTCCTCTTCTTCATCATCATCATTCATATCTCCTCCCCATATAAGCAACCAATCTTGCGTACAAATCAACGCTTCAATCAGTGTTTGGCGAAAGTGAGCTTCGATACTTGCTCACAACCCTCGCTCCTTGTCTTTGAATGCGATTCGATGCCACTGTTGAAACTGGTATGGATAATATGTCCCGTGTCATCACAGATAATGTAGGGTATTTTGATTCATTAACCCTCATCTTCCACCATTCCAACACATCAAATTCAGCTCACACTACGATTGACTCCTTGAGATACATTTCTAACTCTGATTCCTTAGTATCAACTCCCATTCGTGCTTGTGCCAAATATGATATGTATTCATTTAGCATATCCGGATTACCAGGTACAGAAATATTCGCATCTCTACTTTCTTCAACACCCACTGCAGGTAAAGTATTAACATATGATTTATATAGATCTTCAAGGGCTTCACGAACCTGACGCTCTTTGAGGATAAAGCTTCATGAAAATAAAGCTAACCAATCCCATATTACAACGGGATCAAGAACAAGCGTCTGGGACATCAACAGATGACATTAACCGATATTTATTGAACTTCGTCTTCGACCAACCGTCATCTAACGATGAAACTGGACCCAGACTGGCATTTTTTTCAGAGCATCCTTAATCTTCCAAAGAGACTAAGAAACAGATTCGCGGTTGGATACTAATTCCTTAAAAATCTTCGTGCAATCGTAGAAAACTTGGAGAAATGTGTGAACTTGTTGTGCTTTGACCCAATCATCCGTGCGCTGCAACCAAAAATACGTTACGTCACACGCGCGCATATTCAGAAATGCAAGTGGCGCATCTAACATTTCATAGTCGAGTTCCAACGTGTAAGACATCCAACTTCAACGTTTTTTATATGGCACATTCAAACGTTGGATGATGTCATTCCATACACTCGGCCTCGATGGCGACCCCTTATATATTTCACACTTTCTCTTATGTTCTCTATAGTGTCGTCGATTGCTTTCACTCTTCATGTACAATCAAATTTATAATATGGGCACAACATCTAACCCGAAATATTTTTCCTTCAAAAATAAATTTTAGCCCGAACCGGTTACGTAAGCATGAAATGACACTGCCATTTTCAAGCATTGTCTAAAGTTATGAAATTTTCTTCTCAATGCCCCTGATTTTCTAGACAACGTAGATGCAATGAAATAAGTAAACCAAGACGTGGAGGAGGAAGGTGTTTGAAGTTCAAAATTCTCTCGCATAGTTTCCAAATCGACATAGTGAGCGGTTAATGAAATGTATCCTTTTCTTTGATTGACGCATGATCCATAAATCAAGTCAAAGCTATTCGTTCATCAAGCTAAAACTTCTTTCGGTTTCATCTTCTCCTTTATGTACATCTTCATGCTTTTCTCTTTTGTGACGCTGGGAGACATTCTTTTAGAATGCCCTAAACCCTTTACTTTCAATCATTCTCGAAAGGTTTTTCTTCCAAAATCACTAATCTAGCAAACCACTCATTCGGCTTCTCCTGTCAAACTTATGAGTGGACACTACGCCTGGGAGTCGCCCCTTCGACCGTAAATGACAACGTCTCTTGGGAGGAAGTCTTGCTTTCAAAGGACACGTCTTCAAATGTCTAATTAGATGTGTCGTAGATCCTCCTGGAATCTTCATGAATAACCCTTTGCGGTTATTACACTTTATCTTCGTACACCGTTAATCGTCACATCTTCGAAATCATCCCACATGATCTCTTCTTCTTCCCTTTGCATGCGGTTGACGTGTTCGTGTCTCCCTCTACTATTAGAGGAGAAGCATTGCACCCATTCCAGGGGTATTTGGGCTTTGTCTTGACTAGTCATCTATAAAATAAAATTCTTGATATGTTATACGGTTATACCTAGGGGCTAGGGTCCTAGATGGCTAGACGGCTAGACCGCTAGACGGGAATAATTACTTAACTGTCTAAATCAGTCACCCATTTAAAGTTAGATGGATTGTAATACTTCATTTTCCAATTTAAATGCTACGCCAAAATTCCGGCAGCATCTCCCCTTATCTTTCCAGAATATATTAATCTTGTATTTGATTCTCATGTCAATCATCAACACAAAGTGTGGACATTTGACGACAAAAATAAATACATGAAATATATCCAGAGAGAAAAATGAGAGACGAAACCAGAACAGGCATATGCATTTAAATTGGAATAAATGAAGACATTACAATCTATCTAACCTGAAGCTGCCCAAAAAGGGGAACGATTTCTATGCATCCAAGAACACACTGAATCTATGGGCAACATAGAAATCTTCAAATGGGCAACTGATTATCCTATATACTACAAGTCTACAACTAGAACAATACAAATAATTCATATCTATGCAAACAAAGGAGCATGCTGAAATTGACATTTATCATATATCTAACTAATAACAATTAACAATATGTCATATGAAAAGCCAAAGACATCTTAATGTTGTGCCATTTTAACACTAACAAAGTAAAAAGTAAATTGTCATTTATAAAGTAAATTAAGTCAATTCAATGTATGTATTGTATATCCATCTATTTTGCCCTCTCATTTTAATGTGTGCCAAAAAAAATGAAGCATATCCAAATCTAAGTAAACACGCCCGGCCAAACAGGCCCTAAAAGTGGTGGGCGACTGGGCGTTCACCCGGCCAAACAGGCCCTAAAATTGGAGGCAAGTAAACAGTACAGTGGTCAGTGGGCCCCAAAAAGTTTTTAATGGTGGGCGACTGGGCGTTCGCCCGGCCAAACAGGCCCTAAAATTGGATATAATCTCATCCAGTTCGTCCAGCCAAACAAGCCCTAAAATTGGATCCCATCCAGTTCGCCAGGCCAAACGGGCCCTAAAATTGGATCCCATCCAGTTCGCCAGGCCAAACGGGCCCTAAAATTGGATTCCATCCAGTTCGCCCGGCCAAACACGCCCTAAAATTGATCTAATCCCAGTCGCTTCGCCGCCACCAAACAGCCCTAGAAAGTTCAATCGCATCGACCAAGGGCTCAATCCTCCTCCATCGATCTTAATCCCACAATTATATTAGCAATTTCTACTATATATTAGCAACAAAAATAAAAAATCCACCCCTGCCCACGGCATGAAAGAAGATGTGGCAAGGCGATGGCAAACGAAGAGCCGAGGCACCGGACGAGTGGCGTGAAGAGCCGAGGCACCGGACGAGTGGCACGATGGCCGATGAGCCGAGGCACCTGAGAGGATGAGACGAGCGGCGAGTGGTCTGAAGACCGCCGGACATGGGCGCAGTGTGAGAGAGAGAGAGGGAAGAAGAAGGACACTGGGATGGGCTCAGCCTCCTGCTCGGGGAGAGGGAGAGAGAGAGAAATTTTTTGAATGCTCGGCCGGGAGGGAAGGGTCGGGCGCTACTTGAAAACGACGGGTGGGGTGGGGTAGGGTTTGAGCGAGGTGAGTGCTGGACGGGAAAATGACGGGTGGGGGTAGGGTTTTTTTTTTTGGGGCGTTTATATAATACACATGTACGAGTCGAGTACGAGTCGAGCACGAGTCGAGTACGATAGACTCGTACTTCACCGTAATGTAAACGAGCAGAAGTGAAAACCCGCTCGTACTCGGCTCTAACTGAGGCGAGTCGAGTACGAGTCGAGTATTCCGAGTCGAGTCGAGCGAGTACTCGAGCCATAGTCTGCTCGTGTACAGCTCTAGTTGCAGTCACCAGGTTCTGTGGGCCCTCCCATGATGTTAGTATTATATCCACACTGTCCACCCATTTGGAGAGATTATTTTGGAGCATTAGCCCAAAAACGAGGCAAATCTAAAGTTCAAGTGGACCATAATATAAAAATTAGTGCGGATTGAATGCCTAGCATATGGAGAACTTCTTGGGCCCCTAAAGTTTTGGATCAAGCTTATACTTGCTTTGACCTTTCATCCTGATCTGTGTGACATTATGAATAGGTTGGACAACAAATAAATATCATGGTGGGCCTTAGGAAGGTTTCAACGGTGGGCATCATTATCTGTGATATGGTTCATTTTAGCTTGGATATGCTTTTTTTTATTGGGCTCATGACTTAAAATGATTTCTCCAAAAGAATAGACGTTGTTGATATAACATATATATCATGTGGGCCCACAAAACTTGATGACGACCACCTGTTCACAACATGCAATCTTCTTGCATTCCAATCTGCATGACAATTATGCAGAGTCGGTTTTATCAGTTTTGACTTTTCCTAAAGCGATAGCATCTCCATGGTGTAGTTTTCAAATTTGCCATCAAACGGTTGGAATACAAGACACATCTGGACCTTATATTAAGCTTGCATGCATGCGCTCGACTATATGGTACCATTTCCCATGTATATAGGTGGAGCTGCGTGGCCCCACTGTGATGCATGTCAAACTTCTACCTCATCAGTCAGACACACCATTCCATCATGGACCTTGGGCTTAAAAATTAAGTCAATCCATGACTTTTATGGGCCACACTACATACAAAAGTTGAGAGGGGTTACCCTCCCATTAAAATATTTATAATCATTTGTTGGGCCCACCGAGATGTGGTTCACAAATCCAACCCAACTATTATGTGTATCCCACTTGGATGAGTGGTCATACCAAATTTCAGATGCATCCAAATTTTAGGTGGGCCCTACCAAGTGCTTTTATATGTTTTAGGCATGTCTTCACATGAATTTAGATGTTATAGCCCACCTGAGTTCCATTTACGACTGATTTTTGGGATATCCCATAATTTAAAAGGGACCCATCAAATGCACGGTGTTAATGTTCTACACGCATCACGGTGGGGCCCATGTAGCTCAACCTCATTGGAAGTATATATACATGATTTATGGCTGTATTGGTCAGCGTGGTTGGATAGACAGTCGGGCCCACTGTCATGTGTCATGAAAATCCATCCCATTAATCCGATGGGCGCGGATTGGTTACTACCCCCATCAGGTCCTAGCCAAAAACGGACGGTCCTATCAGGGGATCCTTGTAGCCTTTTGACCTATCATTTTCGGGCGAGATTTCAAAAAGGTGGCAGTATGTATATATATCCAGGTCATACATCCATTTTGACCTATCATTTTCGGGCGAGATTTCAAAAAGGTGGCAGATTGAATGCTCAAGTGGACCACACCACAGGGAGCAGTGGGGATTAAATTCCTGCCGTTGAAAACTGCCTAGGCCCGCTGTAATATTTTTTTGACATCCAAGCTGTTCATAAGGTCACATTCACCTGTCAGCTTGATCTAAAAACTTCTGTGCCACCTAAGAAGTTTTTAAAGGTAGAATTTAATCCACACTGCCTCGTGTGGTGTGATTCATGTGAGCCTTCAATCCACCTGATTTTTAGGCTCATGCCCTTAAATGAGCGGTAAAAATGGATGGAAAGCGTGAATAAAATATATACATCAGGGTGGACCCCATGAATCCCCTGACAGGATCGTCCTAACCAATCCGCTCCTAATCCGATGCGCCCTTACATTGTGAGTTATGGGCCTAAAAATCAGGCTACTCCGTGACCTAGGTGGGCGACATCACAAGAAACAGTTGAAAGCGGATCCTCACCCATTGAAACCTTCCTGACATGTGGTCTAGACATACATTTAGCCCATCAAGTGCTTCAAAATGTTTAAGGTGTGATTTCCTTTTCTTTTTTTCTTTTTTTTCTTTTTTCTTTTTTCCTTTTTTAAATGGTATGGCCCGTATGAGGTTTGGATTCGGTTGATTTTTGGCACATCCCTTAACTAGAGGGGATGCACGGTGCGGATGTCCATGACACATCATAGTGGGGCCCACGGAGCTCAACTTCACACGTACAAATAAAATAAAAAAAAGGATTTATGGCATGTATTGGTTAGCTTGGTTGGATGGACAGTCAGTATATCAGGGACAGGACTCGCATGTTACCCAGGCCCTGGACCCCACCGTCATGTTTGAATTCCACTACAACTATTACATGTCTAATCTAACACTAGACCTGTTAGGGGAAAATATGAGCCGAACCCAACAAAGGTCAACTCGAAGAAATTAATGAGTTGAACCTTGGTGTAATAGCACTGCACCCGAGCTAACCACGTTCCCGAGCTATGATTCCATAACTAGGGTTTTGAAAGAGAGGAAGGTTGGACTACACCAATGTTTGGAACTCTCATCCGAAGAACTACGGCCCTGAATCGGATGTCTAGAATTCTCATCCGAAGAACTACGGCCTTAGATCGGGTCCCCGAGTCTTGACTTCGACCCGGAGCCTAGAATAAATCAGAATGCGCCAAACTCGTGGACTCCGACCATGGGCTCGGAGGGTTGTAAACAAGGCTCGCCCTAATGAAGATATGGAGTTGGAGACCTATTACTCGGTGCCAACATTAGTTATCTGAGGCTCGACCAAGACTAACTCCCGTGTGGGCTCGGAGGACCGCGGGTCGAGGTCGGCTCGGATAGATACGTGGCCGAATATCACACTCGGGGATGAGACCCAATGAGGCATGTTGGAGAGTGGTCCGGTGCACGATCAAAGGGTAACGGCCAACATCAATGCATGCGTTGCGCCCACTTGATAGAAGAGATCGTGCCGAGATTAATGGCCATGTCTCCTTCGATCCATATGTATAAATAGGAAACGAGTCCATTGAAATAGGTAGGCAACATTTGATACTCTAAACCCCCAGCTACACTACTTAGACCCAAATTCTTAGCCTAACTTAGGCATCGGAGGGTCCCTTGCTCGATCTAGCCAGGGTCTCCTTTGTCTTTCTCTTATGCAGGTTCACAAGGCTGGGAGCTAGCCTTTAGGGCTCAGAGCTAACATAGGGGCACAATTGGAGTTGCCATATTTTTGCATCAACAAGACCTGAGGCCAAAATATTAGGCAGACCCTTGATTGATGTGGCCACCCCAAGTTAGAGGATTAGAAGAGAAACGTTGAATCTTGACTTTCTTATAGAAATCCACATAAAATGCCACACCCAAGTCTCATGACTGTTGTGGATATCACATATGCCCACCTGGCCGTTGCAACACTAATGTCGTGAAAAATATATCTACTATCAAGTGGACCACAATGAAAAAACAGTGTGGGATTGAACGTCTACCATTGAAACCCTTTTTGAAGTAACAGAAGTTTTGGTTCAATATGAAATTCAAATTGTTCAACCGTGAAAATCATTTTCTCCGCTTCTATTTTTGGTGTGGTCCAGATGATCTTTGGATATGATTCATTTTTTGGATAATGTTTAAAATGATCTATAAAACTAGGTGAACGGTATAGATACAATAAATACATCACTGTAAGGCTATGTAACTTTGATCTCCTTTGAACCGTTCGTACAATCCGGAGCTCGAGGAGCGTCAGTGCTCGTCCACAAGCGACACGTACCTACAGCAGCTATTTAGCCGGTGTGTGGTACACCGGACGCGGATTGCTTCCTACCCCCCGGATGGTAATCAGTCCGGGCAGGGCTCTGTGGGGGGCATTGTGATGTAAGTGTTTTATCCATGTTGTTAATCATTTTTCTTGTATCATTTTAAGGTATGATAAAAAAAATTAAGTAGGTTCACAGCTCCAATGGACCACACCGAAGGAAGCTACAGTGATAATGATACTTACTTTTGAAACTTTTCTAAGGGCCACCGTGATTTTTTTTTTTACCATACAACCTATTCATAAATTCATGTAGATATCGTTGAAATGAAAAAACAAATATCAGCTTCATCCGAAACTTCTCTAGCTCCCAATAAGCTTTTAATGGTGGACGTTCAATCCCCAGTTTGTGGTCCACTGCATCGTTTTTGTAATATACCTTATTCCCATGGAAACGGACGCCGATTTACTGCAAAAGCCTTTCCTGTGAAGTTCCTTTGCTGGAACCCAGGTGGGGCATACTGTGATGTTTGTGAAAAGTTCTTTCATTCATTCGTTTTGTGAGATCATTTTAGGATGTGTTGCCAAAAATTAATTGTATCCAAATTCAAGTGAGCCGAAGCGTGATAATCAGACGTACACAGTTGAAATATTCATGGCGCTACAGAAGTTTTTATTCATGTTAATGTTTTTGTTTTCCATTCATCCCAATAGAAATGACGTTATTAATGGTATGGATGGCATCTAAATATCACTGTTGAACCTGGGAAGGTTTCAACTGTAGGAATTTTCCTAACCACATTTTCTTTGAGTAGGGCTCATTTGAGTTTTAGATACGGTTCTTTCTTTGCAACATGCCCTAAAATGAACTCAAAAAAAAAAAAGAAAGGATGGGGAGGATTTTTCACAAACATCAAGCGGGCCCCACCTAAGTTCCCATCACAGGAACTTCCGGAAGGGCGCGTATTAGGTACTTCCCCGCCTATTTGGACTCTGAGGCCACTGAGTGTCCACCCTAATATTTTAATTTTATCCACACCGTCCATCCATTTTTCCATATCATTTTAAATTATTAAGACTAAATTGGAGAATATCAAAGGCTTAAATGCACCACAAGTTGGGGATTAGATTCCTACTATTGAAATATTCCTGGGGACCACAAAAGTTTTGGATCAAGATGATATTTATTTTTTCAATTCATCCAGTTGTATATGACTGTATCAACAGGTTGGATGACAAATAAATAACAAGGTGGATCCTAAGAAGGTTTCAACCATGGGCATCCTTAGCACCACTTCTTCCTATGGTGTGGTCCAATGAGCGTTGTATCTGTCTTATTTTTTAGCCAGTATTCTAAAATGATATGGAAAAATGGATGGATAGTTTGGATAAAATTAAAACATCATGATGGACCCTCAATGGCCTTCAGAGCCTCTGCCTGTCCCGAGGTAGGAACATACAGGGGAAGAACCTAATGGACGCGTTTGACGCGGATTGGATAATGAGAGTTGAGTCATGATGTATGTTTTGTATCCACATTGTCCATCCATTTGGAAATATAATTTTAGATAAAGATTTAAAAAATGAGTCAAATCCAAAGCTCAAGTGGACCTCACCATAGAAAATAGTGGGGAGAGTAACGCCCACCATAAAAACTTAAATAGGTCACAAAAGTTTTTGACAAGCTGATATTTGTTTTTTCCCTTCTTTCATGTCTATGTTAAATTGTGAACAAGTTGGATTTAAAATAAAAAACACAGTGAGCCTATGGAATGTTTCAACGGTAGCCATCAATCTCGCCACTATTTTTTGTGGTGGGGTCAACTACATCTTTGAATCTGCCTCATTGTTTAACTCATGGTCTAAAATTAAATCTCCAAATAGATGGATGGTGTAGATAAAGCACATACATCATAGTGGGCCCATGGAACTTGACGACATCACTTTGATAGCAAATCTCTCTATTCAACCTGTAAGTAGCTAATCTGAGTTGGATGTGGATTGATTGGTGTACCTCACACCAGCTATCTAGCTACTGTGTTGACGTTGACAAGTTCTGTGGGTCCCATCATGAGGTATGTGTTATGTCTACACCATTCATTCATTTGATGAGCTCGTATTAAAGTTTGAGACGAAAAATAAGCTACAAAAAGCAGTAGGGATTAAACGTTTACCATTAAAACCCTTATTAGGGTCACAGAAGTTTTGAATCAATATGATTTTTTAAAAGTTTTGTTGCTACAGTTCAATCCTATACAACACATCATAATCTTCCCGCTAAGAAGAATTGAGGGCCTTATGATGATATTTTAATTTTTTTATTAAGTATTTTAGTTTATTTAGTATAATGATTTTATTTTCATTTAATAAAAAATCATTTCTTTATAATGTAAAACATTTCAAAAGGAGAGATAGGGGTAAATGTGTCAAATTAACATATTTCAGACGTTTAATATGTTTGTTAAGAAACAATTTGTTTCACATCAGTAATTAATTTTTAGACTTCAACTACTTTGGATTTCAGATTCAGGCTTTAAATTTCAAATTCAGGCTTCGGATCTCAGATTCAGCCTTTATACTTCAGATTTAACAAACGGGGCCTTAGTGAGTAAACTCAGTTGCGTCCACCATGAATATATGTGGTTTATCTATGCTGTCCCTCCATTTTTCCAGATAATTTAAGGGGTTGATTCCAAACTTGAAGCCTATCCAGAGATCAAGTGGATCATACAACACGAAATGGTGGGAATAATGATTTACACCGTTGAAACCTTTTTAGGCCTCATAGTGATGTTTATTTGTCATCCAACATGTTCATAAGATCATACAGATATAGATGAAGGTAAAACATAAATATAAGCTTGATCCAAAACTTCTGTCGCCCAAAAATTTTCAATGGTAGATGTTCAATTCACACTATTTCCTCCTTTTGAGATTTGGGTATAATACATTCACTAAAGCTCTAAAATTATCTGATAAAATGGATAGATGGAGTGGATAAAATATATAAGCCATCCTGAACTTTACAGAGTTTACTCAGTACGCTAATCGTAGTGAGTTATTCTGTACGCATTCAGCTTCCTCTCACGTATGAGCTCTATGCGGCCAACCATGATGAATAGGTTTTATCGATTCCATCCATCCATTTTTGCAGATCATTTTAGTTATGAACATAGAAAATTAGACAGTTGCAAGGCTCAAAGTGGACCATGCTACAAGAAGCAGCAGTACCAATAACGCCCACCGTTGAAACTTTCCATGAGATGACAATATCCTGATTAAGGTAAATAACAAATTTTTGCTTGAACCCAACTTCTGTGACCCCAAGACGTTTTAAACGGTGGGCGTTCAATCCGGTGGCCCACTTGAGCCTTAGATCGGCCTCATTTTCAGGCTCTTTACCAAATGATCTGGACAAAAACGGATGAACTGGATAAAACACATACATCACGGTGGGCCATACAGAGCCCCGGCAGAGTGGATTAGGTGAGACCCCGGCCTCACTCAAGACCGTGCGGACCTTTCAGTGGGATTGACGTGGCCCACCTTGATATATGTATTATGTATCCATGCCGTCCATCTGTTTAAAACATGAAGTAGTTCCAATTATCAGGTGGACTATACTATGTGAAACAGTGGTGATTGACCGTCCTATCATTAAAAACTTCGTAAGGCGCAACTTAATATTTAAGTAGTGTTTATTTACCATCCAATCTGTTTATAATGTCACGTAAGCCTGATCAGGGAAAATAAATAAATATCAGCTTAATCCAAAACTTTTGTGGCCCATTACTGGTCAATCACCACTGTTTCTTATGGCAGAGTCCACCTGTCAATTGAATTTGGTTCATTTTAAAATAATACCGTAAAATTATCTGAAAATAACGTATGGATGGCGTAGATACATCAAGATGTGCCCAATGGTAAGGACCGCACCGTCTTGGGTGAGACCGACATGCACAATATGCTGGTGGAAATGTTACGCGGCCCATCGTGATGTATGTGTTTTATCCAGGCCATCTACCCATTTATACATATCACTTTATGGCATGATCCAAAAAAATAAGGCAGATCGAAATTTCAGGTGAACCGTACCTCACAAATAGTGCTAATTGAACGTCCACCGTTAAAATCTTATGAAGTCTAAGTGTAATGTTTACATGCCATCCAACCTGTTGATTATATCATAAAATCCTGGATGAAGGTAACAATATATATATATATATATATATATATATATATATATATATATATATATATATATATATATATATATATATATAACAAATATCAGTTTTATACACAACTTTTGTGGCCCCAAAAATTTTTAATAGTTGGCCATCACTCATCAATGTTTCCCGTGGTGTGGTCCACCTGAAAGTTGGATCTGTTTCATTTTTGGCCTCATTTACTAAAATTATGTGAAAAAATATATGGACGGCGTGGATTAAACACATACATAATGGTAGGCCCACAGAACCTTATTAGCAGCAAATAGTATTAGGGGTGCACACGGTTCGGTTTGGTCCGGTTCTGGGGTGAAACCGGAACCAAACCGTTCCTAGCGGTTCTAGGAAATTCGGAACTGGAACCAGACCGTTGGTACCCTAGAACCGAACCGGAATTGAACCGTTAAAAACAGTCCAGTTCCGGATCGGTTCCACGGTTCTGGGCTTTTTATAATCCAGCCCAATTGCAAGCCCATGTCCATCCATGTTGTGGTCCATTTGATAAATGGTTTAGATATTATATAAGGTGTGCAAAAATACATTTATGAAAATAATTGTTCTAGGGAAAATAATTATAAGGTGTGCAAAAATACATCGGTTTCGTTTGAGGTTCGGTTCTACGGTTCGGTTCTACGGATCGGATCTACGGTTTGGTTCTACGGATCGGTTCATGGTTCGGTTCGGGTCTACATACCCCCAAACCGGGAACCGAACCGTTGTCATCGGTTCTTTGATTTTTGGAACCGGAACCGGAACCGGTGCACTCTAGAACCAGACCAAACTGGACCGTTTGGTCGGTTCCGATCCGGTTCCATGGTTCTACCGGTTAAACGTGCACCCCTAAATAGTATGTACGTTGGTGTTGCGTGGATTATCGACCCAGACTTAAAACATCAAGTATATCCACAGTTCGGGGGCCACATGCAACAATTGGTATTAGTTTCAGGAAGCGGATTGCGTACTAAGCAACTCAGTAAGCTAAGCATACTGAGTAAACTCTACGGGGTCCACCATGATTTATGTATTTTATCCACTCCGTCTGTCCATTTTACCAGATAATTGTAGGGCTGGATCCTAAAAATGAAGTATATCCAAACCTTAAATGGACCACACCACAGAAAACAGTGTGAATTAAAAATCTACCATTGAAATTTTTTAGGGCCCACAGAAGTTTTGGATAAAGCTTCTATTTGTGTTTTCCCTTCATCCATGTCTGTGTGATCTTATGAACATGTTGGACGAGAAATAGACATCAATGTGGGTCCTAGAAAGGTGTCAACGGTGGAAATCTTTATTCCAACTGTTTCCTATGGTATGGTTCATTTGATCATTATGTATCCTTAAATTTTGGTCTCAACCCATAAAATAAGATGAAAAAAAGGATGGATGGTGTGGATAGACCAGATACATTCACGGTTGGCCTAACAGAGTGTAACGTCCCGTCCAACCAGCACAGTATCCTGGGGCGTCCACGTCGGATTTGCCGCAGGACCATCCGTTTAAACTGCTCAGGGTGAGGTACCGCAGTTAATCAACCTGGGATTAGCCCATAAAAATTGACCAGACAGGTCATGATGGGACCTGGTGTGGCCCGCCAAGCTTAATGGCCGTTTGCACTTGACAACAGCCCGTGTGGGCCACCCAGTGACCGATGAGGGTCAGAAAAATCTAAAACTCTAGGAAATCATAAATCTCACTGGGCTTGTGGTCCATCATGGACAGTGGACCCAGTGGACACCTAGAACTGGGATCTGGCACTAGCCGAATGCACCCCGCCAATGCCAAAATTAGAATCTGGCACTTACCAATGAAATCGGGATACCAGGCATTCCAGCCATCGGATTCCTTCCAAATTTATGGTGACGGTTTAATATATTTTTCTACACCCGTCCACCAAAGCTGGGACCTGATCGTGGAACGGTGACCGTTGATCGTAAATCGGACCCGTACAACAAAACTCTGCATCCAATCGATCCCAAATTTTGCATGGCCCTTCATCGGGCCATAGAGCACCTACCCTACAAGTTTCATGGCCAAAGGGCCACCAAAACTGCCCCAATCACCAGATCGGCCCCACAGGGCCATTTATGGGACGAAAATGCTTGCTCAAATTATATATCCGTTCATCCGTTCGTCCTAAGCTTTTGCATGGACCCTAGTCAGGCCATAAGGCAACTACACGCCGAATTTGGTGGCTAGAGGGGTGTTAGGGCCACCCCAACACCAATAGGAGTCCCATAGGTCTATTTTGAGAATTTTGGAAGCTTGGGGCCAAAGGGGCCAAGTCTAGAGAATAAAGCCCTAAGGCGCTCTTTCTCATAACCCTTCTCCCTTCTCCAACAACAAGCCCTCTCCTCCTCATAACTTCCTTCAATCTCCCATAATCAATCTTTCTCCCTCATAACTCCACCCATCCAAAATCCATCTCTCTCCCTCATAACTCCTCAAATCTCCAACAACCCATCTCCCTAACCATTCTCCAAAGGAAGCTCTTCACCCTAACCTCATCCATCGCCGTTGGTTGTCTAGGTAAGATCCTTTCCCCTTTTCTTCTTGAAATTCATGTATCATGGTGGGATTGGTTTAGAAAGCTAACATGCAAGAGCTTGGTTTAGGGATTCCGGCCGGTCGTCCCAAAAGCCTCTTTCCTAGGACGTTTTTCGAGACGCCAACAATCCATAGGTGTGAACTATAGTTCTTAGGTGGCCTAGCATTAATTGTAGTACGGGTTTAATGATTTTGTATGTTTGGATGATGCCTTTGGAGAGTCTAGGAAAATTTCTAGAAATTATTGGGTTGTTGAAATTGGATGGAATTGTATGTCATGTTGATTTCTTCATATAATGATGTTCTTATCTCTCACATGATTTGATATGAATTGATGATCTCATGTTTATGTCATGTTTGGTTTTCTTCACATGATGTCGCCCTAGCATGTATGTCTTACTAATCCTTGTGCAATTTGGCTCTATAAGATGTAGGAAGTATTTAACTTCCTCATCAACTCACACAATACACATGCACTTGAATTTTATACATTGTAGCTTTGCTTGGTAGGAATTATGAGTCCTATAATGAAAAATATGAATGTGTGATATTGCATATGCTAAATGATAACCTTGTTAGTTGACATGTTATGAATCACCATCCAAATTTTTTGTTGGTCAGAAATACAAGGAGAACGAAGGCGGCCCCGTCGGTAGGACCGTCTTAAGGCTAAACCCATGGATTTGGGTGAGTGTGTTCGGGTGGCTGTTGTTCGACTAGATGGGTCTCTCGTGCCCAAGGTCACTCGTCTCACGCTCGCATGACTCGTGCAGTCTAGTCTACTATCTGACTAACCTGGATTGTTAACCATGTTCGCTCACATATGTATGGAACCTGATGCACCTTACAACCAGTGTGGCCCATTGATAACTAGATTGCAACTGGTCCACAGTATCGTGAGCTGGGCATGGTGGAATGGGACACTGTGTCCAAGCTGTCGGCCTACGCTGGGGTACCGCGCCTCCCCGTAGTGACTGCGAGCGATCCCTTCCTATCGGCACTCCTCATGTGCTTGGAGTCGGAGATGAGGACCCAGACGGGATCACGAACCTTGGGGACTCGGCCTCACGCGTTAATGGGGCCTTGGCCTTGCAACCAGCTTAGGGCAGTGATACGTAGGGTGAATCAGAATCCCCAAATCTGCTGGATGAATGGACTTAACTAATAACTCGGCTAACACGATCGCACTGCATCGTATTAGTTACTGTGGCGACTCGGCAGTCGAGGTCGCTCTGAGGGAGTGTAGTCATATGCGATCGTTAGATGGAGTTGCTCGAGCGAGTGTTGTGGCGAGGGCATACATCATACCACCGCATTGCATACGCATTTAACAGGAATTATAGGTGTTGCTGATTGACTGCTTTTCATTAAATCCATATTTTAATTGATGCCTGTTATAACTTAAGATTAATAGTTCACACTGAGTTGATCACTCACTCCCACTCTAGGACGGTGTTTTAAAACACCAACCAGACGCTTCTATAGATGCAGGTGACGATGATCAGGAGGAGCCTGGCAGCGTGAGTCTGGATGAGGAGGAGGAGTGCTCCTATTTTCAGTTGATGGGCGGAACTACATCGGATTCGTAGATGAGTCGAGGGGTCGCTGATCTGAGAGCTCAGCCCTATTCTTTTGGACTTGATATTATTTTTGTGATTTTGTTGGGTGACGCATGTGCGATCCCTTATTCTTGGACAGGTATATGTACATATTTTGGATCTCTTCATTTCAATGGACTTGTATGATTATGCTTCATGTTCTAGGAAGTTCCAGACTGCGCAGACAGACCAGATTAAATGCATATTAATGAAAATGGTGATAAGTCACACTCGGGAACTCGGGAATTTGAGCGTATGCGCAACCCCCGATTTCCAGGGCGTTACACAGAGTTTACTCAGTACGCAATCCGATTTCCCATAGGTTTTTGCATGGCATAGGACTTATCTTACATCGAACCAGTTAACCACGTTTTATCTCATGTTTATCTTTCATTTCTACCCTCTATGTTTCCCATCATTGTTCATTTTTATGGACTCAGCATGCACCGAATCTTTCATGGCACACTATCCAACTTTCTTACGTCTTGGATCTGTCACTAGCATTGATATGATTAAAAAATCATGGTAAAAGGTGGCTACCTCAAAATAATAATAATAATAATAATAATAATAATAATAATAATAAACCTCAAAAAATTTGAAATTTGAAATTTCTTGGGACATCCATTTCTATGGTTCACGGATAAACAGCCCAGGAATCTGTACATAGTTCAATAATTCAATGGAAAAGGTCAAAAGACTCATATTGCCATGGGGAAGCCAAAGCTTCGAGCAACCCGCCATGATGTCTATGTAACATCCGCTCCATCTATCACTTTCGTGCTAGGATTTTTGTCTCAAGGTGAAGCAGATTCAAAACTCAAGGATTTATCCGACCAAGTACATCTCGATGAGGTGTACTTGTGATCTTTGCGAGTCTCTGAGGACCCGAAACTTCTTTACGCTAAGGATGATAGTTTCTTTTAGAACAACAATGTATGTTTTATACTCAGCCACATTGTTCATGCAATTGAATGCTCGTTGCCTAGAAATAGGAATTGGAATGTTCTCAAGGGAGTAAAGAATGGCTCCTACCCCTCTCTCCTTTGAATTAGTTGCGCTATCGAAGAAGATGATTCAGTCTTATGCCTTTCTTTCTTCTTCTTCCTCAACAAGGAGAATGTCCTTATTAGAGAAGAATGTCTTGAAAAGTTGATAATTTGGCAGGGAATGTGTTGTTGGGTGATCAACCAGTGCTTGCCCATTGATTGTCTTCTGAATAACATATGTGATGTCGAGCTCAAAAAGTAACAGTTGTCACTTTGCAATTCTACCTGTGAGTAATGGCTCGTCAAACAAATACTTCAACGGATTCATGCAAGTAAGCAGGAGGATCGGATAGGCGATCATATATTGATAAAGCCGTTGGGTTGTCCAAACAAGGGCGAGACAAGTTTTCTCGATGGTTGAATATCTAGACTTATAATCAATAAACATCCGGCTTAAGTAATAAATTGTTTGTTCTTTCCTTCCTGAGTCATCATGTTAGCTGAGTACATATCCGATTGCCTTTACCACAACCGAGATGTAAAGTAGCAGTGGCCTACTCGGAGTAGGTGGCACTAGTACTAGTGGATTCAACAGTACATTTTGATCTTATCTAAGGCAACTTGATAATCATTCCATTCCTTTGGCAAGTTCTTCCTTAGGAGCTTGAATATGGTCTCATAGATGGGAGTGAGCTGAGCGATAAAGCAGTTGATGTATTGAATTCAACCGAGAAATCTCCAAATTTTCTTCCCGAACCTTAAAGGTGGCATCTCGATGATAGCGCTTGTCTTGGTTTCATCAACCCTGATACCATCATTGCTGACGATAAAGCCAAGAAGTTTATTTCCAATTGCACTGAAGACACTTTTACAGGTTGAGGAGGAGCTTGAACTTTTCTAACCTATCGAAGAGTTTCGTGAGATCTTCTAAGTGCCCTTTGATTGTGCGAGATTTGATGATCATGTTATCTATATATACCTCCATCTCCTTGTTCATCATGTTATAAAACAAAGCAGTCATTGCTCGCTGATATGTATCTCCTCATTCTTCAGCGTGAATGGCATAACCCGCTAGCAAAACATTCCTTACAACCTAATGAAAGATGTCTTCTCACAGTCTTCTATGGCTATTTTGATTTGGTTATAGGCATGTCTTCTTAAGAGAACGCAAAGTTGGATAGTCTAGATTTTAGGAATTCTATCATCCACTGTTTGTATTATGGGGATAAGGATTTCCCATGCATACTTCTCTAGGGAGTTCAGGGGATCTCAAATTCATAATTTCAAAATCATCCGCAACGACATTGGCCTTTGTTTCAAAGCTTCTGAGGGAATCCTCTAGCTCGAGAGTCGGATCATCATCTTCCCCATCTTGGACTTCGTCCAAACCCATGAGCTCAAAGACTAACTCCATATTAAAATTATATGAGTTGACTTCAAACTCAAGTACTTTAACGGATAAACTTGGCAAATTATTTGTAACGCCCCGAATTTTAAAGGGTCAAGTACAACTCAATCTCCAATGTTCTGGGTATCACTTTTTACTTTGCGGAAGCGTGTTTCACTTATACGATTATCGAATTATCATAAGCATTCGTAGGATGTAAAGTAAATAATGCATATCATCATGATCGTAAGTGTATACAACAAAAGTTATGGTCTGAAACTGAAAGCCTTTTGAGGAAAATGGTCCCTTTGCATGAATAATTAACATATGGCAACCATTATCTATATCCACCCTTATTGATGGTGGATCCTATTCTTTCTGCTTTTGTGTGCATATAGTGTGCATATTCCTTTTTCCAAACCTACCTAAGATGGAATATATATTTTCTCCTTTACCTCCTTATAAGAAGTGTCTTTGGATCCTGTTTAGCATTAGTTGAGATTTGAAGGGAGATAGAAAGTACATGACTAAATTGAATAGAGTTGCTTCAATGAACATGATGCCATTTTATATAGTGCAATAAGCATCGTGACACAGCAAATGCACAGTTATAAAATATGTCAATAAGAAACTCATCAATTTGATTTTCAGTTGAATTTCAAATTCACCCAGCAAACTCTGTTTAACTAATTTAAATGTAAAAAAAGAAAGCTTATTCTGAAACATGGTTGAAAAAATTAAAGAGTAATAACTTGCCTGCTATGGTAGCCAGTAAGTCAAATGCACGCATCTGATTGACAAAAATTCAATTTCCCCAGGCTTCCTCAACATCTCTACCGATTAGATGGGCAATGAAGAAATGAAAAATGCAAAAAGAAGCCCAAAAGAAGAATGAGAAAAAAAAAAAAAAAAATCCACAATTATTACACTGTAGAACATGCTAGTAGAGGACTCAACAATCATTTTCTTAGAGAATTGCTGGTTCTTCAAGTACTACGTTACAACTTATAACATTATAAAATACTAAGATTCAAGGTTTTAATACTCATGATTGCCTAAATTGCCATATGATTTTCTTGTTTTCTGTTAATATCATTCTCCTATATGTAAAAATCAGGCTATTTTTATAACTACATAGGACATGACACAACTCATAAGATCCATTTGCAAACGTTCATCAATCACGGTATTTGCAAATAACCTGCTTTATCAAAGGGAAACAATCACTGTTAAAAGCTTAGTACAAAAATTATAAGAAGCAAAATTGACTCAAATGAAATAAAAATAGAAAATGTGTGTATTTTCCATCACAACATAACTTGTAAAAGTAGAACAAATAGATCCACTTCACATTGTCCTCATGATAAGGTTGTGATTGTGTGTGAAAAGATCCACATACATTAAACTTCCACTACAAGTGTTTCTCGATGGATCATTCCCTGTATAAAAGGTGAAAAAAGGAACCATCATGAATTTACTTAACAACAGCCATCTCATTCGATTATGCTGCATTTTGAAATCGCACTGATGGTAGAGTCTAGATGCATTTACATGGCCCTGCCATGGGTGGGAAAATACATTTCAGCAATTAGCCCATTCATAATGGCTTATGTATCGTTGGATCTTAAGATGAATCCCATCTTGGACAGAGTAGCATCATGCAAAATCACAAGGGTTGACTGAGACTCACTGCCTCATACCCTATTTTGAAAAGCAAAAGCATGCTTCAGTTTGTAATAAGAAAATATTCTGTAACTCATCCATTTTTAAAAGCAGAATGCATGATTCACATATCTAAAACTTGTCCATTTGTAAATAACTAAAAGTTGGGTGAGCCTCACTATATTCCAAATGGGATCATTGCAAAATCCCAATGCATACAAAAGAGTACAGGAGACTGAGCAGGCAGCAGGAATGGTTGGTGCTTAAAGTTGAACCTACATCACAATATACAATGTAAACTTACAGTGAGTGGGTGCCAACCTAATTGGGATGTATTCAACCAATGATGAGTTTTGTAACCTTCATTTCAACATTTAATATACATATTAAATAAAGTGTAATTTTTCAGTATATCAGTGTATTTATCTTCATTTTAAATTGACGGATAAGCATGGCCCATTAGGCATGACATGGCCTGTCAGGCATGATGAGCACGTGCTGGTCTAGGCCGCGCTTCACTTTCCAAAAAAATGGCATGAAATGATATAACACGACATGAGGCACGATCAGGCACGAATTGTTCAGGCCCAGCCCGGCACGTCGGGACCCGTTTACAGCCTAGACTAATGACTTTTACTCAATCTCCTAATACAAGTATACAAATGTTTAATACTTGAATCTTGTATCCATGACACACTTACACTACTATGTAGGGTAAGGGCGAAGGCAACTGACACCAAGTCAACTTCTAATGCTGGAGACATCCACCATAATATAAGTCGGTTTCCTTACATAATGACCCTACATCTCATAGTATCATGTCCACGAATGTGTCTTAAGCATCAGAAATAGTCATAATACGTCAGGTTATTGAGATCCATAAATCACAACTCTTCTTGGTCAATGACCACCATATCTAATCTTAAATTTGAAAGAACTATAGAGGAATCATTCTTCACAAAACTAATAATTAATTTAAGTTTAAGGCAATATAATATTAGTTAAATCATTCAATACTTGTTCTAAAGGACACATATGCATCAAGATCAATGGATGAGATTGGCCCCATCACATTCACATAACTAATGGGTTAGGGCGCATATTGGTTTTTTAAAGCAGAACTCCAACATAAATGATATATCCACTTTTGGAGATCAACAAATTAGACAACATAAATGATATATCCACTTTTGAAGATCAACAAATTAGACAATGAACATACCTAAATCCAACCGTTATAATCCCAATACATTATATCATCACAATTTAGCAACAATATGCATGTCTAAATGATCTATGTACATGTGTTGAGTTATAAGATGATAATAATCATAATGGAAGAACCGGGTACTACTAAATGAATTGTCACAATTAAAGTAGCCATGGTCAAAATTTCATTGGAATCAGATGATCAATTTATGGTTGTTATTTTCAAGACGTGCTCCATTCATAATAGCCCATGGGTAGCAAATTAGGTGCAACCTGCCCTCACCGAACACGTGGTGCTGACCATGGGGACCACCTTAATGTATGCATATCCATGCCATCCATATGTTTTTCTAGCTTATTTTAGTACATGATCCCAATTTTCAGGTTGACCACACCATAGTTATCAGTGATGATTGACTATTAAAATTTTCTTAGGGGCAATTTTTTTTTTTTAAAGATCAAGCTAAAATATATTTTGTGTAACCTTATCAAGAGGTTGGATGGAAAATAAACATTACGGGTGGGCCATAAGAAGTTTTTATTGGTGGGCATTCAATCACCACTATTTCCTATGGTATGGTACACTGACATTTGGATCTGGTTCGTTTCCAGGCCCATGCCCTACAATGATCTGGAAAAATGGATGGATGGATGGCATATATACAATGTGTACATCAAGGCGAGCCCCACGATCAAGACCGCAACATGTTGGATGAGGATAGGGCACACCTAATCTGCTCCCAAGTGATTCACAATGTGGATTGACCCATTCTTTAAAGTGGATGATCCTCACTATACATGCAGGAGTTGTAGTAGTCAAAATATCAACCAATGACATGAAAATGTAACATATCTAACTTTGCCTCTTAGGTACTTAGGATGACTAGCATGTGGCTAACATGCTTACATGGTCATGATTCGAATAATCCATCTTTTCATTACTAAATAATCAAAGATCCATAATCACTCTATATTTAGGACTGTGACCAACAATTTATGAGTTTGAATATGGGCCATTGAAAATCTACCTTTAAATGTTATAATTTAGAAAGTTTCTCATGTGGCCCTAATAGCATTGAAAACAATATGGTTGATTCATATTATGGTACTTGCCCCTAATGGACAAACAAACACAAGCAATTCTGAGTCGTGATGAAGACATGATGGAGTACAAACTTGCAGGTGTTTATCATGCATTTTACATTGATGTAAGGGAATTGGAACCTTTGAAAATTGCATGATTATAACAACTTCAACCAAAACTTCATGAGTTATCCATGCTTTAAAGATGCCTATAAAATCTCCGAACTTAAATAGTGATTGTAAATTAGCAATTTAAGTGATTATCATGAAATATGAGTTTGGTAATTGTTTATTTTTTATATTTTGATTTAATTTAAAATTTTGCATATATGTTTGTTTTAAAACATGTAGTTAGATTTTTATTTAAAATAAAATTTATTCAATTATTATTTTATTCCCTTTTCTTTTATTTGATTTTCTTTTATTATGCATTTTAAGTATCATTATCTAACTTTTATTATTTATTTGTAAATAAAGATTTGATACACTAAGATATTGGAAGAAATTGAAGAAATGATCATAGGTATGTTTATGATTTTATATACAAATAAAATAAAAAATGAAAAATTAATTAATATGGGACTTTCATAGAGTGGCAATTATATACCATGAGCATCCGCATATGGAAAATATGTCTAGGCCATACATCTAGAGTATTTTCACGATGTGGCCATACATCTAGAGTATTTTCAAGACGTACCTCTGATTTTTAGATCCATCATGTATGGAGTGAGACCATCACCTCCGTAGAGGTGTTGCATACCACATCAGCTACTTCTCAAGATGGTGAGGCCCATCTTGATACATGTATTCTCGAGATGGTAATATTCTCACTGCAGACATGAATATGGATATAAAATTCAGACCATCTTGATACATGTATTCTATATCCACACCATACATCCATTTTGCCACATTATTTTGGAGTATGAGCCTAAAAATGAAGCGAATTCAGATCTCTGGTAGACCATACTATAAGAAACCGTGGTGATAGAATGTCCCACCATTAAAATCTTCCTAATGCCATTCTGCAATGTTTATTTGCTGTAAGGTCACATAAACTTGGATGGATGGAAAAAACAATTATCTGGGGATTAAGTTAGGGATGCAACGGGACAGACGTGGGTAGGTCTCGCCCGGATTTTGAACTGTTTTAGGACAGGCTGTCGGGCCGGCCCTACTCAAAATTCTGATTTTCGGGCGCAAGTCTGGCACATTGATATCCGTGGAGAAAGTCAAAAAAACTTCTGTGGTTCATTAGAGGTCATTAATGTTCAATCACCACAGTTTCTTATAGTATGGTACACTTGAAATTTGGATATGCTTCATTATTGGGCTCATGCCCTAAAATGATATGGAAAAAATGGATGAATGACATGGATATAGAATACATGTAGCAAGGTGGCCCCACAATAAGGGCTGAAACATCTCGGGTGATGCCAGCTGCCCCTCTAATAGCCAAGTGGGGAGAAGAGAGAGGAGCTCGAACTGCCGTGGCAGGGGTTGAGTTTGTAGAGGAAAAGGTAAAGAAAGGGATGGATAGAATGTAACCTATAGGATTTTTATTTTTATTTTTTGTTTTAAACTTTATATATATATATACTCCAACCCTCAACCAGGAGAGGGCGCTTTGATATGAAATAACACTGGGGGGTTTTACCTCCTATAATTTATCCGATGGATGTGCAGTATTTTTTCCAGAAGCATTTTCCAAAGAAAGTTTGTTTGTATAGGGAGTGAGGTCGGGGAGGGTACGGAATCCCGACATTGCTTTATTGCTCTTCCTTCATTGTGAAATGGGGAAGCTGATACTGTTGGAGGAAACCAGGAAGAAGAGGAATCATGCATGGATCCATGACCTTCTTCATTCTCGTCGACTACATTTTACTCCTTATTGTAACAGAACGAGGTGATTATGTCATTTTCCTTTTTCTTCATTTATCTTCTGTAAAAGTTTCCGAATTTTGGATATGGTTAATGGAAGCTTGAGTTCAAAAGATAAATAAACTGGTGATAGGTATCTTCAGTCACCGGTTCAAGTTTGAAAGACAGAAGATGAAAACAAGCGGTGCCAGTTCAAATAACGGATCATAATAAAGACAAGCAGTGCGAGTCTGCGGAGAAATGGAAGAAGCGTAAGAAAGACAAGCGGTATGAGCTACGAGCTGTAGAGAATAAGCATACGAGATATGTTGATCATTTAGAGAACTCTGTCTTTTTTCGAGATTGGCATGACGCTTTTGAAGCGTCCGTATATGTTGATATAGGTTAAGTAAAAGGTAGGATGAGGTCTGAGATATTGAGAATAGCTACTCTAAAATACGGTGTATGAGGCTGCCTTCTTGTAAATGCATTGAAGATAACATTGAAGATAGGTAGCAGTTTTTTGAGATGTCAGAGTTTTTTATGTGCGATCGACTTTTCAATTTCATTGATGCGCACATTTTCACACGTGTGGGAGTCTAATCTGAATGTCTATTTGGTACGGCATCCCATGAAACCGGCCAATTTTCACATAAATCTAAAATTCTGATGGGCCATATAAAAGAGAGATTCAAATTAAGGAAGGAAACTACTTTCTTTTTTCATGGCCCACCAATGTTTTAGATCAAAGTAAAAGACAGGTACTGGGTTTCATGTGATTCTGCATCACGTGTACCGTTTAGATTTTGGACTCAATCATGAACTATGAGTTCTCAAAAAGTTCGCACAAATACTGTTTATATATATACATACATACATATATATATATAGGGAAATGGTACTATACGCGTCCAGCGCATGCAAGCTTAATATAAGGTGGAGACGTGTACCTTGTATTCCAACCGTTTCGATAGCTTTAGAAAAAGGCAAAATGGATGATGATGTTTCCTAGTTCTGAGAGCCCCACCAAAGATGTATTTGTTGTATTTATACCATCTATCTATTTGGAAAGTTCATTTTAGAACATGAGCCCAAAACTTTAGGCAGATCCACTGCTAAATGAACCACACCAGAGAAGGTAGTGGGGACAATGATGCCACCATTGAAACCTTTCTAGGGCCCATCATGATGTTAATTTTCCATCCAACCTGTTCATAATGTCACACAGATCTGTACGAAGGGGAAAAACAAATATCAGCCTGATCCAAAACTTTTGTGGGCTCCAAAAAGTTCTCAATGATAAGCATTCAATCCCCACTACTTTCTAAGTTGCAGTCAACTTTAAATTTGAATCTACCTTATTTTACGGCTAGTGCCCTAAAATGATCTTGCCAAATGAATGGACGGTATGGATTTAACACTTACATCATGGTATGGCCCACGGAACTTTTTAAGGGTAACATACTACCAAGGCCGGTGGCTTGTCGCACACCAACCATTCCGCTTCCGGGCACAGACGGAAGTGATTACCTCACCCAAGACAGTATGGTCGTTATAAGTGAGGCTCAACTTGGTTTTTGTATTTTATATCGGCATCGTCCATCCGTTTTGGAAGATCATTTTAGGACATGAACCCAAAAATGAAGAAGATCTAGAGCTCAGGTGAACCATACTATCGAAAACAGTGGTGATTAAATGTTTTACCATTAAAAACTTCCTAGGCCCACAATAATGTTTACATAATGCTTATTTTTCATCAAACCTGTTGATAAGGTCATATAAACTTAAATGAAGTGAAAAAAATATCAGCTTGATCAAAACTTATGTGCCCCATTACTTTTCAATCACTACAGTTTTTTTATGATATGGTCCACCTAAGAATTGGATGTGCTTCAGTTTCGGATTCATATCCTAAAATGATATATAAAAACGGATGGACGGTGTGGATATAGAATACATACATCAAGGTTGGCCCATGGGACTTGGGCGGGGCTGCCTTATTGACACGGGTTGAAGTGGATTTCCTGTCAAAGGCTTTGATAGCAATGCGCCGGAAAGAAACGCCTACCGTTAAGACCTTCATCGGCTCCATTTTGATGTTTATATGATATCCAAACTGTTTGCAAGGTAACCACTTAGATGAACTAAAAACACTAAAAACTTGACCTGATACAAAATTTTTGTGACCAGAGGAATGTTTAGGGGTGGTTGTTCAATCCCCATTGTTTTCTCTAGTTTGGCCCATTTGAGTCTTGAATCCTGTTCATTTTTTGTCTTGTATACTAAAATGATATCATAAAATGGATGAACGGAATGGATTTATCAAAACATCACGATGAACCCCACCTAGGCTCCCAATGCAAAAAACTTCAAGCTAGAAGGAAATCTCCCAGTCACCGGGTTCTATGGGCCCTCCCATGATGTTGTTGTGATGCATGTTAAACATCTACCCCATTAGTCAGACACACCATTCCATCATGGACCTTGGGCTTAAAAATTAAGTCAATCCATGACTTTTATGGGCTACACTACATACAAAAGTTGAGAGGGGGTTACCAGGTTACCCTCCCATTAAAACATTTGTAATCATTTGTTGGGCTCACCGAGATATGGTTCACAAATCCAGCCCAGCCATTATGTGTGTCCCACTTGGATGAGGGGTCAGACCAATTTTCAGATGCATCCAAATTTTAGGTGGGCCCCACCAAGTTCTTTTATATGTTTTAGGCATGTCTTCACAAGATTTTAGATGTTATAGCCCACCTTAGTTCCGCATACGACTGATTTTTGGGATATCCCATAATTTAAAGGGGACCCATCACGATGTTGATGTTCTACACATATCACGGTGGGGCCCATGTAGCTCAACCTCAGTGTGTGTGTGTGTGTGTGTGTGTGTGTGTGTGTGTGTGTGTGTGTGTGTGTGTATATATATATATGATTTATGGCTGTATTGGTCAGCATGGTTGGATAGACAGTCGGGCCCACTGTCATGTGTCATGAAAGTCCATCCCATTAATCCGATGGGCGCGGATTGGTTACTACCCCCATCAGGTCATAGCCAGAAACGGACGGTCCTGTCAGGGGATCTGTGTAGCCCATGGTTTTATATATATCCAGGTCATACATCCATTTTGACCTATCATTTCGGGCGAGATTTCAACAAGGTGTTAGATTGAAGGCTCAAGTGGACCACACCACAGGGAGCAGTGGGGATTAAATTCCTGCCGTTGAAAACTGCCTAGGCCCGCTGTAATATTTTTTTGACATCCAAGCTGTTCATAAGGTCACATTCACCTGTCAGCTTGATCTAAAAACTTCTGTGCCACCTAAGAAGTTTTTAACGGTAGAATTTAATCCACACTGCCTCGTGTGGTGTGATTCATGTGAGCCTTCAATCCACCTGATTTTTGGGCTCATGCCCTTAAATGAGAGGTAAAAATGGATGGAAAGCGTAGATAAAATATATAATATATACATAAAATATATACATCAGGGTGGACCCCATGAATCCCCTGACAGGATCGTCCAGATGGGCGCACTAACCAATCCGCTCCTAATCTGATGCACCCTTACATTGTGAGCTATGGGCCTAAAAATCAGGCTACTCCATGACCAAGGTGGGCGACATCACAAGAAACAGTTGAGAGCGGATCCTCACCCATTGAAACCTTCCTGATATGTGGTCTAGACATATATACATTCAACCCATCAAGTGCTTCTAAATGTTTAAGGTGTGATTTTCTTTTTTTTAATTCTTTTTATTCTTTTTTTCTTTTTTAAATGGTATGGCCCGTATAAGGTTTGGATTCGGTTGATTTTTGGCACATCCCTTGACTAGAGGGAATGCACTGTGTGGATGTCCATGACATATCATAGTGGGGCCCACGGAGCTCAACTTCACACGTATGAATAAAATAAAAAAAGGATTTATGGCATGTATTGGTTAGCTTGGTTGGATGGACAATCGGTATATCAGTATTGGGGGACACGACTTGCATGTTACCCAGGCCCTGGGGCCCACCGTCATGTTTGAATTCCACTGTAACTATTACATGTCTAATCTAACACTAGACCTGTTAGGGGAAAATCTGAGCCGAACCCAACAAAGGCCAACTCAAATAAATTAATGAGCTGAACCTCAGTGTAATAGCACTGCACCCGAGCCGACCACGTTCCCGAGCTATGATTCCAGAACTAGGATTTTGAAAGAGAGGAAGGTTGGACTACACCAACGTTTGGAACTCTCATCCGAAGAACTATGGCCCTGGATCGGACGTCTAGAACTCTCATCCAAAGAAGGCCTTAGATCGGATCCCCGAGTCTTGACTTCGACCCAGAGCCTAGAATAAATCAGAATGCGCCAAACTCGTGGACTCCGACCATGGGCTCAGAGGGTTGTAAACAAGGCTCGCCCTAATGCAGATATGGAGTCGGAGACCTATTACTCGGTGCCAACATTAGTTATCCGAGGCTCGACCAAGACTAACTCCCGTGTGGACTCAGAGGACCGCGGGTCGAGGTCGGCTCGGATAGATATGTGGCCAAAGATCACGCTCGGGGATGAGACCGAATGAGGCATGTTGGAGAGTGGTCTGGTGCACGATTAAAGGGTAACGGCCAACATCAGTGCATGCGTTGCGCTCACTTGATAGAAGAGATCGTGCCGAGATTAACGGCCATGTCTCATTCGATCCATATGTATAAATAGGAAACGAGTCCATTGGAATAGGTAGGCAACATTTGACACTCTAAACCCCTAGCTACACTACTTAGACCCAAATTCTTAGCCTAACTTAGGCATCGGAGGATCTCTTGCTCTAGCCAGGGTCTTCTTTGTCTTTCTCTTATGCAGGTTCACAGGGCTGGGAGCTAGCCTTTAGGGCTCAGAGCTAACATAGGGGCCAGTTGGAGTCGCCATATTTTTGCATCAACAAGACCTGAGGCCAAAATATCAGGCAGACCCTTGATTGATGTGGCCACCCCAAGTTAGAGGATTAGAAGAGAAACGTTGAATCTTGATTTTCTTATAGAAATCCACATAAAATGCCACACCCCAAGTCTCATGACTGTTGTGGATATCACATATGCCCACCTGGCTGTTGCAACACTAATGTCATGAACTCGGGCAAGCCTAGCTAGCCCATTGTGTTGAAAAGGCAGCTTATAAACACATATCACACTACATGTGCCAGTGAGGGGAAATGGGTGTGAGATCCAAGCCATCCATCATATGGTTTCCACTGTTCACGAGCATTAGATGTAGAATAAGGTCAGTTTAGTCATCATATGGTTTGTGGCCATGAAGATTTCTTAACGTTTTTGTCCCATACGATGAGGGGGCCACAATGGTTATTGGGCTGAAATCACCTAATGGATGGCTTTGATTTCAATGAGAGGTGGGAGAAGGTTCACAACAGCCGCTTCCTTCAAGTGCCTGAGTTTGGTTCCATCCAGTCGAAGAAAAAAGATTCATGATCAGATATTCAAAGGCCCGTCGTTAAGGGAAGTTTGGTTTCTGTATAAACTTTTCTAGGGACAGTCTTGATTTTTTTTTACCATCCAACTTATTCATAAAAACACATGGGCTGAATGAAGAGAAAAAACAAATATAAGATCCATCCAAAACTTGCGTGGCCCTCGAGAAGTTTTCAACGATAACAGTTTAATCTTCATCGTGTATTTCAGTTAAGCCCTGGATCTGTCTTAGTGGTGGTTATCTTCTAAAGTTTATAATGGTTCAAGTGATTCACAAGAATAACATGAGGGTTCCGATACACCTCATACTCCACAAATACAAGTGGTATCGGTATGGGCAAACATTATACATAAAATGTATGCCTAGCAAAGTATGTATGGTCCATTACACTCAGCGATCATCACAATGTGGAATATAGCTCATAGATACCTGGCGCACCCTGCATATCATACTATGAAGGTTCATCGGCGTGTCCAATGTTAACGTGGATTTATGTGAACATCTTAAAGCGATACAACAACGTGATTAGAGGATTTATGTAACACAATTTGTTCATAGAGCGACTATTTGTGACATCCAATTCCAAGAAGAAATGTAACACACATGACGATTTACTTATATCAATTATGCAACACTACCCAACCCACGGGATTACGCGCTAACTAAGAGGACCGTTACCCAAAATGCATTACGTCCATGATATTATACCGATCGCTGGAAGTGAGATTTCCAACATGATACTTGCGTGACAAGATAATAATGCGATAATTTAAATTGTGCAACAGTCATTCATAAGGTGATGATTCACAATAATAAAACTCGAAGCATGTTAGAATAAGATAATCAAATCAAATTAAATTATCACAAATTTTAAAGGAAAAACTCTCACCTCATAATTCGAATCACCTTCAAAGGTTGGTAGACGTCCGTAGACACACCTAAAATTCAATTTATGCCTTAGATCACAAAACTTGTATGGTTAAGATTTAGTCTAGAATTCGAATATCGTAAGGTATATGCCACAACTACCGGCTGACTTCTCTAATAGATATATGAAAGTGTTGATTTAGACCTCGAAGCGGTATAACCTATTAAAAAGGCATATCGGTCATTTGTAAACGATCAAAGCCCAAAAATGGAGCGATGGAAAAATAATGAAAAATAAAGAATGTCTTTTAAATTTTGATGCATTTGGATGGTGTAGTCCAACGTTATGGATGGTGGGAGTCTGAGAAATAAATGATGTTAAAATCGTAAATACTTATAACCTATACCCTTAAATTGTAGATCACATAATTCTTATGATCCGTTTCATGTGAAATTTTATATCATGCTTATTTATCATAAATTAACTATACACGTAGAATTTCAGCTCTTGAATCATTGTAAAAGTGACCCAATTAACAAATCAGTCCTTTAATCGTTGATTTCGGTGTCCATCGAGTGAGGAAAGCTCGTGGGTAATTATACTAGGATATTTCCCTTCATATAAATGACTTGTATTGGTTGCCATATGCACTAAGTATAAAATATGAAGACCCTACTTTGGTAGGTTTTTATTTAGGCACGAAATTATCTTGATGAAGCTTATCAACTCTTTATAAATCTCATTGTGTATGTCAGTTGAGCCTTAGATAAACAATGTGGATAATACCCATACATCAAGGTGGCCACTCAAAGCTCCTGCTCATTCCCAGCTGGAGACGGGCAAAAGTAGGACACAATCCACGTCCTATATGGGCAGAAATGGACTGGCTACTCCCTGCCACTAGCCAATCGCTGGTGGTCAGTGCTTTATGGGCCTACCATGATGTATGTGTTTCATCCATGCCATCCATATATTTTTCTAGATAAGTTTATGGTATGAGCTCAAAATTGTTCATATAACTAATAATTAATTTAAGTTTAAGGCAATATAATATTAGTTAAATCATTCAATACTTGTTCTAAAGGACACATGCATCAAGATCAATGGATGAGATTGACCCCATCAAATTCACATAACTAATGGGTTAGGGCGCATATTGGTTTTTTAAAGCAGAACTCCAACATAAATGATATATCCACTTTTGGAGATCAACAATTTAGACAATGAACATACCTAAATCCAACCGTTATAATCCCAATACATTATATCATCACAATTTAGCAACAATATGCATGTCTAAATGATCTATGTACATGTGTTGAGTTATAAGATAATAATAATAATAATGGAAGAACCGGGTACTACTAAATGAATTGTCACAATTAAAGTGGCCATGGTCAAAATTTCATTGGAATCAGATGATCAATTTATGGTTGTTATTTTCCAGACGTGCTCCATTCATAATAGCCCATGGGTAGCAAATTAGGTGCAACCTGCCCTCACCGAACACGTGGTGCTGACCATGGGGACCACCTTAATGTATGCATATCCATGCCATCCATATGTTTTTCTAGCTTATTTTAGGGCATGATCCCAATTTTCAGGTTGACCACACCATAGCAATCAGTGATGATTGACCATTAAATTTTTTTTAGGGGCAAATTATTTTTTTTAAGATCAAGCTAAAATATATTTTGTGTAACCTTATCAACAGGTTGGATGGAAAATAAACATTACGGGTGGACCATAAGAAGTTTTTATTGGTGGGCATTCAATCACCACTATTTCCTATGGTATGGTACACTGACATTTGGATCTCGTTCGTTTCCAGGCCCATGCCCTACAATGATATGGAAAAATGGATGGATGGATGGCATGGATATATAATGCGTACATCAAGGTGAGCCCCACGATCAAGACCGCAACATGTTGGATGAGGCTAGGGCACACCTAATCTGCTCCCAAGTGATTCACAATGTGGATTGACCCATTCTTTAAAGTGGATGATCCTCACTATACATGCAGGAGTTGTAGTAGTCAAAATATCAATCAATGACATGATAATGTAACATATTTAACTTTGCCTCTTCGGTACTTAGGATGACTTGCATGTGGCTAACATGCTTACATGGTCACGATTCGAATAATCCATCTTTTCATTACTAAATAATCAAAGATCCATAATCACTCTATATTTAGGACTGTGACCAACAATTTATGAGTTTGAAAATGGGCCATTAAAAATCTACCTTTAAATGTTATAATTTAGAAAGTTTCTCATGTGGCCCTAATAGCATTGAAAACAATATGGTTGATTCATATTATGGTACTTGCCCCTAATGGACTAACAAACACTAGCAATTCTGAGTCGTGATGAAGACAAGATAGAGTACAAACTTGCAAGTGTTTATCATGCATTTTACATTGATGTAAGGGAATCGGAAACTTTAAAAATTGCATGATTATAAGAACTTCAACCAAAACTTCATGAGTTATCCATGCTTTAAAGATGCCTATAAAATCTCCGAACTTAAATAGTGATTGTAAATTGGCAATTTAATTGATTATCATGAAATATGAGTTTGGTAATTGTTTATTTTTTATATTTTCATTTAATTTAAAATTTTGCATATATGTTTGTTTTAAAACATGTAGTTAGATTTTTATTTAAAATAAAATTTATTCAATTATTATTTTATTATTCCCTTTTCTTTTATTTGATTTTCTTTTATTATGCATTTTAAGTATCATTATCTAACTTTTATTATTTATTTGTAAAGAAAGTTTTGATACACTAAGATATTGGAAGAAATTGAAGAAATGATCATAGGTATGTTTATGATTTTATATACAAATAAAAAAAATGAAAAATTAATTAATATAGGACTTTCATAGAGTGACAATTATATACCATGAGCATCCGCATGCCGGAAAATATGTCTAGGCCATACATCTAGAGTATTTTCACGATGTGGCAATACATATCTAGAGTATTTTCCCGACGTACCTCTGATTTTTAGATCCATATTCATGTATGGAGTGAGACCATCACCTCCGAAGAGGTGTTGCATACCATGTCAACTACTTCTCAAGATGGTGAGGCCCATCTTGATACATGTATTCTCGAGATGGTAATATTCTCACTGCAGACATGAATATGGATATAAAATTCAGACCATCTTGATACATGTATTCTATATCCACACCATACATCCATTTTGCCACATTATTTTGGAGTATGAGCCCAAAAATAAAGCGAATTCAGATCTCTGGTGGACCATGTTATAAGAAACAGTGGTGATAGAATGTCCCACCATTAAAATCTTCCTAGTGCCATTCTGCAATGTTTATTTGCAGTAAGGTCACATAAACTTGGATGGATGGAAAAAACAATTATTTAGGGATTAAGTTAGGGATGCAACGGGACAGACTTGGGTAGGTCTCACCCGGATTTTGAACTGTTTGCCCAAAAATACCGTGGCTGAAGGCGGATTTCGCCGTCCCTCTCCGGATCCACCAGGAGTTGTAAGGAAGGGTGGGGCCACTACTCGTGTGTCCCAACTTGATGCGTATGTTTCATCCAATCTGTCCATAGGACAGGCATCATGAGGTATTTTAGATCCACACCATCCATCTCTTTCGTTAAGTTATTTTGTTTGTGAGCTCAAACATCGGGGGGATGATCCATCGGGTGGACCACACCTCTTGGCGAAGGTGGGTTGGGAAGACCCACTCACGACACGGTCTCGCCAATGTGGGGTGGGTGTCTCACTCGTGACACAGCCTTGATGTATATGATATAGGCCTGATCATTTTGTCAGGCCGGCCCTACTCAAAATTTTGATTTTCAGGCGCAAGTCTGGCACAATGATATCCGTGGAGAAAGTCAAAAAACTATTGTCGTTCATTACAGGTCATTAATGTTTAATCATCATTGTTTCTTATAGTATGGTACACTTGAAATTCGGATATATTTCGTTATTAGGCTCATGCACTAAAATGATATGGAAAAAATAGATAAATGACATGGATATAGAATACATGTATCAAGGTGGCCCCACAATAAGGGCTGAAATATCTCGGGTGATGCCAGCTGCCCCTCTAGTAGCCAAGTGGGGAGGAGAGAGAGGAGCTCGGACGGGCGTGGCAGGGGTTGAGTTTGCAGAGGAAAAGGTAAAGAAAGGGATGGATAGAATGTAACCTATAGGATTATTTATTTATTTTTTTGTTTTAAACTATATATATATCATACATCCATTTTTACCTATCATTTTCCGGCGAGATTTCAAAAAGGTGGCAGATTGAAGGCTCAAGTGGACCACACCACAGGGAGCAGTGGGGATTAAATTCTTGCCGTTGAAAACTGCCTAGGCCCGCTGTAATATTTTTTTGACATCCAAGCTGTTCATAAGGTCACATTCACCTGTCAGCTTGATCTAAAAACTTCTGTGCCACCTAAGAAGTTTTTAACGGTAGAATTTAATCCACACTGCCTCGTGTGGTGTGATTCATGTGAGCCTTCAATCCACCTGATTTTTGGGCTCATGCCCTTAAATGAGCGGTAAAAATGGATGGAAAGCGTGGATAAAATATATACATCAGGAAAGCGTAGACCCCATGGATCCCCTGACAGGATCGTCCAAATGGGGGCACTAACCAATCTGCTCCTAATCCGATTCACACTTACATTGTGAGCTATGGGCCTAAAAATCAGGCTACTCCATGTCCTAGGTGGGCGACATCACAAGAAACAGTTGAGAGCGGATCCTCACCCATTGAAACCTTCCTGACATGTGGTCCATTCAGCCCATCAAGTGCTTCTAAATGTTTAAGGTGTGATTTCCTCTTTTTCTTTTTTTTTTCTTTTTTTTTTCTTTTTTTTTTTTTTCCTTTTTAAAATGGTATGGCCCGTATGAGGTTTAGATTGGGTTGATTTTTGGCACATCCCTTAACTAGAGGGGATGCACGGTGTGGATGTCCATGACACATCATAGTGGGGCCCACGGAGCTCAACTTCACACTTACAAATAAAATAAAAAAAGGATTTATGGCATGTATTGGTTAGCTTGGTTGGATGGACCGTCAGTATATCAGGGACACGACTGGCATGCTACCCAGGCCCTGGGGCCCACCGTCATGTTTGAATTCCACTACAACTATTACATGTCTAATTTAACACTAGACATGTTAGGGGAAATCTGAGTCGAACCCAACAAAGGCCAAATCGAAGAAATTAATGAGTTGAACCTCGGTGTAATAGTACTGCACCCGAGCCGACCACGTTCCCGAGCTACGATTCCAGAACTAGGGTTTTGAAAGAGAGGAAGGTTGGACTACATCGATGTTTGGAACTCTCATCCGAAGAACTACGGCCCTGGATCGGACGTCTAGAACTCTCATCCGAAGAACTATAGCCTTGGATCGGACGTTTGGAACTCTAATCCGAAGAACTACGGCCCTAGATCGGGTCCCCGAGTCTTGACTTCGACCTGGAGCCTCGAATAAATCAGAATGCGCCAAACTCGTGGACTCCGACCATGGTCTCGGAGGGTTGTAAACAAGGCTCTCCCTGATGAAGATATGGAGTCGGAGACCTATTACTCGACGCCAACATTAGTTATCCGAGGCCCGACCAAGACTAACTTTCTTGTGGTCTCGGAGGGTTGTGCTCGAAGGACTGCAGGTCAAGGTCGGCTCGGATATACGTGGCCGAAGATCACGCCCGGGGATGAGACCCAATGAGGCATGTTGGAGAGTGGTCTGGTACACTATCAAAGGGTAACAACCAACATCAGCGCATGCGTTGCGCCCACTTGATGGAAGAGATCGTGTCGACCCACTTGATGGAAGAGATCGTGTCGAGATTAACGGCCACGTCTCCTTCGATCCACATGTATAAATAGGAAACAAGTCCATTGGAATAGGTAGGCAACATTTGGCACTCTAAACCCCTAGCTACACAACTTAGACCCAGATTCTTAGCCTGACTTAAGCATCGTAGGGTCCCTTGCTCTGACCAAGGTCTCCTTTATCTTTCTTTTGTGCAGGTTCACAGGGCTGGGAGCTAGCCTTTAGGGCTCAGAGCTACCCATAGGGGCACAGTTGGAGTCGCCATATTTTTGCATCAACAAGACCTGAGGCCAAAATATCAAGCAGACCCTTAATTGATGTGGCCACCCCAAGTTAGAGGATTAGAAGAGAAACGTTGAATCTTGATTTTCTTATAGAAATCCACATAAGATGCCACACCCCAAGTCTCATGATTGTTGTGGATATCACATAGGCCCACCTGGTCGTTGCAACACTAATGTCGTGAACTCAGGCAAGCCCAGCCCATTGTGTTGATAAGGCAACTTATAAACACATATCACACTACGTGTGCCAGTGAAGGGCAATGAGTGTGAGATCCAAGCCATCCATCATATGGTTTCCACTGTTCAGGAGCATCAAATGTAGAATAAGGTCAGTTCAGTCATCATATGGTTTGTGGCCATGAAGATTTCTAATGTTTTTGTCCCATACGATGAGGGGACCACCATGGTTATTGGGCCGAAATCACCTAATGGATAGCTTTGATTTCAACGAGAGGTGGGAGAAGGTTCACAGCAGCCGCTTCCTTCAGGTGCATGAGTTTGGTTCCATCCAGCCGAAGAAAAAAGATTCATGATCACATATTCAAAGGCCCGTCATTAAGGGAAGTTTGGTTTCTGTATAAACTTTTCTAGGGACAACCTTGATTTTTATTTACCATCCAACCTATTCATAAAAATACATGGGGTGGATGAAGAGTAAAAACAAATATAAGATCCATCCAAAACTTACATGGCCCTCGAGAAGTTTTCAACAATAACAGTTTAATCTTCATTGTGTATTTCAGTTGAGCCTGGATCTGTCTTAGTGGTGGTTATCCTCTAAAGTTTATAATGGTTCAAGTGATTCATAAGAATAACATGAGGGTTCCGATACACCTCATACTCCACAAATACAAGTGGTATCGGTATGCACAAATATTATACATAAAATGTATGCCTAGCAAAGTATATGTGGTCCATTACACAGCGATCATCACAATGTGGAATATAATTCATAAATACCCAGCTCGCCCCGCATATCATACTATGGAGGTTCGTTGGTGTGTCCAACGTTAACGTGGATTCATGTGAACATCTCAAGGCGATACAGCAATGTGATTGGAGGATTTATGTGATATGATTTATTCATAGAGCGACTATTTGTGACATCCAATTCCGATAAGAAATGTAACACACATGACGATTTACTTATATCGATTATGCACCACTACCCAACTCAAGGGATTAAGCGTTGACCAAGAGGACCGTTATCCGAAATGCATTACGTTTATGATATTATACCGATCGCTGGAAGTGAGATTTCTAACATGATACATGCGTGAGAAGATAATAATACGATAATTTAAATTGTGTAACAGTCATTCATAAGGTGATGATTCACAATAATAAAACTCGAAGCATGTTAGAATAAGATAATCAAATCAAATTAAATTATCACAAAATTTAAAGGAAAAACTCTCACCTCATAATTCGAATCACCTTCAAAGGTTGGTAGACGTTCGTAGACAAACCTAAAATTCAATTTATGCCTTAGATCACAAAACTTGTATGGTTAAGATTTAGTCTAGGATTCGAATATCGTAAGGTATATGCCGCAACTATCAACTGACTTCTCTAATAGATATATGAAAGTGTTGATTTAGACCTCGGGGCGGTATAACTTATTAGAAAGGCATATTGGTCATCTGTAAGTGATTAAGGCCCAAAAATTGAGCGATGAAAAAATAATGAAAAATAAAGAATGTCTGTTAAATTTCAATGCATTTGGATGAAGTAGTCCAATGTTACGGACGATAAGAGTTGAAGAAATGAAAGATGGCAAAATAGTAAATACTTAATGATATTAACCTATACCCTTGAATTGTAGATCACATAATTCTCATGATCCATTTCATATGATATCATGCCTATTTATCATAAATTAACTATACACGTCGAATTTCAGCCCTTTGATCATTGTAAAAGTGACCAAATTAACAAATCAGTCATTTAATCGTTGATTTCGGTGTCCATCGAGTGAGGAAAGCTCATGGGTAGTTGTACTAGGATATTTCTATTCATATGAACAACTTGTATTGGCCACCATATGCACTAAGTGTAAAATATGAAGACCCTACTTTGGTAGGTTTTTCTTTAGGTGCGAAATTATCTTGATGAAGCTTATAACTCTTTATAAATCTCATTGTGTATGTCAGTTGAGCCCTAGATAAACGGTGTGGATAAGACCCATACATCACGGTGGCCACTTAAAGCTCCTGCTCATTCCCAACTGGAGACAGGCAGGGGTAGGACCAATCCGCACCTATACGGGTGGAAATGGATTGGCTACTCCCTGCCACTAGCCAATCGCTGGTGGTCGGTGCTCTATGGGCCTACCATCATGTATGTGTTTCATCCATGACATCCATCTATTTTTATAGATAAGTTTATGGTATGAGCTCAAAAATGAGGTATATCCCAATCTCAAGTGGACCACATTATAGGAAAAAAGTGTTGATTCAACGTCGACTATATTAAAAACATTTTACAAGCCATAAAAGTTTTGAATTAAGCTGATGTTTTTTCCCTTCATTTAGGTCTCTATATCACCTAATCAACAGATTGGATATCAAATAAATGGTACAACGGGCCTCAGGAGGATTTTAATGGTGGATATCCAATCACTATTGTTTTCCTGCGGTGTGGTCCACCTGAGATTTATATCCATCTAAGTTTTGAGAATGATCTGTAAAAATGGATGAGATTTGTGTGGTGTGTATTTAGACCACCCATAATTAGAGTAGATGTGTTTATTTTAACACATGACGGTGGTGAAATTTAGTGGGCCTACTTTTATGGCCCACTTAAAGTTAGAATTACTTTCTTTTTTTTTTCAATGTGTATATTTTGATGAGCTTGTTATCATAATTATCTATGTTGTAGCATATATTAATCACTTTAGATATTTTAAATAATTTATTCAGTCTCCTCAAAGATTCATGCAAATATACTACAAAGGTTGAGAGGATTTCAAATCCACACTCGAAAACATAAATTTTATAATTCAAGGTATTCTAAATCCAAGGTGCCAAACAGAACCAGAGAGTTTCAAATCCCTAACAGCCCTCAGACAGATATAGATGAATGGAAAACATAAATATTAATTTGATCTTAAACTCCTGTCACCAGGTTTTAATCGGTAGGCATTCCATCCCTACTGTTTCATTTGACGTGGTCCACCTGACCCTTAGAACTGCCTCCTTTTTTAGTTCATGTGCTAAAATTTATTCGTCAGAAGTGCGCGGATTAGATACGGGTCAGTAGCCAAATGGCTATTGAAGTGACGTCACTAAGTTTTGTGGACCCCACTATAAAGCATGTGTTGTATCGATGTTGTCTATCCATTTGGAGAGATCGTTTTATGGCATGAAAAAAATAATGAGATAGATCTAAAGTTCAAGTAGACCCCACCATAGAAAATAGTAGGGGATAATGACATCCACCGTTCAAAACTTCTTAGGGGCCACAGATGTTTTAGATCAAGCTTATATTTTTGTTTTTACTTCATCTATCTCTATGTTAACTTATGAATAGGTTGGATCTAAAAAATACATCATGGTGGGACTTATAAATGTTTCAACGGTGGGTGTGACTGATCCCATGGTTTTCTGTGGTGGGTCCACTTGAACTTTAGATCTATCACATTCTTTTTCTTGTGCCATAAAACGATCTCTACAAATGGTTGGATGGTATGGATACAACACATGGATCATGGTGGGGTCCATAGAACTTGGTGACGTCACTTTACTAGCGATTTGGCTAATAACCTTGTCAGTATCTAATCCCACCCATGTCAGAATGGATAAGCGGTAGGAGTGCACATCGAACCGGTAGAACCATGGAACCGGACCGGAATCAACCAAATGGTCCGGTTCTAGAGTGTACCGGTTCCAGTTCCAGTTCCAAAAATCAAAGAATTGATTACATCAGTTCAGTTCTCGGTTCGGGGTATGTAGAACCGAACCGAACTGTGAACCGATCCATAAAACCGAACCGTGGATCCAATCCGTAGAACTAAACCGTGAAACCGAACTTGGAACCGAACCAAATGCCCTTTAATTGTTTCCATATTTGACTCATGATTTATGGTTTATAATGCACCATTTGATTGTTTTCATAAATGTATTTTAGCACACCTTATACAATATCTAAATCATTCATCAAATGGATCACAACATAAATGTACATGAGCTAGATAATAAAATAAAACAAGTAATTGGGCTGGATTATAAAAACCCTAGAACTGTGAAACCGATCCGGAACCGAACCGGTTTTAACGGTTCGGTTCCGGTTCGGTTTTAGGGTGCTAACGATCCGGTTCCGGTTCCGAATATCCTAGAACTGTTATGAACGGTTCGGTTCTGGTTTCACCCCATGTTGGGGTTTTTGGCCTGCGGAATCACACAGATCTAGATTTAGGATAGCAATCCAATGACACCAAGCACACACACAAGAAAAGAGAACACACAGATTTAACGTGGAAAACCCTTGCGGGAAAAAACTACGGCACAAAGTGCATATCACCACTATGAAAGCATCAATTACAAAGAGAAAAGACTTACCCGATTCGAAAAACCTCGAATCTCACCCTTGCTACACCCTTTGATAACCCTAGAACCCTTTAGAATACCTTTAGGAAGTCTTGGAATTAATATTAGAATAACCCTAGGGACCCCAATTTATAGTTTTGGCAACTTCCCTTTCGTATCCCAGTTGCGAAAGGACTTGCGTCACAAAATCCGCGAAACTCCTTTCGCATCCCAGTTGCGAAAGGACTTGCAACACAAAATCCACGAAACTCCTTTCGCATCCCAGTTGCGAAAGGACTTGCGTCACAAAATTTGTGAAACTCCTTTCACATCCCAGTTGCAAAAGGACTTGCAACATGAAATCCGCGCAACTTCTTTCCGCATCCCAGTTGCGAAAGGACTTGCGTTACAAAATCCGCGAAACTCCTTTCCGCATCCCAGTTGTGAAAGGACTCAGATTTAAGACATCTCGCAACAATCTCCACCATGTCTTCAATCTCCGTGTAGCTTCTTGACCTTTTATCTTATTTCTGCATCACATCATAACTCAAGATCACATTGGCCAACCAGCGCCAATCACGGATCTGATAGATACCTGCTATACCGTCGGCGCGAATATCTCTGAGAAGTCGATCTCTTCTCTCTGAGAATAACCCCTCGCTACCAACCTCGCCCTGTATCTATACATTATCCTCCTGAAGGTCCACCTGCATCCAACCGCTTACCAACCCACTGGAAGCTCCACCCGCTCCCATATGTCGGTCTGGTACAATGAATCCATCACGTCGCCCATAGTCACCTTCCACTTCTCAGCACTAGGCTCACCTAGAGCCATCAGAATAGAAGATGAGTCCTCTGCGATATTAGAGTCGTCCATGTACCACGCCGATATCCTGCGATCATGTTGTATGATTCTTCACACAGGTGGCTGCTCCACCTGCTCTGTATCCCTGTCCGCACGTCTCAGCCTTCCTGCCCTGCCCGCTCATGTGGCCATGCCCATCATGCTACACACGTGCGGAGGTGGAATTCGCTACATCCACTGTAACTCCACCTTTTGAAGTGCTCCCGATCAACCTGTAAACATGATCGAGTCGTTATGCTTTCATGATTACTCGTGCCCCCTTAGATACTTTAAGAGCATCATCAATACATATGTACTTGCATCCTTTTGCCTCAAATACACCAAGAGAAATTAGATTCTGCTTCAAATCAGGAACGTGCCTCACATCTGTCAAGGTACGCTCCACCCCATCAAACATCCTGATGTGCACCGTACCAACAGTCACAACATTACAGGCAAAGTCATTGCCATAAACACCTGTCCACCATCGCACTCCCTGTAGCTGGTGAACCAACTCCGATGAGGAGTCATGTGAAAAGATGCCCCTGTGTCTAGCATCCACTCGTCCTTACGATCATCGTATGACCGTCTGAGCGAAGACACAGACAAAACATCACCATCACATCCACTCGATTCATCTGACGTGGCAGTGTTAGCCTCCCTGCGTGAAGCCTCAGAATCTTCTCTCTTAGATTTAGGATTTTCACAATCCCTCTTCACATGTCCTTCCTTCCCACAATTTCAGCACTTTACCTTTCCTTTGCCCTTGCCCTTGGATTTTGATCTAAAACCTGAAGAACCTGTACCTTGTTCAGAATTCCTACCCACTGTAAACAGTGCATCAGAAGTGTTCACTCCCCAAGTATAGGGTTGTGATGTAGTAATAAACTCGGTAAGACCGAGGTCGAATCCCAAGGGACTGGAACTTGTACGTTATCTGAAACTAAGTATAAATAGAATTAGAATGAGATGAAATCTAAATCGAGTGTAATTTGAAGAATAATGATGAAATATTAATCTAAACTGAGAAGAAAATTCAAAGAGGGGAAACTAGGGATTCAGAGGATCCACTTGTAGAGATCAGGGAGATCTTATGCCTGGATTAAAAATCAGGGAAATTAACTGAACTGCCATTGATATAGTTTTTAAGAGATGAGAGGTATATGAATTAGAATGGATTTCATCACCAAACCATGCCCAGGAGACAAAGCAAACAACAGAATTAAACTAATTACCAACCAATCAACATGCCATGAAGGTTAGGAAAGGGTACCGTCATGATATTTATGAGAAATCTGTCCCGTCCATCCGTTTTGTCGCCTCATTTAAGGCGTTGAGTCCGAAATTGAAGCGAATCCAGAAACCAGGTGGGCCCCAAATCACTGATATGTTGGATAATTTATCTGTTGGCTATTTCCATAGGGATCTGCTAGGCCAAAATTAACATGTACAGTTCATTTATGGTTCTCAAGCTATGTATGAAGTTTCAAGCTGAATAGATGGTGGAGACCCTGTGATCTTGCATTCTGGCTGACTTTCAGGCCACTTGAGCTTCAGTTTCTTGATTTTCTCGGAACTCAGTCGTGTAAAATCGTCGATCCCAATCCCTAGGAGTCCGTCTCTTGCCTTGGTGAGTTCAAAGTATCAAATCCACGCTTTTAGCACCTTTTTGTAGTCCACGCTTGCAAATGTACCTTGCATCACAAACACGATTAAATCGGGCTTTTAAACGGTGGCATGTTCAATAATCCGGTAATAACTGGAGTCTAATATGCAATATTTGACCCTCAACAAGAAGATGTCCCCATGTTGCTGTCTAGCTGTCTCATAGCTTTCCCTTGAAGGGCTGAGATAACAGTGTCGACACTCAGGGTTTTATTCATGCTGCACATAGTGTCCTTGAATGACTCATAGGACGCCGGGAGAGAATTCAGCAACATACATGCTTGTTCTTCATCTTTCATCACTTCCTCCATATCCAGCAATTTACAAACCAATTTATTAAAGTTGCTGACGTAAGCCTCCAGATCTCACCCTCTGCCATCTTGAAGTTATACCACTGCCGCTTCAAGTGTAAGCGATTTTCAGAGGATTTTCTTGCATACTCTAACTTCGCCCATAACTTAGCCGCAGTTTTCTCCCTCATGACGTTGTAGAGAACCTCATCCGTGAGACATAAACGGATCGATGATAAAGCCTTCTTATCAAGAGTATTCCAATCACCACCAGTCATAGTGGACTTTCGCTCCTCAAGAGCACCATCTTGCCTTACTTGATTAAGGAACTCATCATCTTGATCTTCCATAACTCAAAATTATTTTTCCCTGAGTACTTCTCAATATCATACCTAGCACTTGCCATTATTACTAATCCCTCAGATTCAGATCTGTGCCCCAACCAATTGCTCTGATACCACTTGTTGGGGTTTTTGGCCTGTGGAATCACATAGATCTAGATCTAGGATAGCAATCAATGACACCAAGCACACACACAATAAAAGAGAACACACAGATTTAACGTGGAAAACCCTTACGGGAAAAAACCACGGCACAAAGCGACAGATCACCACTATGAAAACATCAATTACAAAGAGAAAAGACTTACCCGATTCGAACAACCTCGAATCTCACCCTTGCTACACCCTTTGATAACCTTAGAACCCTTTAGAATACCTTTAGGAAGTCTTCGAATTAATATTAGAATAGCCCTAGGGACCCCAATTTATAGTTTTGACAACTTCCCTTTCGTATCCTGGTTGCGAAAGGACTTGCGTCACAAAATCCGCGAAACTCCTTTCGCATCCCAGTTGCGAAAGGACTTGTAACACAAAATCCACGAAACTCCTTTCGCATCCCAGTTGCAAAAAGACTTGCGTCACAAAATCCGCGAAACTCTTAAGGACTTGCAACACGAAATTCGCAAAACTCCTTTCCGCATCCTAGTTGCGAAAGGACTTGCGTCACAAAATCCGCGAAACTCCTTTCCGCATCCTAGTTGCGAAATAACTCAGATTTAAGACATCTCGCAACACCCCATAACCGGATTGAACCGACCTGTGTGCACCCCTAGCGACATGGATAAAAACACATACATCAAGGTGACCGTCCGTTTCTAGCTAGGTCCCGATGGGGTAGTATCCATTCCGCGTCCGGAAATATTAGTCTGCGAAATTAATTTCATTTATTATCGTGGCTTGCACAATCTTATAAGGGGTTTGCATCATTGAAACGTGGATTCCACGTCCAACTGCTACAGTGCCAAAAGTAAAAATAGCCATACGTCGAGATGTACTGTACTAAACCTCTCTTCTTCTCCTCTTTTTTTAAAGCCCCTGCTACTTTCCCTCCGTTGTAATTAGGGCTCTCTCTCTCGTTGCAGAGATGGCTAGCGATTCCGATATGGGTAGCTGGACAGATCTCCTCCATTCATCTACGAAGCTTCTAGAACAAGCGGCTCCTTCCGCTCAGTTCCCTCCTCTCCAGGTTGGTTCCTCCCTCCCCCCATTATATCCCTCCACCCTTCAAAAATCCCAGCTTCTGTTTACTCTTCCTTTTTCTTTTGATTTTTGAATATTTGGAATTTGATTTCTTTTACAGAGGAACTTAGATCAGTTAGAGGTGCTGTCGAAGAAGCTTAAGGCGAAAACCCTAAGAACCGAAGCGCCTTCTCAATCTATCTCAGCCACGAGGTATGGTTGTAATTATTTCCCAGACGAATGTCATTTTCTCAACATATAGGTTCACAGGGTTATACATTTACTGGGGGTAAATTAGAAAGTGTGAGCTCGGTCAGTTGCTTTGTCTCAGTGGTTTGGTGATCCAGACGGTTCATCTGGTGGGCCACAGCCCAAAAATTGGATGTTCTAGCTTGTCCAATTGATGGGTTTTCTTTTTGAATGGTGACTGTTACTAAATGCCAGTACGCATTTCCCCCCTTCATTTGTGGCTGTGGATTGGACGGTTGTGATTACTCCGTCACCAACACTATTTTAATTTGACCATTCATGGTGGAGCGAGTGGGTTGCTTGGCTTGTCAGGGAGAAGTGAGGGGATATATTTAGTTGCTGGGATGGGTTTAATGGGCCTTTCAGAAAAAAGAAAAGAGGAAAGATGGCTTGGAGAATGATCCTTTACGCCATGTGTTGGGAGATATTTAAGGAGGGAAGTAATTGAATATTTATCCAATGCCGAAGTTGTATGGGAAGAGTAAGGGTAGAATAATTCTTCGTCCAGGCTGGGCCAAGGCCAATGATGAATAGCTCAGCCTGTCCCATTATCTTTCCTTAATGTATACTCTATGGTACTTAGGTATTTATAATATGGACTATAGAGTCCATGTACTAGTGTATAAATATAGTGATATGAAGAACTTTGATACTCTAGTAGAGTATGGTAGATGATATGCAGGCACTTGTAAACTTTCCAAATTGTGGACCCTACTTTAGATTGGTGAACTATACATTGATGAACTCATTGAATTCCATGCATTACGGTGGATAATTGGGTGGGGCATACACTTGGCCAATGAATAATCTTATAAGACACAGGTGTGCCATGGAAAAACCTTGATACTTTGGAAGAGCACGATGATTCTTGAACATGCACTCACTAATTGTAAACAAATGGTACACGTATCATATGTGTAATTTATCTCTAATTTGTAGGGCCAGCCCTGGCCTGACCACCATAATCCAGCCCAGCCCTAGCCTTGTCCAACCCTCTAGGGAGAGGGTGAGAATTGAGATCCTCTTTAGCCCATTATGGCTTGGGCCGGTCTAGGGCCAATCTCAGCCCAGCCCTAGCATGGGCCATTTCTATCCCTACTTTCAATCAACTAGATTTCTAAGGCATCCATGTCTACCATAGATTGATAGGTTGGTCTTTGGAGCTACGCCCACCAACAACCAAAATCACGCCAGTAGCCGAGTAGCGTCTTCATGTTTGAGAGAGAGACTGGCAACGTTTTCATGTTTGAGAGAAAGAATGATAGAGGGAGAGGGAGGGTTGAGAGAGGAGGAATTAGGGTTGCTTGGACTTGTTTCTATATATATATATATATATATATATATATATATATATATATATATATATATATTGATCGAATGGCAAAAATGCCCTTAAAATATAATGCAAAATGCTCTTATGGGCTGGGCATACAGGTTTTTTTACGGAACCCAAGTCCGCAGATGGGCCTGACTTCCAGGCCCAGCCCTCAGGCCTGATTTAGCAAGCCAAGTTTGGCCCATGATTGGGCACCCAGGTCCATTTGCAGCGGTAGGTTCGGTTCACTAACTCCCTGTCTCATATATGCATCCTATTTCTGGATGGGCGCAAGGTTGATTTCCCTTTGTAATTTGCATGTTTGGTTGGGACTTGGGCCAACAACAATTGTTGCTGCTCAAATTATTGTAGTTGTTCTCCCATCAGTGTTATTCACTAAGATGCTTTCATTTGATTTTCTCAAATAACTGCAGGCTATTGGCGCGCGAAGGAATAAATGCAGAACAGCTTGCAAGAGACCTCAAGTCTTTTGAATTAAAGGTAAGAACACCACCTCCCCCGCGCGCGCTATTTCTTCTTGTATTCCATTTCTCAGAGAGATGATATTATTTATATATGGCTTGGATCTTTGCACAGTATACATGGGTTTTCAATTCTACCAAATGGAGCCCATCCTTTGGTAATGCAGACATGGGTTTTTGTGTCGCAGTTTTGAATTATTGATTGACTATGCCTCAAAAATATTTGTGATAGGACAATCTTAGACTTTTGGATTTGTGCCCTATTTGATAGATTGTTAAGCAGAGAAAAGCCTTTTGAATTTGTGGCCTATTGATAGATTGTTAAGAAGAGAAATAGAACAACAGTCCACATTGATGATTGCCCCCAGACAACTCCTATCGTGATGCATTGGTCAAGGTTCAGTTATCCTCTTGTTTCTAGAGATGTTATTAGGAGTCTTAATTGGTTAGGGATATAAATGAACCAATAGTATAAAAGCAGGAATTTATGTCTAACTAGGAATTCTATTGTAAACCGGCCTAAAAATTAGTAGACTTACATGACTGAATAAACAATCTTTTTTATATATATATATATATATTTATAATAAATTTCCTGTAATTGGAATGCTTCCCTAGAATTGGGACCTTTCTAGAATATAAGTGCATGGCTCCTGTCTTTTGTTCTTGTTTCAGTGAGACTCCACAGAACAATCTGCCTTCTGTATCTCTCTCCTTAGTCTGTCTTCTATTCCCTGTCTTCTTTTCTGTCGCATTTTTACTGTGCATAATTTAGTGGAATTTGGAGAACTAAAAGGTGTTCTTACAGCATATTCAAGCTTTTGGAATCTGGAAACTCTAAAAAGGCCAGAACATGCACTTTTCTTGGACCGACATCAAATCTGGACTGCTAGTTTAGCTTGAATTCATTTTTTGTAGGCCTAATACACAGGCATTGATGATTAGCTTGGACCAGCTGAAAGCAGATCAGAATTGGATCAGGCTGGGCCTGCCCAGCTGCCACCTTATTTTTGACATACATCACTTGGAAAGCAGCTGAGGTACTAGCAGAGCTACGCCATTCTTGGGTTCGGTTCTGGTTTGCATGCATTTTCAACCTTCCATTGGTCCTCTGCTCTAGAGAGATGGAAATTGCCTCTTTTGGGTTATATCAAGTTAAATATCGATAAGAGTGTGGTGGTAACTCAGGAGCAGTTGGATTACTCAGCTGTTTATTTTTTGGAAAGATACTCAGGTGTGGATGTGGCTAAGTTGGGGAGCGGTTCAAATTACCAAAGTGAGGTCCTTGGATCCCATTGTGGGCAATTTGAGGGCCAGTTGAGAGCCTTTTTCCCTCCTGATTGATGACGTAAATTTATTAAAAAAGCCATCTGGTGGCAAAAAGCTATAGAAGACTATAGAGATCCATCAAGACAATGGACTAGATATAAAGAGAAGGACAAAGGATTCCTTAGCAAGAGAATCATCTCCACAATAGCCTCCCTCAGAATCTGATAATAACTGATAACCTTTGGAGCATATCCTAAGAACATTATAAATTGGAGTAATTTCCCCTAGGTTTTGTTGCGTCACATTACAGGAATCGTCTTCCATCAGTAGTGCCCCACCCACTTGATTAGCGAAGATTTAAGACACTCACAGATAGCGAGAGCTAACAATGGGAGAGCTGGGAGGCCGTTCTTTTAAGTTGATCTGTTGGGCATGATGGAGAGGCCCCTTCTTGGTGCATAGTACGTAAACTTCAATTCTTGATCTCTTGACAGTGCCAAGTTCTTCTCAAGTGTGTTTAAATTCACAGGCAAATAGTTGCATGTCTGTTGTCTAACAGTGCCGTCCTTAATGTTTTGGCTTTTGCAAACATGGCAGTGTGTCCTTATGTAGCATTTAATTTTTCTCTTTACTTTTTTTTTTTTTTGGTTCAAGTCATGGATGACATGTGGCAAGCAGTCCCATTTCTTTGTGTTTTGGCAGCGTATTTCTTTTCACTTCATTAATTGATCTTATGTGTTTGTTGACAAACAAGCGGCATGCAGCATACATGATTCATTTCTACATAATAAAAATGACCATCTCTGTAATTCACTTAGACTTGACCACCATAACTTTATATAGTGCTGAAATCACTTAGGAAGAATCTTGAACTTACTGAGATTTACCTTGCATTGTCAATAAGTAAATTAATGGTCTTGTGGTTGTTTTCTTTTCTATTACATACACTAGGGACACTTATAAATTGCCTTGGGAGGATGGTTTATTGTAAAATTTTGATCTTGATAATTGTGCTCCTGCTGGAAAATTGAGAAATTGGTGCTAAAGAGTGGTTTGGTGTTTGTATTTGCATTTTAGTTGCTCTTGACTATTTTTGAAGCTAATTGTATACTTCCATCAGTTTCTTTTTCATTCACCGTTCTAGTACCTTTAGGTTAAGGCCTCATAGTTTACCTGGCAATTTTTTATCCTTAACTCATGATTTTTGTCTTTGTTATTTTTTCCTTGCAGACGACATTTGAGGATGTCTTTCCTGCCGAGGCAACAACTGTTGAGGAGTATTTACAGCAGGTAGTTTCTGAACGTCTGATTCTTTTGATGAGGATAGGTTGATTTCATGGATACTCATTTAAATCACTACTCTCATTAGAACCTTTTACAAATCCTACTTCTTAAATACTCTTGATAGTTGATACTCTAACCAGTGCTGGTAAAGTTGCCTGATAACTCATTTATCCATTATTCAGTGATGCCAAGTTTGATGACAAATTAATCGATTCCGAACCTCTTCTTTTTTTGAAAGATGAATCAATTTATTAAAGCAAAGCAGAAGCAGCAAAACAGAGAAGAAACAAAAAGAAAAGAGAAGAAAAAATAAAATACAACAAACCAGCCCCTAGGCTTGGAAACCTTGACACAAAAATTAAGTCACCCAATCCCTGAATAGCAACAAAACACTACAGCAGAACAACTTCTCTCGGTGCACTTGTTTTTTTTTTTTTTTTTTTAAGGATAACTGGGAAATATTATTAAAAAGCGAAAAACAAAAGGACAACAAGAGGGGAAGTATTCTGCTGAGGAGGCAGAACACTAGGGCCCTAGAAAAAGCAATTCAACATCCTTCACGTCCTTTACAACTCCCGCCCATTCAAAAATCAGAAATTTGGCTCTAGCCCAAATAACTTGGAAGGAAACAGATTTGTCATTAAAACATCTATTGTTTCTTTCCTCCCAGACAGACCACCAAATGGCAATAATTGCCATCCTCCAAATTCGAGACCTGACTTTGCCTAGCTTAGCCCCATGCCAGGCCGAGAGCAGATTGCAAGCAGACTTCGGATTGCACCAGTGGACGTTGAATCCAGGGAGAAATTCGGCCCAAATGTGAGAAATGAAAGGGCAGTGAACAAGGAGATCATCCACTGGTTCCTCATTACGCATACAACAAAGGCAAACGTTGACAATGTGCATGCCTCTTTTCTTCAGATTATCAATTGTTAGAATCCTGTTTTTCCCAACCAGCCAAGCAAAGCAAATGAATTTGGGAGGGGCAGCGTACTTCCAAATGAATGGGGTGGATGGGGTCTGCGAGATGTGATGGAGAGCAAGTTGGGCGTAGAAGGATCTGACCGTGAAGATGCTGCTTTTCTCCCTGGGCCAAAGAAGCTTGTCAGAAGAGGAAGGGTCAGGCATGACAGTGGAGAGGATAGCAAGGAGTTCCGCATACTCTGGGATCTCCCACTCCTGAAGGTTTTTGGAGCACTTCACGTCCCAAACTATAGTAGTGCTAGATCTGTGAAAGCATCTATCAACAGTAATATTAGGTTGGGGGCTTAATCGATAAATGATAGGGAAATGAATCTTCAACGGGACCTCCCCAAACCATGGATCTTCCCAGAACCGAATGGATTTGCCATTGCCGAGTTCGAAAATGATGCTGCCGAGCATGTCCTTTTTGGAGCGCATGATACCTTTCCAAAGAGGCGAGGCCCTGTGGACCAAGGAGTCTTTTGTCCACCAACCTCCCGGAGAAGTACCATATTTACCTTTGATAATGGAGTTCCATAGGGTGCCTCCTTCAGTTCCCAGTCTCCAGATCCACTTACCTAGAAGGACCTGATTCATAATCTTTAGGTTTTTAATGCTAGCTCCACCTTCTTGGAAGTGTTGACAGACTTCCTGCCAGTCGAGCAGGTGAAACTTTCTCTGATTATCTTTCCCACACCACATGAAGTCACGACGTAACTTGTCAATGACCCTCAACACCGAAGAGGGACATCTGAAGAGAGACAAAGTAAATGGGCAAGTTGGACAAAGCAGCTTTGATGAGGGTAAGACGCCCCCCCTATGGATAAGTATCTGCACTTCCATCTAGCAAGGAATTTCTGACACCTGTCTATGACTTTGTCCCACAAAGATTTCGGGGGAGTGCCGATGACGAGGGGGAGTCCCACAAAAGAGGAAGGGAGGGAAGCAGATTGGCACCCAATGGAGGCGGCGTAATTGGCAGACTCGGCATCCGGAAGGTTAACGCCATAAAGTTTTGATTTGGCCATATTAATTCTCAACCCAGATATAGCTTTAAAACAGCGAATAGTTGTATGAAGGTTGTCGATGTAGTCCTAGGACGCCGCAGAAAGAATAAGAGTGTCGTCGGCAAACTGAATATGGGATATTGGAGGAGATATTCCCCGCATCTTAATACCATACAGAATTCCTTCCGCCTGACCTTTCAGTAACATTTGGGATAAGGCCTCACCAATGAGTAAAAAGAGGAGAGGGGACAGTGGGTCACCCTGACGAAGACCTCTAGAACTTTTGAAGAAGCCAATGGGCGTGCCGTTGAGGAGGATGGAAAAGTGGGTAGATCCAACACAAGCATTGATCCACTTTCTCCATTTGGCACCGAAACCCATTCGAGACAACATGTATTGAAGGAAGTCCCAGTCGACATGATCGTAAGCTTTTTTGATGTCTAATTTGCAGAAAACAGCCTTCTCTCCAGATTTGTGACAGGAGTGGAGAATTTCGTTAGCAATCAGAGCGCAGTCGATGATCTATCTGCCCTTGATGAAGGCGCTCTGGTTCATAGAGATGAGACTCCCCATCACCTTAGAAAGACGGATAGAGAGGACCTTTGCTAAAATCTTGTAGGGACCCCCTATCAAACTGATAGGTTTGAAATTAGAAAACGAATTAGCACCTGCCACCTTGGGGATTAGAGGTATGAAGGTAACACCTAATCCTTTGGAAAGCCTTCCCCTATTATGGAATTCGAGAAGGAAATCCATAATGTCAGATCGGATAATATCCCAGAAAGATTGAAAGAAAGCCATCGGAAAGCCATCAGGGCCCGGGGCTTTATCCCTGCCTAACGCAAACACGGCTAAATTAACCTCTTCCTCAAAAAAAGGAGCTTCCAGGAGAGTAGCTTCCATTGCGTCCAAGGAATTGAATTGGATTGAGTCGAGGCACGGTCTGATCCATCCTTCAGAAGAGAGAAGGGATCTGAAGTGGTGAATGGCGTGGTCAACAATCTCCTGTTTGTCTTCTATGTGGACGCCATCGATTGTGATGCTGAAAATGGCCTTTGCCCGGGCCCGCATGCTGGCAATACTGTGGAAGAATTTGGTGTTCTTATCTCCTTCAGCGATCCATTTCTTTCTGGACTTCAGCTTCCAAGAGGTTTCTTCCTGCAAAGCCCTTGACGTGAGATCTTGGATAATCTGAATGCGTCTTCCCAAGGATTCAGCAGACAGCGGGGGTTCCTCAGCATCCAGATCAATGCGCTGGAGTTCTGAGAGAAGATCATCTTGTGTTTTAGAATTTTGATTAATTTATACGATGGTGACAAACAAAATACTGGGATTCTTCTGGTTGTACTCAGTACTGAACTTTGATTTTAAACTGAATGAAAACTGGTAATGCATATGTATGAAGTTCAAGGCATCTGAAGAAATTGAGAAAGATCTTTATCCATGATTTAAAAACTCAGGGATCGGAATCTAGGATGAAAAATATAAACCAAGTTGCTTAATACTGTGAATTGTTTGAATGCTTTGCTCCGCGCAAAACTCTGGTTGCGCTTTGGTTGGCTTTCTCTTTTTGAATGCTTAGAAGATCACCACCAAATTCCAGAGCTCATTGTGCTTCTCATCGCAGTTTATAACATTGGGCTGTGGATGATTTGCTGTTTCTTCTACTTCTATGTTTTTCCTCTTATTTTGGCTTGATTTTTGTGTCATCTGAGTGCTGTCCATACTAAATCTGTGATTACTGTCTGGAGTCTGGACTGCTTTTCCATCCACCAAAGCCGAAGTATCCTCAGCTGGATTTTTCGTATTTAAAGAGCCTTCTATCCAAATCCACATTTCCACTATTCCTTGACTATATGTTTTGGTGTTGGCATGGGCAAAGGGGAGAGTTTACCATTTACACCCTTTGCATTATTGTAGCATTCTTTATGAATGTGACATCCAACAAATTATCACCACTGTTCATGTTATCGAGATTCTGCGTTAACCTCCAACCCTCCTTGAACATGACCATCTCCATGTCAACCTGCCATTTGGGATCAATCATATGGAGCACCCTTTATTACCTTGCCACGTCATTTAAGACCTAGATTTTATCAGTTCACTGTGGGATTCGAAACTAACAAAGGGGCAGTGGATGACTTTTGTCCCTTTGTCTTTTCCTTCATCAATTACAGGCTGCCTAGTGTCCTGTATGGTGTGATCCTGTTTGGTAGTTCACTGTATATGGAAGTCTTTGGTCTTTCTTTCTCGCGACTTACTGGATCCACTCCTTCCACATTATCTGGGGCCATCTATGGGTTAAGGTCCTGTCTCTCGATGTCAGGATTACAAATTGCAAGCCCCATCAAAGCCGTCCTCCTATCTCTACATCAGAGTTGTCTCCAGGCCCCTCAGCATCAGCTTGGCAATTGGCAAGTGTGGCCCTCCAGTTTTGTGTCTGACGCCAGCGGGTATGGTTGCTTTGTCTTTGCCCCCAGCTCGATCTTGGCCTTGGCAAAAAAGCTCCTGTCATCAATCCAGAGCTTTATGCTTTTCCTTCACAAAACTGACTGTTTTGGATCCTTATCTGAGCAAACTCTACTCGTACCCTTGAAACCGTTTTCCAATCAACTTCCACCACCGAACCAAGACATTCACCCATAGCTACAATCGACTAAGACATACAGGTACAAGAGGGATGCTATATGTCAGGACCCGCCACTCCTAGTTATTGCTCCAATCTTCTGTTTCCAACCAAAGGATAATCCAACTGAGACTCTGAGAGGGCCTCCATATCTGCAAAGAGCCTGCCTATTTGGAGCAACATCTCCACCTCTGCAGTGCTAGAAAGTTGAGTTCATACTTTTTACTCACCCATCTTCTTACTTTTGGTTTAGGGATTGAAGTTCCCTCCTAAATGAGATCCATTGTTCCACCAAGTGGGTCAGGACTGTTTCGTTTTTGAGGATCCTGACAGCAATAGACTCCTAATACCGCTCTTTTTTTGAAGATAAAACACCACTTACTCTCCCTGGATATAATGTTGCCAATTCTTAGAGTTTGGAACACCAGTTACTCTCCCCGATTACCTCACCTTATTGTAGCGATGCTCGCTGTGAATTCATTGCCACAAACCTTTGGCACATTGAATATCCTGGCCAATTTTGGAACCCGTTCCTCCTGACGCCGATAACCCACTAACTATGAGCACACACAATGCTGAGCCCCCTGCTGCACTGGTACTGTTCATCCTGTTTTTCAGTGCCATATACGGCCTACACTTGGCTTTCTGGACCCTCAAGATGTTTCATCTCCACATACTCCATCTGTAACGTCCTGGGAATTTCCCTACTAGTCAAAGCGGGTTGACCAACCTATTTGGAGTTAGCGGACTTAGGACACTTGTGACCTAATTACCGCCCCCGGCCAAGATTATAACCATGCAAGTCCACAAGCGAGGCTAGATCAAATTATCAACCAGACCAGAGATAGACGCCAATGACCAAATTCCTCCTAAGGGTGACCCGATACACCATTTTGGTCGTAAGACGGGTATCACTAGCCCGTTGGGCCCAAAATCCTGGAAGGGCATGTACCTTTGCAGGCTTGACGCCTATCGCGAGTATCAAGTCATGACGGTGCCTGGAAATTGCTCAACTTGGGCCCACCAGCTAAGTACATCACAAGCGCAAGTGACCAGCATAATAAACCAACACTTGAGAAAGGGGCCATCACCTCATTCGGTTGAGGAATCGAGGAGTTCGGACCATTGGATGTTGGCCAGATTTGGAACATCAGTTAGGGTTATTATCTTGGCCAGATCTATACAGGCTGGGGTCCAACTGACAAGGGGACACCGTTAAATCGAAAATGGGGCTGCCAAGGCCCATCTAGGCGCCTGATCACTGGCCCGCAACGTGTTGTGGCTTATCCATTACCAGGATCCCTATCCCTAGGCACAGATTGCCTTGTGGGCCTCCCCTCATAACCCTACTAACCAAAACTGACCCATATAGGGTTAGTATGAGAGACCAAGTGCCATTAGGGCCATTTGCACCCAAACCGGAACTATAAATACTCCATTTTCTCACACCCCTCTCCCTTACACGAATTTGCTATTTGACCTAGGGGTTTTCTAAGAGAAGAAGCAAAGGAAAGAGAAGAGAAGGTGGGGAGAGTGAGGAACTAACCGAGGAGCGCTGATTACCTCTTCTTTGGACGGACTCCGTGCCACTAGTTAGTTATGCCATTTACCTTTAAATGAATTGTGAATTGTTTTGTTTCAAAGGTACATGCCCTTCCAGGATTTTGGGCCCAACGGGCTGGTGATACCCTTCTTACGATCGAAACGGTGTATCGGGTCACCCTTAGGAGGAATTTGGTCATTGACGTCTATCTCTGGTCTGGTTGATAATTTGATCTAGCCTCGCTTGTGGACTCGTATGGTTATAATCTTGGCCAGTGGCGGTAGGTAGGTCACAAGTCTCCTAAGTCCGCTAACTCCAAATAGGTTGGTCAACCCGCTTTGACTAGTACGGAAATTCGCAAGACATTACACCATCTATCTTGGTGATTGACTTTGTAGCTTCTTAACCTGAACCCATCTTGACAAAGGCCCTGCATTTCCCATAGCTTCCCTCTAGGCATCATTACCCACCCCATCGAACCAATCGTATTGATTGCATCCTCCAGACTCCCTTTCGTGGCATCCTGTGTAAGATTGGAAACAGATGAAGTAACCCAATCTTTCCAAGGTCTATAGGCGTGAGTTTGTGATTGCGTTCCTTTACTTCAGACTTTGATCCAGTTTGCGCCCTCTGACAGCATTTCTTTCCCTGGCACAGTTTTTCTTCCAATCCAGAGCTGAATTTTTCATATTTAAGCACTGCTACTCTTTTCTACCTTTATCTTGGGCTCTTGTCCATCATCATCGGATAGACCTTAAGCAGTTGAAGAATAACATGTCAGAATGAAGATGCTGCATTTCCTTCAGTTCTTCCTCAGCTTCTAACATGCTATTTTATCGTATTTCTGTTTGCATGCATTTCTGCCATATATGATATATCTTGTTGCGTAAGGTTCAAATTTAAGCAATGATTGCTAATCGGCTTGTTCATATTGTAATTTTGTAACAGCATTTACTAACTGTGTTTCAATATTTGTTTGCATCTTAGGTTCATGAAATGGCAATGGTCTCAGCTGTCCAGGAAGCGCAGAAAGATAATATAAGAAGCTTTGATGATTACATGATGAAAGTTTTGGAGGTAAATCCATTTTTTAAACCTGAACGTGGTGTGGTTTTCTTATGTTAGTCCTGATGGAAGAAGAATGCTAACACGAGTCATGTTAGTGCATGGAAATATCTCTCTACTCTACACATGTCAAATGGTTGTTTGACATGGTATCAAAGCGGAAGGTCTTGTGTTCGAATCCCGAGAGCAACAAATATGCCTCGGTGATATATTTTCCCATTGGGGGGGGGGGAGTGGTCAGGAAAATCAGGTCCGGCCCAGGGACCGGGAAATCAAGCCCGGCCTATTTATGGTGTGAGTGTCCCTCCATGCTGATCAGTATGTTCCCTTGCGGAGTTCCCACCCCGCATGTGCGGGTGGGTGTTGGAGCGATAAAGTCCCTTGATATACATTGATACACCACACTCTGACAGCTTAAGCTTTTAGAGTAAATGGTTGTTTGACAACACAATGGTGGACCACCATGTGTATGAACCATATCCAGAAAGCAAGGTGATTAGACTGTGCCTGCCATCGGATCGTTGGACCAAAGAATGGACAGTTAAAAGTTGAGCTAAGATCCACATTTACAGTTAAAACATTTGGATGAATGGAGGAGTCCAATCACCATGGTATTTGGCTCATAGCCTATTTGATGGCTCACTATGTCAGTTGTTGTGATCACAATACATATCTGGACATAGAACATCTATGATTCTATGAAACATGTGCATGGTAGCATCTCTTTGCTGGAAACATTCGTTTTCTTGTGGCCATATGATATTCTTGAAATTGTAGTGACTACTGCATGTTCTTGAAATGATCATTGCTTTGCCACTATTAATGTTTTCATTATTATCAAAGAAATGCTTGAAATTTCTAGCTGCCAGAAACTAAGTCAATGCCCTGTTTGGCAGATGCCTAAAATCATTTTGTTTAACAGCAATTATGTTTGATCTCTAACACATAATCACTGTTTACATGAACCCATTATGTATTAGAGATCAAGATATCTAATGCATAATGACGGTTAACTAAAATGAAATCCCAAGTGATTGTTAAAATGACATGTCACAAGAAACGGTGGACCGTCTATTCATGAATCATGATTTTGTGCGGGCCATGTAGGGGAGGTTCTTCAATCCCTTTCAAACTTGCAGGGTTATGCCTCAATTGATTGGGCCATTTTTTCTGGCTTGGCATGAGCCTGGTCGACTTGAGGCCCTAAAGGGAATATTTTGTGGAAACTTTCCTCTTGGCATGCTGTGGTCGATTGGGGCTGAGCATAACAACGTATCTTTCTGCAACCTGTTCAGGAGAGCCAAATTGAACATGGTTGCATGTGCCAAGTCTCTTTTGAGTGTATCTCTTTGAGTTTAGTTATTTATTTATTCTTTTTGGAATTGTGCCTTAATGTCTTGGTGTGATGATTCCTCATCATCGCCCTTCTTTGTTTTCATCTCTTCGGCTATAAAATTCAAGTTAAAAAAGAAGAAAAAAAAAAAAGAAAAAAGAAAAAAAGAAGAAGAAAAAAGAGCAGAACCAATTTGTTTCTTGCACTTCCTGCTCTCATTTGTTTATCATGTTACAGGAGGACTGGCAAAAGGAGAAGCGGGACTTTTTGCAAAGTCTAAGCCGGCTTTCATCATTACCCAGGACCAACAGCAGTTCTTTAATCACTGGAGTGTCTCGTCTTGGTCAGATGTCACCCTTGCCTGCTGTTTCTCAGGTTTCTGCTGGTCCATCTGGTATGGAGCTTATGCCTCTAGCTAACAAGTCCATCCTCGACAAAAAGGCATCTGTGTATGTTGAGGTGGTGAGGAGTCTCAATGATGCAAGAGAGCGCGGCTTAGCTTTTAAAGTAAGTAGTTATTTTTGTGCGAATGTGTAATAACAAATTTCTACTGTATGCTTCTGAACATTTATGATGTTTTGCTTGTTTGAGAGATGATTCTTAGTTGTCTGTCTTGCCTATTAATGTTTTGAGGAATTATTGGGTCTTGATGAATCATGACATGATAGTGCCCTTGGGGAGTCCTACAAGTGCCAACCAGGTTTAGCAATCCAGACTGTTGACCTGATGGGCTCCACACTGGATGTGAGATGCATAAAAAAGTAATGCAGATTGGAAGTTCTTTACCATCCATTGTTTGGCCTTATTTCTGAACTGTTGTTGTATTTTTTTTCCCTCAACTGTCTAGTTGTGGTCCACTGGTTGAAAGGTTAAGATCTTCAAATCTGGGATATCCTTGGGCATGCAACATCTATGATGGGCCCATGAATCAACTGTCTGACTCATCTAATCATGTGCCCAAACCTAATGCTTGCTTGAGACTATTATAGCACAAGAACTAGCTTGTGTCTCCTGTAAGAAGGGACATTCTCCCGTAGTCCTGTCCCCTGTAAGAAGGGTCATTCTCCCTTGGACCTCACTTTGTTCGTTCGGTAAACAACCATCTCCTTGAATCAGTGAAACCCTCTGTAGGCAATGAGTTGATGCTTCAGGTCTTGATAGTTCTTATTTTTATTTTATCGAATCACTGCTGACACGTTCCATATGCATCAATTAAATAATAACATTTATGTCTCAAAGGCTAATTAACAGATACTTGGCAGCTTCAATGCATTTCCCCTCTTTTTTAAAGTCATCATATCATATATATATATATATATATATATATATATATTCTCTTAAATAATTTCTCAGTCATATTTTCTACGTATTTAGAGAACTTGGTAGTCTAGCATCATTGACTAATCAATTAGTTTCTGGTTAGCCTGCTACAGCTTTCAGGAGTGCTTATGAAAGTATGGGCCTTGAGGCATCTGGTGCGAAATCAGTAAGCATGCAGAAGATATGGCACCTAATTCAGGTAGTTTATCCCTTTTATATGTGTAAAAATCCTTTGACAACCATCTTTAGGTAGCGTGGAAAGTAGCTTTTAATTTATTTCCTCTATCATGTTTCTCTTACCTGTATTAATCCTGTGACATTTCAAATGGTGTAACTTTTGCATTTTGTATTCGTTTCTTCGTATCAGATATTAGTTGGCGAGGATGCATCTATTCAGCATAATGTGTCGAGAAAAATGTCAATGGTTATAGGGGCAAGACGCCACCTGGAATGGGGGCATGAGAAGTACATGCTAGAGACAATCCAAAGTCACCCTTCACAGGTGAAAACGTTGTTTCTTATACATTTCAGTGTCAGTTTCTGAAGGATTTTTGCTCGCTATCATTATGCTTCTTCTTCTTCATCTTTTTATTTTATTTATTTATTAATTATTATTTTTTATACTGTTGATTTTTTATTTTTTCTCAAAACTGGATGTTGCTCAAGCTCTTGTTCATCTTAATTTAAAGCTGACGGTGTTAAGAATGGAGGGCATCCGTCTTTAACTTTCTTACTGCTTTTATTTGCACACATGGCTTTTATGTGATGGGCTGATCACTTGATATCTCATGGACACCGTTCTGTCATTATCTATTCTACTGGTGCTGGCATCATTTTGTGATGACTCTTTCTGGCTAGCTGCTATGTTTTTCCTGCTTGTTCAGTATAAAACCAACTTCTAGCTGCTGTTTTCTCCCTCCATGGCATGTGATCTCTGGAGATAGGTGTAGTACTTTATCCATTGTACCACTGATAGGTGATAGCATGTTTTATTTCATTTAAAACAATAGAAACCATTAGAGGTTAAAGATGCTATCTTGTAAAAAGGTTCAAACATCACAAATTTTGAGGTTTGCCACACACATGCACCATAGATTGGAATATTTGTATTGTATCGGCCGATATGGGTGTATTGTATCTGTATCGGCTCCATACAATACATGAATAGGGCCCTATATTCGCTGTATTGGTAACCGTTGAACTGTATTGGGCCGTATCGGCTGATACGGGCTATATTGGAACCGATATTACACACCCGTATGAGTTGGACCGATATGGGTATAAAAGGGCAGAAACGTCCCCTTTCTTTTCCCCTTTTTGATCTCTCTCTCCCTCATTTCTGATTTTTTTTTTTCAAATATACTACTTTGCTACATTTGTTGTTTTTTGTTTTTTGGGTTGTATTTTTATTAGATCTGAGTAGTTTGGTGGTTATTTTTCAAATATTATGTCTAGTTTTCAATATATATATAATATATATATATATATATATATAATATTATGTATATATTGAAACTTGAAATGTAATGTATGTCCAGGGGGATGCAAATTGATGCAAATTTCTTGGTTGCTTTAATTTCAATTTCATATGCTTAATTTCTTAGTTGATGTCTTGAGGTGATTGGTGAGTTTTTATTAAAATCTTAGAGTAATGTTTTTTAAAAGATATTATTCACATCTAAAGAAATTGGTAAGTACTAAGTATTTCTGTACTTACATTGTTACATACATGATACACCTCACCTGTCTGTCACACATATTCTCCAAGCAAGCACATACTAGTGAATAGATTAGCGAGTACTGAGTAGTGATACTTCTTGGACATATTAGACTATTAGTGATATATGATATCAAAAATTGACATTTATCAACAGTTTATATATATAAAAATCAGCACCAAAACTTACAGTAGGTCAACCTGCTAAGACACCATTCTTACCAAAGAATGGCCCCATACACCAGTGAATACATTATCAAAATACAAAAAAAGAAAAGAAAAAAAAAAGATAGATAGATTCTTGAATATCTCATTTCCCCCCTATTTTTCTGATATATATATATATATATATATATATATATATATATATATATATATATATATATATATATATATATATATTTTGCTTACAAGAAATTCTGACTGATATGGGCCAATACGGGTCCGATTCTGATACACGATGCCGTATCGTATCATTTTTCCGCGGGGCTGATTCAACAGCTGATTCCGTCATTCAGAACCATGACATGCATGGCCTGGAGTTCTATTACCTGGTGAACCTTGCTGCTGTTTTCTGCTAGTGATGGTGAATTGTCATTCATCCTGAAGTTTTCCAGAACATAGTTGGAGTTCTCTTCTCGCCTTAGGATATGTTTTGATGTCTGTAAAATGGTATTACAGGCATGGTCCTTTTGCCAGATTAATGGCAAATTTTCCATGCTAGATCTGAAATGAAATGGACATTGATTTGGAGTGGAAGAAGGGGAAAAACCCACGTACCATGTATTCCAGACCTGGTTTTCAGTCTTCATGTTTCCTTTTTGACTTTAAATGAAATGATATTAATTTGAAGTGGAAGAAGGGGAAAACCACATACCATGTACTCCAGTCCTGGTTTTCTGCATTGCCCTAAACTCACAGCAGGCACATAACCACTGGTCTGCCCAAATACTATCAAGCCAGCAAACTGCAGCTTATCCATACACATCCTTATTTTTGTTCTTTGGGAGTCTGTCTATCAACCCTATATCAGAGCAATTTCTGAGACTTGTGCTAGATATGTTAGTGTTATTCAGGATCTCTTTGGCTCACCACATAAGGGATCCTTATGCCACTCTTTCTGCTTGAAATTTTGTTTGTTCACCATCTAATTTTTCTTTAGTTCCCGTAGCATGCTGTTCTGTTTTGGCATGACTGTGTCCTCCACATTGCAGATTTCTTCTTGCTGAGGAGCAAATACATTTTCATGTAGAATCCTGTGATCTATTTCCTTTTTTGTTTTTCTTTTCAGTTTGCATTTTATTCTTGGTCATGTTTATTTTTGTTATGCTTGATCAGTGATTGGTTAGTCAGCCTTAGGTATGTGTGATTGTTCCTGTACTTGAGCAGTTGACCTAATCTGCATGTCTTTCTTCCTTTTTGCTCTTTGTTCAAATGGAAATTTTTGTAGACTGACCCTGTTGTTTAACTCATACATCTGGAAAATTTGTGTTGTGATTGTAGGCCGCTCTTGGTGGGGTTGTGGGAAACCTACAACGAGTTAGAGCATTTCTTCGGGTTTGTTTCTTGTAATTTTCTTAATTTTCTTTCAAGCATTTATGCATGATTCCTGCAAAGGCTAACTTTTTTTTATCTTTCTTATTTCCAATGTTGGTTTTGACGAAAGATACGCTTAAGGGATTATGGAGTGCTAGATTTTGATGCAGGCGATGCCCGTAGGCAACCTCCAGTTGATACAACTTGGCAACAGGTTCTTCCTACTTGACACTTCTTTCGATTAATTGGAACTTGTACCTTCCTCACTGGAAACCTTCTGTTACTTATGTGTTCTTGTATGAACGACTTCCATGTCCAATTGGTAAACATTACATTTTGTATTAATGGTCCCACACACCCATTCATGGTGACAGTGATTCCATACACGTTCAAAGTAGGGCTGTCAATGGATACCCAGAGATGCTTGGAGTATCAGACCTGATTTAACTGGATATGGATCCAGTTTTGGGCCTGATTAATACTGAATGGTCAGGTCCGCAGATTATGGTTTACTTAGAAATCAGGTCAAATATATATATATATATATATATATATATATATATATATATATATATATATATATATATATATTAGTTTTATCCTTTATTTATTTATTATTATTTTTTAAAACCATACGAAATTGATAGGCCACTGCTTTAGCATGAGAGTGGGGGAGTGGTGTGGACCTCTCAATTCCTCGGAAACTTAGGAAAAATGAAATGACAGGCTATTATATTGGGAAGTTTTCCCCTTCATCTACTTCCAGGGAGGTATGGTGTTGGAAGCTGTCTTATTCCAGGATGTTCTAAGTCAAATCCTTATATAGCTTGCTTCATGGTGGTGGTTCCTTGCTTTCCCTCTGGAGGTCTGAGGATATGATTTGACACTTTATGGGTCCTCCTAGGGTGGTCTTATTTGGTTAGCTGGTGGTTAAGAACAAGATTCTGAATATCGGCAGCCTGAGGAAAAGAAGGCTAATTGTCACGAATGTTCGCATTTGTGCCTCAAGAATGCTGAACCTGTTGATAATATGTTTATCCACTTCAAGGTTGCAACAACGGTCTGGATACGGTTTCTAAAATGAAGGCCTTATGGCATCTTTCCTTTTTGGCCGGCTATGGTTATTGTGGGGAGCACAGAATAACCACATATTTAACAGGAATGCAGCATCCAGTGGGATGGTAGTCCAGGCCAAGGGTAAAGTTATATCCTGGCTGCTTGGGCTCAATCTGTGGAGGGTTGATTTTTGGGTGATTGGGTTTCTTTGATATAATTGGGTGGCTGGCTGTTCACTTGGCTCTTCGGTTCTTTCCTATTTCTCAATCAGTTCTTAATAAAATTCCACTTACTGTTCAAAAAAAGAAAACCATATGAAGAAAGCCATACATGAGCTTTATTGCACATGCACGTGTGCTTAGCAAAGCTCATTCTTGGGCCCATGATAGTAGTCACATTGTTAAGATGATGTCATGAGCTGTAAATGTTTTGGCAGACTTGCCTTTCATGTTATTCTTCTCTTCGTCCATTCTAATAATCTCTACCACTCTATTACTTTGCCAATTACCAGCTTTACACAAGAAAAATCATCCCATTTTATGAACTGTGTTTTAATTTTCTACTAGCGTTTTCTTTCAGCCATTATTCGTTCTTGAGTTTCTAAGATTAAATATAGAAAGGCCATGCGTATTTGAAGTTGGTTCGGATATGCATAGATGCATTTAATAGTTGATATCTGTTAGACTAGCCATGGTTTTAAATATTGGCAGAAACCTGGTTGACCTGGCATTGGTAGAGAAGAAAACAAGTTGGCCCTCCTAATGCGTCTAGCCAAGTTGGAAAGATTTTGATTGAGTTGAAGTGAGTTGAATTGATTTGTACCGGTTTTGGTCCCTTGGCAAGTCTGAACCCATATTTAAAATAATGACACGAACTCTTTTCTTTTTCCGTTCTTTTCTTTCTTTCTTTCTTTTTTTGGTTTAGGATGTATTCTCAAGAAGTATTTGAGGCATGTAATATTCTGTTACTTTCTTCTACAGAAATTGCAAGGTTACTAAAATTGGTTCTGCAGGGAAGTAGATTTAGCTTTTTAATTAAATCAGTGATATCTAATCCTTCAACACTGTCATTAGGATTCCCCATTTTCATTTTTCATAGTACTGTGAACTAATTCTATAAAAGATAACTTGCTAACCAATGGGGTAAAGACACATGTTTCTTCAAAGTGAACTATTTATCTTTTGCTGAACCCTGATAACCAGTGGTTTGAAATCCATTTTTTTTTTTTTTTTTGGGGTGAAGAACAGTTGGAATTGCTAACTGAATGTGTGCTCTGAATTGAGTGGAATGTGGATAGAAAAGGTTTGAATCTATTGGGAATAAATTGAGCATATGCCACGAATTTGTTGAAATTAATTCATGAATTAGTGACCCTGTAAATTTACCAAAATAGATCTGTATATAGGTCAATAGGAGAAGTTTTCAAGTAATTGCTCTACACAGTCGGGTCACTTACAAAGCTGCTTGAGAAGGGAAACTGTGTTTGGCAGCACAAATCAATGCAGAGAGAAAGTACCAATACTTCCTTTTGGCACCTCCCATCCTTCAACTCAATGGAATTATACATTTGTTATTGTATTTTTGTAAACAATACCTCTTCCCTTGTAATTTAAGGAAACATCTGTATTTGCAGAATGATTTTGTGGTGAGACTTTGATCGATTTTCTTTTGATTATTTACAGATCTATTTTTGCCTGAGAACTGGCTATTACGATGAAGCAAGAAATGTTGCCCAATCATCTCGCGTCGCACACCAATTCGCCCCTCAGGTATGCACTGTCCAACCTCACATGCGGATGCCTTTTGTAGTCATGAAACTTAATACATAGTTTTGGCACAGCTTGCAGAGTGGATTATGACTGGAGGCATGGTATCACTAGAGACTGCAGCTGCGGCTGCGGAAGAATGTGAAAAAATGTTAAGGATGGGTGATCGAGCAGGTCGAACTGGGTATGACAAGAAGAAGTTGCTACTTTATGCTATGATATCTGGTTGTCGCCGTCAGATAGACCGGTTGCTTAGAGATTTGCCAACGCTTTTCACTACTATAGAGGATTTCTTATGGTTCAAATTGTCAGCAGTGCGGGACTGTCCTGCTGGATCCTCTTCTGTCATCCTGAATGAGGGATTGGTGCCGTACACTTTAGATGATCTTCAGGTTTACTTGAACAAGTTCGAGCCATCATACTATACAAAAAATGGAAAAGACCCTTTGGTCTACCCTTATGTGTTACTTTTGAGCATTCAACTACTGCCAGCAGTCCTACATTTGTCCAAGGAAACAGCAGATGAAGGATACAATATCGATGCTGTACATATTGCAGTCGTGTTGGCAGACCATGGAGTCCTCTCTGAAGGCAGTGGGGCTGGACAGAAGCTAGGGGCAATGGATGCTTTTGCTGAAGCCACTAGTATGATTCGGCAGTATGGTTCAGTGTACTTGCGTCTAGGTAATCTTTCTCCAGCACTGGAATATTTTGCCCAAGCTGCTGCTGCAATGGGCGGTGGGCAGTTGTCATGGATTGGAAGAGGGAGCATCAAGCTTGATGTTGAAACAACTCCTCACTGAGATTTTGTTAAGGGATGGTGGTATTTCCCTTTTGCTTGGTTCAAGAGGTGCTGGAGAAGAAGGTGCACTGAGAAGATTCTTCACTGACAGGACAACGCAGCAGCAATTTTTGCTTGAAGCTGCTCGCCAGTGTCAGGAAGCTGGGTTCTATGACAAAGTAAGCTTTCTCTTACTGTCATCATCTTACATTGTTTTCAGTTCACAGTTGTTTTCATTTTATGTCAAACTTTCGGGTTACTGTTGAATGGAGAAATTTAATTGCTTGAGCAGATGACTTCTTGCTGCATGTTTGTTTTTGCTGTTAAAGTGCAGGGTACAGCTCTTGTTGTTTGGATGTCCACTGTTGAAGACATTATTTTTAAAATTAAGTGCATAGTGTTGGAATGGGTTGCTTATGTTAAAGCAGCAAAGTCTGCTGACCTTCCCACCTTTTTTTGTGTAATTTCGTGCTGTGTTCTTTTCCTTTGCCTTTCAGTGGATTTTCTAACAAATTTCATGTTACAAGTGGAAGCCATTGTGTGTGTGTAATGATCAGATAATCCAATCCATTGATCCGTAGTCCCTCGAGCGGATGGGCCGTGGAATAATCTCCTTAATGGGATGACCAAACCCTTAAATTGGTGGCGTGCAGCTAGATTATGGTATGAGTCCAGATCAATCGTTTGGAATGCTGAACCATGAGCCCCATTTTTACAAACTGAAAAATCTGAGAATACTTTGCATATCTTTGTGTCAAGACTCAAGATTGTAGAAGATTGATCTGTAGAAGATTGATTTTGGTGTGTGAACTGGAACATCATAAAATAGTGGTATCTGAAGACTATAATACTTGACACTTCCAGTATGGGCTGGTCATGTTGGAACTTAATCTTACGTTGACAACTACATGCTCATGAATAGGAGCATTTAATGCAAATCCATTGTTAATGAGCTGGGCCCTGTGGTGGATGGAGCATTGCCTGAAAATGACGCTGAACAGAGGATCCTAACTCTCCGACTGGTGGAACATCAAATGGATGGTTAAAATGATGTGGCCTGCAATCCAAATTTGATGGGAAAAGTAAGACAGTTAAGATTGCCCAATCAGTCTGATTTTGGGGCTATTCTCCATCTGTGGTGGTGCTCAGGATTTGGACAGTCTGGATTCATGTGCATGTACACCATGTATATGGTAGGTGAGTTGCTTCAGCATAGTGACATTGACCCACCCAAAAAGATCCTTGTTATTGGTTCATCAACTTGTTTTCTGTTTGACATCTTGAAATTAGGACCCTTTTTTTTTTTTTTTTTTTTTTTTTTTTTTTTTTACTTTTTCTTTTTCTTTTTTGTAATATTTTAAGGTTTCTGTTATATTGCTCTTGTGCAAGTTTTCTTTCAAGCTGTTGGTTTTGTGGTTACTCTAGAATCCTATATGCTTGTTTGTTGTTCTCACTATGGGACTTCTTAGTCTGTAGAAATCCAAAAGCGAGTGGGAGCTTTTGCGATGGCTCTGGAGACAATTAACAAGTGCCTCTCAGAAGCTATTTGTGCTCTATTACGTGGTAGATTGGATGGTGACAGCCGGACTGCTGGATTCGTTCATTCTGGGAATGCGATATTGGAGACATACAAATATACAGCTGAAGCCAGGTCACCTCTTATTAATCATGCATTCTGTTTGTTGATTGCTTTATGCATGGTGAAGTCATTATTGAAAATTTGACCAAATGCATTAATACAATTTTTAAAAAAAGGTATGTGTTAGCATGCAACTGGTTGCATGCCTGTTCATGTTCATTCATCTGGTTTCTGTGACTTTTACCCTTATGAAGACTTTGCAGATATTAGTCTACATGTTCAAAATATAATATTGATTAGTTTGCACTGATAATCATAATGCTGAGGTAAGCTGGGATGTGCGGAGGATCTATTCTCCATTATGGTTGAAACATTTTGGGTCATGCAAAGGACAACCCCGAAATGCTGATGCTTCTGTTGCTGCCATATTGAGATGCACATGCATGCATGTGTGTTTGCGTGCATGGGTTCTTGTGTGCGTGCTTATCTGTGTTGTGTTTTTAATATGCATAGTGTGTGTTCCGCCATTACAAATAACTACAAGATCTGCAAATAGGTTCCTATTGGTGCTTGGAATCCATATTTCCTTTGCCTATTTATTCTGTTTTCCATTTATATCAGAATGTTTGGGAGTTTAGAACTGAGTTTAGTGTTGCCTTTCTATGTTTACGAACATGCACTGCACCATGACCATGTAACTTTAGCTTAGCTTCTTGAATTATCTTTCAGTGAAGGGCTTTTGTTTTTGAGCCATTGATCATTTTCTTGATTTTCATGTGCAGCCTTCAAGAAAGGGAACATATTTCTGAACAAGAAACAGTATTAAGACAACTTGAGGCAATATTGTTTGTCCACAAGTTAGCTAGAACAGGCCATTATGCAGATGCTCTGAGGGAGATTACCAAGCTCTCATTCCTTCCATTAGATCCACGAGCACCCGATGTCACCAGTGACGTTTTCCAGAGTTTATCTCCTCATGTCCAAGCATGCGTTCCGGATCTTCTTAAGGTTTCTATTAGTTGTTTGGACAACGTTACGGATTCTGATGGCACACTACGTGCCCTGAGAACTAAGGTATGTTGTATTTGTCAATGGTTACCATTATTTCTGATTTTATATTGTATTCCTGATCTGGGTTTTCTATCTTTTTGCCAAAAGAAAATGCTCGCAGCAACTCTTTGATTACTGTTTTTGCAATTGCTTCTTGTCTGCAAGATCAAGGTATATTTGCTAAATGGACAACCTAATAGAGCTCTGATTGAGTATTGTTGAGTCCTGATGCGTTAGGAAATGTAGAGATCTGATGTTCCGTATAAAAGGGGCCATGGTTTGTGATCTAGGTTTGATCACCATGGGTGGGGATGCCCCAAAACTCTTCCAGATCAAAGTATCCCAGCAGGCACCTTCTTTTGTAAATTTAATTTTTAACGCTTTCCGCTGTTTTATACTTCTCTGAAATGCCTATCTGGAGTCCACTAATTGATGGGTCAGGTTCCTCTATACTGGGATTTTGGGGAAACCTCCAACATTGGGCTCACTAGTTCAACAGTGTGGATCACGGGGATGTAGGTCCCATTGCATATATTGTGGTGGTATGAAGACATTTTACATTTCGTGACGCATCAGGACTTGGTAATTCCTCTCATTTGTTTTAAACTCAACATAAAAAATCAAGGTGGAGAGCACATTGCTTTCGCTGGTCAACAATCACCAACCCAATAGTTTGTGTGGGTTCACACGCTGCTGTGAGACAACTGGCTGTGTAGCAGGCTGGCATCTTGATTTGATGAGGCAGAACACAAAAGCTGATAAAACTGGATGTTGAAAGGACTGTAACTATACCATGAAAGCGATAAGAGAAAACTTGCTAGGAAATAAAATGAAGCGAAGATGGAAATAAATTCACTAGGAATTGAAAGCAAGCGATAAAGTAAATAAAATTTGGTAGCATTCAGAGGAAATCAATATAAATCTGCTCTTCCGCTTTTTCAATAAAATTGAGTGGATTCTATATAAAAAAAAGAAAGTAAATTGAACCCATCCAACTAAAAGGCACAAGCTTTGTTCTTTTTGCTTCTCTGTCCTTTTGTTCGGGTTCTAACATTTTAAGAGAATGGCCGATTTTCATAAACCTACTATTTCTTGTGATGATTATCCACGATCTTCGATGTTTTGTTAATCAATTATTTGTTAGTTTATATTACTAGTAATTTATTTCTATAATTTTCTATGTTTGTCTTTCATGTCTTGGTCATTTTTTACTATTTTTTTTTCTTCTAATTTTATTTAATTAAAATGTTATTTATTTCACCATGTTTAGATCTCCGGAGTTTGCTGTGTTGGTTTGTTTAGGTCACTTTGACACTTGGCACCTGTGCCGCGTGTCTAGGTAATGCTGCTCCTTTGGTTGGGATCTTTAGTGTTGTCTATTGTTCGTAGTATTGGTATCGTTACAAGTATTGCTGGCTGGGGATAGGAAACATGTATTGATATCGCCGGTAAATGGTGGGTTTTTTCAGTGAAACTTTGCGAGATGCTAAAATATACATATTTGCATATTTTAGAATAAAAAAATTGCAAAAAGAACTATACAAAATAAATTTTCCATTTCATAGGCGCGTAAAGCATGTGCTCTCAGCAATATTGTAGCCAAAATGAGTTCATTTCATACCAATAATATCATTAAAAACACAATAATCACTTAAAATTGTTTCTAAATCAAAACAAAAGTCTTACATCCCAGCATGCATGCATGCATACATACATACATACATCCATACATGTCTATCCATACATACATACGCACATATATTAATACATCCATCTGTCCATCTATACGTGCATCCAACATCCATCCATCACATCCATCATGCATATATATATATATATATATATACATGATGCATCCATGCTTACATAGATACGCAAATACAAGACCCATGCATTCATACATGCATACACTAATACATCTATCTATCCATGCATCTATACATTCATACATGTCTATCTGTCCATCCATCCACCCATGCATACACTAATACATCCATCCATCCATCCATACACTAATACATCCATCCATCCATGCATGCATGCAAACGCTAATGATCCATCCATATGTGCACAACAAATCCATCCATCCATTCATAACACATACATTCATCTATCCATCAATGTACACATCCACACATACAGATATCAACATCCATCCATCCATACATAGGTGGTTACGAAAATAAAATAATTACTATTTAAAAGTCAAAGATTTTTGTAATTATATATGTATATTTTTCATAATTTTTAAAAATCCGAAAAATAATTGTTTATTAAAAATCGAAACAAATCACTTAACAACATTCATCTATGAAGAGAAAAAAATAATATGTTTTTCATGAACCAGTATCATTTTTTTAAATAAATAAAACAGTTTTTTTTTTTCCAAAATTTTAAATAATTAAAAAAGTTCAAAATGGAAGAGGAGTGGTTGAAATCCACTTGCCAACCAGATCCTCAAAAAAATTGATTTTTTCTTTTTCTGATTTTCATAGTAGTTACACACATTTTCCCTCTCGATTTTTCTCCCAAAATTAGGGACTTGATTCACAAAAAAAGAAAAGAAGGAGAGTGGTCCAAAATCCACACCCCAAGCAGATCCCAGAAAAATTTCTAAAAATAAAAATAAAAAAATAATATTATTATTATTTTCACAATATTTTCCAATGTTTTCGTCGATTTTCCTCTCAAAAGTAGGGATTTGATTCACAGAAACTGGAGATGAGTGGTTGAAATCCACTCCCCAATTAGATCCCCCAAAAAAATTCTAATTCAATTTTTTTTTTTTTTTTTTGAAATTTTCCAATTTTCGCAATTTCAGCTCACCAAGCTTCTGATCTGCATTCTCCCCCAAATTGGAGATTCAATCTACATGGTATGGAGATGAGGTGCCGAAATCCCCACTCCAACCTAGATCTAAAAAATTGGAGAAAATCTCATTTTTATTTTTTAAAATTTTATTTTCCCCCTTCTTTTTCTGATTCATGCACGCATGCTGCCTGTTGAAATAGGGGCATGGGATATTGCCAAAAGTATTGGTGCATGGGATTTTCGCACTCGAATAAATGGCAATATCTTGGCAATATTGATACACAGGAAAATACTGCCGATATATCATTGAGATATCATTGGTACCTGCAAACAATATTGTTGAAACATGGAACACTTGTGTTGTCTAGACTTTCTTTTCTATTATTGCTGTTCATGGCATAGCGTCCCCCGACCTTTGCATATGCATACTTTGTTTTGCTTTTGTAGATTATAGATTGTGTTTTTTACATATCAAGATCAGGTTCTATGAGTATCATGTTCCTTGTTATATGTGAACCAATGGGCTTGGCCATTGAACCATATGCCTCACAAAATGAATACCCAAGGATCCTATGCGTCCATGGAACAGATCATGCACTCGCAAGATTTTATCATAAGTACTAAAGCATGGAGAAGTTATAAACACTACTGAAAGTTGGAGGGATGATTCGGTGCTGTGCACGACACCAAACTATGGTGCTGGGAAGTCTCCCCTAGTGTACACGTGGCATGTACTCAACTCTGAAACATCCAAATAGTGGGTCTGTGTTAAATGGATTGTAACCCAAAATTTACAAGTATGATCTAACTGGTGAACATCTAATGGATGTTAAATTGAAGTACTTTAACCGTCCAAATTCAAGAAACAAATGTGGAATAAGTAGAGGTCCCGATTGCCTAATTGATCTCATTTTGGTGATACGACCAATCTACAATGGATCACACTATATAGGTGGTTCGGATTTGATGTATGTTCCACATGCACCAAGGTTTAAAGTATCATCTGAAAACTGGTATATATTGCTCGATATGGACAGGTTTTATCCATGAAGCAATACAGCCAACATTGGCCCATAGTGCTAGATAAGCTTGATTACAGTTGTTACCAAATGGTACGCTGAAACTGATTTTCAAACCTAGACATGCACGCTAGGGGAGACTCCCAACACTAGCTATGGCATAACACCCAGTGCCCTTTTGGGTCCCCATGAAGTTATTGCAATGTAGATTTTACCATCTCAAACCAGGTTTGTTCTAGCATCCCCTGTGCTGTCCATGCTTTCAATGATGTATGATTCTTCTGGCCTTGTAGATTGCAAACTTTGTGGCGAACAACATGACCAGGAATTGGCCTCATGACTTGTATGCAAAGGTTGCCCGAAGCATATGAAGCAGTCATTTTCAGGTTGAAATGCACATATCAAACAGCTCATGCATGGAGGTACATGTATCTTACCCGTTCACCTCGTTTCTGTCAGTTTAACATGTGTGGGTGCCCCTGAAAGCATGTGATGTACCTTTTTTTTTTTAATTTCATTCTGATGATCATGGAAGGTAAGTAGATTTTCCTAATGTTTTCCAAGAACGTCTAAAATACAAGAGTTTTTTTTCATCTCGTTTTGGTAGTTTAGATAGGCCCAGGCAACACTCTGCCCAAATCAATTGAAATTAGGGTCAGACCACTTTGATAGTTCCTCACCATTTAAAAAATGGCAGTGACTCTTCAACCGCACATATGGTATCAGTTTATGGCATCACAGACCGTGCAAATTGCTGATTCAATTGCGGATGGAGCAAAACTTAAAATGCACTGTGAAGATGATAGTAGCTGGCTGATTTGGCCCTTGGAATTTGGATGATTCTCTATTTTACTTCTACCCATCCACTTGTTAAGCATCATTTGGATGGTTAGGTGTTCTCGGTAAGTGTGACTTTGGTAGGGGGTGTTCGGGAAGGTAAGAACCTCTGGAGATCAAAACAATTCCAAATGATTAACCTGCAATAGTTTTCTTCCTCTATTGGGCTTTGAAATGAAAAGACAGCGTGCAAATACGTTTCCCTTTTTCAAGTTTTTCCAAGAGAATCATGGAATTCATTGTCGTCTAAAAGTGGTGTTAAAATGATTTCCAAGCCGAAAACAAAGTGATCCAACTTGTTTGGTTTCTGTTGGTGAGTCTTCCTCAAAAAATTACACTCCAACCAACAGAAAATCTTACTCTTGGAATCCATAGTATTCCATATCTACGTTTTGGCATTCCTCCCTCTAAGAGGAAAAGCAGCTTAACATTCATCCTTTTAGGTTAAAAAAAAAGGTCCATGCAATTTCTTTTTCTTGTGTTTAACTGGATGCACATAGCCCAAAATTGAACTAATTGAACAATCCAAAGCATCCAACAGCGAACATTTTTCTCATCAAGTTTGGATTCTTGACAGTTTTTATTTTTGGCCGTCCATTTTTATTAATGGTTGGCCAGCTAGTGTGATTGTAACGGGGCCAATAACATGGATGGTCCAGATTGACAAATGCATGCATGCTGTATAAGTGGATGTCCATGCAAGTATGACTTACATGCTATGGCGCCATGTAGTTTATCATGCCATGGGGTTGACCGGTCGTTACTTTTTATTTTAGTTATCAGAAATATATCAATGTTTAATCGATTTTTTGTTGGACTCACCAAATTGTATATGCTTGGATCACTGTCTTTTGGAGGTGTGCCTTATGAAACCAATGTGAATTTTATTCATTGATAATACGACTGGATTAAATGAAGGGCGTTCCTCTGGTTGTCTTTGGGAACGTAAGGGTATAAAAAAACAGTCACTGACCAAGGAAGAGTTGTGGGCCATGGATCTTAGGACTTCATTATGTCACAACTTAGCAGGTTTAGGACAAACCCGTGGTTATTATCATTATGGTGTGGTTGTCTTGCATAAGGAGATTGATGATGAGTTCAGATAAATGGCCTCCACCATCAGACATGATGATCTATGGGTATGCCTTTACCCTACCCCACATCTACATGCGTGACATGGGAGTAGGTCATAGTTTTGGTCCTGTTGGGCCCTTGCAATGGTGGATTTAGTTTTAAGTCTTTAGACCGGGATGCCCATCATGCCTGGACTATGATAGGCTTAAGCATTTACTAGCTTTGATTAATCCTTTAGGCCTGAAGACCTATAGGGAGTTTAGGGTCTTGATTACATGTGTTTTGACTCACTTTACCAAGTCTTCATGTTGCCAACAAAAGGAGATATAGTAGGGCACATCCATCAAGATCTGGCTGAGACTTGCATGGTCCAAATGACCCGTGCTTAGAGAGTATCCATATCATTACGTATATTAATGACTGGGGATACAGAAATGTGCATCGATATCATGAATATTCAGAAAAAAATATTGTTGTTTAAGGGAAACATTGAGGAAATGTTGGGAAAAAAATGTGAATTTTTTAAGTAAAACTTTAGGAGATGTTAAAAGGCACATGTTTAAACATACAGGAATCAAAATATTGCAAAAAACTATACATAATAGTATTTCATTTCACAATAACCATGTGTTGTCGAAAAAATCACTATAAATTAAGTATAAAAATTTGTAACCAATCAATTGATTAGCCAACTCAACTCTCTCTCTCTCTCTCTCTCTCTATATATATATATATATATATATATATATATATATATATATATATATATAATGCCTCCATTTTTTAACAAGGAAGAACACATTTTTCAATATAAAAATGAAAAATAATAATCTGAATTTCCCTTTTTATTTTTATTTTTTCACTTTTCAATTTTCATATACATGTTTTTTGTTTGCCACAAATCCATGTGAATGCATGAGAAATCTCCGCTGCAATCTATGCTAACATTTGAAAAAAAAGAGACTTTTATAAAATTTCCATTATTTTTAGGTTTTGACCCATGTTTGTTTTAAGTTGAGATTTTCCCCAAAATCTAAACTCAATAAAAACTAAGACTTAAGAGTGATTGAAATCACCTAAAGAACAAAATTCTTTAAAAAACTCCAAAATAAGATTTTTTGGATTTCTGATTTTTTTTTTGGGGTGAAGTTTTGCCTTTTTAAGGATGTTTCCCTGTTGTTAGAGATATTATCGCTAATATCTGGAATATTATCGATACGAGGGAACTTTTGTAGGGATTCTTTTCAAAGTACCTTTGGTATTGATAATGTCGCTAGCTATCGCCTATATTATTGAAAATATCAATGATATCTGGAAATTTTTACACTAGCACTTTTGATATCTCTAACCCAGTGATACCAATAATCTCTGATGTTATCAATAATATCACTGATATGTAGAATACTGTATGGTGCTAAAGTACCATAATTGGTGTCTTAGTGAAATCATAATTCATCTTTATATACCTTAATTCATCCTTATATATAAATCTATTCTAGAGGGAAGGGAATACAAAAGAGAGCCTTGGCGTCCTCACTCGCTGGGCGTCACCTGCAGAGAGAGAGAGAGAGAGAGAGAGAGAGAGAGAGAGAGAGAGAGAGAGAATCATCCATACATGTCCACATGTGTGGGGTCCACTGAGTGGATGACTATGTATATCTCTTTTGGCCTTACTGGCTGACATGTGCCTCCCATGCTCTGAGATTGAACAAACGACATTAGCAAAATAACAAATTTTCAATAGCATCGATTAGGTAATCCTAGTTGTACCTTAAAAAAAGAAATCCTAGTTGTAGGTTTTATGGTTTTGATTCTTAAAAAACTTGAGAATATCTGAAGGGAGGATTCATTGGATTTTAATTTTTAAATTCTATTTTTTACAGCTACTGGTAGACCGAATTGATTACAAGGTGTGAGACTCATTTTGGATGGGACACCCCATAATCTCCTACAGAAGGTATCAACTCTCTGAATTGGCCCTCGTTAAAAGTAACGAGGGCCTCTTACTTCAGATCGCTGGGTTTAGTTGGTGAGGGTCTCTTCGGTTGAGCTGCTAGAGACCTGTGTGTGTGAGTGATATGAGGATAGCTCCCGGGTCGTTTTACCTTTGTAAACCTTACTACAACTGTATACAAGTCGAACCGAGTCGAGCTTGGCTCGGCTCGGCTCGGCCAGTAGGCCCTGACTGGACTGCTCAGCTCAACTCGGTCAGCAGCTCAAGCTCGAGTTTAGGTTTTAGAGTTTATATATATAATTTATTTAAATATATTAATATATACAAGATATTTATATTAAGTGAACTGATCCGAGTTGAATCGGTTCGAACGGAGTCAAGTTCTGAGCCGAGCCGAGCCGAGGTTGGTATAGTTCCGACTCAGTTCAAAAAATTAGCTTGACTCGGCTCAAACCTAATTTCAAGCCAAGTTGAGTCGAGCTTTTCTGAGTCGAGTCAAGTGAGTTAACCAAGCTAACTTGGTTCATGTACAGCTCTACTACCTTGTTAGTAAACAAGGTTTTAAAAAAGAGAGAAAAAGAAACAAAACACAGAGAAGATGTCGACCTCTTTTGCAGTCCGGCTAGATCAATGGCTTAAATTCAACCAACAAAAATTTCCACACTATTTCTATCGCAAGACTCTGATCAGAGTCGACGCAATGACACTTAGAAAATACTATGAATTTCGCACGTGATATGTGAGTAATTCAAATTAAACTATCTAAACCATGGACCTCAGTTTAGATATATCATGAACCAGATAACTAGCGGACTGGTGGACATTTTTATTGGACGGATAAGCATGGAAAATATTTAGTGGTCCTATTTCAACAATTTAGTTTCTACAAATAAATGATTATGATTTCTCATCCAATTTGATTTTGGGATTGTTACTAACAACAATGGTTTCATAATTAATTGTGGGATTTTTACATGGCAACCGTAAATTCCATAATTTAATCAGTTTAATTTGGGTTAATTATATCACATTTACAATTTATTAGGGCCGGCATATTAATCATCATGCTATACCAGAGTATCAAATAACTCTACATTGACGGAAAAAAGGTCACTCTTTAAGTCAAGAGAAGGGGATTGCATCCTATCCCTGCCTAATGCGTCCAGGTAAGGGATATGGTCCCACCGTGATGTATGGATTTTATCCACGCTGCCATCCATTTTTTCAGATCATTTTAGGTCATGAATCCAAAAATTTGGCAGGTGGACCGCACCACAGGAAGCAGTGACAATAATGAAACTCACTGTTGAAACTTTACTTTCAACTTTACCAGTGGCCACTGTGATGTTTATTTGCCATCCAACTTATTTATAAGTTCATATAGACCTGGATGAAAGGAAAACACATACGTCAGATTGATCCAAAACTAGAGCTGTATACGAACCAAGTTAGCTTGGTTAACTCGCTTGAATTGACTCGAAAAGGCTTGATTCGACTCGGTTTGAAATCGTGTTTGAGCCTGGTTGAGCTGATTTTTGGAGCTTGAAAAAATTTCGAGCCGAGCTCGAATCGACTCGGATCGAACCTCAACTCGAATTGAACCAGTTCGGTGACTCCGTTGTTTTGATATTGATGTTGCTCCCCAAATGTTTGATGAAATGGCTCAACGAAGTGTCGGGTGGTGGCGAGGTAGGTATAGATATGAAACAAATACCCTTGCATCTTAATTTTGATGCTGCCTATTGTGTTTGATGAAATACAACAAACACCCTTGCATCTTGATTTTAATGCAGCCCTACTGTGTTTGATGAAATACATGTAAATTGTTGCTTCTGTTTTACATATTGTGAGAAACTGAAGGTATATTCCATGTGTTTGAGAAAATGCTGCATATGCTCGAACTCAGTCCGAATTGGCACGAGTTGCTAACCGAGCTGGCTAGTCAGGCTTGAGGATCGAGCTGAGCTGAGTTTGAGCTAAGGTCAGATAGTAGCCGAGCTGAGCCAAGCTGTGCCAAGCTCGACTCGGTTCCACCTGCGTATAGCTCTATCCAAAACTTATGCTGCTCATAATAAGTTTTTAATGGTGGGAGTTCAATCCCTATGTGATCGACTTGAGCCTTATATCTGCCTCATTTTTGGGTTCATATCCTAAAATGATACGAAAAATGTATGGGCGGCTTAAATAAAACCCATACATCACGGTGGGCCCCACAGATCCCGGCGTGGACGGATCATCCTCCAGGTGGGGGCAGTACGCAATCCGCTTCCTAAGTCGAGCGAATATAGTACAATGGAATTTAAATAAATGCCCGTCTCCATCCATCGTATTTAAACAAATATCAGTCTCCATCCATCGGGGCACCAGATTACTACATTTGACATTCGTCTCCACAGCTCCTGTGTGGGCCCTGGGGTAGTGATGCATTAATCAGATCCGTCCACTTAAGTAGCAGCTATCATGCATGGCCTATGTTTCAAGAACGGGGAGATTGAGATCATAGCATCCATCAATTTTCTTCTTTTCTCATACCGAATGTTGACAGTTAAACTGGTTATATTTCCACTCTTGCTTTGATGTCCATTTGTCCAAATCTTCCCCATCCACAGTATAAAAAACTAGATGAACGGTCCTGATTGATATGCCACGCTTCCACCTGCGGCGTGGAGAGAGCTGTACCATATTCCGGTACTACTAGTTCACTGGCTCTACCGAGACTTTCACGAAATTTGTTGCAACCGAAAACACCCAAAAGCTTCCACTTTTGGTGCGTTTGGACAGAAATTGAATTAAAATTGTAGTCTAATAAAAGCGAGAAAACCAAATCGTGATTTCTGTCGTCATTTACATCAATGATTGGCTCCAAATAGCAATCATGTTACTCCCAACTTGCATTACAAACAAAATCAACTGTACATCCAAACGCAGCTTCTGCGTTTCCTGTTTCCCACATTCCCTGAAGATCTCCTGGCACAAAAATCAGGCCAATCCATTGATCAGGTGGGCCACAATCTTAGAAACAAAGGACAATCAAGGGAGCAGATTGTCAGTGTGGGGTCCACAGATGTCCTTCACAAATCCATTTGGTCCATCTGTTTTGAAAGACCAGATAGGAGAGGATCCAAAACTCAGGTGGGCTACACCAGCAAAACAGTACCATCAGCAACGTCCACCGTTGAAACCTTCCTGGAGCTGACCATGATGTTTATATGCCATCCAAACTGTTCATAGAATTATTACTACTTAGATAAACTGCAGAAACAAATATAATCTTGATACAAAACTTCTGTGCCCACCAGGAGTTCAATCCCCACTGTTTCATGTGGTATGGCCCACATGAGTTTTGGATCTGCCTGATTTTTTGGAATCTTGTCCTATTGCAGTCTTTCAAAACAGATGGACGGAATGGATTTGTCATGGACATCTCTATGGGCCCCACAAACAACACACAATGCCACTTTTGCAGATAATGGAGATAATGGAAAATGAAAATGATTTCACCCAAACACAACCTAATGAAGCGGAAGTGAACCGAAGGTTTGAGGCTTACAATCAAAGCAAAAGCCATTTTGTGGGTTATGGTTGGGTTTTGATTATATGGCATAAATTTACATATGCTAGAGGCAAACAATCACTCTATTAACAATGATTTCTTTCAATTTTTATTATTATTATTTTTTTTCCTTTTTCTTTTAGTAGAGGCCGAGGTATTGCAGATTAATGGAAAATGAAAATGAGTGACATCCAAACACACCCTAATGAAGTGGAGAAAACCAAATTGTAATTTCTTTACCATTCATTTCAGGGTGTTTTTAAGTTCAAATAGGTACCGTGCTAACCTTCAACTTGACTCGGTGGAATAACAGCAAGTGGAGGGTCCGCTCTTCCCTACATATACTGGGAAACATCATTAGTTTTTGTGATTCCCCCATTTTTGGGCTCATGCTCTAGAATGATATGAAAAAGTTGATGGATGGTGTGGATCTAACATATAAATTATGGTGGGCTCAAAGAAGGGCCCCAAGTTAAAAGTTGGGATGTGCATAACGCAAGGGAGAAAATCTCTCTAGCAAAGGACAATTTTGGATTAAAATAAAAATAAAAATTCATGGAGTGCATTCTTGATTCCCCATTAAGCTAGACTCCCATCACGGAAAAATTTCAACATAAAATGGTGGAGCGCTTTCCTTCTTCTACGTTAACAAACACCATTAAACATGGAACATTTTCCGAATTCCGCGTTAAGTACAAAAATTCAGCATTAACAAACAGGCCCTAAATCTTTGTAATTCAGTGTTTCTTCCGCATCCAAATGCAAACCCCATCTTGACGAAAAATGCCAAGGGGTTGTTCATATGCCTGTAAAGTCATTAAGTTGTAATCCTGTAAAGTGTTTATATGCGGTTCTGTTTGACTTCAAGTTGTAATATGATTATAGGGAAATAATTGTCTGTGCTTGGATAACTTGAAATTTATTTACAACCTTTATTTAGATATTTGCTAACAACATAGCTTGGAGTGATAAATCCTTCGAAAGTAATTAAAGGACATATAAAGTTTTTATGTAAGATAGATCATTCGGATAAGCTCAAATCAATAAAGTATGCGGTCGATTTTTACAATAAAAAATTTATTTGGTGGGCCACAAAAGTGGACTTATTAATTCAAACGCAATACTAAGATTTGACAACATCCCAATGTATGAGAAGTTTCAACCCTAGCAACGGTAATAAAAAGAGTGAGAGAGGTTTGCCTCTTTTTTTTTTTCTTCTTCATCTTCTTCTTTCGTTTTGGGTCCTTACAACTATTGGAAGATGATCGCAACTCTCTCTACTTTGAAAATTTTCAAAAATTATAACTGTTGCCTGAAATCCATTTGCCTATAATCTGAAACATGATTTTTCTCATGTTTCAGATTACGGATTACAATATGCAATCTGATTACAGGCAGATATACCCCCATCCAAATGGCCCCTGTAATCTGATTACCTGTAAACAGATTCCTACTTAAGCACTTTACAGGCATCCAAACAACCCGTAATTCAACTACTGACAAAAAAAAAAAAAAAAAATCACTATTGCACCATCATAGTAGGGAAATAACTTCAGTGCCGATCTTGGCTTGCATGTCATTTGTTACACTTTGAAGGAAGACAATGTTAGAGAGTTCTAGATTTCGGATGAGTTTCATTTTTTTTGCCGTGGAAACTAATCAGGTACCCGACACCCTGTCATGAAAAATGGTGTTTGGGGATGAGAGATTCTGTGTTTAATGGTTTTACTTGAGAAATAGAGGCAAGGAATGGCATCTGGAAGTTGTGATTAGTCATGACGCAGATGCTGAGTTGAAGCATATAAGTGTATGGTTCCTCCATTGGGTTGGCTAGAATTTCAACGCTAAGAGTAGAGATACTCCGAACTGCTAGAAAGAGGAGTTTGCAAATCTAATGGCTAATTACTTCCTTTCATGGAAGATTTTCACTGAACTTAAGAGATTTTCCAAAAACCCAATTTGGCTCAAGAGGTTTACAGCTCACACGCCCTTTTGGAACGTGCGTCCAAACAGGCCCTAATGCAGCATGCTGTTGGACAGTCTGTCCATCTAGTTTCCCTATCCATGGATGGGGCAGTAGAAAATCACACCAAATGGACGTTCCTAGCCTTTGTTTCTTTCCTATCGATGTTGACTGCTAACCCTTTTCATTTTTACCATCCACCTACTTACTGTATTTTCTACCACAGCCATCCACTGATAGGACCCCTAAATCAATGGCTGGGTCCACTTCCACACCTGCAGATGCTCCCATGCAAGGCAGGAGATGTCAGTGACCAATGGAGACAAGAAAACATCAGAATGCAATCGCCGTCATTTGTGACTAAGTTCATCAAAGTTCATCTTTAACTAGATTTGGAATTGGTTGTACCTACAACCCACAGCAAGACAGTGATAGTGACAAATGCCTAATAATACAGGCTTATCTAAGAATAGAAATTTCTTTGTTCAATAGTCACACGAGTAAAACTCAGTAGCATACCAAGATATGTACGGAAAAGAACCTTTGACGACTCTAATAATACAATATTTGTTAAGCTTGCAAGGATGGATTCTGTTCCGTTAATTCGACACAGATTACATTTTACAAATCTGTAATGCACCCAAAATTAGGAGTAACATGCCTATTCGAGTAAAGGCGTGTGTAAAAATAACACAAGGGGAATGCAGAAGTTCTAATATTCAAATACTAGTGTCGATACTTACAGGTCTAAAACATACATGATTGCAAGACTATGATGAACCATAATTCTAAAACTCACTGAATCGAATTGAAACTTGCCCAAGTCAACTAGAATGGCAAGAATTAGGGCTCAGTCATCATGAAACTCGCTTTTGAGATGATTCGGCCCTGACTCGGGCAGACTCGTTGAATTGTCTTGCTAACTTGCTCGACTTGACATGACTCACAGTTACTCAGGCTGAGTCACTTGCCTTGTCAAGACACTGCTTAATCAAAATAAAAAGAGCAAGAGGGGAAATCGAACATAAGACCCTCGTGAAATCCAATTCTCTCCACCAAAAAGTTATACTACTTATTTTTATATTAATTATTTTATAATACTTATTCAACATAACTAGTTTTAAATATTCTTTTCCTAATCCCTAATATTTTAATTTATAGAAATTACTGATCAAGTCAAGTTGGTTTGAGTCTTTGAGTCCACTTGATCCAGATGGACATTGAGTTGAGTAGAGTGTTTGGGTTTTTATAACTGTGATAAACAGCTCAAAAACAGATTCTGAGATGGCATGCAACTCTAGTAGAAATAACTAAAGAGACAATACTAGGAAACCCTTTTCTCAATTAAAATGAACATTTATAATTCAATTTGAGTGCATCCGAAAGCAACATCAGCTCCCTCCCCGTAAGCTTCAATTTCACAAACCATACCCATCTATAGCAATATCACATCCTGCACTGAAGAATTGAAAGTATGAAAAGATAACATAATATATTTTTCTGTACATTCATCAAAAACCAAAAACGGTCTTATTTACATGCCGAGTCTCCATCGATACATCATCTGGTGAAAGGTAATAAGATATCCAAACCAAATGCGACCTAGGAGATTACAAACTTCTATCAATATGAATTAGTATCATGCCATATTTTCTATTGAGGAAACTAGCTTTGCATGCTATTACCATATGGATATAGCAGTCTATAAGATGATGAAATCTACAAAACATCAAAGCAAGAAGATAGATATGAAAATTTCTCAGCTTGCTAGTGACTTACAGCATAAAAAAGTACCTCTCGGATATGATTCAACAAAAGTTTCCCTCCATCATTCGTCTGGAGAAGCAGATGAGACTAAACTCCCCATCATGTCCATGGAAGTTGGCATCATGCAATCAAGGCGAGCTTCAGCATTCACAACATCTTGCCCCATAACCCCATTTGGGTTATCCCGACAGTCCACTATTGCAGGTTCGCAGCTTCCTTCCCAAGTGAACATCTTCCCATTTCCACCAATCCCAGCCAGTGATGAGGACATCTCCATTTGTGGATGGAGGCATGGAACGTCAGTCCCACACCGAAGACTTGCACCTGCATCAACGGATTGAAGACTGCAATCCCTTTCCTTAAAACTACTACTATTACACTGCTTTTGAAATGGGAAAACACCCAACTCGGCATCGATCTTTCCTCTCACATCTAAAAGGAGCGTCCGCAGCCTAATTACCTCAGCTTCGAGCATCGCTTGGCCCTGCAATTTTCTCAACAGTTGCTGATTTGACAGGCGAAGTTTCTTAACTTCCTCTTCTAAGTACGCAGTGTGGGCCTTCTTCTTCTCCCTATACTTCCTTACTGCCTCTCTATTGCCCGAAGGCTTTCTAGACTTCAGAACAGATCGCTGTTTCTCACTTGGCCCATCGTCATCTCCGCTTGAGATCACTCGGGTGTGTGTGTGGTAACATGTGTGTGTGTGAGCTGCGTCAGGGCCAGGGGGGTTGCAGGTGTGAGTGTGTGTACATGTTTGTGTGTTCTTCAAGAAGTCATCGAGAAATGAATCGACGGGTGTTGATTCATGGATATTGGGATTTGCTAACAACCCATGCTCCGAAAGCTCAACTTCTCCATCATCCATGTTCTGTTCTTTCAATCGATCATCACATGGATTTCCAAACAGCACATGCAAAACTAAAAATATCCAAACCCGACTTCCAATCAGACAACGATCTGTAATCCTTAGCACATTTTAGGAATCTGTATTCAAACAGAACAGAATATGGAAATTCCATAGATGAACAGAAACACAAGATGGAACAGCCATTTCGGATGAAACCTGTGCTAACTACAGTCAATGAACCCAAATTGCAAATCAACTGAGATTCTCAATCCTCTGCAAAATTCAAAATTTAAACACAATTCAACCAAAACCCAGATTACCAAATTCTATATCTAAAAAGAAATATAAAAAGAAACTGCCAGTTTTCAGCATGAATTCGTGTTCACTGTAGTTGATCTAGACCCACCATAATAGAAATCCACCAAATAACATCCCATGAATTCACATAAAAGCAGAAACACAAAAAACCCACTAAAATTCAAATGCCAAAACACAGAAAAATCCAAATCTCACCTAAAAAATTTGCAGGATATTTCAATGAAAATCAGATTTTTTTTTTAAATTACTATTTTTTTAATATCAAAATACTAGCAGAATAAAAATCCATCAACTACCATAGCATAAATTCAGATAAAAACAGAAATACAAGAAATCCACTAAACTTCAACTGCCAAAATACAGAGAAAAAACCAAATCTCACCCAAAATTTGCAGAATATTTCAATAAAAATCATCTCTTTTTAAAATTAAAAGACTACCCAGATGGAGATTCCTCCCACAAAGTCAAAATCAAAAGCATCTAGACGAAAGCTTGATGTTGAACCATCGAGTGCAGAAAGGAATCTTAGCATCGAAGTGGAGGGGCAAATGATAGCAGAAAAGAGAGCTTTTTTGGCAGAATATGGAAAAAGCAAGATCATGGTTTTGATTGAATAGGAGAAAGAAGGATTCCCCTTCATTTTCTGAAGATTTAAAGTACCTGATTTTGGAAAAAAAAATCTTCAGATTTGAAAGCGTCTTTGAGTTCCAGCATTCCTCTCTCCCTCTCCCTCTAATCTTCCCTTTCTGTGATTTATAGTTGGGAATTTATATGATACACTGAACTGCCACGTGGTATCATTAATACAAAAAGTCTGATGGTGGGCCACACCGGCATCGACAAAAAAAAGAGGTGATATCCACGTGGCAAGATCATTTGGACCGTCCACCTACTTGCCCCACCGTCTAATTAGTGATCTTCAAAAGGAAACAGGAGTAACGGCTGAGATTACACGACAGGTGTGCTTTTGAATTTGTGTCCTCCGGGAGATACTGTTCTACTCTGATATTGATGGTTGGTTTTGGGCCGTTGGATTGCCGATTCGACGGCCACCCACAAGACCGTTTAGAATCACAGTGAATTCTCATTACATCTCCTTTTGTGGGTTTAATGATTTGGACGGTTTGATTGATTTACACGTGTGCCACGTGTGGAGTGGAGGTGTGTATGTGTATGATATACGTGCTCCTTTTAGAGTATCAGACGATACCTTTATCTTCGGCCTTCCAAATTGTCAACTACTTTGGAGGGTTGTTTTCAAATGGAATAAAGAAATTCTCGCGTGTGCGTTTTACATACCTTATTAAATTGTGGTGACATCTAGATTTTACATACTTACGCCAATCCAGGCCAACCCGAACGAAATCCCTTTTGGAGTGGAGCATAAATCACGCAATCCCAACCGTTCAATAGCTTTCAATACAGTGGACAATTAAGAAAGAAAAATGTTCCACTCGTTCAACGGTCCAAATTTAACAGAAGAATTCAGACTGATTAAGGACATCCAACCAGCAAGTTTTTCTCAGTATATTCCATCTTTGACATGTAGATCATTGAACGGTCTAGATCGATCTACACGTATGTGAAGCATACGGTGGATGAGACCACTATGTGAAGAGGTATGGCAAACAAACATCAGACTACAAACCCCAGGCCAAGTCTTCTTAAAAAGGAGAAAGACCTTGATACTCTGGGTGACTGTGATGGATGATACGCAGGAACTTAGAAACTGCAAATGTGGTAGACAGGTAATTCAAATTAAACAGTTCAAACTACGGGTATCAGTTTAGATGCAATAAATAAAAAATATTATGCTTATTCGATTATCTGGCTATTAACAATAGTGGCCAATTATCGGACGGTTCAAAATGAAAAATTTCCAATGATCCAATTTCAACAAGCAAGTGTCAACGTATCAGGGTTGGAGGTTGTTCAACCAATCTGATTTCAGCACGGTATGAGAAATTTACAACCGTACGGCCCATTTACATTTCTAGGCTCACTTCTTTTTACCTCGCGAGACTAATCCTATACGTACGGACGACTTGCCAAAGGTCGAAAATGCCCTTGCTTTTTCAGAGACGTGATTTTTGAAAGCCGGGCTTCCTATTGCTACCTATTATAACCGTAGCCATAACTGTAGCCCCTGCTTTTTCTATATGTCCTTTAACATGTATCAAAGGTATTTCAATATGTATCTTGATACGTATCAAAGGTCTTTCTATATCTGCAATTTTAGAGTAGGAGAAGAGTATTTGATATGTAATGAAGGTGATTTTACCTATAGCTATGGATTATAACTGTAGCCGTAATTGTAGTTTGTGCAAATTTTTTTATTTTTTATTTTATTTTATTTTTTTACATGGGAAACTTTATTCTACCTACAATTTTCTCTAAGACATATTTATATAAATATGTATATATATAAGCATATAAATTTTTTTTCTCTCTTTTTTTTCATTTATTTCTTTTTTCATTTAACAAGAATATCTTCTAAACCAAAATTAGTTATTTGACGTACCTTATATGATTTTGGGGTAGGAGAAGCTACTTTAGCCAACCAACTTGGTTATTTTCCAAGATTCCATCAGGTTGATGGTCGAAAATGTATTTCATTCAATTCGCGGTTAATTTCAATCAGTTCGCAATTAATTTCATTCATTTCATGTACTTCGCGATCAATTTCATGCATTTCACAGTCAATCCCGGCGATTGCCCTTCACTTCACGGTCAATTCCATGTATTTTACGGTCAATTCCCTTTACTTCACAGTCAATTCCATGCATTTCACGGTCAATCCTAACTATTCCCCTTCACTTCACGGTCAATTCCATGCATTTCACGGTTAATTCCCTTTACTTCACAGTCAATTCAATGAATTTCATGATCAATTCCCTTCATTTCATGGTCAATTCCATGCATTTCACGGCCAATCCTAGCGATTCCCCTTCACTTCGTGGTCAATTCCATGCATTTCACGGTCAATTCCCTTTACTTCACGGTCAATTTCGTGCATTTCACGGTCAATTCCCTTCATTTCATGGTCAATTCCATCCATTTCATGGTCAATTCCTGCTATTCCCCTTCACTTCACGGTCAATTCCATGCATTTCACTGTCAATTCCGGCGATTCCCCTTCACTTCACGGTCAATTCCCTTTACTTCACGGTCAATTCCCTTTACTTCACAGTCATTTCAATGCATTTCACGGTCAATTCGCTTCACTTCACTGTCATTTCCATGCATTTCACGATCAATTCGCTTCACTTCACGGTCATTCCATGCATTTCACGGTCAATTCCCTTCACTTCACGGTAAATTCCACGCATTTCACGGTCAATTCCCTTCATTTCATTGTCAATTTCATGCATTTCACGGTCAATTCCGGCGATTCTCCTTCACTTCACGGTCAATTCCATGCATTTTGCGGTCAATTCCTTTTACTTCATGGTCAATTTAATGCATTTCATGGTCAATTCCGACAATTCTCCTTCACTTCACGGTCAATTCCATGCATTTCGCGGTCAATTCACTTTAGGGCCTATTTGTTTTTTCAAAACAATGGCAAATACCCTGTAAATGGTAATTATTACGATTTCATCCTGTTTGAAATTTCATAGGAATTTGTGCTTAGGAAATGGGTTCAAAAGAGATTATTTTAATTTTGAACTGCAAGGTAATGCATATGATATATCCATTCCGTCCATCAGTTTTATTACAATATTTTGGAGCATCAGACAAAAAATGAAGCAGATCCAACATTCAAGTGGCCCACGCCAAAAGAAATAGTGGCCCCACAAAGCTTTGAACGATAAGTATTCGATTCCCTTTTTTGTATGACGTGGTCCACTTGAGTATTGGATATGCCTCAATTTTTTCCTCATGCTACGAATTCAACTGGAATAATGGATGAACAGTGTAGATAAGCGAAATGCATCACAGTTGGACCCACAGATATTTTATAATATTCTTGGTTGTTGTGTCAAAAAGTAAGCAGTCAAATCAAGTATGTTATAAATGTATGGGGAAATAATTATTACTTTTTTACACGGCATTTACCAGTTCCCTGGAAAATCAAACACGCCCTTACTTCACAGTCAATTCCATGCGTTTCACGGTCAATTCCATGCATTTCGCGGTCAATTCCCTTTACTTCACGGTCAATTCAATGCATTTCACGGTCAATTCCCTTCACTTCACGGTCATTTCCATGCATTTCATGGTCAATTTCCGTGATTCTCCTTCACTTCACGGTTAATTCCATGCATTTTACGGGCAATTCCCTTCACTTCACGATCAATTTCATGCATTTCACTCCCTTACACTCAAATACATGTCCGAACTCATCTCTACCATCCCTATGAAGATTTAATGAAGAAAATGGGTGAAAAGAAGGAATAGGGATGACAGAGATGAGTTTGGACATATATTTGAGTGTAAGGGAGTGAATGGAGTGAAATTGAAAAAGCACTGGCATTTTTGACCTGTGCAAAGCTACATGGAATTGACCGTGAAATGCATGGAATTGACCGTGATTAAAGGGAATCGATTGTGAAATGCATGGAATTGACCTTGAAATGTATGGAATGACCGTGAAATGAAGTGAATTGACTGTGAAATGCATTGAATTGACCATGAAGTAAAGGGAATTGACCGTGAAATGCATTGAATTGACCGTGAAGTAAAGGGAACTGACCATGAAATGCATGGAATTGACCGTAAGAAAGGGAATCACTGGGATTGACCGTGAAATGAAGGGAATTGACCGTAAAATGCATGGAATTGACCGTGAAGTAAAGGGGAATCACCAGAATTGACCGTGAAATGCATGAAATTGACTGTGAAATGAAGGGGAATGACAGTGAAATGCATTGAATTGACCGTGAAGTAAAGGGAATTGACCATGAAATGCGTGGAATTGACCGCGAAGTGACGGGGAATCGCCGGGATTGACCGTGAAATGAAGGGAATTGACCGTAAAATGCATTGAATTGACCGTGAAGTAAGAGAATTGACTGTAAAGTGAAGGGGAATCGCCGACATTGACCGTGAAATGTATGGAATTGACCGTGAAGTGAAGGGAATTGACCGTGAAATGCATGGAATTGACCATGAAGTGAAGGGAATTGACCGTGAAATGCATGGAATGACTGTGAAGTGAAGGGGAATTGTTGGAATTGACTGTGAAATGCATGGAATTGCCGTGAAATGAAGGGAATTGACCGTGAAGTAAAGGTTTCAATGCATGAAATTGATCGTGAAGTGAAGGGGAATCGCTGGAATTAATAGTGAAATGCATGGAATTGACCGTGAAATGAAGGGCCTGTTGGTTTTCCATAATACCGGTAAATTGCTGTAAATCACGGTAAAAAAGTAATTATTACATTCTTTCACCTGTTCGGAAACGAGTGAGTAATTTCACTTGGGAAACCGGTCCAAAAATGTTTACTTAAATTCGTGGGCCCCACCATAATGTATATAATATATCCGTGTCATCCATCTGTTTTATTAGAATATTTTGAGGCTTTATCTGAAAAATTAGGAAGATCTAATGTTCAATTGGCCCACATGAAAGGAAACAATGGACTTCATTTGTCCACCGTTGAAAGTTGACTCTTTTACTGGGCCCACGTTGAGGTTTATTCACCATCTAACCCGTTCAAAGGGTCACACGGACATGAATAAGTGAAAAATATAAATATAAGCCTGATCTAAAATTTCTAAAGGCCACAACAAGTTTTTAATGGTAGGCATTTAATTCTCATAATTAAATGTGGTGTGGTCCACTTGACCTTTGGATTTGCCTAATTTTTGGGCTCATGCCTTAAATTCATTTGGCATGATGAATGGGCGGTGTGGATAAGCCACACACATTATGGTGGGGCCCATATTTATTTTACAAATTTCTCGATTTGAGTGCTTAAAAAGTAACCGGTCAAGTCAGCATTGGGAAAGATGACGGTAAATGAAGGTAATTACCTTGGTAAGTAATGATTACTCATTTACAATGCAATTACACTTGAGCCAAAAAACCAAACAGGCCCGAAGGGAATTGACCGTGAAATGCATTGAATTGACTGTGAAATGCATGGAATTGACCGTGAAGTGAAGGGAATTGACCATGAAGTAAAGTGAATGGACCGTGAAATGCATGGAATTGACCATGAAGTGAAGGGGAATTGCCGGAATTGCCCGTAAAATGTATAGAATTGACTGTAAAATGAAGGGAATTGACCATGAAATGAATTGAATTAACCATGAAGTAAAGGGAATTGACCATGAAATGCATGGAATTGACCGTGAAGAGAAGGGGAATCACCGGGATTGATCGTGAAATGCATTGAATTGACCGTGAAGTAAAGGGAATTGACTGTGAAATGCATGGATTTGATCGTGAAGTGAAGGGGAATCGCCAGAATTGACCGTAAAATGTATGGAATTGACCGTGAAATGAAGGGAATTGACCGTGAAATGCATTGAATTAACCGTAAAGTGAAGGGGAATCGTCAGAATTGACCGTGAAATGAAGGGAATTGACCATGAAATGCATTGAATTGACTGTGAAGTAAAGGAAATTTACCATGAAATGAAGTGAATTGACCATGAAATGCACGGAATTGTCCGTGAAGTGAAGGGCATTGGCCGTGAAATGCATGGAATTGACCATGAAATGAAGGGAAATCACTGGGATTGATCGTGAAGTAAATGAAATGAATGAAATTGACCGCGAACTGATTGAAATTGACCACGAAGTGAATGAAATGGATTTTCGACCATAGACCTGATGGATTCTTGAAAAATAACCAGGTTGGTTGGCTAAAGTAGCTTCTCCTGCCCCAAAATCATATATGGTACGTCAAATAATTAATTTTGGTTTAGAAGATATTCTTGTTAAATGAATAAAGAAAGAAATGAAAAAAAGAGAGAAAAAAATTAATATGCTTATATATACATATTTATATAAATATATATTAGAGATAATTGTAGGTAGAATAAAGTTCTCCATGTAAAAATATAAAAATAATTAAAAAAATTTACACAGACTACATTTCTGGCTACGGTTATAATTTGTAGCTATAGGTAAAATCAGCTTCAATACATATCGAATACTCTTCGATATGTATCAAAAATTGCAGGATTTTTGAGGCAAACTCGCTAGACCGTTCTGGACCTTTTTCGATCATATCCAAAGACCTTCGATACATATCAAAGGACTTATCAAAAAAGTATGGGCCACGGCTATGGCTACGGGTATAATCCATAGCTATAGATAACACCGTAGCCGTAAGTTCTTTATTATTATTATTATTATTATTTTTAAATTATTTATTTATTTATTTTTGCTACTGTAATCCCCATCGATTTTTGTGGGTCCTATTATGAGGTATGTGTTACATCTAAACCGTCCATCTATTTGGAGAGCTCGTATTAAGGCCTGAGACGAAAAATAAGACAGATCTAGCTATCAAGGGGACCACACTGTAAAAGGCAGTGGAGGATTAAACGTCTACCATTGAAACCGTTTTAGGGGTCACAAAAGTTTTGGATCGTTATGAAATTTGTTTTTCCTCTTCATCCAGGTCTTTGTGACCTTATAAATAGAGTGGATGGAAAATAAATGTTACGGTGGGCCCTACAAAATTTTTAATGGTGAAAATCAATTTCCCCGCTGCTCTTTTTGGTGTGGTCCAATTGATCTTTGGATATGATTCTTTTTTTTTTATAATGCTTCCAAATGATCTTGAAATATGGATGAACATTGTAGATATAATAAATACATATCTGTGGGCCATGTAACTTTGATCTCTTTTGAGCCGTTTGTACAACTCGGCATCCGAGTAGCGTCAGCGCTCGTCCTTCGAAAGCGGGGGCATTTTCGACCTTTGGCAAGTCGTCCGTACACCTGGGGCTTATTCTTTAGAGGTAAAAAGAAGTGGGCTTCAAAAGGTAAATGGGCCATATATGGGTCGTACAGTTGTAAATTTCTCGTACTGGATCTTAGATACAATTTCCACAGTTTAATCGGTTTAATTGGTGGCGAAGGGCTGATGTCTGTGTATATCCACTCCGTCCATCGGTGGTAACAGCTCATGTTTGGGCACGACCTCAAAAATCAGGTTGATTCAATACTCAAATGGGCCACACAACAAGAAACAGTGGAGATTGAATGCCATCAATGAAGAACTTTCAGGGGCATATTTGCGTTTTCATTTCATCCCTTCATCTCTGTGGTGGTCGCCTTATGAACGGTTGGATGAATTAAACATTACTGTGGGATCCTGGAAGGTTCAAATGATGGGTGACTCTGTCTCCTCTAAACTCCATAGTGTGGTCCATCGGAGTTTTCAATCTAACTTATTTTTGGGCTTCTAATCTAACATGGGATGAAGAGACTGATGGACGGAGTGGATATCACACAGACAACACAGTGGGCTGGTGTAGAGAGGGTCCCCGGACGGTTACATGGCCAAGATGGGTAAAAAAAAAAAAAGACCGACCACATAAGTGATCCGGACAGTTGGACCTTAAATCAATGTTTCTTGCAACTCGGTATGAGTTATCAGAGGTAAAATATATGATTTTGGGGTAGAACGCACTACTTTAGCCAACCAATCAGGCCAACCCCACTACGCTAGGTTGCCCACGCTGAATTTACGAAATACCGTCGGATTGACCACTGTTTCCTATTTTAATTCTATTTTTACTATAAATAGTAAGTTTTAGTTTGATCATAACTCTTCATCCACTGGGCTTTAGGAGTTGCTTCCAATGAAAAAGAGCTTAGAAATATTACAAGAACAGTTTAGTGAAGCCAAATAGAACACTTTTTATTTCTAGCCGAAAACCTTGTACACTAGTTACAGGGTTGTGAAACTCGGAACAGTTATTTCCTTGAGGAAGATGGTGCTCGACCTCACGTCCTCCCCTACGTCATGGGCTCAGCTTAGGGATACAGAAAATTTATATGCATGCAGTGTGCTCGGACTGTCAATGGGCCGGGTCGGGCCTGGGTAAATAAAAATTTGAATAAGTCCGGTCCGTAAGCCAGCCCGAAACAGTTCAAAATCTGGGTCAAATCTAAGTCCAGCCCTGGCCCCTTGCGTGCACAATTTACGGGAGCCCACGTATCAAGCGCTATACTTTGCCAGAGTATTAAACAGTTCCCCGTTACCTCACAATCAAGCTGGGGTCTGATTTTTAAGGGCTGGGATTGATTTCCAGGTCTAAAAATAAATGGATGGGATTGGGCCAAACTTTCGGGCCATGAGACATGCCCGGAACTTAATTCCACCCATTTAAATAGGTAGGCCGGTGCTGAACCATGACACACACGTGGGCCAATCTGTACCATCCAAATTGTGATTATCGTTGTGGATGACACATGGCTGAGAATCAAATTGATTGAAAGATCTTAACCGTATATTTTCACGTCGTTGAAGTTGGATGGCTGGCCTCTTTCTTTTTCACCGTCCATTGGATGGCCACTGGTCCGTTGATGGGTGTTGTTGGATTCTTAAGTTCTAAGTTACACTTTATCTGCACTTAGGCCCAAAGTGCAGAGTTTGGACAGCCCAGATTAGAATCTCAGCGGACGCGGATTGCACGATGACCCTGCCACCACTGACCTCCGTGATGGGAGTCTGTGGGGCCCACTATGATCTATGTTCTTTATCCATGACATCCATCCGTTTTTTCAGATCATTTTATGCCGTAAGCCCAAAATTGAAGCATATGCGAAGCTCAAGTGGACCACACCATACAAAATAGTGGGGATAGTATGCCTACCGTTGAAAACTTATTTATGGCTAAAGAAGTTTTGGATCAAGCTGATATTTGTATTTTCCCTCCGTCCAGGTCTGTGTGACCTTATGAACAGGTTGGATAACAAATAAAAATCACTGTGCACCCTAGGAAGGTTTCAACGGTGGATGTCATTATCCCACTGCTTCCTGTGGTGTGGTCCACTTTAGCTTTTGATATGCTTCAATTTTCAGCTAAGGCCCTAAAATGAGCTGGCAAAAGGGATGACCAGCGTGGATAAAATACATACATCACGGTGGGCCCTACAGTGTCCTGCCACCATGGAGGTTGGAGGTGGTAGGGTCACCATGCAATCGGTGTCTAGATGAGTTGGCAAAAATAGTTATCTGTGGCTCAACTACAGTGCAGCTTGTCTTCAATGACTTCAGTTATTAGAAAATTCCAATGAAAGCACTTGATCAAAACCCACCTCTTGAAAATCATCCATATGCAAGCGTAGATAAAACACATACATCACGGTGGGCCTTACAGTGTCCTGCCATCGCGGATGTTGGTGGTGGTGGCAATCGGGTCAGATGAGTTGCAAAAATAGATCTGTGGTCAAAAATGAAATGACTTCAGTTATTAGATTCCAATGAGAGCTGATCAAAATCCACTTGAAAAGAAAGCAAGCGTAAAAAAAATAAATTGGGCCTTAATAAATTCAAAATTGATTTTGGCATGAATCAATGCAAAATGAGTTGCCACAACCCTTTAAATCCGTGGCCTAACTAAAGTGCAGCATGTCTTCAATGAGTTCAGTGAAGAAATTTCCAATGGAAGCACTTCAATAAGATCATTGGCTGTAAAACTTTTATAAATCATTTTACTTATTGTTTAAAAGTGAAACTTACTATTTTTAGAAAATCACATAATGTCTACTAATGGTACATTAGGTTTTCGGTCATTTAAATGATTTGACATGAAGTGTCCTATTCCGCATGTGCAATTACCAAATGCGTGCATTCCATCTCAAATTATTCTAAGCTATTTTTTCAGTCCAATAAGAGATGGGAGTCCAAACCTCCTATTGCAAGCAGTGCAACGACGGATGAAGCAGAGTTATAATCAACCTAAAACTTACTATTTATAATAAAAATGAAATTAAAACAAGAAATTTAGAGGTGGGCATCGAGTTGATCCAGGGAGTTTCAAACTTGACTCAATTTGGTTTTGCAAAGGCTTAACCCGGCATAGCGGGTACCGAGTGGTTGGCTAAAGTAGCTCTTGGTTAGAAATCATATATTTGACACCAATTTAACTCATTGGGATTATGAGATACGCCGATTTAGTCCGAGGTCGGATCAACTCAGTTTTAACCGGACGTTATTTCTTGATCCATCTTGGCCATGAAACTGAGCATGGGATATGCTTCTACATTAGTCACCATGCAATCGGCGTCCAGCTGAGTTGCCAAAAATAGTGATCTGTGGCCTAACTAAAGTGCAGCATGTCTTCAATGACTTCAGTGATTAGAAATTTCCAATGGAAGCACTTCAATAAGATCATTGGCTGTAAATTTTTATTTTTTATTTTTTCATTTTAATTGTTTAATAAGTGACTACTAATATATTATTTAGAAAATCAAATAAGCCGTACATTTTGGTTAATGGTACATTAATTAATTGGTGTAAATAATTTAGATGATTTGACATGAATTACTTATACTCCGCATGTGCAATTACGTAAATGCGTGCATCATCCATCACGCTCGGCCAAGTATCAAAGGTTTTTTTAATTTTAATTTGTTGTTTTTGTTTATTTTTTCAGTCCAATAAGAGATGGGAGTCCAAACCTGTATTGCAGGTGTAGGAAGCTGGTGCAACACGGGAGGAAGCGGATCGGTAGGTGTACCACGCACCACCGACCTGGCTGGTGTGTTGACGTTGCCAAGTTTTGTAGGTCCATCATGAGGTATGTGCTAATTTAGTGGTGGGCACCGAGTCGAGTCGCACCGAGTTAGGTCAAACCTGACTCGATCTGGTTTTGAAAAAGGCCTTACCCAAACTCAGTGCGACTGGGTACCAAGTGGTCTGGGCTGGGATGATTTGAAGCGAGTCCAACTTGGTTAGAAATACCGAGCCGGATCAAGTTGGCACCGATTTGGATCGAGTCTTCGGGTTGGGTTATAAACATTAGCTAGGTCTACAATTCAAGTTTCAACAGTGGACGTTATTTCTCCACCATTTCCTGTGTGTGACACTTGAGCATTGGATATGCTTCAATTTTGGAGATAAAATGGTGGACCTCATAAGTTTACTCAGTACGCAACTCGCTTCCATCTCCACCATTTTCTGTGTGTGGTCCGTCCTCTTAATATAAAAAATAAAAAATAAAAACGGGGTTGTTTTGAAAAATTTAGATTAGGATTTTAGGTTGTGGATTGGAAGTTTGAGGTTTTGGATCGAAGTTTTGGGTTAGGTTCGGGCTGAGATTAGGATTTAAGAGAGAGAGAGAGAGAGAGAGAGAGAGAGAGAGAGAGAGAGAGAGAGAGAGAGAGGAGGAGGAGGCTAGAGGGTTGTTGCCGCCGCCGAACGAGACGGGATGGCCGATGGGTACTAGACGGGAAGGGGTTGGTTTTTTTGGATCGAGATGTGTGGTGGGTAGTGTAGAGGATTATGAATTAGTTTTTTTTTTTTTTAATATTTATATATATATATATATATACACACACACACACACCCTACTCGACAATCCGAATCGAGTCAAGTTTCGGATTCGGTTGAGTATGACGGAACGGGTTGAGTTTGATGGATCGTGGGTCGAGTTACTAGGTAACTTGAACTTGACTCGTTTTGAGTTCGGATTGGGCGAAGCCTACTCCATTCGGACCAACTCACCCATTCAGTTCGGGTCAAGTTGGGTTCGAATTCGAATGAGTCGGACGAGTCGAGTCGGTTCATGCCTAGTTCTATGTGTTATATCAAACCATCCGTCCATTTGGCGAGATCATTCCGAGTCTTGAGATGAAAAATAAGATCAATTCAAATATGAAGTGGACCACACTGCAAAAGGCAGTGGGGGATTGAACTCCTACCAATGAAACCATTTTGGGTGTCACATAAGTTTTGAAGCAATATGATATTTGCTTTTCCTCTTCATCCAGGTCTTTGTAGTGGGGGTGGCTAACATGGAGTGTGTGTACTGACATGGGTGTGTACAAACAAAGCTAACCTAAAAAATAAAAACCTCATGAACGGATTAGATGGAAAATAAATGTTATGGTTGGCCCTTTGAATGTTTTACCGGTCAGAGTCATTGTCCCAATGCTATTTGTGGTGTGGTCAACTTGAGATTTGGATACAACTCAATTTTGAGATCATGTAGTAAAATGATCTCCCCAAATGGATGAATGGTGTGGATATAATAAATAAATCATTGTTGGGCCATGTAACTTTGATCTCCTTTGAACCCGTTGTACAACTTGGATCATTTTAGATCTTGTTCCAAAATCTGAGTCATACCCAAGGCTCAAGTGGACCACACCACAAATAGCAGTGGGGACAACTATTCTCACCATTAAAATATTCATAGGGCCCACCATAATGTTTATTTTCCATCTAATCTATTCATAAGGTGACGGAGTCCTCGACGAAGTGGAAAAAAAAAAATATTATATTGATGCAAAATTTCTATGACCCCAAAAGAGTTTGGATGGTAGACATTCAATCCCCCACTGCTTTTTACAGTGTGGTTCACTTGATATTTGGATCTATCTTATATTTAGGCTCAAGCCTTATGATGAGCTACCCGAGTGGACTGACGGGTTGGATATAATTCATACTTCATGATAGGACCCACAGAACTTGGTAACGTTGACACACCAGCCAGGTCGGTAGTGTGTGCTATATAAGCCAATCCGCTTCCCTCTGTAAGGCTGACTGTGATAGTTGTGTGACATCAAAGTCGTCCATTAATTATGCTACATGATGTCAGCTATAGAGAAAAAAAATATGATTCTGTTATCATAGTCCAATATCCCACACAACAAGAAACAATGGAAATGAGGGCTCCACCACTGAAACTGTATTGGGCCATAGAAGTATTGGATGAGGCTGATATCTGCTTTTTCTTTCATCTCGGTGGGAATCACCTTGTGATTGGGTTGGATGGGATATAAAGGGCCCAAAGAAGGTTTCAACGTGGCGACTTCACTCCAACTGTTTCCTGTGGTATGGACCACTCAGGAGTCAGATCTTTCTGTGGACCCCACCATATTGAAGAGAATTGCCAAGTGCACTTGGAAAATTGCAGCCATTTTTATATTTTTAGATCTCTTATGAATGTGTGCAAATCTCCCACTTCTATATATTCTCATCCATTATGTTTTTTTTAATACAAAGGTGGTATGACCTCAACCAATTAAAGTTAATGTATTTCTATAGCCCACATTGACATTTATTTGCCTTCCGACTTGTTATTAAAATCACATGTGAACATTGATAAAAGGACAAAAAAATAAAAAATAAAAAATCAGCTTATTCCAAAATTTCTATAACCCCCAAGCAATTATCAACAGGGAGGGTTCAATTCCTACTTTTTAATGTGGTGTGTTTGGCTTGAGCTTTAGATTGCCTCAGCATGAATCGGCCGAATGAAAGGACGGCATGGATATGATCTACAAATCATGGTGGACCCTACAGTTTTTTGTGTCCTGAATTTTTTCCATTCTTTTACTCACTCTAAAAATTTTAACCTCGTCACTGTCAGCTTTAAAATAAGAAGAGAAAATATAAGTGTAAGTAACAATAGTATCCTCTGCTTGTCCCAAGCAGGTTTTTTCTATTTTCATGCATTGTGATTGGTCCACATCATTGCTGATTGATGCAGGTATGAACTTGATGAGGTCGAGCACCGTCTTCCTCAAGAAGATAACTGTTCTGAATCCACGGAACTTCTCTGGACTCCTCATATAGTATTCTTGAATCCACGATAAAGAAAGCAAGCAAAATAGAAAATAAATTCTATAAAATTCGAAATTAATTAATGAATGAAATAAATGAGTTCACAACCCTTTAAAGGAAGAGAAATCAGAAGCAAACTACAACTAAAACTCCTAAAATTCGCAACTTATTATAAATAGTAAACTTATTATTTATAGACGATCGTGATGTCTACTAGTGCGCAAGGTTTTCGGCCAAAAATAGTAAGTGTTCTATTTGGCTTCACCAAGCTGTTCTACTAATTTTTCTAGATGAAGAGTTAGAATCAAACTAAAACTTACTATTTATAGTAAAAACGGAATTAAAATAAGCAAACGACTATCGATCCAGGGGTATTTCGCAAATCTAGCTTGCACAACCCGGCATAGCGGGGTTGGTTGGCTAAAGCAGCTTGTTCTACCCCAAAATCATATATTCTATGCCAGATAACTTATTTCGGATTGTGAGATACGCCTGGTCCAACGGTCCGGATCACTTTTGTCATCGACCGGGCCTTTTCTTATCCATCTTGGCCATGAAACTGTCCGCGAACTGCTCTACATCACTGATGCTCTGTGATAAGAAAATCAAACAGCATACATGTAACTTTATTGCTCAAAAGAATGGCTTTACAAACATTTCGGATAACCCCACAAAAAGAAAAAGGCCTCACATATTTTAAAAGTCTTGAGGCCACAAAGAACGTACTAAACAAGATCATACGGCCAACAAGAAGAAAAGAAAGATGAAGAAAAGATATAAACGCAACCTGTACTGCATTTCACAAGTCACACAAGACTAACCAGGGCCTGAAGATCAGCAACCCCAGCCAAATTCGAAGGGCATTCACATGGTCTATATTCTTAATGAAATACAATACAATACAAATTTCACAATATGGTCTTCATTGAGACTATCTTATTACATCAACAACTATATGTTAAAATGAAAATAAAAACAAGAAACATAGATAATTCAGCAAAAAAAAAAAAAAAACACACACACAGACACACAAACACATTGCTCAATAACCGAAATGTAACTCGGCATCGAGTCTTCTTCTTGTAGCGCACGGAGATGCAGTGGCCTGACGTCTCCGAGCTGAAAAAAGTAAAGAGAAAATGGAGAGAGATTCATGTGGCGCCATCAATCAGATTTTTGGAGTGCCTTCAAATGCCAGCAGATGATCACCACGCCTTATCATCAATCTTGATACGATGGATGTGGGAAATCTTATGCCAGTCTTCTCCTCCCTTCTGGTACCTCTCAGCCAAGAGCGGACACCTACTGATTTCCAATACTCGAAGCGTAGGTAGATTCCACAGAGCTGGTAATCTTTCACACTCAGTACAATCAAACAATTCCACCCTGATTAGATTAGAGAAGGAAGAATCCCCCATCCATTCAGGAAACTTGGAACCTTGGTAACCATATATCAGCAACTGTTTCAAGTTTGTATGCGGCCGAAGTTCTTCGATCACACCTTCCACTCTCCTCTTCTCTTCATCTTCCACTACCTCCATATATCCGCGATATGCAAGGTAATTGTAGCGTAACACAAGAGTATGAAGGTACCTCTTCCTATAAAATTCTGCTTTCCTAGCTTCCTCCTGGCTCGACGCGTTTTGCAATTGGCTGATTCTAAGGCTTCCTTGAAGAAGATTAAGGTGTTTTAGCTCTCCTAAATCACATCCACCCACATCATGGTTGCCATTTACAATGAAGCATGTTAATGTCTGAAGAGCAGTTAGTCTCCCTATACTCTCAGGTAAGTACTCCAGCATATGGGCGCCTTCGAATTCTAGATGTCTCAGGTTAATCATTTTCCCTAACCCTTTGGGTAGCTTCTTGAGGACTGCACAGTCATTGAGTCTCAGTGACTCTAAGTTAAATAAATTACAAATTACTTCAGGCAACTCATACATGGATGTTCCAGACAAATCAAGGTATCTTAAATGCTTCAATTTCCCTATTGTCTGAGGTAATATTACAATTCCAGTTCCACACAAATCTAATACTCTAAGATGTTTCATATGATCAAATAAATCACATAGGGCTACTGGCATACCTGGCCTCGTAACGATTATGAGCGTCCGAAGCTTGTCGGATTCATACAAGTTGGCTGGAATTATTGCTACTTTGTCAATACCACGACGAAAATGATGGTTTCTAATGTATTCCTGCGACATGCCGGTTTCTTGCACTTTAGCTGAATTCAATGCTACTTCATCGCTGCAAAGTAGCAAACAATGGCGGGTCTGTCTCAGATTCAAGTCTGGCTTTTCGATGTGAATAACTGAACAATCACCTTTCGTGAGAAACCGGGCGAGATCATGAACCATATCATGCATCTTGTAAGTTTTACCATACTCCCATTCTCGATCTTGAAGTAACGAGCGGCTTAACAACTCATCAAAATACCGTCCACCGATCACCTCAGTAGCTTCAATTCCGTTGGAGTCGATGAAACCTTGGGCTACCCATAGCTTGACTATCACATCCTTCTCTATCACCCAATCTTTCGGAAAGATAGAGAAATAGGTGAAGCACTGCTTCAGAGCAGGAGGCAAGTCATAGTAGCTGAGTAACAAAGCTGGTAAAATTCCTTCCAAGATGTAAACTAACTTCCACGCTTCATTTTCCAAGACAAGCTCCCATTCGCTTCTCGTCCTTCTCGAGCACATGGCACTCCCTATTGTCTTCGCTGCTAGAGGAAGACCGCCGCATTTCTTTACAATTCCCCATCCAATCTCTTCCAACTCAGAATGCTCTTCGACGCTCCGATGTGCAAAAGCGCGATGACTGAACAATGACCAGCAATGCTCGTTGGGTAAAACACCCAATCTGAGCATGTGGGTGTTTCCCATCGCCCATGCAACATCTTCTCTACGAGTGGTTACAACAATTCGACTCCCCAATGCACCAGCTTGGAAGGGAAGTCTCAGTTTATCCCACATCTCACTATCATTGCTCCAAATATCATCAAGCACAAGCAAGAATCGCCTTTCGTGCAACATACCACCGAGACGATCTTGCAATGGGGCTAAATCTAGCAGCCCACAAGTAGACCCGGTTGCAGACTCTATCATTGATTTTGTAATTCGGCTCACATCAAAATCCACTGAAACACAGACCCACATTCTCATGTCGAAATGCCCCTTCACTTCCTCATCGTTGTAGGCGAGCTGGGCGAGCGTGGTCTTGCCTAAGCCCCCTACACCAACGACAGAAATAATGACGGGCACCTCTTTTACCTCTCTTGATCTCCCCCTTGTCAGCAACCTGATGATTTCATCTTTTTCATGTTCTCTGCCAACAATGGAGGATTTATCTACTTGGGAGCTCATTTCTCTGTCTTTGATTTCATGCCTTCTCGCTTCGCCGATTGCTCTCTCCCTCTCCCCACTATCTAATCTCAGGCCCAAACTAGTCACTTCTTTAGCGAGATCATCTAATCGTTTCCATGCATCGTTTATCTTATTCCCAACATCGTGGCGTAACTGAATATAGTTGAAGCAAGAAAGAGGCGAGAGGAATTTTCTTACATTTTTCTTATTGAAACACCCTCCTCTGTCGCCTCGATCGGCTTGTGATCTGAGAGCTTCTGTCCTCCACTCGTCTAGTATGTCATCGACGTCGTAGGCTATGTCTTTGAGCTTCTCCAACCAAATCATCACTGCATTGTCCTTCACTCGCCGCGATTCTGCATCTTCAAGCACTGCTTGAATTGTTCTGAATTGAGTTGAGAGTCTTTCGATCTGTTCTGTGACACCTATCAACAATGACACCTCATTTTGGAGGATGTTCTTCAAGTTTTCTTGTACAATTGAGACCAGTGCATCCACTGCCATTTTTCCTGCTTTTGGGTATCGGATGGGAAGACTGAGAAAGTGTTTTACAAGGTTGAGAGGGAGGTCTCATAGACAAGTAAGAGTTTGTGTGAAATCTACGTTATTTTTAGTTAATGGAATGCCTTTTTCTACTAATTTGCAACAAGGAGGAGAAGCAAAAAAAAATAAACAATGGAAACGTGTTAGAAATTTTCTTCTCCTCTCTTTTTATGTTCTATTATTCTTTTCTCTTATTCGGTTTTTAGATATACAACACTGAATTTTAGAACAGAGAAATGCTCCGGTGTATTGGGTTTAACAGCAATTTCATAGGATACAATTCATATATCACCATAATCTGACCATATTAACAACTTTATTTTTGGCCTTCTGGTATATACGGTCAAGATCTGACGCAAGGATGGACGTAATGACATCATTCAACGTCTTCCTCAAGGATAACTACTCCGAATCCATGAGTTTCTATGGACTCCTCACAGAGATTCCTCAAGTCCACAAGGGAAGAAATAGAAAATAATTTCTAATAATTCGAAATAAATTGATTGATGATAAAAAAATAAAAAATAAATAAATAAAGAATTTACAATCCTTTAAATAGTGATATAAAACTTAGGAATAAGCCTCTAATCAAACTCCAACTCAAATTCCCTAAAATTCGTGACTTATTATAAATGGTAAACTTACTATTTTATAGAAGGTCATTATTTTTACTAGCGGCCAATAATAGTAAGTGTCAAATTTCACCGAACCACATTATTCTCCTAAATTTTCTAAACCCTTTTCATGTTGGGCACGAACCCTAAAGCTCAACGGATCAAGAGTTATAATCGAATTAAAACTTACTATAAATAATAAAAATTAAATTAAAAGGGATTTTCGACCTCGATCTGATGGAATGTCGTAAATTCGGCATGGGCAACGTGGAATAGCAGGGTTGGTGGCTAAAGTAGCTTCTCCTACCCAAAATCAAATATGGTACATTGAATAACTCATTCCAATTTGTGAGATATGCCTGTTTTAAGGTTCTGACGATCATGATCACTTCCGCCTCCGATCGGGCGTTCTCTAGTCCATCTTGGACATTAAAGTGTCCATGACCGCTCTACATCAAGATCATTCATAAAAATAGATCCAGTCAATAATTTGACCAATCTATTTGTTGCGGACCATCATGGATTGCGTAATGATTATAAGGAGTTATTTTGGTTAGGCAATCCTAACCATCCAATCCATGGCTCAGGAAAAGTGGCTACAAAACTAAGGGTAAATGATGGACTTTTATTAAACCATAACTATCCCATCCATGGATTAGAAAAAAGAATGGCCACTATGAAATCATGAAAAAGCATGTCTATAGAAGGAAAAAAAAAAAAGAGCCAAATCAAGGATGGTTTTGATCCTCTGACCAGTGCATTTTTTTTATGTTGGCCCATAAAATGTATTCTTGATTTAATGAACTATTTTTGGATCAATTTAACTATCCAAGAAAACTGATGCACTTACAAGCACTATGACTTAAGAACAATACTTTGATAATTTGATTATTTCAATACTATAAATTGGCTTTTTTCCTTTGAGCATGAATGGTCACCGTAACGCTTTATATAATCAAATGGTTGAGTTATTCAATCCATGAGTTCTTTCACATACCAGGTACAAAGGGGATTGAGTCCTTAAAAACAGCGCAAATCCAACTGCAAGAGTCCCCACTTACCTCATTACAATGGCACTGGGTGTATTGGAGCAAACCTCTAAATAAAAGGGAACCTCTTGTTTACAACCTCTTCTTTTGATAGCGATCTTTTGTTCTACCTTTCTTAATACAGTAGAGTATAATCTTGTATTGTAACGATACAAGAGAAATTCAAAGGGTTGCATATCAACTATAGAGGGCTCAAATATCAACTCCCCATTTGAAAGTTAAATCCAATATACTATTTGTATTGAAAGGTTTCTTCCACCAACATTTATTTACTTAATGATAACCATTTGCAAGAGTAGATGATGATATTTTAATTTATAATGTCACTGTCCTCTTAGACCAGTTGAACAACACGCATAGATGACACTAATGGTTAACCAATCTCTTGTAAGCATTGTCATGCGTTGTTGTTAGCTTAACCTAAGGTTGATAAGTTAGTATTATCCTATCTAAATTTTTGACAAGCAATAAGAAAATAATAATTAAAAAAAAAAATGTATGAGTTATTGATGGATCTTTAAAAGGTATATATAGGTTAATTATTAAAAATTCAGATTTTAACACTTAGTGTTTTATCGAATGTAAGACTCTATCAGGTGGGCCACACATGATCATCAGTTTAGATCTGACCGTTGAATTATTCAGATTGAGCAATTCAGTGGGCCATACTACAGTTGTAATCATTGTAAATGGGTTTGGAGTAGAACACTTGAACTGCGGTCCCTATACACGGTTATTAAGCCGGATATGAAAACCTATGGTGTGGAGACCTTAAAATGGAGAAGTATAATGGGTAAGCTTCTAGCCCTCTTTCTTATAAATAGATGTCTTGGTCCCCTCACTAACACAAGTGAGAAAACCCTAGTCCTATTGAAGGTTCTCTTAAAGGTGTGAGGTGCAGAAGATCAAGATTCCTGTCAACGACAATGTTTTCCCAATAAGTACACTTTTAGGTTATGGTATTGAATCTCCATTATTAATGCATAAACGATCCGTCGATTCCGCGATATAGATCTAACAATATCACCTCTTGAGGCTCCTTGTTTTATAAGAAACCAAGATATATATCTAATCTAATCCTATCAAGATGGTTACACGATACCTGATTAAGATAAGTACGCAACATAGGCAAATTTCAACACTCTTCAAGCTGGTGCATAGCTGTCAGTCAAGCCCAAACTTGTAACAAAGTACTAAAAATGATATTTTCTGAGTGCCTTGGTAAAAAGGTCTGTAAGTTACCCTGAGTTCGTATTGTGGCACTTGTATGTTTCCGCAAATGAGATGGATTTGTGGATCACCAGACTTTGTAATTGCCACTGTCAATCGTGATTATGACCGTTGAAACCTTCTACCTTTTCACACTGGAATTACCAAGCTCCATGGGCCCATTGCAAAGTCTATATTATATAGAATTCGTCCACAAGTTCATCTTAGGAAGTAAATCCAAAACTCAGGAAGATACAGAACTCAAGTGGGTCACCCCATAAGAATAGTGGGATTGAATGCCAATCATTAAAACCTTCCTCAGCCAAAAGAAATTTTGGATCAGGTTGATATTTATGTTTCACCTTCATCATGGGAAATGGATTTATGAGCATATAAATATCATGGTGGAATTAGGAAGGTTTCTATAATGGGTGGGCTATTCCCACTTTTTCTTGTGTTGTTCTGAATTTGTCTGATTTTTAGCCTCATGTTCTATCATGAGCTGTAGAACGATCTTTGCATTTTATCAGTCCATTCAATGGCCACTAATTGGACAAATACAATCATTTTCCCTTTTTATTTTGGCCTCCTCTTTGCCTTATATATTTTGTTGTGTGCCATTGTAGATTTAGTGCTAGGCAGCAATCACATAAATATGATTACACTTGTTTATTATTATTTTTTTCCCTGTTTTTCTTGGGGTTTATAAGATAAGTGCGGCTATTTCATTTTATCGTACCTATCTGAATGAATGTACATCAATTTTACACGTCAACAAAGTTACAAGTGGTGTGCCCTACTCTTAAAAAAATTAAATCCAATGCTAGACTTGACTGGCATGTAAAATGATTGCTTACCTTGCACTTGGTGCCTTGGCAAACGACTTAACATGAATCAAATGTGTCATTTATCAAAGTACAAGACCCCTAATGTGGCCTTGATCCAAAATAAAAATAAAAATAAAAATAAAAAATAAAAAATCAGGCTGATTCAACGCTTATGAGGGAGGGCTCAAAAAATTGTACCTAAATCCTGTAATTCACATGGTATGTAATGCTTGCCTGAGTTTTGTAATATGTGATTTTTGGGTAATACATTCATTGTTATGAATCACATCACATGAATGGATCGTACGCCATATAAACAACACCATGGGCCCTATACAAAACTAATGGTAGAAGTTTCATCATAATTGTTTCTATTGCGGTTTACTTATGGTTTTGAATTATCATGATTTTTGGGTTTAATTGTTAAAATGAATTAAGCTATGTACATGATGGACGGAGTGGATCGCGTGAAAGTTTCAACCACGTGGCTCTCAGTTTGCGAAAATAACCTCAGTAGTGCATATCCACGAAGGTACAGGACAAGCACTTTTACCCCTACGTGCATGGGGAAGAAAACTTGCACCACTGATAGCCTTTCTTGTACGCAAGAGGTTTTCTCGAATACAATCCTACTTGTTACAATAAACTATGTAGTGACGTTATGCTTTGAATCTGGGTAATCTTCAAATAATCTAAACCGTTCATATAACAATTCTCATTTTGTATAAAGGAAAATCGACAAATAAAATCTTAAAATTTGATTATTTCAACCCTTTTATAATTTGGCTCTTTTGCTTGAGCATGAATAATCACCATAACCTTTGTATAATCAATTGGTTGATATATTCAATCCTATTGTTCTTTAGGCATATCCCATATAAGGGGATCCATATTGAATAAATGATTTCAATCCTTCCAAAAAGCTCAAAGCCAATAAATAAACGGTTTCATTCCTTCCAAAAAGCCCAAATCCAACAGGCAGAGTCCCAACACATATTATTGTAATGCAGCCGGATGTACTTGAGCAAAACTTTAAAGGGGATATGTTGTTCACACCCTCTCCTTTCAATATCCATCTTTTGTTCTACTTTTGATAATAAAATAGAGTATAACCTTTTACTGGTAAACACAAAGTTTCGTATATGTCAAGAGTGCTCAATTGTCCAATCCTCAAATTGATTTTTTTTTTTTTTTTTTGGAAGAAAGGTGGGAGCTAGCCACCACTTGAATTTTGTTGATCAGAGTAGAATTTATATATACCATTGATGTTCAAATTTGGTCGATCATGCCTCACATGAGCTGTTGAGTACTTGTAATTTAATGGAGAACAAGAAAAGATATTGGGGGCGCTAGTTAAGGCCGGTGACCCTCCAATGCCTAAGTTAGGCATATAAACTCACCATAAGCATAATAGAATTGAGATAGTTGTCTGTACTTTTTACCCATAACAGGAGGCGTATTTATAGGCTTTTTAGGTGGTTTGCATATCTAAGTGAATTTATTAAATCGTTAAAGGGGCCATATTGGGGTCGAACTCTAATTTTGAGAATATCTCCGATTTTGCATTGATCAGCATGATTTTCAGCTATAACATCATCGGATCAATTCTATCTTTATATGTCATAAGATTCTTTTTAGATATTTCTATTCCGAAGTTGAGGTCGATACTTGAGGCCGAGGTCGGCATTCGAGTTCGAGATCAATGCTTATAGTCGAGATCTGTAAGCTTATTGACAGGTCTTATTTCTAGACCGATTTAACTATTTTAGCTCAGTCGTTGAGTCTCTTTTCTCAGCTCATCTTCTCTAGCCCTTTAGTGGTTCAGAGTCTACTTGAATGCTCGTCACCACACACCTCATACAATACATTACCTCCATTTTACCCATAACATGCATCACTTAAAATTTTGCTATTCAAAATAAATAATTAGACAAACATTAGAGTGGGCTCCATTTATTTTTATTTATAAATAAATAAATAAATAAGAAGAAGAAGAAGAAGAAGAATAGCCCATGGCACTCAAATGCAACATGCACTGGATTTCACAGGGCCCTTAAGACGAACCAGGGCCCAACGAGCAGCAGCCCAACATCCCTACTCAAAGGAAAGCCACGCGGGCCTCCACTAAAAGCTCGAGCCCGACCGACCAGAAGGAGACCATCGAAAAGACCAAAAACACATTGCAGGCGGCCGCAGTACACCACCGTAACTTATGGTTAACATCCGACCCCTATTGTTTCCAGTGGTGTGGTCCATATGAGATGCGGATAGGATTGATTTTCCTATACAGAGCCTAGCATCAAGGATAGCACGTGATTGATGGAGTGGATTTAGCATACATAACATGGTGGGCCATGTAGAGCTTAAAACAAGTGTTGTGGAGTATTTCGGTCTGACTCATGGATCCTTAAGTGTGGGGCTCACAGTGACGTATGTTTCTTAAATCCACACCATACAACCATTTTCAAAGCTGCTTTTAGGATATCAACCCAAAAATAAAGCTGAATCAAATCTTAGTGGACCACACCATAAGAAACAGTCATGATTGAATCCCTACCGTTAAAAACTCCATGGATTCCACCAGAATGTTAAGTCACAAACAGCTATACGAAGAGACCACACAAATATCATCTTGATCCAAAGCTTCTGTGGCCCATAAGAAGTTTTTAATGTTCAATCACAACTGTTTTCAGTACTTTGGTCCACCTGGGATTTGGAACTGCTTCATTTTTTGGATCATGCTCTAAATGAGCTTTCAATATGTGTGGACGGTATGGATGCAGTCACGTATATAACAGTGGGCCCCACAGTCAGGTTCCTACCAACCTCGGTGAATCCGGTGTCTCACCTACTCGCCTAATACACTCCTTGACAAAGGACGCGGACTTCCTTCCAAAGCCCTTTCGCAGGAAGTTCCTGCGCAAGGATGTTGGGTGGGCTTATCGAGGTGTTTGTGAGAAATCAACCCCGTCCATCCATTTTTACATTTCATTTTAGGATGTGTGACTAAAAATTAGTTATATACAACACTAGAGTGGGCCACACGAGAGGAAACTGTGAGCATCCAGTGAAAACCGTTGAAGCATTCTTATTGCCATAAAAGTTTTGTATTAAACTATATTTTTAGTTTTTTCACTTCATACCATTGGGAATGACGGGTTTAGATAACATATAAACATCAAGGTGGAGCCCAGGAAGGTTTCAACATAGATAGCATATAAACATCAAGGTGGAGCCAGAAAGGTTTCAACAGTAAGAATTTCTCTCCCCCATTTTGCCTCTCGTATCCACGTCACTTTTGGTTGGACGTCCCAAAATGGATGGACAGAATGAATTTATCATATACATTGTAGTGGACCTGATGTAGAGAGGGTCGCAGACAGTTTCATGGCCAAGATGGATTAGAAAAGGCCTGGTCGACGATAGAAGTGATCTAGACTGACAGACCTTAAATCGGGTGTATTTTGCAATCCGGAATGAGTTATCGAGCGTAAGATATTTGATTTTGGGGTAAAATGAGCTACTTTAGCCACCAACCCCACTATGCCGGGTTGCGCAAGCTAGGTTTGCAAAATACCACCGGATTGATGGTCATTTCCTTATTTTAATTCCGTTCAACTTTAGAGTTGAGAGGTGCTTAAAATAATTAGGAGAACATATTGGTGAAGTTAAATAGGACACTTACTATTTTTATTTTTGGCCGAAAACATTGCGCAATGGTAGACATAATAAGTTTACTATTTATAGTAAGTTGTGAATTTTAAAAGTTTTAGTTATAGTTTGATTCTGATTTCTCTCTTGTAAACCTTTTATTTCTTTCATCAATCAATTTCAAATTTTATAAAATTTATTTTATATTTTCTTATTCTTTTCCTCTTGGATTGAGGAGTCTTCCAATGAAGACGACAATGCTCGACCTCCCGTATGGCATACTTGCACAAGAACTTCCTGCGAAAGCATTCCCTGACGAAAGCATTCCCTGACAAAGACATCAATATTAAATCATACTTGCACAGAACTTCATGCAAAAGCATCCCCTGACAAAGACATCAATATTACTTATTTTAGAGAGAACGGCAAATCGAGCAATGGACAAATACACGAACAGAGGAATGATCACGTACGTATTGTTGGGACGTACGAATGGTAATTAGCACACAATTCCAGCTGTGTGGGTCCACCTGTGATTTTGTACAGAATCCAACCATTCTGATGATGTGCCACCTCATAGTCACTGTACTTACTGAGAATTGTCATGGAATGCCCTGAGTTTTTCATGCAGGGAAGAGCATGAAGGGATAAGGAGAGATCACCTCACGTGAATAAGATATTAATAGCCAAGATATAATAGTTTTCAAATCCACGAGAGGTGTGCCTTTCAATAAAAATTACAAAGTTTTGAATAATATAACGAAACCTTAATTAAGAGTCATAATGCAAATAAATTGAAACTTTCTTAAAATAATAAAATTCATTAAAAATAGAAAGTTTTAATTTAACTATGCAGTAAATTCCTATCATAACAAGAAGCAAAACCTGAAAAAATACCAAATATTAAAACTCTAACAATAAAAAATTACGTTATATCTAAAATTTTATGAAAACGGAACATTTGAATAGGAAAGAATCATTTTCTTGCGAAATAGAGTGACCCAACATACTTTGGTTTGCCCCAAAACGAAATTTCAGTGAAAATTCATAGGTCATTCATCTTGTATCTCATTTCAAATCAAAAGCTATGGTTAATTTACGGTTTGCGCTTTGAACGACAATTTTTCTCAATTCAAAATGAATTTCTCTAATTCGGATGTGCTGGGCCCAATTACATCATGCCCAACGTGAGATTAGACCTAGATCTGAAACTTTTTTTTCCGGTCCATTTGGATTACGAATAGGTTTGCGGCCTGCTCTATATCAATTTTGATGTGTCCATTCATCATAGTGCCCTAAACTCAATGATTGGGTGGGATGGATGGCACATGCACTACAAGTTGGACCTTACATTCCATTTGGACGTTTCTAGGTGGGCATCATCATCCCCAATAACCCTAGTCCTTCCCTTCATTGTGGCCCACCTGAGTTACATATCAAATTTCGGACTTTAAGCCTAACATCAGACTAACACATGTAATGCACAGGTTGGATAGCACTCCCACATCACGATAGGCCTCCTCCATGGGACAGGTCATCTAAACGGTTGGGGGTCATGCTATGTCTGGGTATTGTTCTTAAAAACTTGGACCCGGATCTGATCCAATTGGATTACTCATGGTGTTTTTTTTTTTTAAAAAATAAAAATAAATAAATAAATAATTATCTAGTTTGGTAGTTGGGCAAGATTTACCTGGTTGGGCCCACCTGATGGATGGATTAGATTGCATATAAAGTGTCACTTTTATGCATGCATGATATATAGACATACACAGAGGGAGGAAGAGATAGCCCAATGAAACCCACTGTGATATATTGTTGAAATCTACTTGGACTATCATATGCATTCATATCATGATATCTGCAGGATCAAAACTCAGGTCAGTCCCTGATTCAGGCGGCCTGACTTGATCAAACTCGATTTTAACCGTCCAAGTTAATGGACATGACCCGAACCTGATTGAATCCAATTTTTAGCCCAGACCTCAAAACCAACCTGATTTGGACCCACACCCATTAAAATCAAGCCAGGTCTATTGGGTGCTTGCCACAAACAGGAATTTTCTATTTGTTGCAGTGTGACTGGCCACATTATCAGCATTTAATGCAACACTACAACGTAAGTAGTGACATGGACTGACGCAGGGATGAACGTGATGAGGCTGATCACCATTCCCCTCAAGGATAACTACTTCGAATCCACGAAGCTTCTCTAGACTCCTCATAGACACTTCTCGAATCCACAAGAAAAAAGCAAGGAAAATAGAAAATAAATTTATAAAATTCGTAATTTGATTGATGAATGAAATAAAGGAGTTCACAACGCTTTAAATAAGGATACTGGGAGAAGTTTCGGAATCAAAATACAATTAAAACTCCTAGAAATTGTGACTTACTATAAATAGTAAAGTTACTATTTATAGACGGTCGTGATTCCTACTAGTGTGCATGGTTTTCGGCCAAAAATAGTGTCATATTTGGTCAAGAGTTATATTCAAACTAAAACTTACTATAAATAGTAAAAACGAAATTAAAACAGGGATTCGACCGCCGATCTGATGGTATTTCGCAAATTTGGTGTGCGCAACCTGGCATAGCAGGGTTGGGTGGTTAAAGTAGATCGTTCTACCCCAAAATCATATGGTACGTCCGATAGCTCATTCTAGTTTGCGAGATACGTCTGATTTAAGTTCTGATGGTCCGGATCACCTCCACTTCCGATCAGGCCTTTTCTGATCCGTCTTGGCCATGAAGCTGTCCACGACCTGCTCTACATCATGGACCAATCACAATGCAGGAAAAACAAGAAATCTTTGTTTGTGGTAAGTAGATGATCCGGATTCGGTGTAAACAGGTGTGAACCCATTGACAGCCCTACAAATTGACAAATTAAAAAAATAATAATAAATAAAGCATTTTTAACCGTTTTCCATTGTTGTATGTGCAAAATTCCATTTGCCTACACAGAGAGAAGAGTTCAACCTCTCTAAGAAATCCCTTAAAAGACTTGTAATCATTTTCTCAATCTTCTATTCCGATATCGAATACTTGGAAACATGGTGGATGCAATAGTCTCAACTGCACTGCAGAAGCTCCACTCCATCCTTCAAAATGAGCTGTCTTTGCTAACAGGCCTCCAAGGCGAGCTCGAAAAGATTTCCGCCACATTCGCCACAATCCAAGCCATGCTTGAAGATGCCGAGAGCCGGCGGATGAATGAAAGATCAGTGACAATCTGGTTAGAGAAACTCAAAGACTTGGCCTACTACATGGACGACATCTTAGACGAGTGGGGGACGGAAGCTCTCATACCAAAAGACAGCGAAGACGATGACGGCGGATCTCTTTTCCGCAAGAAGAAGGTAACCAATTTCCTCTTCTTGCCTTTTTCTTGCTTCAGTCACAGCGTTTTACGCCACAGAATTGGGAATAGGATAAAGGATGCGAGGGAGAGACTAGATGAGATTGCTAAAGAAGCGAGTCAGCTGCATCTTAGAGTAGATAGTGGAGAGAGGGAGAGAGCAGATATTAAGGTGCGGCGGCATGAAACAAGAGAGCGAGAAACAAGTTCCCAAGTTGATGATTTGGCGATAATAGGCAGAGAACATGAGAAAAACGAAATAATAGAATTGCTGCTGAGACAGAGTAGTCAAGAGGGAAATGGAGTGCCTGTCATTTCTATCATTGGCATGGGCGGTTTGGGCAAGACAACTCTTGCTCAGCTCGCTTACAATGATGAGAAAGTGAAGGAGCATTTTAACATGAGAATGTGGGTGTGTGTTTCGGAGGATTTCGATGTGAAACGGATCACAGAATCAGTTCTCAAGTCTGCAACTGGGACTAGTTGTGAATCATTAGACTTGGACCAGTTGCAATGCCGCCTTCGTGAACTGTTGCGAGGAAAGCGGTTCTTGCTTGTGCTCGACGACATTTGGAATGAGGATAGTGAGAAGTGGGACAAACTGAGACTTCCCTTTCAAAATGGCGCGCGAGGGAGTCAAGTCATCATCACCACTCGTAGTGAAAATGTTTCATCGGCGATGGGCAACACCCAAATGCACAAATTGCAGGTTTTATCGAACGATGATTGTTGGTTATTGTTCAGCCAAAGAGCTCTTGCAGATCGGAGTATCAATGGGCGTTTGGAATTGGAAAAGATTGGAAGGAAAATTGTAAAGAAGTGTGCAGGTGTGCCTCTTGCAGCAAAGACAATAGGGAGCGCCATGCGCTCTAAAAGGACTCAAAGGGAGTGGGAGCTTGTCATGCAGAGCGAAACATGGAATTCACCCGATGGCTTGCAGGCGATTTTACCAGCTCTCTTGCTAAGCTACTATAGCTTACCTTCCGCTCTAAAGCAGTGCTTCGCATATTGTTCTATTTTCCCGAAAGGATGGTGGATAGAGAGAGCATTGCTAGTCAAGTTATGGGTAGCACAAGGTTACATCCACTCTGATGGAAGTGGAGATTTGGAGGAAATTGGCGAATTGTATTTGGAAGATTTGCTTAGGCGCTCGTTGCTTCAAGATGCCGGGAACATATTCTGCATTATGCACGATTTAATTCATGATCTTGCACGGTTGGTTGCGAGAAGCGATTGTGTAGTTATGGACTTTGGAAAGCTAGACTCGAACCTAAGCAAGGCCCGCCATTGTTCTCTGGTTTGTAGAAGCAATATAACATCTATTCCAGCTACTTCACCTTTGTATAAAGCCGATAAGTTACGCACATTCATTCTCCTCAGAAGTTCAATTCTCTCTACCTATCATTTGCCCACCATCCCTAATGATCTTTTCCATCATTTGAGATGTCTCAGGGCATTGGATTTAAATCATAGCAATATTGTAAAACTCCCACAAACGGTTGGAAAGCTGATACACTTAAGGTATCTCGATCTAGCTGACACAAACGTGGAAGAACTGCCTCAAACCGTCGGGAATTTGAAACACTTGAGATTTCTTGATATATCCTATACTAGGATACAAACATTGCCTGAAACAGTGGGATATCTCCATAATTTACAGACCTTAAAACTCAATTGGTGCAGTAAGCTATGTAAACTACCGAAAGGGATGGTGAAAATGATTAGCTTGAGACATCTAGAATTCGAAGGGATTAATGAGCTGAAGTACTTACCGCAAGGGATAGGGAGACTAAGTGCGCTTCGGAAGTTATCAGCATTCATCGTTGGGACCGGTGTGGAGGAATGTGATTGTAGTGAACTGAAACAGCTTAATCTTCTTCAAGGGCGGCTTGAAATAACCAACTTGTACAATGTGAGGAGCATGTATGAAGCCAGGGAGGCAGAACTGGATAAGAAGCAGCATCTTCAATCACTGATTTTACGGTACCAGGTGAGGGTAAGAGAAGAATTGAGACGGATGCCAGAAGGTGAATTGGAGAGGATGGCGGACATACTCGAATGCTTCCGGCCTAGTGAAAACTTGAAAGAGTTGGAAATATGGTTTTATCCAGGTTCCAAGCTTCCCAATTGGATAGAGGATCCATCCTTCGCCAATCTAGTAAGGTTGGAATTGCATTTCTGCAACAGCTGTCAACAACTTCCATGTCTTGGAAAGCTAATGTCTCTCCAACGCCTAAGAATCGATTCAATGGCTGAGCTGACATCACTCTCAAGTGTTGGGCTGGGGAAACTCAAAGCTCTTAGAACTCTGGAGATCAGCTGGTGTCCTGTGTTGAGGTCTCTACCAAAGGAATTGCGTCGCCTCAGGTCACTCCAGAAATTGGTGATTGAACAGTGTCCACTGTTGAAAAAGCGCTGCCGTTACAGAGGAAAAGATTGGCAAAAGATCTCGCACATCCCTCATCTCACAATCGATGAGTAATCTGAAGACTCCACCCAAATGAAAGCACATCACTAGTCTATCGGCTTGGTTTGAAGAATGGTTTTAAGACTCGGTGGAATCTGATGCAACTCGTCCAAGCCAACCAGGACTCGGCTGGACTCGATTTGGTTCGATACCAGGAGCCACCCTCGACTCAGGCGAGTCCTGGCTCAACTCAGGCCTAAACAAGTTGGGTTGAGTCACTTAGTCTTTAACCATGGTTTGAAGGAATTCTGTTGTATTTGTGTGTAAGGGGATCAGGATCATCTAAAGAGCCTGTTTTATGTATTGTATAAAACACCCAAGCTCTGAGGGCTGACCATGTTGTCTGTTTGACACACACTCCATCCATCAGGTTCACTCCTCAATACTAGGCATTGACACCCCTATAATGGATGTAGGGATTCTCACTTGATGGATGGAGTAGATTTTAATTACACAACATGGTGGACCCCACAGAGCTTGGACATTTTACTTGGTTCATAAAACAGGTGCTGTAGATGATTGTACCTATGTGCAATGGATGTACTATATGAATTACTTTCTTCTCATTTGTTTTTTTCTTCTTTTCTTTTTTACTTTTTTTTTCTATGTTTATTTGTAATAAAAGACCTTTTTGCTCTTTTTCTTTTTGAAAGAAAGTAATTAATGCTATATTAAAATCGAGGGAGAAAATAAGATGGGCCTTAAGCCGATCCCGAGCAGGAATCATTTCCCGAGCTGACCAGATCGACCACAACCAGAGGCGAGATGGGAACACAAAAAAAATCCTGCCTCGAGCCAAGAAAGGAGAGATTTGGAATGATCATATCCAAAGATCATGCTGACCAAGGCGGGCTTGGCTATATTTTTGGAGGTATATTCCCATCCAAATAAGGACCCTGCAGAAATCCAGCGGATCCTGCAGGAATACAAGAGCCTTAAAAGCTGCCCAAGGACCTTATAAGTACACTCACTATAATTAAAGAAAGGTAAGCCAATAAACCCAAGCTCAATCCTTCAATCCGAGTTGACCAACCTGACTTAGGCATCGGAGGGTCCACAACCGTGATCAGCTTCCCTCGTTGTTTACATCTTCCTATTTCTGTGCAGGTCCATCGGTGGGATCACCTCTGCAATTGATGTCATCTGTTTGACCAAATGCTGGTGATAACAATTCTCATGTTCCATTCAAGGCTGCCAGCCTCCCAACAGATAGCAAGAGGCAACATTTTCTTCAAGGGAAGCCACTCAGCTTAGAAGGTTCTTTAAAACTCTCTCCCTAGGAGACCACACAATTCAGAAAACCTTAAAGCACCCGTACCAGATCAAATGGGAGAATTGACAGTCTAAGAGGAGAAGGTTCACTGTCACCTACTCCTTGTGAAGAATGCGCTGTTCAGCGGCATTGGGACACCATTCTTCTTGAATACTTCCATTTCTACTGAGCAGATACCCCAAATCCTGACTATTAATATCTCCCATCTTGCAAACATCTCCCATCTCACCAGCGGTATTTTTTCTGCTGGCTACATTCTTCCCAAAGTCAAGTCTCATTTTAGAGCTTGGACAAATAGCTTCTATTTCATGCTGCTAGACACTTCTTCAACCTGTCAATGCCAGGGGTAATATGAATGTTAGACTCTTTCTTCCCTTTTTTTCTTTTTTCTTTGTCTTTTTCCATTATTGTTTGCAATTCAATTAGGAAGAGAAAAGCTCTAGTACTGCTTTGCTTTCAGAACACTATATGTAATAATGCTGCTGGTAGCATTGGTTCATTTGGACAGCCCAAAGGATCCTCTCAACTGTCTATTAAGTCCACAACACATTCCATCAACAAATGATCCAATCCATCTTCAATTTGGCCTTTTTTACTATATCCATTCCTTTTCCAATCCATGGATGGGATAGTTATGATTGCCATTTACAAGCCTACTTTCATGGGGTGAATGGTTTTATGTATAAGAACTTGATAAATCCATAAAATGAGACTCTTTCCAAAGTTATGGAAGTTATTTCCATTTCAATAAATCCTCTCTGAATGGATTTCTAGCTTGATTTCCAAACAACGAACTTCAGGATTTGCCAAATCTGTATCCAATGCAAATCCATGAATTTGACAAGTTGATGAATTTGCCTAGTTTATATTCCCATTTCCCTTATCCCAAACAAAGCCTCAATATCCCCTAGATTGGTAAGATCTAGCCATCCAAAGCTGGGAGTTTTTTGGTTGAATGTGGACTTTTTCTTTGTATTGAAGGGTTATAATTTTACTATATAGGAGAGTTCTAATGCAGACATGAAATCAACAGCTTACAAGACCTCTCACTCTGATACCATTTTGATGGGGATAACTAACTACTCTAAAAGCTCAAAGTGATAAAGTGCGACGAATCAATCCATTTGTCTCACATATCAAGCCACACATCTCATGGGTTAGGTCATCGGCCGAAACCCCTCGTGGGCTCCACATGACATGGGTTCCGCCTCACATGACATGTGGCCCATTGAAGTTGTAACAGTAAATCATTCCAAATCCACTAGTCCAATGCAGCTGAGCTTACATCAGAGTATTTTAACACATCTTCAAGAAGCTCATCATCACTCTTTTAAATAGCATACAAACCACAAAAGGATGAGGCATATGACAATAGAAGTTGTGTATATAGAAATGTCAAAAATCCAAAACAGAATGCTTACAAGCAACAAATAGCAGCCAAAATATAAGACTCTTATCAGGTGGGCCACACATGATCATTGGTTTCGATCTGACCGTTGGATTATTCAGATTGAGTGATTCAGTAGGCCCCATCAATTCCGCAATACAAATCTAACACAAAGTCCTTCCTAGAAAGGAAGGTGGATTTCTAGATACCTGTAGCATTGCCACACTGCCTCACTCTCTCATCTTAGGACTTCTAGAACAGCGTCCATGAGGCGATCTGCAAATGCTAATGAACCACATCAAAACACAAACAAGAGCAGTGTCGTGAATTTAGCATTCTTTTAGGAGCCCATGTGGGGCCATGTGTGGGAGTCATGAATGTAGGACCTCTATTAGGTGGGCCCCATTTGATCATCGGGCTAAATCGTGCTATTGGATTATGTATTCCCTTCATCCATGTAGGTGTCACCTTATGAACTGGTTGGATGGCATATAAACATCACAGTGACCTAGGGGTTTCAATGGTAGGACTGTAGGTGTTTCCATTCCCATTATTTCCCATGATATGGGCCAGTCAAGTTTTTGATCTGTCTTATTTTTTGGATGCAATAGATTTCACACAAACATCACAGTAGCTACTAGAGCTGGGCATGGGACAACTCGACTCGTCTGACTCGATCCGAACCAAGTGGGTGAGTCGATCAGAATCGAGTTGACTTCTGCCAATCCGAACTTAAACCGAGTCGAGTTCGATTCACCCAGTAACTCGACTCGACTCGACTCGACCTGAAATCCAATTTGGTACTGACTCGACTCGTACATATATTTTAAAAAGAAAGAAAAAAAAAAAAACTAGGTTTTGAGTTGATGGAGAGGTTGCAATTCTGGCAAGTGAATCTAGGTTTTGAGTTGTGATTTGAGCCGTGGACATCCGTTGCACCCAACCCGACTCGGTGCCAACTCGACCTGACTCGGTACTTGTGACCGGGTCGAACTCAGTCCGGATTAGTCCAGGCCAGACTAGGATCGGATCAGGCATGCTGGACTCGGTACCGAGTCAGGTCGAGTTCAGGTCAGGCCTATTTCAAAACCAGATCGAGTTGGGTCAGCCCTAACTTGGTCTGACTCGACTCGATGCCCAGCTCTAGTAGCTACACAGAGTCTAGGGTTATAGGAAATTCATGTCTAGTAATTTTTGAGGTAATATATGCAGCGAGTACAATTTATAAGGGCATATCAAGCTCCAAACATTGCCAGATTATTAAATAGTTCCCCAGTTACCTTCCAAGAAAAAGAAAAGGTAAAAAAGGAAAAGAAAAAGAAAAAAAAAAATATCTCTTATTTAAGGATAATGGGCTGGGCTGGGTTATAGAGCCTGGTCAATCAAAGGCAAACTTGGGTCTGATTTTTAAGGGCTAAAAGCTTTCAATCAATGGCTGGGGTAGACCCCACGGTCAGCATTTCCTGATGAACAAGTGTGATTTTTAGGCTAGGAGAATGTGAGTTTGCTAATAATGAACATCCTTAATTGCGTCACATTGACACATGTATCATGTGAGTGGATTAGGTGAGACCCGGCCTCACCCAAGCCAGTGCGGCCCTTACTGTGGGGCCCACCTTGATGTATGTACTATGTACCCAAGCTGCCCATCTATTTTTCCTTATCATTTTAGGGCATTATCCCAAAAATGAAGTAGATCCAATTATCAAGTGGACCATACCATAAAAAACAGTGTTGATTGAATGCTCTTTCATAAAAAAAACTTCATAGGGCACACTTTAATGTTTGGTCACATAACCCTAGATGAAGGGGAAAAACTTAATCCAAATTTTTTGTGGCTCATTAATGATCAATTACCATTATTTCTTATGGTATGGTCCACCTGACAATTGGATCTATTTCATTTTTGGGATAATGCCCTAAAATGATTTGATCCAAAAAAACGATTGGATAACATGGATACAAAATACATACATCAAGGTGGGTCCAACGATAATGGTTGCACCGTCTTGGGTGAGTCCGGGTCTCACTTTTTCCACTCCCATGTATCGTGCTTGGAGCGTCCTCCCTACAAATTCACCAGCATTTTGAAAATAATGGCTACTCATTCATTATAGACATGGCGTCATGGCATAATCATAGTACAACGCAAGACCAAATCCCTAACCGACTAAGGGCATGTTTGGTTGGTGGAATTAAATGGTATTGAATTGTATTAGATGGGATTAACATCGTTATTGCACAATGATTGCATGTCTGGAAATACCATAGTATTTTAGCCATCCAATCCCATGTTTGGGACAAAATTCTTATTATAGCTATTAAGCAAAATCCTGTTTGGTGAAGCATGGAATTGTAATCAACGAATCAAATTCAAAATGATGTCGTTCACTTATACACATATACAATAGAATGTCACATGTAGATGGTATATGTGGATGGACAACAAGGATAAACGCATGCATCAATATGGGGCCCACATGTGTAGTGGATTTCAAAATTCACGGAAATCCCGCATGGGACCAAATGCAATTCCATTCCACCTAATCCCAACCCTTCCCATCCTCCCCAAATGTTGGATGGAAGTTGAACAATACTAAATTCAATTATATCCACCTAATCCCAACCCTTCCCATCCTCCCCAAATGTTGGATGGAAGTTGAACAATACTAAATTCAATTATATCCACCTAATCCCATCTAATACCCTGTGCCAAACACCTTGGATAGCTAGGACTTTCAATGGGTTAGGCTTGGGGTTGGCTTTGGCTAGATTTTGGATTGTTCGGGCCAGGCCTGACATGCCGGGCCTTTTTAAAATTTTGATTTTACTGGCCCCAATTAGGGCTGTACACGAACCGAGTTAGCTTAGTTAGCTCGCTCGACTCAACTCGAAAAAGATCGATTCGACTCGGTTCGAAACCGAGTTCGAGCTTGGCCGAGCTCTACTCGACTCGGATCGAACCCCAACTCGAATCGAACTCGGATTGAACTAGTTTGGTGACTCGGTTACTTTGATATTGATGTTGCTCACCAAGTGTTTGATGAAATGAATCAACGAAGTGTCGGTTGGTACAAGGAAGGTATGTATGTGAAAGAAATACCCTTTGCCTACAAGGTGTTTGATGAAATACCTGTAAAACGGCTGGTGCTGTTTTACATACGGTGAGAATTTGAATATGTAGTCCATGTGTTTATGAAAATGCTGCACAAGTGAACTCGGCTCGAACTGGCCCGAGCCGCTGACCGAACCGAGCCGAGCCAAGCCGAGCTGACCAGTCAGGCTCAAGGACTGAGCCGATCCGAGTTCAAGCTGGGTCAGCTAGTGGCCGAGCCGAGTCAAGCTTGGCACAAGCTCGACTCGACTCGTGTACACCTCTAGCCCTGAGGCCATTGACAGGCCTAAGCATAACCCAAAAATCAAACTCACATTAGCCATCTCATTTTCCTTTGAATTGATACTATTGAGCTAATAAATGCCACGAACCCTCTCACACTCTGCTAATGCATGGGTCAACTTCCTTTCATACCTTTTAGGTTGGGATGGAGCACCTGAAACACATGTGAAGCAAGGAAAGTGGCCCGCCTGTGTTTTGTATCTATACCAATGTTTTTTAACGGTGGTCATTGCATCCCCACTGTATCCATATGAAAGTGGCCTACACATGAGAAACACAAAAAAAAAAAAAAAACTTAAAAGACTGTTTGTTACAAATCTTATGTGGCCATACAAATGTTTCAACGGTGGTCATGGAAGCTCTACTGTTTACTCTTGTGTGACTCACTTGAGTTTTGTATCTGCTTCATTCTTCGCCGCATGTTTTAAATTGGGCTTGCGAAATGGACGGACAGATTAGATTTCTCACAAACATCATGGTGGACCTCGCCTAGCATCCCACGCAGAAAATGCGTCTTGGAAAGTGGTTGGGAAACTCTGACACGTTGAAACTGTCTATGGGCCTTATATTGGCACAGTTAAAATAAGTTGCGAGAACATATTGCATATGTTAGTTTTCAAATTGATTTAATGTCTCCGATATCTAATTAATAAGCATTTATTAACTACATTTAGTCCTCTTTTTCTTTTTCTTTTTTAATTTCCGTCCAATAAGTACCTACCAATTAATCAATTTTAAAAAATCAAATTATTATATTTAAAATACTTCTGAACCAAATCCCATGATTCCTAAGTATTTATTTTGAAAATTTATGATATTCCCCGCTAGAGTACTAAAGTTGTATTGAACGACTGAAATGCCATTTCTTTCTCTAAAAACTAGAGCTATAGACGGGATGATATGTCGGCTCGGTCCTCAAAGCCTGTTTGGCCAGCTCGGCTCGGTTAAGTCAATAGCTCAGGCTAGTTCGAGCCGAGTTCGAGCCCGTGCGACATTTTCTCAAGCACTTTCAATGCATCTTTAAATTCTCACATAATATAAAACAATAAGAATTTTTTACAAGTATTTCATTAAACACTTGGTAAGCATAATCAAAATCAAGATACGGTGCTGTTTTATGATGTAAATTTTGTAGTGGTTTGTTTTGTATTCATTCCTTCATTGCCACCAGCTGATCCTGTGGAGAATGTACACACCCTGAAACTATTACAATAGTTCGTTGAGTCATTTCATTAAACACCCAGCGAGTAGCATCAATATCAAAATACCTGAGTCACCGAGCTGATTCGATTCAAGTTGAGGTTCGATCCAAGTTGAGCTTGGGCAAGCTCGAACTTGGCTTAAAAATTTTTCGAGCTCCAAAAATCGACTCGACTCAGTCCGAATCCAATTTCGAACCGAGGCGAGTCGAGCTTTTCTGAGTAGAGAGAGCTGACTGAGCTAACTCGACTCATGAACAACTCTAGTAAAAACCCTTCCTATATCCAAGATAAGACTGTTTTATTTTTTAAAACACACACCCACACCTGAGTAATAGCTTGGTGGGTGTTGTTGGAATATTTTGGTTGAATCAAATAGACTATTAAAAAATCGAGAACCAAAAAAAAAAAAGAAAATTAAAGATAGAAGACTTATTGAATTGAGTCGAGGCATGACGTACGCGGTCCTAGGGATGCATTCACTGTACATGGGCTCAAACCACTTGCGGTTTAACCCAAAAGTGCTCAGTTAATTCAGTGCTGAACTCGGCAACAATAAAAAAGAGTTTTGTAAGAGGATAAATGAACACACACCCATGGAAGTACACCCAGACCCATGCCCGCGCCTAACCTGTCTCATCCCATAGCGGACTCGGCGATAGAGGTGGGCAAAATAGATCCGATCCGACCCGATTCGACCCGAACCAACGATCTGGATTGGTCAGGATCGGGTTGGGTAATTCAGATCTGAACGAATTTCGGATCGAATTCGGATCTTGGTGGATCCGAACCGACGACCTGACCTGATCCGGAATCGGGTATTATATAAAGGCATTTTACTTTTTACCCTAACCTAAAAACACCCAATCGCTCTCTCTCTCTCTCTCTCTCTCTCTCTCTCTCAAAGCTCCAACCCCCGCCTCCTATGCCGATGCGTGTAACGCTGTTTAGAAGGTGACCCCACACCGGCCAGTTAGCTGGCGTCAAAGCTCTCTGGCCCACCATGATGTATTTTTAAATCCACGTCGTTCAAAGCTCTCACGCACCATCAGGCATCAGGTATCTCTCTCCCATTCTCTCTTTATCTCTCATTCTCTCAAGTGCAAAAATTGGAGAGTTAGAGCTTCCAATTTTGGGAGTTTTGGGGCCACAGATTTAGGGTTTTATGGTTATGGAATCTATCATTCAATATTGATTTTAGAGTTTTGAGATAGAATTTAGAGCTTTCTTTAGAGTTTTAGGGCCACAGATTTAGGGTTTTGAGATCGAATTTAGGGTCACAGATTTAGAGATTTCTTTTATTCTTTTCTACTTCTTCTTCTTCTACTACTACTTCTTCTTCTCTCTGTCTGTGATTTTAGGGTTTTGAGATAGAATTTGAGATAGGATTTTAGTCGGACTCAAATCGGATCAGCTCATACACATTCTGGATCTGTTCGAGTCAGGTGACCTGGACTCGGTCCTAGATCGGATCGAGTTCGGGTCAAGTTATCGAGATTTCGGATCAGGTCGAGTTGGACCCAATTCGATCCGACTAGGTCTGATGCCCAGCTTTACTCGACGCACGTACGTGCATTGTCAATTGCATAGATTAAAGCTATTGGCATAGCCCCCTCACAGGACCAAATTCACATGACCCCTAAATGAGGCTCAAGCCCCAAGGCAAAAAGCTTATTTTATATATAAGAAGATTTTATGCGGTAAATCCGATGTAAGACAAAACCTACAAATTAAAAGCACTAAGAATTTTAAATGTGGAGGGAAACCAAAATATTTAAAATTCTAATTTTAATATAAATTTTGAAACAAAATACAACAAGTGTTACCCTTGCTGTGAGGCCAACCTTGAATTTTTGTATATCACGTCGTCCATCTGTATGTCCATTTTAGGAGGGTGTCCCAAATACCAAGCAGATTCGCATCTCAGGTTGATCACACCAAAGAAAGTAGAGGAGATTGAGTACCTCACCATTAAAAATTCCAAAGGACCCATAGTAAAGTTTTCCTAATGTTTATTTTCCATCCAACATGTTGATAATGCCAAGAAAATCTGGATGAAGTAAAAAATCAAAAAATCAGATTGATCCAACACTTTTGTGGCCCATGAAAAAGTTATTAATGGTTATTCTTTATTGTTTCTAGTGGTATGGTCCACTTGAGATTTGAATCTTCTTAAGGTTTGGTACCGGGTCCTACAATGAGATTGAGATTTGGATCTTCTTAAGGTTTGGGATTGGTTCGTAAAATGAGATGTGTCCCCACACGGCTAGGATATACAATAAGGAGATGTGAAAACAGATGGACGGGCGTGGATATACAATAAATACATCAAGGTGGGACCCACACGGTTAGGATAGCTCACACACTATAGTAGCTAGCCCAATGATTACTTGAACCCATGAAAGTCTACAACTGTGACACCTCTTGTTGAAATCCTTCTTATATTCGGTTTGCTAATCCTGACCGTTCATTTAACAGGCCTAAGTGATGCGAATGACCCAAAATTAGACTAAGCTTGCTGACATGAAAGAAGAGCTTACACTTGCGTGGTTGGCATGCGGAAGATCCTGACCATTCATAAGTTGGGGCCACCACTAACGTGCACTACTCCAAATTCAGGCCGATCCAACTACACTTGTAGACAAAAATAATGACGTACAAACCCATTAGAGGAATGGACGGACTTGATGACCCGTACAGAACATGTTCACGGTGGGCCACTTGATGAGTGGCGTCAATTGCAATCTACCAACCAACTGCGTATAATTGGAATATGGTAGAGCCATCTCTCCATAGTACATACACGTGGCAGGTTGAAATTTCATTTGGAGCCGTCCATCTAGATTCTTATATTAGAGAATGGAAAATGGTTCCAAAAATATGTAATTAGGAGATCCTAGATGACTGATTAGTGGCCCTCAAAAACAACGGTTGGAAGCCAAAAATCTTTTCGGTCCACACTAATCTAGGAAGGTGAACAAAAGTTATGTATAGAATTATTTAATTAGTCTGATTTTTTAAATAAAAGCAATCAGTGATGGAGACCACAAGATGGACGGCCCCGATTGATGTATAACCCTGCCACGTATGCTACACAGGAGTATGCCATACAATATCAGGATCCTACACGCTCTACTGTATTATCTCCCATTTGACTGGGAGAGTGGCTGATTTTGGCACGCTAATGTCGCGAAACTCGTTTGCGTGTACGTTTCAGCTCCTCCATCCCCGGCCAACGACATTGCTGAGCTGGCAGCAGATCTTTTCCTGTTGATGAATCGTGCATGCACTCTCTAGCCTGACCGTACTAAGGCCTTCGCGGCACGTGATCCAACTGGGCACACGTTCAATAGATCCGGCACGTTGATCGGGTGTGGCCCATCATGTAAATGCTACAATATTATTTCAGGAAAACATCATTACTGTACTTCTGATTTGGATGAGAGGTGTTCGTTGAATATAGAACATTGGTAAAAAAGATGGAATGATGTAATGAGTGTAGATAACTGATCTTTGGTTTGAGAAATCTGTAACGTAGGTCCCACTTGATGAACGGCTTAGATTCTTCTCACGTAGACGATGTTGGACGCGTTAGAGGTGTGAGTGACATAAACGTGCACTCCCTCGAGCTCAGTTCGGCTCGCCACCGACGAAGTAAGTACAAATTTCTGTCGCTGTGTGGGTCGGCCGCCTGTTTGTTTCTTCTAAAGAGGTCACATTTAAATCTCGGGTCGGCCCAGCTTGGCTTCGTTGGTGCAACCCAGGCCGGCTGGGTCGTGTGGAGGGGAAGCGGATTGAGTGGTGTGCACGTTACCAAATAATGTGGGACCCACCATATTGTATGCAGGGGTGGCTCAAAGGAAACGGATTGGCTACTCCCCCTGACACCAGCCCCGGAGCTGGTGGTCGGTGCTCTGTGGGCCCACCATGATGTATATGTTTCATCCATTCCGTCCATCTATTTTTGTAGATCAATTTATGGTAATATTAAAAAAATGAGGTATATCCCAGTCTCAAGTGGACCACATTACAGGAAACGGTGTTTAATGAACTTTGACCGTTAAAAACTTTTTGGGGGCCATAAAGTATTGGATCAAGTTGATCTTTGTTTTATCCCTTCATCTGGGTTTTTATGACCTAATCAACGGATTGGATGTCAAATAAACAGTACATCGGGCCTTAGGAGGATTTAAATGATGGATATCCAATCACTATTTTTTCCTGTGGTGTGGTCCACTTGAGATTTATATCCCTCCCATTTTTTGGATAAAGACATAAAATGATATTTAAAAATAGATGAACGGAACGGATGAAACACATACATCATGGTGGACCCCACAGAGCACCGACCACCAGCTCCGGGGCTAGTGTCAGGGGGAGTAGCCAATCCGTTTCCTGGCTCAAAGGGGTAGGCAGGTGAGGCAAACGCCTAAGGGCCCCTAATTGAAAGGATTGCGTACTGAGTTATTCAGAACGTTCTTACGATACTGAGTAAACTCAGTTGGGCCCACCGTGAATGTATTTGTCTTATCCACTCCGTCCATCCATTTTTTCAGATCATTTTAGTGGTTGATCCTAAATTTAAGGTATATCTAAAGCTCAAGTGGACCATACTGCAGGAAACCGTGGAAATAATGATTTCCACCGTTGAAACCTTTCTATGGACCACAGTGATATTTATTTGTCATCCAACCTTTTCATAATATCACAAAGACATGGATGAAGTGAAAATAAAAATATCAGATTGATCTAAAACTTATGTGGCCCCCACGAAATTTTCAATGGTAGATGTTCAATTCACACTTTTTCCTGTGGTGTAGTCTATTTGACCTTTGGATGTGCTTCATTTTGGGCTAACGATTTACGCTTAGCTGCTAAAATGTATGGACGGAGTGGATAAAATGTATGAATGATGGTGGGACCCACAAAGTTTACAAAGTAAGCTAATTGTGCTGAGTTTCTCGGTACGCAATCCGTTCCCCCTAATTATGAAGCCCTATATTATAGCAAAATTAAAATTTCTTAATTATGAAGGTCCTATAGCAAAATTAAAATTAAAAAAAGAAAAAAAGCCTAAAATTATTGAAATAAAACTTATTGAAAGGCTATAAAATAGGAACATTTAAAAATTAGTTTACAAATTTGAAATTGAAAATAAAAAACAAATCCTAGAAACTACCACTATTGTCTCTTTTCAAAATAATAGCATCATTCCCAATAAATTCTTCTCCTAAAACCTAAAATCACAACTACCTACTTTATTGTTAATTAAGTTTTCAAAAAAATTAAATTCTAAGCCTCATTTTTATGACTTGCCCGAGGCCTCCAAAAATGTTGAGCCGCCCTGATTCTATGTGTTATAATCACACAGTCCATTTATATTACGGTATTATTTCAGTGCATGGACCGGGAAATGAGACCGATGCAAAATGATTATTGTAGTGCATGGACTAAAAAATGAGAGAGATCGAAAACTCAAATGGACCCCACCACAAAAGGTGGTGGGGAGAGTGATATCTACTATTGAAACTTTTTCAGTCACACCATGATGCTTATTTACCATCCAATGTTCATAAGCTTGACCTGGATGGATGAAGGGAAAGCATATACATCAGCTTGATCCAAAACTTATGTGGGTGAAAAAGCTTTCAATTGTAAGTGTTATGGGTAAAAATGAATTGGTTAAACTGATGAGGTCGTCTCAAATATCTGTGCATGTTGCATAGTTAGCTGGTGTCAATCATGACCAAGGAGCTCCTCAATGGCCAGATAGTAGCAGTGATCTATTGGGAGGAGATATGCTCGCCCGATGGCTTTGCCCTCCAGAAGATGAAATATCATTGCTTCCTTAGAAAGAGGACAAACACCAAGCTCTCTCACGGACCTATCCATTTCCATGCTCCTGCTAAGATCCTCGGTCGAACCATTCAGAATGTGATCCCACACGAGATCGGACGTTGGACTTCCATACTCACGTAGCTCGAGGCCCCCAATGAAGGATGCTGAAGACCTGTCCTCGCAACATGAATTGAATTATTGAAAGCCCGACCTTAGCCTACTAAGGGCTAAGCTCAGGTAGATCGTCCTCGGGACAACCTCCTACCTTGAATCCTGAGGTCAGCTCGAAGGGTTGACCTCAGTCACTAGCTTCATATGTTTTCAAAATTGGACCACTTGGTCTTATTCTTATCAAGGATCTCGCGAAACAGTTGAGAAACGACTGCTAAATGTACATCTATGATTTAAGGAGCGTTTCTATCCACGTAACCGACTCTTGGCCTATAAATAGAGGACCAATCTACAATAAAAGGTACATCCCAGTTATCCCTAAAACCTACTAGATCCAAATCCCTCGAGATTTCTAACTTAGGCATCGGAGGGTCCCCCTGCCATAGCTAGGGCCTCCTTTGTCATTTTTTTGTGTTGTAGGTACTCAGAGGTCTCGTTAAGGTTAACCGGATTTTTGCATCAACAATAAGCATCACTTTAGTTTTGGATCTGCTTCATTTTTTAGTCCATACCTTAAAATGATCTCACAATATGAATAGATGGTGTGGATATAACACATACATCATAGTGGGGCCCATAGAACTTAACGACATCAACAAACCACCGAGGTTGTGGCACCACTCAACCGGCTTCCTATCAACTGCCATTGAACTCTAATCCCACTTCGAGAGGACTCGACCCAACACACAACCCGACTCTACGTGACTGAACCCAACCCAAATACATGTGATCATTCCCAGACTGAATGAACCCCACCTGAATTTGCTCAACCTGCATGAGCCGATTTAGGGTTTTTCAACCGGAGCCCAACCTGAGGACTTTGATAATCTTGAGCCAACCTGACCAGAAGTCAGTTTGGGTTAGTCAAGTTGGGGTTGGCCTGAACCCAACCCTAAATTATATAGAGCTATTGATACTTACTCAGGTGTAGTCGAACGGTTCCAACACATGCATTCAAAAGTTCCTTACAACATGAATGCAACAAAAATCAAATAATTTAAATCATGTAAATCACTGTAGAGTACATGAGATCAGCCACTCTTGAGGGCCCTTAGAAGTTCAAATAACCAGGCTTTGTCGCCCTGCATATAACTCCCAAGCTATGTAGGGCGCAACATATTCAATATATGAAATCATCTCTATCAATCAAGTTTTATCCTCAGATTCTAAACTTTGGAACAAAAAATCAACCCATCCAAAACTCAAGTGGGCCACGTAACAAGAATAATGTGGATGGCACATCAATCATAGGCTTATCTGGTGGGCCACCACAGTGTATTTTTCATTAATCTATTGATCATGTGTGACTCAACAAGAGGAAGGGAAGATACAAATTTTAATATGGTCCAAAACTCTGGTTAGGCCATACCACGAGAACTTAGAGATATCAGCAGCAATATTATGTTGTTCCCATTCGTGTAGTGTTGGGGATTATTTTATCAGGATGATCTTCCGTATGTACGGTGGAAATAAGAGTTCTCAGCTGATGAATGGAGTAGATTTACATACGTGGCCCGGCAGAACTTGGGTTCTCAACCATCCACTAGCCTCGCCCAAAAATCATGGGGGCCACCGTGATGTTTGGACGAAATCCACCCCGTCCATCCATTCTGCGGGATCATTTAAGGACATGCGAATAAAAATAGCGTGGATTCAAAACTAGAGTGTGCTGTGCTTGAGGAAAAAGTGAAGATTTAGTGACCACCGTTGAAACATTCAGGCGGCAGCAAAAGCTTCGTATTAGACTGAGTTTTTCGTGATTTCACTTAATCTCGGTGGGAATAACCTTATAAAGGGTAGGAGTATACATTGAGCTGAACCGAGTCGAGTTGGCCTTAGCTCGACTCGGCTCGGCTACTAGCTAACCTCAGCTCAAACTCGGCTCGGATCAGTTCGGTGAGTAGCTCTGGCCAATTCGAGCCAAGTTCGAGCCAAGATTGAGCCAAGTTCGCCATTGCAGCATTTTCACAAACAACCGGACTGCACCTTCAAAATCTCACTGTATTTGACACAGTAGCAATGGTTTTACATGTATTTTATCAAACACCTTCTAAGCAACATAAAAATCAAGAAAAAATAGTGTTAGTTTCATATACATACCTTCCTTGCTACCGGCCACACTTCTTTGTGCCATTTCATTAAATACTTGGTGAGCAACATTAATATCAAAGTAACCGAATCACCGGTTCAACTCGAGTTTGATTCAAGCTGGTTCCATCCGAGTCGAGTTGAGCTAGGGCCAGCTTGAACTCGACTTGAACTCATTTTCGAGCTCAAAAAGCATCAGCTCAACTTGGCTCGAGCTCAACTTCGAATGGAGTCGAATCGATCTTTTTTGAGTAAAGTCGAGTGAGTTAACTGAGCTAGCTCGGTTCGTGTACACATCTAATAAAGGGTTTGGATGGCATATAAACATCAAGGTGGAGCTCATAAATGCTTCAATAGTAGGAAACTCTTTCCCTAATATTTCTTCTCGTGTGGCTCATCTGAGTTTTAGATCTAGCTAATTTTGGTCGCTTATTTTAAAATTTTCTCGTAAAAATGATGGACGGCGTGGATTTCTTACAAACAGTATGGTGGGCTCCACCTAGCATCCCAGCGCAGGAACTTGCGAAAGGCCCGCATCCTTCTTCTCCCTTCTCCAGAAATGCATTTGAAAGTCCGCCGGTCCACTTTGAGATTATACAATTCAGGCTTCAAATCCACTGTACATGAGCCATGCTACTGATCAGAACGGTTCATCGTGAGGGATGCATAAGGAACGAGCAAGAAATGAACCATAATGAAATAACACAATGATAGGTCTTCTCAACGGTTTGGATATTTCGAGCACAGTACTTTAGATACATTTTTTCTTTTGAAAGGCAGTACTTTAGATACATCGTTAACGATCAGTTTAAATTTTCACCATGGTCCCTACAAGATGGGGCCCACCAGATAAACCGTTATGATAATCAAGGTTTATCCCACCTACTTTAGATCCTAGCCTTTGATTTGTGCAAGCGTACTTGTCAAAATAGGGCCATATGATTTTTTATTTTTATTTTTTCATTTTGACCGTCCGATAATGTCCAAAAATCTTATAGTCCGGTTATAAAATAAGGGTAAGTTTGTGTTCATGATACATCTAAACTAGGGAAAATAACTTGGACTGTCTAAGGACCTGTTTGGATTCACATATTAGAGTGTATTGTACTGTATTTAGTACTTTTCATGTATATGTTGGATGGTTTTCAAAATACATCTAAATCAACATGCCATTAATTAATGTTTAGATAGGAGCTATTGTTCGGGCAAGTATACGATATCTTGTACAGATTAATGTTTGGATACGACGTATTAGGCTTGCGTATTGTACAATCATACAACATACAATAGCTTTTGTACGGATTTTTTTTTTTTTTTTTTTTGGTTAAATTCTCGTCCATTTCACAGGAGGTGGTGCCCACCTTTAGTTGATATGATTCATCTGATCCGTCCAACATGATCGTCATTGAAAAATCCTATCCATCCATCCATAGAATTCATGTTAACAACGGTATGGATCACATCTAACATGGCCTATGCAATTGGTGGAAAACGAGGGTGAATTGGCCAGGCTCGCTTCATGGAAGGTGAAGAAGCAGAATGTGTCGATGTTGGCAGTGTTGGGATCGAGCTGGTCGAAGGTATATACTTTCCTGATGAGCTTGGATTGGAGAGTGCAGGTTATGTCTCCACTTTGGATCTTCTGAAGGACGTGCAGTTATGAATCCCGAGTGGAAAGGAAGAAGCCCATCTCCATTCTAGGTAATAAGTCGAAAAATGAGATCCATAGTCATGGCTGTCCATATCAATCCCCGTTTTTGCCATCCATTGCACACCCTTTCGAAATCTTCCAGCAGCAGCCCTTTTATGAGATCAACATCAATGACCATGAGGGAGAATCCGATCGCAATTATGGATTTTGGCAGCCCTAACCATGAGTGCGGGCAGTCAAGGTGGATGTCCGATCTATGATCGGTAGTAGGTTTTGATTCGGTAATTAAAAAATTTAAAAAAAAAAAAAAATCGGCCTGGATCAACCACAACCATTACCGTGAATGGATGGTTGGGGATCAAACTAAGCCAGCGGGGATGCATCCTCTTCTCTGCTTCTCCATTTCTGATCGCTGGCAGCCATGGCTTCTCGCCTCCCCTGCTATTTTCTTGGTGTTAGGGTTGTTGTCAGCGCTTGGGAAGATGCGACTGGCCGAAAGACATCGGCGCTGCAATCAGGCTGTCGTGAGAGCTCGAGGAGAGATTCACCTGTAATACGAACCTTAGTTCGTCCGAGAAGAAAGGGAGAAGGTTAATGCCCACATGTAATGGGTAGGACATGAAGCAGGGCCATGGTGGTGTATGATTTTTCCATTCTCCTTTTAGATATAAGACGTTCGTAGAGATAGTAACAGACGATCTAGCGAAAAAACAGCGCAACGCAATCACTGCATTGCACTGCACGATGCAGTGCCGTCCTACTTTACTCTATTGCCTTTTGAAAATTTTGGAATTTTAATGTATTCGCACATGTGCGTACGATTGAATGCCAAGTCCTATCCAAATGGTGTATATTGTAAAAACCTGGCATTAATACGATACAATACACCGTAATACGTGAATCTAAACAGGCCTTAAATTTGTTTGTTTTTTTTTTCTTTTTTCTGTTAGCTTGTTAGTACACCCACTATGAGTTGACACTTCAGTGTTAGCTACCCCCACTCTAGGGATCGATTCCAAGATCTCAGTGTTGAAACGAGGTATCTTTTACTCAGTCTATCGTCTATGTTTACTTGTATCGCATTCATGCAATTTCTTAGTGCCAGTGTATCATCCACCGCACTTTGCCAGAGTATCATAGCTTTTCCCTAGGATAGGTTGAAACATGAAAAAATTAGTTAGATGAGTCCGTATAATGCCTTTTTTATTTTTTCGCCGCCGACAAACTTATCTCGATGATTTTTAGGGTACGAACGTTGATGTTTTGATGAAAATATCCTATCCATTGGGGTAAGCAGCTGAAAAAGTAAGGGTATTTTTATCTTCCTAGGATTGTCCGTACAAATAGTAGTCTGCTTTGGTGATTTAGGGTTTCTTTGGGTCGAATGAAATAACGTGGGTAGTACGTCGGATTTATACGGAAAAAATTACCCTTGAAACATCCTCCAAGTTACATTCCAAAAATAAGATTGCTCAAACTATTCCTCACCTCTGATTCATGGACGCTTGTATGTGGAAGTAAGACCATCGGCCTTATTCATTTTAGCCGTCCAATAAGTGGCCACCAATCGAAAAGACAGATAATTAAATAAGAATGATTTTCTGTTTATGACAAATTTAAACTTCTAAACATAGTTTGGACGGTTTGTATGCAACTTCTAACACATTTATAAGTTCCTGTGTATCATCCACAACACTCTGCCAGAGTATCAAAGTTTTTCTAATTTTTATTTTTCCGTTTTCTTTTTTGCAAAAGATTATTTTCTCCCTTTAAATACGGTCATTCTATTTTCTTCGCTTTAAATAAAAGACGGGAACTGAAAAACTGAAATCATTCAAGGCAACAGACTCAATCTCTCTCACGGCCGTCGGTAAAAAAAACACACGAAATTTCCAGAATTATCTCCTTGAATGATAAATCGATCTGAAACTCAGAGGTATGGATTCTCAAAATTTCTAAATATTCGATATCTTTGATTTCTATCGTCTGAAAAAATAGGCAATCCGGCGCTTCTTCGTCCAAATCTCGATTTTCCCCTATCGGAATCGGTTTAGAAACAGCTAAGAACCTATCGTTTTACCTTTCTTTCTTAAACTGATCTTGAATCTCTATTTTTAAATGAAATTATATATCTGTCGAGAATCACTCGAACCGTCGGATAACTCAGTTTTGGATATTGAATTTTCACTGAATTCGGGTTTGCATGATATCGTTTTGTATTCTATTAGGATTTTGTCTGATTCCGGGAGAAGGATTCCTGAGCTTACTGCAGATTAGGTTTTTTACATGTTAAGTAAGCTAAAGCTCTGTTGAAGTTTTTTGGATCATCTTTAAGTTAGGGTAGGGAAGAAACTGATTTATATGTGTGGATTTATATAATAATAGATACCGGCTGATATCTATTGTTGGGGACAAAAAGTACGAAGTCCGGAGACTCGGACTTGGTGCCTCGGGTCGCCGAAGGATACATTTAATCCGAGGGAAGGTGATAAACCAACTAAACCGAGACAAATTAAGTTGGCTCGGACGACGAACCAGCAACCTGGGCATGTGTCGGGCCGACCCACTTAATCCGAATAGAGCCGGCTGAACCAAATGAAGGGAAGACGGCGCAAAACAAAATGTCATCCCGAGTATCTCGGGATGAGATCTCCGATCCCGGAGGTCACGGGATCGGATAGATACTAGAAACGGGCAAAATCTAATCTCCGCAATACTGGGAGAAGATCCCGCACACGATACTAAGAGAAGAATCCTCACACGATGGAATCCTCTCACATCTATAAATGAAGGACCTCCATCATGGTGAAAGGTACGCAAAAATTCTCTCCCCGAACCCCTCAACACGATTAAGACCCAGATTCCTAGCCTGACTTTGGCATCGGAGGGTCTCCTGCTCTAGCCAGGGTCTCCTTTGCTTTCTTCCTATGCAGGTACTTGAAGGTCTGAAGAGGTTCGACTAGAATTTTGCATCAACAGCTTGGCACCGTCTGTGGGAACCGTATGAAAAGCCATCTTGTATTCCGATATTGGGAATTTATCCTCATGGTGATGACTAGAAGGACGGTCCCAGAAGAAGATCTGAATGAGATCGCGATTACAGGGCCAGCGGGCCCAATAGCAGTTTCGGCAGCCCAGAATCCACCTAACAACCGCCAACGAGGAACGACCAGGGCAAATAATAACCAACGGGCACGCAACGATGGGCGGTTGGACCAGGAGGTTCAGGAAATCCGATCTGATATGAATGTGATGAAGCAGATGCTGGAACGAATGTATCAACAAATGCAACCGCCTCCACCTCCTCAAGGGGAGACGGCACATGTCCCGACCGCGGTGGTCGATCTCCAGCCCCGGTTGGAATGATTGCGGCGCGGAAGGCTGGGCCGGAATATGTATCCGACTAGATCCGAGGCAAAGGTGTCCCCTTTTGTTGACGAGATAATGCAGGCTCGGTTACCCAAAAGGTTTCGATTACCTCAAATCACTCCTTTCACCGGTAAGACCGACCCAACAGAGCATATTGAATGCTTCAGAACCTACATGGAGCTCCACGATGCCTCGGATGCGGTGATGTGTCGAGCCTTCTCTCTTACGTTAACCGATGTAGCTCGGCTCTGGTTCAAACAGTTGAAACCAAGGTCCATCAGCTCATTCGTTGAGCTAAGCGACGCCTTTCTCACCAACTTCATCGACAGAAAAAAAAAAATTAAAGCCCCCTGCACATTTGAACAACATAGTTCAAAAGCAGGGAGAGCTATTGAAAGATTACATCAAGCGTTTCAACTTCGAATCCCTTCAGGTTCGGAAACATTCAGAAGAAATGGCACTTAATGCGCTCATATAAGGAGTCAGAGACAAGCCGTTCCTGGCGTCTCTAGACAAGAATCCGCCCGATATTCTAGCAGAGTTCATGGCGCGTTCGGATAAATATGCGAACGCCGAAGAAATGCGGATCATGCGTGAGACTAAATCCTCGGTCAAAGAATCGCTCAAAAAAGAAGCCGATTCGACTGGAGGAAAGAAGCGCAAGGATGATCAAGCGCGCGATGAGCGAAGGTCGGCCAAACGACCGGACCGAAGATTTTCCACATACTCCCACGAACAAGACTGGAGGGAGCAGTCTTTGATGGAAATAAAAAAAGAAGGCTTTGTCAACTGGCCCAATAAGCTCAAGGGTAATCCCAACCGGCGGAGCAAGGACAAATATTGCCACTATCATCAAGATCACGGGCATAACACAAGTGATTGCTATAACCTGAAGGAAGAGATCGAACAACTCATAAAGGAAGGCCGACTCAAAGAACACGTAGTCAAACCCAAAGGTAACCCGACCGAAAATCAGCCTATGGAAGAAATTCGGACTATTATCGGCGCTCCGCGAGGCGGAGGCGATTTAAACAATGCTCGAAAGAATCATGCGAGAAAACTTAATCAGCCCGAGTCCGAGCTCATGACTATAGCTCGGCCTTCAAAGGAAAAGAGAAGGAAAAAGTACTGCATTTCCTTCACGGAGGAGGATGCCCGAGGTATCCATCACCCCCACGACGATGCGTTGGTTGTCACCTTGACTATCGCTAACCGAAAAGTATTCCGGATACTCGTCGACACGGGATCATCAGCCGACGTATTATTCACTCAGGCTTTCGACAAAATGGGGGTTGAGCGATCCATGCTACGTCCGGTTCATACCCCATTAATCGGTTTCTCTGGGGGACAAGTACTACCTGAGGGGATCGTCTCGCTACCACTCACCGCTGGTAATTTCCCGTGCCAGGCGACGACAATGGTCAAATTCTTGGTCGTCGATTGACCTTCAGTATACAACGCTATACTCGGCCGACCTTCTTAAGTCTCCTCCAGGCCGTGGTATCCGCATACCATCTTTCGCTGAAATTTCCGACTGAGTCGGGAGTTGGAGTTGTCAAAGGAGACCAGCAAGACGCGAGACGTTGTTACGTGGCAGCCGTAAAAGGCCCCGCTGACAAAACTCCGATTGACATATCAACGATCGAATCATTGGACCCCCGAGGCGAAAATCATGAACGAGGGCTTCCAGTTGAGGATCTTATCTCGGTTCCCTTGGTGGAGACAGATGGATCCAAAACAGTGCAAATCGGCTCATCATTACGGTCCCCCTTGAAAGAAAAGTTGATAGCCCTGCTCCGCAGGTATGCTGACGTGTTTGCTTGGAACCATGCAGATATGCCCGGGATCGACCCGTCCGTGATCACTCACCGACTCAATATCGATCCGACCTATCGACCGATCCGATAGAAGCGACGACCGCTCAGCCCTGAGCGATACGCTGTCATTGAAGAAGAGGTCAGCAAGCTCCTCCAGGCGAATTTCGTAGAAGAGATATATTATCCAGAGTGGGTCGCGAACGTCGTGCTCGTGAAGAAATCCAACGGGAAGTGGCGAGTCTGTATCGATTATACCAACCTAAATAAAGCCTGCCCGAAGGATAGCTTTCCTCTTCCAAGGATAAACCAATTAGTGGATAGTACCGCGGGGCATGAACTTCTTAGTTTCATGGATGCATATTCGGGATATAATCAAATTGTAATGCATCAATCAGATAAATCAAAAACTACCTTTGTCACTGACAAAGGCCTTTATTGCTACCGAGTGATGCCATTTGGTCTGAAGAATGCAGGTGCGACTTACCAAAGATTAGTTAATAAAATCTTTGCTCGGCTTATAGGCCGAACCATGGAAGTATACATTGACAACATGCTAGTCAAAAGTATACACGCGGCAGACCATATAGATGATTTAGAGGAAATGTTCATCATCTTACGGAAATTTCGGATGAAACTAAATCCGAATAAGTGCGCCTTTGGGGTGAGCTCTGGAAAGTTCCTTGGTTAGTCAGCGAGGAATAGAAGCAAACCCTGAGAAAATAAAAGCTTTGCTTGACATGGAATCTCCCAAAATATTTAAAGACATTCAAAGGCTGACTGGACGAGTAGCGGCGCTTAATCGATTCCTGTCCAAAGCCACGGATAAATGTCTCCCCTTCTTCAAATAGTTGAAAGGATAACAGACAATGCATTGAACTGAAGAGTGTGAAGCGGCATTCTAGCGATTAAAATCATATCTCGGTTCGCCACCTCTCTTATCAAAGCACGAGTCAGGAGAGTCTCTGCTGCTTTACCTAGCGGTATCCGAGGCAGCGGTTAGCTCGGCCCTGATACGAGAATCCGAAGGAAAGCAACTTCCGGTCTATTACGTCAGTAAAGCGTTATTTCCAGCAGAAACGAGATACCCAAACTTGGAAAAAATAGCCTTAGCTCTAATAATTTCATCGCACCGACTTAGGCCGTATTTCCATGCCCATACTATTATCGTGATGACCGATCTCCTACTTCGTTAGGTTTTAAAGAAACCAGAGGCTTCCGGCCGACTCACGAAGTGGGCAATTGAACTCAGTGAATTCGACATTCAGTACAGGCCGAAAGCAGCAATTAAAGGGCAAGCCGTAGCTGATTTTATCGCCGAGGTAACACCGCCAACCGACCTCTCAATCGATAATATGACCGAGAACGCCGAAGTATCAACCACAGCTTCTACCTCTCCCCTACCCGGCCCTGTTCCTTGGAAATTGTATGTCGATGGCTCTTCCAACTCTAAGGCAAGTGGGGCTGGGGTATTGCTAGAAACTCCTGATCATACTTATATAAAATATGCCTTACGACTTGGATTACAAGCTTCAAACAATACAGCCGAATATGAAGCGCTGTTACTCGGCCTCCGACTCGCAGCAAGCATGGGAGTCACGCACCTGAGTGTTTTTAGCGATTCTCAGCTGGTTGTTAATCAAGTTACCAGTGTATATCAAACACGGAAAGACCAATTAAGAGCGTACATGGAAAAAGCGAAAGAGATGATCAACAGATTTCGACTTTGCATTGTCACTCGGATCCCTCGGACAGAAAACAGCAAAGCCGATCTATTAGCAAAGCTCGCCTCCGCCGACGATGATGACATACCTAGGTCTGTTCCTATTGAATACGTCACTAGGCCGAGTATTGACGAACCAGTTAGCTCGGTCATCAATGCAATCGACTCGGAACCTTCCTGGATCGACCCAATCATCCAATATCTCAACAAAGGTAAGTTGCCTGAAAATCATGCCGAGGCTCGGCGAATTAAGATCCGAGCCTCCCGCTATACTATACTCAACGGAACCCTGTACAAAAAAGGTTACTATGCTCCGTTGCTACGATGCCTCAAGCCCAGCGAGGCGAACTATGTGTTGCGTGAAATCCATGAAGGAATCTGCGGAAACCATTCTGGAGGGCGATCTCTCGCCCATAAGGTCCTACGATAGGGATATTATTGGCCAACTATCCAACACGACGCTCGCAGGCTCGTCCAAAGATGCGACAAATGTCAAAGGTTTGCGGCGATTCCGAGGCAAGCTCCCGAGGCACTGACGCCAATGACTGGACCTTGGCCCTTCGCACAGTGGGGGGTCGACATTATAGGTCCACTCCCAATGGGAAAAGGTCAGACCAAATTCGCTGTGGTGGCCGTGGAATATTTCACGAAGTGGGCCGAGGCAGAGCCATTAGCTAAAATAACTGAACAGAAGATTACCGACTTTATATGGAAAAGCATTATCTGCCGGTTCGGAATACCCCGCACCATTATCACTGACAATGGAAGGCAGTTTGATAATAGGAGCTTTTGCGAGATGTGCGACAACCTCGGAATCAGAAACGTGTATTCCTCGCCCCATCATCATCAGACGAATGGACAGGTTGAGGCGATTAACAAGATTATCAAGCAACATCTCCGGACCAAGCTTGACAGGGCCAAAGGAGCATGGGCTGAAGAACTCCCAAAAATTCTTTGGGCATATCGAACTACAGCTCGAACCGCCACAGGAGAAACTCCCTTCTCACTCGCTTATGGTTCGGAAGCCGTCACTCCCGTCGAAATCGGACTACCTTTGGCACGAGTCACTTCGTTCAATGTGGAAGAAAATGAAGAACTCCTAACATTTAGGCTCGACCTTCTGGACGAACAAAGAGAAGTGACACGGCTGCGCACGGAGGCCCGGCAACGACAAGTAACTCGGTTCTACAATACCCGAGTTAAGATCAGTCGGTTTCGAATAAGAGATATGGTTCTCCGAAAAGTATTTCCCAGTACCAAAGAATTTGGATCGGGTACGTTGGGACCCAACTGGGAAGGACCCTACATCGTCTCGGGTACCATCCGATCGGGAACGTATCGGCTAGAAGATTTTGACGGACAATCATTGCCTCATCCTTGGAACGCTGAGCACCTTAAAATTTATTATCCTTAGCTCGGTAGTCAAAGCTTAAAGACTCCAAACTAAGAAAGATTAAAGCCAAATCACATGAATAAAATCAAGTGCTATCTTTCATTTATCTACCAAATGTTTCTACATAAAAAAAAAGGGGCCTGTTATTGTCCCTCGGTGACTCCCGAGACATGTTCAGAAGTACCAGCCTCATCCCTAACTGCAACATCAGCAGTGACATTAGCGGGACTAGCGCTAGGATCCTCAGATTCCGAGGCTCCTCCTCCCTCAATTCCTGAAAGATTGAGGTAAGAGAAAGTCTTCTTCATATCGTTGACGCACTTCAAGTATCCACCTTGGAACAGACGATCCCTTTCGTCCTCGAACTCCTTAGACTCAAGGAAGGCTTGAACAGCTTGATCCCTAGCCTTCTCGGCCTCCTAGGTCTTCTCCTTGGCTTGTTGGATAAGCCCTGCCGCCTCAAGCTTAGCCTGAGCCAAGGCTTCTCCACAAGAAGCGTGAACTTCGAGGATCCGCCGGTTCTCCTCTTCAGCCTTGGATAGAAGAGCCAACACCCGAGCAACCTCGGCTTGTGTATCCTCGAGAGCTCTCCTGGCGAAGGCCGCCTCAGCTTTCGCGTCTTCGGCAGCCTTCCGGGCAAGGGCCGCCTCTCCCATAAGAACACCGACCTGTATCTCGGCATTCTCGCGTCGCCCCTCTGCTTCCGACAAGAGAGCATGCAGCCGATGGGTCGAAGATAATTCCTTGCAGGCCTTAACCAAGCAGGGAGCGAGTTCAAAGAGCACCCTCGCCGCATGGCCGACAGTTTGTGTCATAGGAGCGTTGTAGAGACTGATGAACTCTTTTTCGCTCCCATGGGCTAAGGCCCAGGGGACCATCCCCGACACTACCGTCTGCAAGACAGACGGCTCCTCTTGGCTCGTCTCCTCCCCTCTGGAGGATGCAGCCCTCGTTTCCTCCCCCCTGGAGGATACAGCCCTCGTCTCCTCCCCCTGTCTCGGAGCGTCCGTCGCAACGTGTCCCGATTCGGGCGCCGCCTGAGGCTCCATGGCTGCAACCTCCCTCACTTCCGGCCTTTCCTCCGGGTCAGAGAGTACGACGACAGTGGGGGCGGAAGAACCTACAGGTTCCTTCTCCTTCCGCACCACTCTCTGTTTCTTCAACGGCCAAGGCTCTGACAGAAGAATGGATCGCGGGGGAGCCTTTATCTTCGAAACCGCCCTAAGGGGAGGCCGAGCTCCAGTCATCTCTGAGGGGACCGACTCAGGAACGGTCCTAAGATGGGGTCGAGCTTCGGCCAAATAAAAAAAAAAAAAAAAAAGATGAAGTAGATCAGACAAGATTCAGAGAACGTATGGAGGCATAACATCAATTACACTTGGCAACGCCGAGTCTAAAACTGCAAGATGAAGGCGCTCATTTGTAAAGAGCACCTTCCAGACCGATTTGCCGGATCAACGTTCTCAACTCCTTGATCCGAGCTGAAGCACTGGACCCGAGCTTCTGCCTCTTCTTCGGGATATCTGGCAAACGTCAGACTCAAAGCATTATGAAAATAAAAAGGGTAAAAGAGAGATGCCGAGTCACCTGCTTTCTGAAACGCCCGAGGAACACGAGCCTAGTAGGACCTGGATTTAGCTGTCTCCCAGCAACCACAGGCCCAAAACCAACGTTCTCTCCAATGTTTGTTGGAAGTGGGAGGGTCGGTTATTAAGGAGCCGCCTCTACCCTGCCAAGTAGCGAAGACATAAAAGCCGGGATAGTTTGGATTTACGCGTACTTGATACAAGTGGAGGAATTCGTCAACTGTTAGCGGAGGCTGTTCCAACTCAGCCCACAATACTACACATCCGAATAACTTCCTCCACCCATTCGGAACTATTTGCCTAGGAGCAATCCGAATACGAGATAAAATGCCTCGGACAATGGGTTGAAGGGGCAGACGTAAGCCGCATTGCATCGAGACTTGGTAGATCGCGACCGCCCCAGCAGGAGGATGGTCCGGTAAGTCATTCGGACGGGGGAGATAAGTGATAACCGACTCAAGGATGTGATACCCGATTCGGATCCTATCCAAATCCGCCTCGGTCAGAACTGAAGGGACCGGGCCACTCAGTTCATCCCCCGACTCTTCTCCTTCGGACTCGGCCTGCGCCGACTTATTGATGGGAGCTGACCCAGAGATTCCCTCGGCAATCAACGTTTCCTCTTCCTCCTCTTTTTCCTCTTCCAAATCCATTGGAAGATTGGGCCTCCCTGTGCGGGTTATCAAGGATGACCCACCACGAGAATGACCAACAGAAGCAGGGCGTTCCGCCGGAGCTCCGGTGGTTCTCTCAGAGAGAAAAGCAGCATTCGCATCAACTGCTATCTCCGTTAGTAAGGAAGGCGATTCCGTAACGTCCCAGAAACGTTGCGCTTCGCCTTCGTCTCCGGAAGTTTCCTCCCGGGGACTCCGAGAACCTCGCGTCGCCATTATCGATAATTAAAGAAGAGGGAAGGACTCACCGGAGGGAGGAAGGAAAACAAAAATGGTGGAAGGAGCCGCTGACAGTAAGGGAAAGAGGAAGGAAGAAAGAGAACCAAACTCCAAAGGGAATGAAGAGCGGGAGGAGTAGTAGTAGAGATTTGAAATGCGGGACCCCCCACCCTTTTATAAGATTGCCATGTGGCGGAAGCAATTAATGAGGAAATGATTCGATGCCTGCATCGACTCCCCCGCTCGACACGTGGAGCACGCCGACTGACGACGTTAATACCTTTGCTACGTGTCCAACCCTCATTGGCGGAGTGAACGATTTGACGGCTGTCGACGCACGCGATGTCAGGAAGTGAACCGTCTCCCATCAAAGGCAACACAAAACGCATTAAAAGCCTACTTATTGTCTCGGATTGGGTTGCGAACCGACTCAAAAACTCGCTACTCCGTAGTGTCACTGGAAACATACGGAGTAAGGGGGCTTACTGTTGGGGACAAAAAGTACGAAGTCAGGAGACTCAGACTTGGTGCCTCGGGTCGCCGAAGGATACATTTAATCAGAGGGAAGGTGATAAACCAACTAAACCGAGACAAATTAAGTTGGCTCGGACGACGAACCAACAACCTGGGCATGTGTCGGGCCGACCCACTTAATCGGATCAGAGCCGGCTGAACCAAATGAAGGGAAGACGGCGCAAAACAAAATGTCATCCCGAGTATCTCGGGATGAGATCTCCGATCCCGGAGGTCACGGGATCGGATAGATACTAGAAACGGGCAAAATCTAATCTCCGCAATACTGGGAGAAGATCCCGCACACGATACTAAGAGAAGAATCTTCACACGATGGAATCCTCTCACATCTATAAATGAAGGACCTCCATTATGGTGAAAGGTACGCAAAAACTCTCTTCCCGAACCCCTCAACACGATTAAGACCCAGATTCCTAGCCTGACTTTGGCATCGGAGGGTCCCCTGCTCTAGCCAGGGTCTCCTTTGCTTTCTTCCTGTGCAGGTACTTGAAGGTCTGAAGAGGTTCGACCAGAATTTTGCATCAACATCTATAGTTCCTTCAGGTCATTACTTCATACAACCGGGGCCCATGGTTTGGTGATCCAGACCGCTGATGTGGGGGGCCCCATGGTGGTTGAAGCATGCACCCACGAATAGATGATTAAAAGATGATAACAGCAGTCCATGGTTTAATTGTAAAAAGAACTGCTAGGATAGATGTAAAAAATCTGGGAGATATAGGGCCGTACGTCCAAAGTGGGGTCCATCAGACCAACAGTCTAGATCACTGAACTATGGATTCCACTTGTACAAACTAAGGGCCCAGGCAAGCTTTACACATCCATGATCTAAAATTTCATTATGGATGATGCATATTGTCCAATACGCATTGAATTTTCATTATGAATAAACGCAATCTGGCCATTTGGGTGCGTGTGTATTCAAGGATTGCACTGATTCATGGAAAATTCATTCTAGAAGTTGTGTATTGTCCAATTTATACTGACACAGTTCATTTCAAGAGCCATTTGATATGTCATGAAACCAGATATATGTTAGTTTAGTTAAACCTGATTGATTCGGGTCTTTCTTCCTGAGAAATTCTGTCCTATTTGGTCACTTGATTGGAACAAATGCTTTCTGCTCAAAACCATGATTTCATCAATTCTGTCCTTCTACCTTACCATTTTGTACGAGTGGGCCACTTGTAATTTGTGGTGGAGAAGTGCCTTTGTTGATTTCACTTAAAAATACATGTGCCATACAAAACAATTTTTTTTGTTTGTTTGTTTGTTTGTTTGTTTTTTGTCTTTATTTGATTTGATTGTTTTAATCATTTACTAGTAAAGCAGGTATTCTCAGTTGCTTCTGTCTAAATCAGACTTTTTGTTGAATGATTTGCAGTCTATTACCACAGGAGAGCATTACTGAGAGATGGAACTGCTAGCCTTTTGCAGTTCTTCTCCGTCCTTTCGTGTCAGTAGTTTAAACAGGAAATTCGCTGGGAAAACCTTGAATTCGAGCCGATCAAAGGTTTTTCTACCTAGAAGAGCTCGAGTTGTACGCGCCACAAGAAAATCCAAATGGAAATCTCTGGGAGGTCTTGAGAAAGGACACTTGAATCATTTTAAGATTGACAATCTTGATCGCGGGGATGAGTCGAGGTTATTTGCATCTCTTGAAGGATTTCCAAATGGTATAAATTCTGGCATCTTAAATGAAAACCGTAACAGTTATGTAGTTGATGGAAGTGAAGACCTAAGAACCATTTCAGAGAGGGAGCGTTCCAATATTTTAATTCCAGGTCTGCCCGATGAATCTGATGGCAATAGTAGTTCCCCAATCACTAGTTGTTTCTGGGAATGGAAGCCAAAATTTACTGTGCATTATGAAAAATCGGGTGCTGAAAATGTTAAATCCCCACCGTTGCTATTTCTTCCTGGTTTTGGAGTAGGATCCTTCCACTACGAGAAGCAGTTGAAGGATTTGGGTCGTGAATTTAGAGTGTGGGCTTTGGATTTTCTGGGGCAAGGGATGTCGTTGCCATCTGAAGACCCTGCTCCTTCAGCTAAGGAAGAAGATGTTTCAGAAGAAAATGATCCGGTATGGGGTTTTGGAGAAGAACCTGCACCATGGGCAAATGAGCTGGTTTATTCAATGGATCTATGGCAAGATCAGGTTCGCCATTTCATTGAAGAGGTATTTTGCTGAGCTTCTCTTTAATTGATTTCTGGTTTTGTTTGCAATAGTTGGTCTTTGCTTTTTTGTTGGCTATGGTCATTTATTACCAATAGAGCGTGTTTAAAAATTCTTGAGTTCGAATCTTCTCTGCACTCTCATTTTATTGTTTATTTTGAAAAAAATCATCATTTAAAAAATTTTTTTTTTGGGAATTCATGAAAATTATGTACATGTTTCTAGTTACATGATCCTTTAACTGTTTTATTGGTCACGTTTCTTTACACTAAAGTAGATGCTCTTATATGATTAACCTATATAACCCGAACATTCAACTGACTGCATGTTTTTTGTTTATCAACAGCCTTTTGCATGCAGCCATGGTTTTGGTTCATGCTTTGATCTTGATATTGCACCCCAATTTGTATTGCTAGATTGGATTAAACATTAAAACTAATTTGTTGTTCTATCACTGTATTGACAAGTTCCATTCTAGTTTCGAATTGACTTCAGATGCCAATTGTCTTCACTTAGACCCATTAAGTTCATTACATATGAAAGCTCTCTGGAGTGGATGTCCATTTCAAGCCATTGGGCCAGTTTTTAGGATAGGTGCATGCTAACAACATTAATGGTAGATTAGTCATTTTGGTTAAACTTGTGCTTTATTTGTTTTCTGTGTCATTTGTGAAGTGAATCTTAGTTGCTTGTATTATTTCATTTACTAAAAATTGAATCCCTAGATGACCCCAAGTTGTCGGGAGAAAGGTTAAGAATTAAGATGGTGATGATGATAAACTGAATTCCAGTGGGACAATCAGAAATAATGCGTTTTCTCCTCCCTAATTGTGGCCTTCATGCAACTTCCATGATATTGGAGCCAGGCTTCATCCTGGCATTTTGAAGGCTTTTTCATCTATCGTAGGACTAGTTGATTTTAATTTGGAAATAAGATAATGTAGGTTAGAGGGTTGGTGGTTTCTTGAGCAGAAGAAAATAGAAAGTCAAGTTTTGAATGGTTTGTCATAAGATAATAGCGAACAGGTTAGGTGGTGGTTGAGCATATATCTGGACTGGAGATGCTCAGTATAGAAACTGTGATGTGGTAAATATCAATTCTAGCTTACTGCCAACAAGAGGGCAAGCGAGATGAATGACCAAATATATCACAATATTCAAATATCTTGAGACTCACCATTGGAGAGACGATCTCAAAGGATATATTTTTTGGGCCCACTGATTCATCATAATCACTTAATAAAGCAGAATGTAAGTTGCAGGAACAAAGCACCTGCCAGTTCATGCCTGTAAGGACAGTCGTCTTCCTGGCCATGGAAATTGGGAATTGTTGAATGAAAATAATGACAAGCAAGTCTGTATGGATGAGACAAACAAGGATAAGACAAATGACTGGTCAAGAAATCAACTTGTTTTATGTGGCGAAAGGGGACCTAGAGCCTATGAATCCCACAAAAAACCTACATGCTCGGGTTCATATAATTGAGGATATAGGAGATAGGCTTGGTGAAAAGATAAGCAAAAAGAGGAACTTTGTGAGATAATAGTAGACCCTGTTATGAAGAAACAGATGTTCCTGTGGACTAGGTTGAGCGTCTATTGATTTCTAAGCCCTAATCACTCAAATGAAAGAAGTGGAGGACCACTACATGGTGATTGATAGCTGTAGTTTCAAGGATATAGTATAGAAGGAGGTGGTGAATTACTTGAAGAAGGGTTATAAAAATTTCCTCATACATGTAAGTGAGAGAAAGGTTGATCAAACACACCTAGTGTAGTGTCTCACTCCATTTTACGATTTATGATGATTTGTTTTGTGTTACATACCCTTATGAACACATGCAAAATCTTACTATGAAGATCATGGGAATTTGAGCATAATGCAACTCATGCCGGCTAAAAGAATGCCTACTACTTATGTAACAAGGACACAACGCTTCTTTATTCAGTCGTGCTGACATGTGCCCATATCTGCATGTCCTACACTCCTGGACATGGTTCATAAAATAAGTTTTATGTTTAATATAATTATCGTTTATTTTTGTATATCTTTTTACATTTAGATAGTAGATTTTTAGGTTTATTATAATAAATTTTATTTTTGAGATTTTTCGTGCATATAAATAATAAAAATATTCTATTAATAATATTTATGTTTAAAATATTTCTACAGATGTGTCGGCGAATGCAGCTTTTAAGATCTACCATTTCCCACATCCCATATCCATATCTGACGCATAAAACAACTAGTGCACAAGCTATGTAGTCTCCTCTCGTTGGAAAAGTGTTAAGATCGTACTCATGTTTGTTGAAAGAGGAATGGCAATGTCAAGTTTGAGCCGAAGGAAACACAATCATATTGCTGGAGTTGGAAAAACCTCAAGCCAATTGCTATGAAGCTGAGACTAAAGACGATTTTCAAATAAGAATAAAGAAAAAGCTTCAAATTACCTGGTATGTTGTTAGAGCATTTTTTGTTATATGAGAACTTGTTGGAATCAAGTTTTCCCAACTGGGGAGAACAGCACAATCAAGAGGATCTATTTTATTTAGGAAACTGTCTTCTTTGAGTCTGGTTTTCCATATATTTTAGTGTTAATAAGGTTTTCTTTTATGTCCCCCCCCCCCCCGTGGGTAATAGTGGTATGAAGTGAATAGACACTTTATCTTACATGTCATTTAAAAACTTTGGGGGATGGTTGCTAACGTCCCCTTGAAGGTGGGACATTAATATTTCACACACACAAATATATTTCAATTGTGAAATCTCCTTTTGATTATTTAATCTACAATGATTAGAGTTGAAAACATTTATCATTCATATTATCAATATTTCAAGTTTACATCAATTATTATCGTGTTTTTACCTTTCGACTTTTAATTACTTTCAATAATTTTCTGGTCAATTGATTTTTTTTTCTGAACTGGTTCAGTTCAGTTCAGGCCTTAGTTGTGGTAAATGTCTGCCTAAGGTTCTCCTGCTCCCATATTGAAATCCTGGTCAATTCCACCCTCTTCCTTAGCACTCACCCCAGGCATTCACACTTCCTGATATTTTTAAGACTGCTGCTACACTGTTGATAGTGGACAACCGACCAACGCACTAAAAGCTCTAGAGCTGATGGGGAAGGATCGGTTTATCCCTAAATGCAGGCCCTCCCAAGCAAACCTTGGCAAGACCTCCCTGTGGGCAACCCCCGCTTTGCACGGGTCCCTGAATTGCACGGTCCCACAGTGGGCCCCACCTCGTGGGCCACCCCACCACAGTGGAGATATGGTTTATCCTTGGAATCACACCAAGATGCCCCCACATCAACTCCTTTTTCATCTAAGCCTACTCCTGTCATGCTCATGCTTTTTGCAACCAAAGTTTGGATTGGTTATTCCAAACTAGTGACCTTGAATTTTGGTACTCGTCCTGGTCTTCAAAAGATTATTTTTCTTAAAACATTGTTGTAAGTACATCACTATAAGAGTTCAGCATAACGGAGCAAATTTTGCAGTATTTGGATTCATTGGTTATCGTCGATTAATGTGGGATGTGGACCATCACCTATGATCGATGGTGATGAAAAGCAACTCATAATGAGATCTGCTAAGCTGTTTCATGCTTGTTCAATCGACAGAAATGTGACACTTAGCAAAAGAAGAAAATGTATGTAGCCTCTGTTATGGTGACATGTCTTTAGGCATTCTAATTATTATTTTGGGATTGTGGACCTATCACCATACCATCTTTCTAATTTCCAAAGGAACTCATGCATTTTATGTACTCTGTATTAGAACAAGAAAGCTAAGTCAGATGTCTTCTGATATAGGTTATCGGCGAACCAGTTTATATTGCGGGGAACTCACTAGGAGGATTTGTGGCACTGTACTTCGCAGCATGCAACCCTCATCTGGTGAAGGGTGTTACATTGCTGAACGCGACACCATTTTGGGGATTTCTCCCTAATCCAATAAGATCACCAAAATTGGCTAAAATGTTCCCATGGGCTGGAACATTTCCTCTGCCTGCTAGCGTGAGGAAGCTCACAGAAATCGTGTAGGCTTTTAGTTTTATTGCTTGAATACCTCTTCTTTTTTTTAAAAACCCCTTGGGGTTGTGCTAGCTTGCTTGATCTCCCATGGTTGTTTGCTCCTTTTGGCCTGCCACATGGCGATTCAAACCATCCATCTAGCAGCCACGGGCCACCACCATGTGAAGAATCCCACTGATCAGAGATTCCAATATATAGAGGCATTGAATTGTTGACCGTTGCTTTTAATTTTCCTTCATATGGACAGTGAAGAGCTTGATCAATGGGATTTTTGCCATGTGGCCATCCACGGCGAGATCTACAAATGATCTGGATCATCACTTGCGAGGCAGAGATTGCAAATAACAAGCATGAGCAATATGCTGGCAAATCTATCACTTTTTTCATAATAGTTCATTGTAGAATGCAAAATAACAAAAGCTTTACTTAGTGGCATGCTATTTCCTCCCTCACAAGGCTAGGTTGTTAATATAACAAAGAGTGTTAAAAACAATTCTCACACATCCTATTGTGAGCAATCTATCCTGTAGAGATGGAAAAGATAGCACTTCCCTTATTTGCCAGGAGAAATGTACTCTGGAAGATTTTGCTCTCTGATGTTCCTTTCTAATCATGAATTTCCAAGGAAGATCATGTGTTAGAAAATTTTTATCTTTCAAAAAAATAAAAAGCACACACACACAAATTAGTTTATGCCCTGTTTGGTAGACGCCTAAAAATGGTTTCATCTCATTTTAGTTAACCATAATCATGTATCAGAAATCTCAACCTCTAATACATAATGACTTCATGTTAACAGTAACTATGTATTAGAGCTCAAGACCTCTAATATATTATTCCATTAAAATGAGAGGAACTCATTTTTAGGCGTCTACCAAACAAGGCTTTAGAAATTTTTATTTATTTTTTCCACAGCCATAAGCTTTTGAGTAATCATCTTATTGAGAACTGACATTGGTTTTGTGTGATAAATAGATGGCAAAAGATCAGCGATCCTATAAGTATTCGGGAGATACTTAAGCAAGTCTATGCCGATCATTTAACAAAAGTCGACAAAGTATTTTCTCGGATATTAGAAACCACGCAACACCCAGCAGCAGCAGCATCATTTGCCTCGATTATGTTTGCTCCTAAGGGGCAGCTATCCTTCCAGGAGTCTTTGTCTAGGTATTACAAAACCCAGATTGCTTCACACTTTCAATGTGTCTTGCTCTTTTATTAATGAACCGTGGCCTCCTTTTGTGTTAATTGTGTAGATAAAAAGGTTATTTGTTATTGAATCAATGAATCTTACTTCTTTCTAATCATATTTCCTAAAACTGGTGACATGTAGGTGCCAAATGAACAATATTCCAATCTGTCTCATGTACGGAAAAGAAGATCCATGGGTAAGGCCTATTTGGGGCCTCAAGGTCAAACAGCAGGTGCCTGAAGCTCCATACTATGAAATCAGCCCTGCTGGTCATTGCCCCCATGACGAGGTTCCTGAGGTACGCATTCAGTCCTTAATAAGGATGCAAGTGCTGTTTTTCAGTCCTTGTTGTTTACTTTGGTTCAACCGTGTACCATGGTGGGAGTAATCATTTTTGCACTCAAAATCTGTTAAACACGACATACTGGTCCTCTAGAGAGCAGTTGACATGTAAACACCTCTTTTCCATGAAATTTGGAAATTCAGTTTGGAAGATTAAAGATGGACACAAGCTGAGTTTTCGACTCTCACCAATATGTCCTTTTGAGTCTTTGATGATAACTTGCTACAGTAACTAGTCCTTCCAGCTATTGGGGGCTGACCATGGTATGCCATTGTAACCATTAATAACTTAAGGCAACATACATTTCACATTTGTGTACAGCAATCGAAACAATCCAAATTGTGGAGGGCCTAGCCCAGAAGTTAACATTGACCAGACGATGCTGACCTTCCAATTAGTGGCTGTTGAAGTAGACAGTTAAAAATAAATGGTTTGTGCTCCAAATTCAGAGGGCAGGATTAGATGGTCATGATTTTTGGAATAATGTGGTTTGCAGGTTATGCTCAATCCACTATACATGTATATGTGTGTGACACTATGAAGTCGACCTCATGGGAACTTCTCACGAGGTTGAGCTCTGTGGGCCCCATTGTGATTTGTATTGGACATCCACCCCAGGGTCCAATAACCAGGTCCATATGTGATTCAGGTGGGCCACACCAAGGTAAACAGTTGGAAGGGTGGGTGTCATGGTGTGTTGTAGGCCCGTAATGGCCGTTATGGAAAAAATGACCCGTAACGGCAATGGTTGTAGCAGCCTCGTAACGTTCCATTACGGGGCCGATACAATTCCCCCCCCCAAAAAAAAAGAAAAAAGAAAAAAAAAAGAAGGATAGGATGATACCTGTATCATAATGATAACCGTGGTGGCTGTTATGGCCATTGTTACCGTTACGGTATACCTTGGTCGGTGTTCCCCTATGGTGAGGCCCACCTAAATCTCCAGTCAGCCTATTTTCTGGACCCTAATCCTAATATGGGGAGATGCAACTGATGGTCAGAGCAGATTCACATACAGATCATGGGGTAGGCCACGCCAACCGTGCCCAAAATTCTCATATTAACCTCCCCTGCGCTACAATTTGCACACATCATGGTGTGGGTCACCCCAACCATGCCCAAAAGTTCTCATGTTAAGATTCCCTGTGCGAAAGTTGGTGGTTTTGCTACATATGAGTGTTTTGCTAACTTCAAACGTCCTCAAAGCTTTTAAGTAGTGATAAGTGTGATGCCCAATTATCAATCTGGACCGTCCATTCTTTCATAAAATTAAGGAGAAGCCATGCTGCAAAAATCATGCCAATCAGATGATCCTAAGCATCCAATCAATAGCATGGACAATGGCTAATCAAGAATAAGTGGGGAAACAAAATAGTTCCAATCATCATCTTGAACCATCTATTTGATAGATCCCACTTTATATTGCTTATGATTCAAAAGTAGCGTTTTGGTTTAATGATTCCAACCATGTGATCTATGGCTCGTAAAAAACAAACAGTTAGAACAAATTGGCCTCATTCATAGGGTTACGATCATCAGATCGGTGTGATTCTTGCACCATGGCTTGCTTCCAATGGTACTTTGATTGAACGGTCTGGAATTGGATTAATGATTGGGCATCCAGCGTGTAAATTAAAACCTTGGGGATGTTGTTAATGTCAACCGTGAAGGTGAAGACCTTAGAAAATCTCCCTCTCTCTCTCTCTATGTGTGTGTGTGTGTGTGTGTGTGTGTGTGTGTGTGTGTGTGTGTGGACTGCAATTTTAGTAACAATGGGAGTGGGAACGAGGAATTCACTAGGATTGTTGACCAAGAAGTTTCCTAAAATGATCACTTCCGATGTCTTGGGTCGATAGTTCATGAGAGTGGAGAGATTGAGAAGGATGTTTCCCTTGGATTTCAAGGGGGGTGGAAGAAATGGAGATGTGCCTCTGGAGTTTTATGTGATCGTTGTGTACCACTCAAACTGAAACGGAAATTTTATAGGGTGGCCAGCCATACTTTATGCGACGGAATGTCAGCCAGTTAAGGAACAACATGTTCATAGGATGAGTGTAGCTTGAATGAGGATGTCAAGATGGATGAGTAGCAAAACCAGGAAGGATAGAGAAATGAATGCATTTAAGGGAATCTAGGAGCAGCACTGATAGCTAATAGGATGAGGGCAAGTAGACCTAGATGGTTGGTCCATTTGGTACCAATGATGCTGAAGCTCTAGAGCTTTTGTCTTGGAATTCACCTATTGATTCTTTTCTTTCTTTGCACTTTATTATGTAGAAGATTCAAAACATTTATTTCCCTTTTACTGTAACTTTCCATCATGTTTGGAGAGACCAATGAGGTTGCTGATGGATTGGCTAAGAACCGGGTGAAAAGAGGGTAAATTTTCATTGGCAATGTTTTTGCCTCTTCCATAGAATTGCATCCTTGTTTTTTCCTTAATAAAGTTTGTCATTCAAGGAATGATTAGAAAGAAAAAAAGAAAAAAGAAAAAAAGAAAAGAAAAAAAGAAACAAAAAACACATTGCAATTCAAAATAGCATTTATCTTTGCTTGGGTTTCACTCCTCTTAACAGCATTTATATTTTTACGAGTTGGAATTCCATTTTCAATCTATTTTGCAAATGGTATGGTGCTTGTACCTATGCAAGCATCTCTCTAAAAGCATTTCCCCTTTTCCTTTTATGAGTTCTGGGCAGTTACAGACTGTTTGATTCCTTTGTTCTGCAGGTAGTGAACTATTTATTACGTGGGTGGATCACAAGCCTAGAGTCCCAAGGGTCTATTGCATTGCCTCTCCTGGACAATCCCGAATCTGTTCAATATGTCACTTCCAATGACTTGGAATTTGTCAAAGACGGATCAAGAAAATCAGTGCGGGTACGATTCTTCGGAGACAATTTCTCAGTTTGGAGTCAGATAGGCTCTTTTATTAAATCCCGCATCATGGAATTAGGTATTAAGTCCCGTTAATGCAAGCTAATCCTTCTTCGGTTCTACCTCTCAGCTAGATGTAAATCGTCATGTGTATTTCCGTGTATTGATTCATGAATGTATACATCTTTAGATCAAGAAATCAATACACTCATATCATTTCAGTTAACATGTATAGTATTTTTTTTTTAATGAAAATTTGCCAAGAATGAGTTCTCCAAGAATCAGGAGTGAATACCTATCTATGAGTATGATTATGGTGTGAAAAGTATTTCCACAAGCAGGCGCTGAGACCTCTCCACAGTCCACACCGTCTTGCATCTATTTCTTTAATTCTATAATATCTATACATCAAGTGGTTGGACAGTGCAAGTACTTGGTGAGACTACGCCTTGCTTACTCTTTTGGCAAATCGTCGCCCCTGAATTCATTCTGCATATCTACATCCAAGGAAATTTCCCGTACAACCTATCGCATTGTAACTTACCATGCATACTAGAGTTGGAAAGATAGATTTTTGCAGGAAAGAGATTTTAAAATCTGGCAGTCCAGGCTCTGTCCCATCTCTTTGTTGTCATCATCACTATTATTGTAGCAAGGATGGGTATTCTCCACACCAGCTAAGCTTAAATTATCATCATCATCATCATGATAGCCTTGTCCTAGCTATTTGTAACTTTGGGGCCGCATTTACTAGTTTTACCAATTTGGGTTGACACGGATAGCTTACTTTTTAAAAAAAATTGTATTGCCAAAATATTCTTGTTTTTACCGTTGGGTTTCTAGGCACCCATTCCTAAATATATTCTCAACTATCTTGCCTCCTTAAAAGCATTTATGCAAATTCACACCAAGGCCATGTTTGAGTAAATGTGTTCTAGGGGAATAGTAAACAAAGGGTAATGAATATGCAATGACTATTTCCATTAGCTCTATTAAAACATGGATTTGATTTTACCAGTCTGATTCGGATAACAGGGGAGAATTTCATATTTGTGAGATAATAGTTATATAGTTTCTTGTGCCAGAGAACCCACAGTGTGGAAAAGTGTAATGATTGATGCATGGATTCCTCTGTTTTCTTTACCATCCAAACGTCTTAGAATTTCATATCGATGGAAAACATTTTCTATTTCCATTTATTTCCATGGAATTAGTGATATCCAAACATGCCTAAAGCACCTGATGGTTGAATTCTCTCATTCAAAGCTATGGCCTCAAGTCTCTTGTTTGGAAAGAACGGTTCCATTGCTCAAAATCTCAGAAGGTGAAGTAAAATATTCAATATGGTACCCAGATTATATCATCATCATCATCATCATCATCATCATAAACTTGTCCTACCTATTTGGGATCAACCTTCTTGAATCCTGTTTTGCCAATTCTTCATACCCCTTCTATATCTTCCCTTCCTTCTCTTTCCAGCCCTTAAACCCTAAACAATGTTTCCCTCCTTACCAGAGCTGATCTTTCATTGCACAGGACTGAACAATCTCAATATGCTCTCCATCATTTTCTCTTAACTGGGGTACGTGCATTTCAGTCCATAATGCCAAATTGCATTTCCCGTCTGTGGACATTATTAGACGAAAATCACGTCAGTTTGCATGATCCTGACCATCCTATTGGTGGCCCCCAAATGGATACTCAGAAAATGGCCTGAGGTCCAAATTCCAAGGCGATAATGTCCTAATATTGGTAGCTTGGATCTCCCACATTTGGGATTTCTAGGTCTATGCTCCACTGACAGTGGGACGCAACAGACCAATGGTTTGGATTACAAAACCATGGCCCCACTAGTCGGAACTGAGAAATCCTGAATCATATAAATTCCTTATCCGTAATATCAATTTTGTAGGTTTGGTTGAACCTCCTGCCCCACTAAGTGGTGATCAGGACCGTTCATCTAGAAGCTTGCGCTGTATAAGGTCAACATGGAAAGAATTTATGCATGGTATACGTTGATTTTCGGTTCCGATGAGTGGGGCCTATGGTTCTGTGATCAGGACCATTGATACGTGGTGCTCGCCATAAATGGACTATCACTCAAATATCTCCTCATAGGATGGTCTTCACCTTTCAATTTCAGGCATAAAATAAGAAAAGCTGCCAAGGATCTTTCAACTGGGTTATTTCCGGTGCAAAAAGGCAACTGGAGTGAATCCCATCACATTAGTGGCGTGGATGGCTGAAACATGGGCCGCACTTGTAGAAAATGGAAGCCAAAATCGTACAAGATGTTGCCTTGGCGTGAGCATTGCACACTGAGCCCGAATCCAATAGAAAGCTTTAAATGGCATCAGAAGTGCATCAGCTGAGTTGTACCTCCAGTTAGTTGTGTGTGAGGAGGGCCACCATGGCTTTTGTACAACATTCAACCCGTCCTGTCTAGCAAGGTAGTTCTTTCATGAAAATGGATGCCCCAAAAATCAGTTCAATCTAACTATCAAGTGGTTCACATTATATGTAACAATAAACAACCCTAAGGAAAAAAAAAAAAAACTCCATGCTCATATGGTCACAACTAATGGTTTGATTAACCTGATTTTTGGACATCCTATTTTCATAGGGAGTACCATGGTAGAAAGTTGGGATGGCATACAACTAGAGTTGGGCATTGGCTCGAGTCGGACCAAGTTAGGGCTAATCTGACTTGACCCGGTTTTGAAATAAACTTGATCCGAACTCAACCTGACTCAGTACCAAGTCCGGCATGCTTGACCCAATCCAAATCTAGGTCTAGCCTAGACTAATCTGGATCGAGTCTAACCTAATCATAGGCACCGAGTTGGGTAGAGTAAGCACCGAGTTGGCTCGGATGTGACGGGTATCCGCGGGCTGAAATCACTGCTTAGAAACTAGCTGCAACTGTCGGAATTGCAGCCTCTCTTTCAGCTGGCATCTCAAATTTGAAACGTCAAATATGAGTTTCTTTTTTCTATATGTATGAGTCAAGTTTCGAATTGAGTTGAGTCAGTACCAAGTTGGATTTTGGGTCGAGTTACTGGGTGACCTGAACTTTACTCAGTTTGAGTTCAGACTCGACGAACTCTACTCGGTTCGGGTCAAGTCTGGGTCTGAACGAGTCGAATATGCCAAGTCCGACTTAATTATAAAATGAGCCTGAATGTTAATCTACACCTAATACTTGCTCGAGCCCACCTGAGGTTGGCCAGCCCGCCCATTCGCAGCTCTACCTATTAGGGTTGAAAGTCAGGCGGGTTGGGTTGGGTCAGGTTGATGCTCAACCCTAGCCCAACCCAAGGTTCCTATACCCCAACCCAACCCAGGGTTGGGAATTCTCAACCTAAGCCCCAACCCAAGCGGACTCGATCGGGTTGGTCGGTCGGATAAATGCTAATATTTTCATTATTACATTAGCCTATTATATTTCAATACACATTTTATTTTTTGTACATATGATTTTATTAATTATATATGTAATTGTTTATCGAAAGAACTTCATTTTTTCTAAATAAACAAGCTAAAATATAACACCACTCCTTTAAAAGTAGTGTTATGTAGCACACAATCTATTTGGGAGAGAGAAATCCAGCGTATGTTGTTAGCTTGAGTCATTGGAAATAATGTGGACTAATGAGACCCGACGGCACTGAAATTTTCCGTGCCTTCAACACTGACGATCCCACTCTCAATTATATATCGATTGGGTTGAAGTTGGGCCAGGCAACCTAAGCCCAGTCTAAGTTTTATGAGGTTAGTGTTTGTATAGCCAAGCAACCCAATGTCGGGTTAGTCGGATGGAACCGGCCGACTTTCAACCCTACTACCTGTGTAGGATGAATCTGGATCCTCTGTTTGCCATTAATTGGAATTTTCCGTTTGCAATGAAGGCAAACATAAAATCCATGGCCAAACAAAGGATCTGGAATCATATGATTCGCATCTATGTACTAAACGCGAACGTTCTCTGTGCACGAGCATTGCATAAAACGTAGCTGTGCTTATTCCCCACGTGTGTGGAAATCCCATCCATCCTTGCAGTAACACGTGTCATTATGTTTAAATATTCTGTAGCAATTACTGGCTGAAGGGGCCACAACATCCAAAACAAAGGAATAGGTAGGAAAACAAATGGACGGCTAGAAACACTTGTGGTTTATTTCTCACATTGTGGCCCACCTTAGAGTAGAACCACCTGATCTGTGAGGAACAAGATCTAATCATCATCTTTAAATTCACAGAAAGATGGAAAGCTCAGATCCGTAACACGTGTGTACGCGGATTTCCTGATAAAGCCTTTCGCAGGAAGTTCCTGCGCAAAGATGCTGGGTGGGGCCCACCGACATGTTTTTGATAAATCCAATCCGTCCATCCGTTTTTCTAGATCATTTAAGTAATTGAGATAAAAAATTAGCTGTATATAGAACTAAAGTGGGACACACGAGAGGAAAGAGTGATCATTCAGTGAGCACCGTTGAAGCTTTCTTATGCCCAAAAAATTATTGTCTCATCTATATTTTTGGTTTTTTCACTTCATCCCATTGCAATGACCTTATAAACGGTTTAGATAACATATAAACATCAAGGTGGAGCCTGGGAAGATTTCAACGGTAGAAATTTCTTTCCCTAATTTTCTCTCTCGTGTGACCCACTTGAGTTTTTTATCCGCACGCCCTAAAATGAGATCTCAAAACGGATGGACGGAATGGATTTCTCACATACATTGTAGTGGGCCCCACCCAGATCCTTGCGCAGGAACTTCCTGCGAAAGGCTTTCGCAGGAAATCCGCGTCTTGCGTATGTACGAAACGGATTGGCTACTCCCCCTGACACCAGCCCCGGGGCTGATGGTCAGTGCTCTGTGGGCCCCACAATGATGTATATGTTTCATCCATTCCGTTCATACATTTTTACAGATCATTTTATGGCTTGATCCCAAAAATAAGAGGTATATAAATCTCAGGTGGACCACACCACATGAAAGCAATAGTGGTTGGATATCTATCATTAAAATCCTCCTAAGGCACACTGTACTGTTTATTTCACATCTAATATGTTGATTAGGTCATAGAGGCCCAGATGAAGGGAAAAAACAAAAATCATCTTGATCCAAAACTTTTATGGCCAAATAATGTTTTTTAATGGTCGACGCTCATTCAATACTGTTTCACGTAATGTGGTCCACTTAAGATTGGGATTATAACTTATTTTTTTTCTCATACTGTAAAATGATCCTTAAAAATAGATGGACGGCATGGATGAAACACATACATCATGGTGGGTCCCACGGAGCACCGACCACCAGCCATTAGCTGGTGTCATGGGGAGTAGCCAATCCACGTCCGCGTATGTAAGCCTCTACACGTGCGTGTAATTAGTGAACGGTCACTACTACGGTCACTACTATAAATGGAGCGTTTCTATTATCTCAGACTCCTCGCTCTCAGTTTTCTAGGGTTTCGGTCTCTCTTTAGTATCTAGCTGATTTGCAGATTTGCCTCTCTCCGTAAAAAAAAATGGCTATATCCTTCTCTGATTTACACACAGAAGCTGGACTTAAATCCCTCGATGCATTTCTCTCTGGAAAGAAATACATTTCTGGGTATTTCTAAAATCCCTTCTTTGATTTTCTTTTTGATTTTCGTTTTCTATTTTTTTTTGTTCAATTACGAGTTATTTTGGGGCTCTTAATGTTATTGGATATATGGTTTTTTAAGCGAAAAAAAAATCATTTTTATAAGATTTGGGAGTCTTTAATCAGAGATCTGTTCTTTGATTTGGTGTAGATTTGAGGATTTTTAGCTAAAAGTTTGTGTATTTTTTCTTTTTCTACTTTAGATGTTATTGGGTTAGTTTGATTGTAGCATTTTCGGGTTGAGCAGTCTGTAGTAGAGCTGGGGTCCACCTTCCAGTGATGCAGACGGCTGTCCATATGGTGGGTGATGTTGTGGATCTGCGATGCTGGACAGAACTACCTGTTTGATAATCTTAACCATCGGATAGTTGGTTAGGTGGTCAATGGCTAGAATGAGAATACAGGGAACAATCCTTATGCATTGGGAAGCAATCTAGAGTTTTGATTGATATGATTGTTTGAAGGAGCTAATTCTGGTCCATGGCCCATCCTCCACATTGGGCCCACTGGATGAACGGCGGGGATCAGTGAAATGTGGGGACATGTTTGAATGTTTGGGTTTGATGAAAGTGCCTGTGATGAAGTGCAAGCATTAATACCACTTTCTTCTGTGGACTTTTTAAGTTCTTTGAAAATATAGAAGCTTGAACTTTTTAAGTTTTTTGAAAATATAGAATGCTTTGACTGAATTAGACGTTGTTGATAGTTTAGTCTGCTAATGTATGGATGCCCGTCATGAATAAGTTAGGGCTCTCAAATCTTCCTCATCAGAGAATCATACCCATACTCTTGATGGATGTTTTCTCATTGAATCGAACTGATGGTTAAGATGTTTGATGGAGCAGAGTTTTGGGGTATGGTTCATCTGCAATGGGGGCCCACTGGATGAAATTCCAATAACTTGCGTCCATCCTAACTTTAATGGCTGCTGGGCCAACCAAAAGTAGTTATTTCTTTCAACTTTATTTTATTATTATTTTTTTTCCGGTTCAGCACACTAACTGTACAGGTGCACTCACCTTCTAGTTGTACAGACTGGTCATTGTTTACAGTTGATTATGACTGGGCCATGCTGCATGAATCTCCTCCAATCATGTGATCTTGACCGTCTGCTTGTGGCAACATTTACTTTGGTCAAGCATTGTATGCTGGGCTAGACTCCTATGATTGACCCTCGAAATTGGTGGGACTGTGGATAGTCTCCCTCTGAAATCACACTGATCAGGCAATCCTAACCATTTGCCTGATAGCTATCGAATGAATTTTAAAAGTAAAATAGTGAGTTGTCGAAACTTCAACGAAAAAATCAGATGGTTACCATCATCTTCCCAGTGTAATTCTTTTATTATGATCCATTCACTGTTGGTTCATAGATTTGTTCAGTTTGGATTGCTGTATAACTGTGCCATGTGTATGGTCGAAGAGTCATCACTATTTTCAAAATGGTGGTGACTGTAGAAGTCTACGGCTTGTATATTTAGATTTTGAGTTTTTAAGCTAAAAGAACTTCTCATAATATTGTTTTATTAGTTATTGGGTTTGTTTAAATTAGTGTTTTCTTCTTCTTCTTTTAACTAAATGTGGTAGATTTTTCGATTGGGAACTTGCAGAGATCTGTTGTTAGATTTGAACTGTATTCTTTTGCGTGGATTTAAGGTTTTAAGCTAATGCATTTTTTTAGCTTGATTGGTCGCTGGATCTATTCGTAGATTTTTTATGCGGTTTCTAGAGCTTAAAATCATATACTTTCTAATTTGAAAACTCACAGTGATCTGTTCTTAGGTTTGTATTGTACTTTTAAGTGTGTCTAAGGTCTCTTATTTTTAAGCTTAACAATGGGTCTTTTGTTTATTTTGTGATGGTACAGTGATAAACTCACTAGAGATGATATCAAGGTATTCGCTGCGGTTTTAGGAAAACCCGGAGCAGGATTTCCTAATGCGGATAGTTGGTATGAGTGCGTTTCATCGCTTCTTGCTGCAAGGTTCGTGGATTTATTTATTTAATTTCTGTTTTCTTTTTATCATTTGTTTGTTATGTATGGCTTTAACACTTCACTGACTAGCTTTTGATGATCGATTGTTGTGGTGTTTACACCATTAGTTCTTAAATGGTAAGATATTATGGCGTGCAATACCTGTGGATGCTTTTGGGCAATTTGGGTTCATTTCTTGCTAAAAATCCTTGGATTGGAATCTGATATTATTTCTGTATTTTTTAGCTGTGTTTTGCTTCATGGTAACTGTAGTCGACACTGGATGGGTATTGTAAACCATTAGTCACGTGAAGGTGAAATACTTCGAGGCATTGTTTGATGCTTGCTCACAGTTCTGGATTGAATTTCCAGAAGCTCAAATCCTATTGGAATATTGATCAAAGTTTACTAATGCAACTAGATCGAGGAAGAAACTAATTGGAATAAAGTTCAGCGTACTGGATTGAATGTTCGAATCGTGCAATTACTGCAAGCAAGCTCAACAGTCCTCTAGTCTTATATTAGAGATCACCACTCCCCTACAACACACTACCATAGAGAAGCATGAGAACTTGCCAGAAGTTTTTTTATTTTTCCCTTGAGAAAAACTCTAGCACAATATAGGGAGTCTAAAAATAGAATTCCTTGCTAGCTAAGACTTTAAAATAAGAGAACCATTTAACATAAAAAAATCTAATAGTACTTACTTCCTAGCATAGAGATATTTTCCTAACATAGAAATATGAAAGAAAGAAAATTAGAAACAGGTTAAAAGAAGGGAAGTTGGGCCTCTTATTGCACGCACGTGTGGAGCTTGCACGTGTTGGATGTGGTGCTGCAAGGAAAACCAATCACAATTTGCAGCTGAAGGTGGTCTCAAGGTCTCCAGCTTTGTTCTGTTTCTCTGTTCGCCTTTCTATTTCGTCTTTCAAAGTTTCTTTCCAAAAAGTATGTGAAATAATTGAATTCATGATTGTAAGGATTGGTATAGTCTCTCTGCGAATCTTGTCGTGTTATGTATTTATTATTGTCATTAATATTTCTTACTTGTGCTGTTTTCTTAATTAATTATCTAGTCCCACCCTAACATTTCATGCATTTTTTGCATTCTTTGTTGGGGGATGTTAGTCCTACCCTTATCATCAACCTTACTTTCACTAGATGAAACTTAGTTTAGTTTGTTGGAAAATGCTTTTATCACAATAATTCCTTATAAACAATTACTCTTTGGCCTCTAGATAGTGGATGGTGACTCTGCAAACAACATCAATTCATTAAACAGCAACAACTTTCTTTTTCTATCTTTTTATAGATTTATGGATTATTCGGAGGAAATGTTCTACTTAAAGGAGCATTTAGATCTCTTATTATCTGTAAGGTTGGCAATGGGCTGGGCTTGGGCCCAACAAAATAATTTTTTTTGAATAGGCCTGTCCTGACTAATTCAAAATCCAGACATGGGCCAACTCATTGCCAGGCCTAATTATCTGCAGCAATAGAGGGACGGTCAATGAGAACCCTAGTATTTGTATCAACAATTCAATAGTAAATTACTTATTGGATGTATATCCTTAATTGTCATGTTAACGGTAATGGTGGCAACCGTAATGCATTAGGGGGTTGTAATGGCTGTAAAGCCGTTATGGAAAAAATGACCCATAAATGCCCTATAATGGCCGGTATGACTCTCATAAAAGCCTTGTAACAGTCTGTTATAGGGCCAATACAAGTTTTCTTCAAAGAAGAAGAAGAAATTGCCATTAAGGTTTGTATCATAACGGTAGTGGTGGTGGCTGTTACGACCACCGTTACCCTTATGGAATACCTTGGTCATGTGGATGAATGGGTCTAAGGTACCTTATAGGTTCTCTAGGCCTTCCTATTTTTTGATGCTCGTAGCTAATAATTATTTTTACCAGTAAAATGATCGTGTTATTATGGAATCTTTTGTCTTCATTGCATAGAATTCTTTTTCTTCAAAACTCCATTAAATGTTTTTAGAATCTGTATCTCGGGCCATATCATTTTCCCACCGCAACACAACAGTGTTTGGCATCGAGAAATGTTATGGCTGAGTTTGGATACATGTTTATAAGCTACTTAATTGGCTGTCAAGAACGAATCAATAGCTTATGCGACAAAAGTAGTTTGGTAAAATACCATTTAAGAGTTGTTGAATGCCTTAATATGGATTGTACACGTGTGCAAAAAAAAAAAAAAGATTGCTTTTTTACTTTTGCCAAAGGGAAGACCTCCGCCGCTGTTGCGATGTAGGTGTGTCCCTCTATACTCTCTCTTCCCTCCTCTGACTATGTCGTCTTGCCTTCTTCTCCCCCCCCCCCCCCCCCCCCCCCTCTTCTCTACCATATGAGCTATACCCCCTCCTCCTAGGTAACATAATGGTAATGGCCATAACCATTATGCATTACGAGGCCAAAATGGCCGTTATAGAAAAAACTACCTCTAATGGCCCCGTAACGGTATCAAAACAGGTTTTTCCAAAAAAAATAAAAAAGGGCTGTAACGGCCCGTATCGTAACATTGATGGCAGTGGCCGTTACAGCCACCGTTACCATTTATGGAACAGCTTGTAGAGGAGAGAGAGATTGAGAGAGAAAACATGCTAATGCGCTCAATCAGTAGAAACGGAAAACAGCTACTTGAGACATCAGTAGCCGAAGCAAAATGACTTGTGTTCTTACACCATGAGGTTTTAAATTTTGATTATTATTGTCAAGTTCTTGTAATGTTACACTTCTCTTATTCTCGTGGAAATTTGATTTGATTGGTGTAGATTGGCAGCCTGCCAACAGAGGCAGGTCTTTCATCAACTCAGAAACTAATTCCCCTTTCTCTGATCTTTGTCGTGATACAGTTGACATAATCTTCTGAAGCATACAAGGATTCCCATGGTTCATAATCATATTACCCTTTGGCCATCATTTGTCTTTGACTAAATTCACTGCTATAGTACCTTTTATTTTTACTTGGATATGTCACGTAGGCCTGTTAGCTTGGCAACTTGGAGAACCTTATGCATTCAGTTCGTCTTTATCTTATTTGGATATGGTAGGAGTTGCTTTGCACCATTGTTGGTTTTGATTTTGCATTTTGAACATGATGAAAAACATGCCTGACATACTTGTTTTGGATCCTTCTCATTTTATCCCATGATTGTTAAGGCTCCTTATTGTTGCTATAAGTTGTTGGATTATTCTTTCTAGTAAAGCTTCTTGTCTTATTTTATTTCTCGAGTTCTGAATTCTTAATATTTTTCTTCAGTTTCCCGGGTAAAGCTGTTGGCGTGAAATTCGCTGGCCAAGCTGCCGCTGCTTCTGCTGCCGCTGCTTCTGCTACAGCTGAGGAAAAGGTCTGCATTTTTTTGGTCTCCTAAGTGTGGGGGCTGCTGTCCCTAAGATACATCATCTTCTTCCAGATTTTGTGATAGATCCATGTATGTTTTCTCCAATGAAATCCTTCTCTATTTTTCAGGACGCTCCAGCGGGAGATGATGATGATGATTTGGATCTCTTTGGTGATGAGACGGAGGAGGAAAAGAAGGCAGCAGAGGCGCGGGAGGCAGCTGTTAAGGCATCTTCCAAGAAGAAAGAGAGTAAGCTCTATCAATCATAAAATTGGCTGTATTAATCATTTCGCTACCCTACTGATAATTTTTTTTTGCTATCAAAAGGAAACTAAATATAAGAAAAGTTGATGCGACTGTTCTGGGCCTTCTGGCTCTACCAAACCAGTTACATTAAAGGTGGACTCGGGATGATCTTGCCAAGAATTGCTTTTTGTACATTGCCACTTATTGTATACATGTGTTCAGTTTGTGAATCCAGATTGTCCCTCTTTTGGGTTCTTCAGGGATGGCCCATCCGGTAGGAAAATTGCACTGAATTGGTCATCCTAGCAATCTGGTCCATGAATTTAAATGTCGTTTTCATAGTGCATCTAACCTGGACTCATCTGTTTCAGAGTGAGACTTGTCAGTTTTGTCCCGTTGTGATCCCGTTTCAGTCTGGTGAGTCATTCTGTTCCAGACCAAAATTGGTATAACTTGGACAAAACCTAGTCATACTGGACGAAATTTTAAACCATGTGTGGTCTACCACTAATAAAAAGAAAACCCGTGTCTGGTTTGTGGCCTTGAAACTGACAATCAAGAGGTGGTAAATGGTCTGCATATAAAGGGGAAATGTCCATTGTTCCTGTAGCCATGATTGTCCAACTTCTTTGGTAGGAAAATCACATCAATCGATCCATCCGATATCTCTGGTTCGTGGCCTTTTAACTGCCTATGAAGATATGATTATTGGCCTTTTAACTGCCTGTGAAGATTATGATTATTGGCCTGGATAAATGGGAAATGTCGATTAGTTGTAAAGCTAGGATTATCCCCTTCTTTTTTTTGGCTTTTCACCAAGCGGCCATCCATTGTAAGGCTCACCTGCCAGAATTTCTGGATTAACCAACTGCTGTTGCATGTATGGTGCTCAGTGGCAATGAACCTGTACTGATGCATGATGCATCATGACAAGCTTGAGGCTCATATTTTATATTGTCTTTCTCACACACCATTCTTTAGCTCCTAATATTTCCTTTCCATCATTCCAAATGGTTGTAGTCATCATTTTGATTTCAATTCAGGCGGGAAATCATCTGTTCTTCTGGATGTGAAACCTTGGGATGATGAGACGGACATGAAGAAGTTGGAAGAGACTGTGCGTAGCATCGAGATGCCGGGCCTTCTATGGGGAGCATGTATAGTTGATTTCATTCATATATACTCACATTTCCCTTTTCTCAACTACTACCAACACTAACAAACTTTCAATAATCACTTTGTTGATGCAGCAAAACTCGTCGCTGTTGGCTACGGCATAAAGAAATTGCAGATCATGATGACCATTGTAGATGACCTAGTCTCCGTCGATACCCTCATTGAGGAGCAACTCACGGTCGAGCCTGCTAATGAATACATACAGAGCTGCGACATTGTTGCATTCAACAAGATCTAGAACTGATACATTTGCTAGTAAGCTTTCATTTTTCCTCTCACTATTCTGCTGCTGTGTGCCTGTCATTTTTCGGATGTGACTTAGTTTTGCAGTAGTTTAATAGTCATCCTGTTTGATTCCTGCCCTTTTTTCTTTTTCTTTTTTTCCTATTTACTTTTGGTTAGCGATGAGTGTTCAATAGCGAAACTAGGATCATTCATCCCATAACAGACATGGAAATTTTAAGTAAATCATATGTTATCTGGAAGTTGTTGGGTGACCGCTTGATTTTGTTCGTGTGGAGAATGTGGCAACGATTTTTAAATCCAGCAATTGACTAGGGAGGTCTGAACCCCCATCTCTGTGGATCGATGCCTGGGGCTGCCGAGTTTGTATTCTGTCTATTTCCTGTTTGTGCAGAGTCATGGGTCTGACTTGATCGGCATACTGCCATGTGAATGATTTACATCTGGGCATTGTGACTCTTTTATTGGATGTGTGGGTCCCAATTATTGTCGAGTTCCTGTGCTTTGGATTGCCCATTTGCTGGAGATGGGGCTGAAAGTCAGGCGAGTTCAACCCAACCGACCCGTGACCGACCTGACATTGGGTTGGGCTTGGGCAGGATGTATTGGGTTTGGTCTCGAGCTTGGGCTATATAAACACCAGCCTGATAAAACTTGGGTCAGGCTCGGGTTGAGGTCTTGGGTTGGCCGACCCAATCCAAACCTGATCGATATGTTAGTTATAAATTATAATCAAGTGCGGATGGTCTGTGTTGCAGTTGCAGGAAATTCCAGTTCCGTCGGGTCTACTAAAGCTAACAAAATTTGCCAGATCTCTCTTTCTCCCAAATAGATTGTGTGCTACACAACACGACTTTTAAAGTAATCTTATATTTTAGCTTGTTTGTTTAGAAAAAATGAAGTTCTTTATGATAAAGAACTACATATATAATTAATAAAATCATAGGTGCAAAAAATAAGACGTGTATTGAAATATGATAGACTAATGTAATAATGAACATATTAGCATGTATCCACCAACCTGACCGAGCCTGCTTGGGTTGGGCTTGGGTTGAGAATTCCCAAACCGAGATTGGGTAGGGTTATGGTTGAGCTATAGGAACCTTGGGTTGGGTTAGGGTTTAGCACCAACTCAACCCAGGAGAATCACTTGTTGCTAAAAGTTTATTCACACCAGGAGATTTTGAAGATGTATTTGCAGCACACACGACACTGCATGGAACATGGGCAGCTCATGTCTGGTGGGGTGCACCACGAACATGCGCTAAACCATGAATCCGGCTGGTGTGCAGATGAGTGATGATCTGTATTCATGGTACACATGACCTATTGGATGAGTGGACCTGCCTAATCTTTAGTGGCTACAGCCTAACGAGTGGCCTGGCCAAAGGGTGTGTAGAGCTATGGCCAATACAAGGTGTGTCCACCACGTGCAATGCATACTTGCTGTCGGCGTATATGTTGAGCACGTACTGGATCATGGAAACATAGTCCTTGCAAATTGCAATATTTGAAGAAATCATGAAAGTTACTTTGGTTTACAGCTAGGGGTGTACATCGAGTCGAACCGAGTTGAGCTGGCCTCAGCTTGACGCGGCTTGGCTACTAGCTGACCTCAGCTCAAACTAGGCTTGAGCCTGACTGGCCAGCTCGGCTCGGTTTGGTCAGCAGCTCGGGCCGAGTTCGAGCCAAGATTGAGCTGAGTTCGTCATTAAGGCATTTTCACAAACACCTCGACTGTGCCGTCAAAATCTCACTCTATTTGAGATGACAGCAATTGTTTTATAGGTATTTTATCAAACACCTTCTAAGCAACATAAAAATCAAGAAAAAAAGTGTTGGTTTCATATATATACATTCCTTGCCTCCAGCCACACTTCTTTGAATCATTTCATCAAACACTTGGTGAGCAACATCAATATCAAAGTAACCGAATCACCGAACTGGTTCGATTCGAGCTGGGTTCGATCAGATTCGAGTTGATCTGGGGCCAGCTCGAACCCATTTTTGAGCTTAAAAAATTAGCTCGACTTGGCTTCAAACCAAGCCAAATCGAGCTAACCGAGCTAGCTCGGTTGGTGTACACCCCTATCTACAGCCTTTAGTGGAGCTGCTGTTGAAAATATTCCAACCATCAAAAGAATAGGATTAGTGGAGGTCGAACACCACAGAAGTTCTCGATCAAGCGTTTTCCCTTATTAACAGGTTGGATGGAAAATAAACATGGTGATGGGCCCTAGGAATGTTTCAACGATGGCCATCATTGTCTCCGTTGTTTTTTGGTGTGGTCCACTTGGGCTTTGTATCTGCCTGAGCTTTTAGCTCATGTCTTGAAATAATCTAGCAAAATGGACAGACTGTGGATATAACAAATACATCATGGTGGGCCTCAAAGAGCTTTTTCACTTGAGCATACAAAACTTTTTAACTGTCTTTTCAAAACGTCGTTAAGGATATTTTCTTAACCGTCATTTAAAATTTTAAAGAAAAATAACATTTGATAAGATCACACAGACCTGGATTAACGGAAAACACAAGTATCACCTTGATCCAAAACTTTCTTGGACTCTAAAAGCATTCAATAACTGCTGTTTCCTCTTGTGGGTCCCACCTAAGATTTGAATCTACTTCATTTTTTAATCCCTTGCCCTAAAATAAGCTGAAAAAACAGATGATCGGTGTGGATATACATACGACACATACATCAAGTGGACGCCAAGATCACGGCCTCAAAGTAGCTGGCCTCACCCAATCAGCGTTACACAGAGAGATACTATAGCCGTTGGATCCGGTACAAGCTGTTGATCTGCCGAAATTACAGAAAGTTCAACGAGGAAGGGGCTGCCTCAGAAATCTTCAAGAACGGAAATTCCTAATACTTGTAAATCAATGGCCCCGAGAATAATCAGGGCGTTACACGAAGAGTAATGATACTATAAAAGCCGTGGGGATCCGGTACAAGCTGTTGATCTGCCGAAATTACAGAAATTACAACGGAAATTTGTTTTAAGATCCATGGGATTGCTTCTATCCCGGGACAAGTTCACTGGGTCTGTTTGGCTCGTCATGCATATCCCGGGATATCGCAATCCCATGATGGGATTGGTCCGGCCAAACATGCCCTCAAGGTCTATAGTATTGCAACAGGAGAATTTCATTAGCAGGGGCCATCGGGAAACAGTGCCCATCTATCCTACTGTAATAAGTGGAATGTATTTAGTAATCCTCCTTTTTTAAAAGAGAATCTCAACCTTGTCCTTTGTCAAGGCCCACCTGAGCGGTGAATCTGGATGATTTTTAGCCCTAGAGCTTAAGAAATTGAATACACCTGATGGCAGTCTCCAAAGCTAGGCATACTATGTTTTACACGTGATTTCGTGAAATCCAGTCCGTCCATCATTTGATAACCCCTGTGTTCACCGTACATATAAAAGAAATTTGATTGAAAGATCTTAGATGGACCGTCTCACGCGCTGTGACCCGAATGAGTTTTGGGTCAACCTTCTCTTCATCTTGGTGACCCACAACTGATCAGCAGGTTTAATGAAGGACATATGGGTCAAGCTAGGCACCGGACTACTCGAATAGTCCGATTCGTTCAGACTCGACTCTTGACCCGAACCGAGTTGGTGAGTCAATCCAAACCGAGTCGAGTTTGGGTCACACAGTAACTTGACTTAACTCAACCTGAAATCCGACTCCGTATTGACTTGACTCGATCCGAAACTCGACTTGTACAGGAAAAAAAAAAAACCAAACCAGATTTGACGTTTCAGATATGAGATGCCTTGTAGCTGATGGAAAGGCTGCAATTCTAGCAGGTGCACCTAGGTTTTGAGTCGTGATTTCAGCCCGCGGATACCCACCGCACCTGACCCGACTCGGTATCCGTAACTGGGTCAGACTCAGTCCGGGTTAGTCCAGGCTAGACCCAGTCTCGGATCGGGTCGAGTTTGGGTTAGGTCTATTTCAAAACCGGGTAAAGTCAAGTCAGCCCTAACTCGTCTGACTCGATGCCCCCGGCTCTAAATTCCTACTGCAACACTAAGTAGGAACGTATTTAGTAATCCTCATTTTCTAGTGAGAAGGACAACCTTTTCCTGTGTCGTGGCCCACCTGAGTCGTGAATCTGGATGATTTTTAGCCCTCGACCTTAAGAATTGAGTGCACCTGATGGACGGATTGGATTTATCATGTAAAATATGGTGGTCCCCTAAAAGTGTGGGTGTTTTACACGCTGGAACTCCGAAGCTCTTTAGGCCCACCATGTTTTAATGTGATAACGTGAAATCCAGCCCGTCCATCAGTTGATAACCCTTGTGTTAACTGTAAACATATAAAAAAAACCGCTGGAAAGAACTTAAATGGGCCATCTCATTGGGAACAATGAAAAATTGCGCCTACAGCCCTTAATTTCACATTCAAGCACTGTGGCCCACCTGAGTTTTGGGTTAAGCTGATTTTCACACCTTCTCTTCATCCTGGTGACCCAAAACTGATGAACGGGTTTGATGAAAGATACACTCCCATAATAGCCCACAACAAACCTATGGTTAGTGTTCCATCTCAATTGTTCCCTGTAGTGTGGCTAACATAAGTGCGAATCTAGCTGATTTCTCACCCCATAGCCTAACATCAAGTCAGTCACCGGATGAATGGAGTAGATTTCATATGAAGTAGCTCCACTGATCAACGGAGTAGATTTCATATGAAATAACTCCACTGGTCAACGGAGTAAATGGAAAACCGTATATAGCCGTAAAAAAACCATTAACAGTCTTGAAACTCTCAATAATAGAACAAACATGGAATACCTTAAAAAGGATATCATCTTCAACATTCTTCTTCGACGTCCAGCAACATCTCTTCATGAACTAAGATGCGTGTGGAAGACATTATCTCCGACTATTGTTTCATTCATTCCCATCTTGATTGAACCCAACCTCGCTTCATCAATGCATATACGGTCGAGAAGAGTCATCGAACTATTTCCGTCTACACAGACGGAACAAAGATAAGAGCAGCACATCTCAGTATGGTTGCAGTAGGAGGATTTTGGCTAGCTGTCATGGCTTGCTTATGGTAAAAAGCAGTTACCCACCATTTGTTGGTTTCTCCAATCCCACTAAAAAGTACGAACCATTTGTTGGCGTTTCCAATCCCGTTACCAAGCGATTGTTAAGACTTCCTTGTTCCATGCCCTCATCAGATCCAAGCAAAAACCAGCAATATTACTGCTTAGACAATCTCGACTACTAGATAGAGGTTTGGATACGCCCCTTCGACTGAGGAATATAAGGTGGTCCACTTCTTCCACGATGGAAAACAGTCGTGTGAGATACTAACCTTAGGTTCAAATGTACGGAGAAGGGCTGATCGCCCGTTTCGTGACCTACCAGTAGAAATCTGTGGACAAGTAATGGAAAATGGGGTTTTGCATTGGGTGGTTGGTTGTGAATCCATAATGTCTATGGATGTAGCTGAAGAATCGTTTCATGAAACACCGATCCCAAGTTGAATCAAGCGGCCTATTTTAAGGAGATAGGAGGATATCCATCTCTTGTGAGGAACATCTCTGGTGATCAACTCGATGTGTGGATCTTAAAGGACTTTCAGAGAAACGAGTGGACAAAATTGCAGAGTATTAAAGGGAGATGTGCAGAAGTGCGTGATCGTACTCTTCCTGCTTGTTTAAAAAATGAGGTGAAGTGCGTGATCGTACTCCTGCTTGTTTAAAAAATGAGGTAAAAGTTGAAGGTTTAACTCTTCTTGCTTCTATAAGAAATGAGGAGGTGATACTCAAAAGCCTTAGTAAAAGGTTTAGAAAGCCACACCATGGAGCTGCCCACCACAGAGCCCCCCCTCCAGGGAGCTTACCTACACGGAGCCGGTATTATGCACTTACTGCTTGAAACTCCAAAAGATGAGTTAGGTCAAAATATCTCCAATATGCGGTCTGTATTGGTCTATGATGGCTCACTTGGACAGCTTTGTTTCTTGGAAAATCAAAAGTGAAGATTATGATTCTGATGCTAGTATTGGTAGCAGATCAAACTGTCAAGCAAGGAGGAAAAGTAGAGTTGGTACTTATAGTGATACTCTAGATATTGTATAGACATACATATAATCATGAATCTAGATCCACTACAAAGCTTTGTAGGATGAGTTTATCCTCCAAAAGGGGCAGTTTCGTCCATATTAGGTATTTACAATTGCAAGTATGAATTTCATTTTGATAGTTTACATCAGTGTTTTAAATATCGATGATATCGGCCAATATATCCCACGATATATCTTGTATCCCACATGTGCAATACGAAATGCATAGGTAGTGCCGATATATCCAACCTATTCGATCCGGTGAGCATTTTTTATTTTTATTTTTATGTTTTGCTGTAAATCATGTTAAATCAATGTCAAATCGTTACAAATCTATGATTCTTCATGTTTTCCATGAAAAATCATGGATTTGGAGCTTCAATTTCAAGATTTAGGGGAGATGGGGCAAGTTGTGGAAAATTGGAAAAAGAATAAAAATTTCAATTTCTCGCAAATCAGTTGCAATCTTTGTATCCAAATTCCAAAGACAAAATCAAACATGTAACCTGATCTAGTAATTCTTCTTTTGCTTTTGAATGTATTGCTTGTGTTTCCATACATGTCTTCTCACGTTTATAAATTATATGAATAGATTTTAAATATACTTGCAGCAATTCAGTTGGATTAGGACCCCATAAAAAGGAAACTCTTATTCTCTTATTGTAATGTTTTGATTTCTAAGTTTGTATTGATGTCTTTTCCAACAATTATTGAAGTTTCCTTGAAAAATTCAACCAATTTCCCAATGTTCCCATGTTTCCCAGCAACAACGATACATTACATGATACAACCGATATAACCCATGCGATAACCAATATGTATCTATATCCCAAGGGTGCGATACATTACGCGATAAAGATATTTAAAACATTGGTTTACGTTAGTATCAAAATATTATATTTCTCCAGTAACATGATGTTTTCAATCCATACCATTGAAATAGTTTGCTATAATAATAATGAGTTGCATAAGCATGATTAAAAGACCTGGTGATCCATTTTTTTTTTTTTTTTTTTTTAAATTTAAAAGTTTAGCTATCAATATGTGCCCTGATGCTTATACAAGTCAGGTAATGCACATGCTGCCACACATGTTAGCTTTGCACAGGTGCAATATCCAAGCCATCCATCAAAAAGCCTCCATTATTTATATCCAAGACATCCATCAGAAGCGCACCACTATCCATATTTCCTATTGGGCCACAATTATATGAAAACGTATAATTATGAAAAAAATAGTCAAATTTTCTAACATGTTAATTTATTTCTAATATCTAATAACGTATTTGATGGCTTGGATATTTTACCTGTCAGCAGGTGGTGGTGTGTGCATTAGTTTATTAGATGTGTGTTTGACTGTGACTTGGGATGCTCATGGTATGCCGCACCTAATGAATGGCCCGATGTTGCCTTTTCATATACACTCATGGATGTACTCTTCAATTCTGCCTTGTGCAGCAAGGGTCATAAGAGGGTGGCAAAATTGGCCTAGCCCACCTGACCCGGCTTTGGACAGGGCCGGTCAATTTTCTGGTCAAGCTTGGGCTCAGTTCATTTTAGCCCAAGCCAGCCTGACCAACCTGAATTTATGTCCATATCCTACATTCACATCTGTTGTATGTAGACTGTTTGGTTTCATTCCTACAAAATGTCTGTGCATGGTCCACACTTGATCAATGTATAGGTTAGAAAGATTCAAATGGGATATAAGGATTTTATCATCTTTTGGGCCGGGCGGGTCAGAATGTGTTGGGGGCGTGGGTCAACTAAAAATTTTAGGCTTGGGCCTTGGCTTGAAGTGTCAGGCCAGGCCATGTCTAGCCCAGCCCAAACCTTGCCCATTTCTACCCCTACATTTCTACTGTTCTACTGTTGGTGTTCATTTATATGGCCTTAGCATGCACCGAATCTTCACTGGCTCAATACCAAACTTTCCTATGTCTTGGATCTAATAGGGTCATATTCAGTAGTGTTGATACTATGAAAGTTAAAAGAATCGAAGTGTCAAAGGGTAAAGCTCTGTGGGGTCCACCATGATGTTCATGTGACATCCCCTCTGCTGATCAGTTTCACCAGTTCATGCTAGGATTTCAGTTCAACAATGAGGAAAATACAAAATGGATTGTCAATGCAGTGGAGGGTGCCAAGTGGGTTGGAGGGGGATCAATCCTTCGATGTTGTCAGAGACATGTCCTTCAATGAAGTAACCCAAGTTCGAAGAAACCCTCATATCTTCCTACTCTACTGCTTTGGAAATCACAATATTACAACCATCTACATTGGGTAATCTGTGGAGAAGATGATTCACCCATATCTGTTAGATGATTCATCCATATCTGTTAGATGTCCTCTAATGGCTTATATATTTCATGGTAATCAATTCAATTTCTAATTTACAATCGACATATTTTTATGTCATCGAGTTTTTACAATAATGTAATCCAAAAGGAATACATATTTGGAATCCGCTCTTCTAAAAAAAAAAAAAAAATTTATAAAAATTTTTAAACAGAACTTTCAATATTTTTTCATAAATCTTCTCCAAGGAAAAATAGAAAAAGAAAAAGAGAGACTATTTTGGGTCTGTAATGGTCATTACTAATAACGGTTGAACAGCCAGCCATTGCGCTGGCCGTTACCGTTATTGAATCCTTGGGTGAAACTGAACTGGTTTGGCTGAGTGATTGAGCTTCAGCCCAAAAGACATATGATGTCTTATTGAGAAGAAATGAGTCACACTGAGTTTAGATAGATCATGCACCATGCTAGCAAACCTACCCAACCATATACCATATCAAGGAATGAAAACATGCAGCTCTTGCCATAGAAGTTCTATGTAGCTGCATGTTGTGATTGGGAATATTGATCTGATGGGCCATGACATGGATAAGCCCATATCCCAACAAGAAAGTGGATTTGTCTGTGACTCTGTGGTAGCTATCCTATATTGGGCTGCAAAAGAAACAATCCACATTCAACAAGAAAATTATGACTTGTATTAGTGCTTATGGCTCATTTACATGGTGGCCACCAAATCAACAGCCCTGATCACTACTGTTTGCCACATGTACCGTGACAAGGGAGCTGATAGAACTTCCATGCTTCCATGATAAAAACTGCATATAAGCATTCCTTGTGCCATAAAACATGGCCCAAAATGTCTTTTGCATCAGTGATGATAAATCAAGTAACTCACAAATAGATCTCTATTCAGGCACTATATATATATATATAATATATATATATATATATATATATATATATATATATATGAGGTTGTAATAAGACATGAGATGGAAATAAAAGGATAACCTTCATTCATTTTCATTAAATTAAAAATTAAAAATAAAAATTGTGCACCTGTGACTGTGAGTAAAACTGCCATCAGCTGAGATCACATGTCATGTATCCTTCGCAAACATGGTCTCTGCTCTATGCAGCCAGTTTACGTATTGCAACTGCTGCTTCTTATGCAAGTGCAGTAGGAGAAAGTCAGTGAATTCTTCAGTAATCCCCCTCGCTACTAGATACTCTTTGAATGCTTTCTGCAACTTGGGATCCAAAGACCTGCATAGATGGAGAAGAGGTGCTTTAAGAAGAGAGAAGGAGCCAAGAGGCAGTAGAAAATGCATAGTAGAGGTATGAGGTTGTACACAGTGCTTGACTAAATATTATGTACAGTTTCCTTGGGTTTTCAGTTTGTACAAGTGGGGCCTCGAGTTCAGGAATCTAGCCCGTACACAAGATGGGCCTCGTTTCAGATGGCCCATGCATCAGATAAGAAAATCCCAACCCTTCAATTAGTGGATATAAAGGAACAGAAGCCACAATGGAGCATGAGAAGTAATAAGACCCATGCTGCCAAACCATGTTACTCATGTATAATATGCGTGCAGCTTTTGCACGCAGATATTTTGAACATTGAAGCCAAATTGAAGAGTTGAAGTAACATTGCTGCTCCAGCTTTCAGTGCTTAATTCTAGAAGTACTTGCATGTGAATTATGTCACAAAGAAGTTCTTAAACTACTGCAGTTCTATAAAATAAGTAGCCAATGATACTCAAGGCCTTTGTCCAATGGATGCAACTGCAGCAAATCTCCAGTCAAAACCTGAAACCACAATGAGTTGTTCGTACAATAATGCCCCTTGCTAAGAAGATGTTTGTCAATGTCAGATGGTGGTTTTTAACAAGTCAGATTTGCTGAAACATCCTCACAAATATTTAAATAATGGTGTTATGTAACAGAGAAATGATCCAGTCCTCTCGTAGCACTATCAAGCTATAGTGCTTGTAGTTGCATTGGGTCAGTCGAACAAACCAAACTCTCGATCTGAATCCATGAGGTGCAGCATATATTTCATATGCTACTATGTAAAAATCATAGCACTCAAGACTAGTCTAAGAATTCAATCAATCACCTATAAAATGAACAGTCAAGATCACCGATGAAAAAAAAAAAAATAGGTCCAATCAATCACTTGGAACTCTCTACTTGTTGGGGCTTATTATGGATTGCTTACATTTCCAAAGGATCATTTCTACCAGACCATCCCAAACATCATGTCCATGGCTTGAAAAATGAATGGCTATTAAAGATAAGGTCAACTTACATATGGATCGTGTAATCTAACCGCATGTCTTTTTCTTGGTAAGCCCATGAAATATGTGGTGCATGGTACTGATTGATATGTCCATGAAGGATCAACCTCATCAATGAAGTAAAAGATATTTGGGCCAATCTCAATGTTTCTTTCTCCCATGTGCATTGGGAAGCGAATGAGAAAGCCAACACCCTATCCAAGAAGGGGTCAACAGGTATTCCATCATGATTGTTGATCATAATCTAGAATGACGGAAGCGCAGCTCCGTAGTGTCTCTTGGGGGGCAGAGAGAGTTCCCAATGTTGGAGAGCACAGTAAACCACAAAGTGGGCAGCAAGATTAGTGGCTCTTAGAGAAGTAGAAGGGTGAGATCAGTTTCTCAATGAATATTGTAAGTGGGAAGGTTAGGCGTCTGGGGTGCAAATCCAAAAGGTTTCAAATTAAGGAAATGTACAGAAAATCTAAAGCCCAAATTATCACCCTTCAAGAAACAAAGCTCTCGTCTCTCGACAACAAGATTCTTGACTTGGTACGGGGGGCCAAGAACAAAGAATGAGTTTCTTTGGATGCGGTGGGATCATCCAGTGGCATCGTGGTGGCCGGGAACTCTGATGTTTGGGGGAAGAGAGGATAGTTGGTGTGGGGCCTTTTAGGTATCAGTGGTCTTAACAGAAAAATTAACAAGTTTCAGGTGGTTGTTATCTGCAGTTTATGGTCCATGGAAGTTTGATTGGAGGGCAAGTTTTTGGTAGGAGTTGTGTCATTCCAGAAAAAATGGTCACTCCCTTGGTGTATTGGTGGGAACTTCAAATTCATCAGAATCAGCTAGGAGTCAAATGGTTCACAATTAAATAAAAGTATGAAAGACTTCGCCGACTAGATCCAAAGGTATGACCTGGTAGACATCCCTATGATTGGGGCCAAGTTTGCATGGTCAAATAGGTTGAGTGAGGCAGTAATGTTGCGCCTAGACAAGTTTTTAGCTTCACCAGAGTGGCTGGAGAGATTTCCATTGGTTCAGTTAAAGGGTCTCCCAAGGCCAATCTCAGATCATTATCCAATTGTGCTAGAGATAAAAAAGGAGAGTTGCAGTCCCAAACTTTTCAGATTCGAGCATATGTGGATGGATATTGAAGGGTTTGTGGGGCTAGTCAAAGACTGGTGGAAATCATTCCAGATTGAAGATTCAAAGGTTTTAGGCTGCATCAAAAGTTGAAATTATTGAAAGAAAAGTTGAAAGCTTGGAAGAATGAGGTTTTCAGGATCAGGGAGGTAGAGTTGTATTCAATCCTCGACGTTCTTCATGCCCTGGATGTCAATGAGGGGGGCGAGTTGTCAGAAGAAGAAAAAGGGAGGTGCGCAAAGCTTGTCGTGGTATACTCACAACGTCTCAAGGAGGAAGAAATCAAATGGAGGCAGCGTTCAAGGGCAACATGGCTGAAGAAAGGAGATAAGAACACGCTTTTTTAAAAACAGCATAGCTTCAACAAGAGCTAGAAGCAACGAAATTAGCTTCCTCCTAATGGGCGGCTCAAGGTCGGAGAAGTCGTAGGTCTGTGAGGCAGTTGTGCAATTCTACAAGGAGCTGCTTGCTAAGGAGCATTAGAATCGTCCTCAACTAGACATTCTTCGCTTCAACCGGTTGTCAAATGAAAAACCAGGCCTTCCGGAAAAGCTGATTTCAGAAACCGAGATCAAAGAGGCTGTGGAAAGCTTGGGTAGAGACAAAGCCCCAGGCCAGATGGTTTCCCTTGGACCTTTTTTCAAGAGTTATGGATCATGTTAAAAGACAATGTGATGGACTTTGTCAAGGAGTTCTTTGAGAGGGGTCGATTATCTCTTGAGTTTAGAGCATCTTTCTTTTCAATTGTTCTTAAAACAAAAGGGGTAGAGTGCTTAAAATATTTCAGACCTATAAACCTTATTGGAAGCCCTTACAAGATTCTAGCAAAGATCCTTGTTTCAAGGTTCTGATCAGTTATAGGAAGAAGAAGATAAGAAAGCCAAGGGGCCTTCGTGGTAGGAAAACACATTATGTATAAGTATAATGCTCTCATCCCTACGATTGCATTGATTCCAGATTCAGGGAAGAAAAGGCAGAAGTTGTTTGCAAGATGGATATAAGGAGGCCTACAACCATGTTGATTGGGACTTCCTCAATTACCTGCTAGACAAGATGGGCTGTGTCCCACTATCCCCTTCGGTGGTCGGTAACTTTAAAGTGGAAGTGATTGATCGAGCCCCACTCTCTCTCTCTCTCTCTCTCTCTCTCTCTCTCTCTCCATGCAACTTTTTCTCTGCAGATCTCTTAGTAAACTCTTCATTTACTCTTCTAAAAAAAATCAAAAAATCAAAAATCAAAATTGAACATAAAAGTATAAACTGAATTATTTTAACTTGTAAAATAATTTTGCGAAAATTTAAAAACTACCGAGATTTTGAAAATCTCGCAACATTATCACGATAATACAGTTTAATCAGAATTCCGCAATAATATTGTAATAATTTCAAAATCACAGCAATATTTGTCACAATGCTATGTAGCACATATCGAATTACATAAAAATAACAAAAAGCCACACTACATGTAATTCTAAAAGCAGAAAGAAGATAGTTGCAAATGCAACTGACAAATCTAACCTGAACAAGGGACCTTTATAGTCCGAAGCTCCTAAACCCACTGGCTGGAGATAATAAGCATTTTTTATATAGAAATCAGATCCATCAGCACCTCGACTGAGGAGACCACAATCGAACTGCAGAGCAGAGCTTAAACCGGGCTTTGTCATGAATACTTTCATGAAAGCCTTTCTTGGCAAGACTGCCTCCTCTTCTTCAAAAGCTTTAGGACCCAACAAAGCAGAAACCACTATCTCTTCTCCTGTGCCATATTTCCTCCTTAAAACCACATCTTGTGACTGTGGGGCATCTGAATCCAACACAGAATCCCCCAAAGAGCCACCTTGATGTTTCTGTTAACAAATTCATGGTTAGTTCAAATTCATTGGGTTTTAAGAGAATCCACAAGGGCATCAGAAAAAATCTGAAAAAGAACACACATACAGGAAAAGGTACTATGAGGTCGAGCTCTGTAGGCCTTAACATGATGTGTGACTGACATCTTCCCCATCGGTCAAATGCACCCCAAGAGTCTAAAAATCAGGTCAATCCATGACTTAGGTAGCCACACCATAGACAACAGTTGATAGTGGATATCCACCCGTTGAAATCCTCATGATCATTTATATGACTCACTGAGATATGGTTTAAAAACCCAGCCCATCCATTGTGTGTGTCTCACTTGAACGAGGGGTCACAAGTTCCCCAACAAGTGCTTTTAGATGTTATCAATGTTTTAAATAGCGGTAGCGTGATGCGTAGTGCTCAGCCCTCTATAGCATGTAGCGTAAATACGTAGCGTGTAGTGTAAGCTACATGATATTTCTGTTTTTTTAATTTAAAAATAGGACAAATATAATAAATAGTGAAAAAAAAAAAAAAAAAAAAAAAAAAAAATATAAAAATGCCTAAAAGATGATTCATTTTATCAATAATAAGCATGTTCAAAAAAGTTATTAATTATCATTTATCAAAAGCCAATCCACATATATAAGCTAAAACAAATAATTATCATATCAACAACTTTCTAAGCAAACCACTTTAATTAATAATGTCTAAATGAAACCACAAGTCACAATTATGAAAAGAAATAAAAATCCCATAGGTTAAAAGTATCAAGTACAATACAAGTGTCACATTCCTCAACATTAGAAACAAAGAAAACGTGAAAAAATAATAAAAAATTAAAATAGTAAAAAAATACATTGTAGTTTACGATACGTAGCGTACACTATGGCGCTATTTGAAACACTGGATGTTATAGGCATGATTTCACACTGTTTCAGATGGTATGACCCACTTGAGTTCCGGATGCGGCTGATTTTTGGGATATCCCTTAACCTAGAGGGGACCCATCAAATGCACGGTGTGGATGTCCGATACACATCACGGTGGGGCCACACCATAGTAAACAAATGGACTCAGTGTAAACCGTTGAACATTCTATGATTTCATACCACACAATCATAGCCTGGACCATTTGGGGTAACCGATACCCTGCAAGTGGGCTGTTCATGGTTGAACCTGCCCACTGGACGGTTCGAACCATGCAAACACATGCCCCTACATCTGGCTCAGTTTTGGTGGATCCCTGATTGTAGGGCTCACCTTGATGTATGTTCCTTGCATCCACGCCATTCATCCATTTTGACAGATCATTTTAGGGCACGATCCAAAAAAAAATGTTAGGTGGACCACACCACATGAAACAATATCGATTGACCATTAAAAACTTCTTGCGGGCTACAAAAGCTTTGGATCAAACTGATATTTGTGTAGGTCCCTTGACCAAGGTGTTTGTGACCTTATTAACAGGTTGGATGGAAAATAAACATTCCACTAACCCACCGATAGTTTTTAATGGTGAGTATTCAATCACTACTGTTTACTATGGTGTGGTCCACCTGATATCTTTATCTTCTTATTTTTTTAGATAATTGCCTAAAATTAATCTCATGGGAAGCTGAGTTTGATCACTTAGTACCATTTCATATATAGAGAGAGGGGAATGTTTAATGTTTCACATTTTTGAGAACTCATTTCGGTGAACAAAATCTAAACCATCCACGATGAGACCCTGAAACCACAGGGCCCAATTTTTACCTGATCCAAAACTTTGGTGGGCCATGACGAAAGAGAGGCAAATCAAGGGTGGAAATTATTTCCTTTTGCCATGGCCCACCAAAGTTTTGGATCAGGGTAAAAGTTGGCCCTGGGGGTTTCATGGGGTGTTGCATCCATGACGCCCATTTTGGGCTCATATTACTGGGAAATGAGTTCCAAAAGTTCTCACGAGAACAGTGAGGCCTAAGCCATTTATACATAGGTGATAGGTCTATTTGTGTGAATACATACTTTATACATTGTTAATACTTAACAAAGCCAAACATAAATTTTCTCAGAACCGATAATCACTTAAAAACCAAACAAAATAGCATGGAAACAATTTACCCCTGAAACTCTTTTGAAGTATAAAGTGTTTACAACTTAAAAGTTTACAGGCATCCAAGCGACTAAGGGCCTGTTTGATTTTCCATTTACAGAGGTAATTCCCGGTAAATGGGTAATAATTATTTACGTCCTGTTTTACCAGTTGGATTTCCAAGGTGATTTGACCGCCACCTTTCATTTATAGCCCTCTTCACCTTGGCCGCCACCTTTCATTTATAGCCCTCTTCACGACCCCCCCCCCCCCCCCCATGAGTTAAATCGTGGGGCCCACCTTGATGTTTTTGTATTATTCGTCCATCCCTTTAGCTAACTCATTTTATGGCATGATAGGTCTATCCAAAGATGTGACCACACATACCGTAAACAATGGGAATTGAACTACATTGAAAGCATCTTGAAGACCCTAGAAGTTTTGGATCAAACTGATATTTTTGTTTCCACTTTATCGATGACTGTGTGACCTTATTAACGGGTTGGATGACAAATAAACATCACTGTGGGGCCTAGGGAGAAAACAACTTTCAACCATTGACATTTTAATGATCATTGTTTCCTAAGGTGTGGTCCACTTGAGATTTTGATTTTACTCATTTTTGGGCTCATGCCTTAAAATGTATTTTTTAAAAGGATGGATGGTTTGGATAACTCATATATATCATGGTGGGGCCCACATATTTAAATCAGTAATAACAACGTTTGTAAGGCCCGATTTTCAAAACGTAATTACAGCGACTTTCAAACAGGTGTAAGTAAGTAATAAAAAGGTAATTCCGTGTATTTACCAGTGTAAATAGAAAATCAAACAAGCCCTAAGCGAAATTCAGATGGTAGCCATCATCTGCTCATTGATGAGATTTTTATGGCATACGCCATCCATGACAGGGTCAGTGATTTGGACAGTCTGGAGTGCAGTGAAAATATGTCATGTACACAATGCATGGTTGGCATTTTCCGTCAGAAGCATCGGACCATGCCTTAAAATAAATAAATAATCAATAACTAGGGTTTCTTGAGACTAGGGCTTCAAACTTCGTAAAAATGCATATTGGATTTTCCATAAACGGAAAAAATTGCTCATCGTGTTGATACTAGGGTTTCCATAAATGGAAAATTTGCACAGTTTCCTTCGGAAATTGGGGTTTGATTTTTTCTTTTTTCTTTTTTACCTGATATTTGAGTTCGGATTGCAGTGCATTTATCAAATCTCTGTCTGGAGCGGCTTTATAGCTGCGGTGGGAAAACAAGAGCTTCAGCAACCTCCTTGGCGGCGCCATAAGGAACCGTTGCTAACGTGCTCAAGTGGGGTAGGTTAGAGAAAGGATAAAGGCGGGACCGTTGCTAACGTGCTCAAGTTGGGTAGGTTAGAGAAAGGATAAAGTCCGAAAAATTGCTCGTATTTATGGTATTGATGAAGTACTGGCAGGGGAATTAGAATTTGAAGAAAGGATAAGTTTCGGATTGTGTATGAAAAATAGCCGAGTGCGCACGTTAGAGTCGGTCACTAGTCTCTCACCGTGGGAGGGAAAGAATCGAGAGAGAGATATGCACGGGGTACGGACGGCTATTCCTGTAATGATGCCATGAGAAATTTAGAGCTGTACACGAACCGAGTTAGCTCGGTTAGCTCGCTCGACTCGACTCGAACAAGATTGATTCGACTCGGTTCGAAACTGAGTTCGAGCCAAGTTGAGCTGATTTTTTTAGCTCGAAAAAATTTCGAGCTGAGTTTGAGCTTACCTGAGCTCTACACGACTCGGATTGAACCAGTTCAGTGACTCAGTTGTTTTGATATTGATTTTGCTCAGTAAGTGTTTGATGAAATAACTCAACGAAGTGTTGGCCAGTGGTGATGTGGAATGTATGGATATGAAATAAATACCATTGTATTTTAATTTTTAGGGTGCTCATTTAGCGTTTGATGAAATACCTATAAACTGATATTGTTGCTTTACATTATGTGAGAAATTGAAGGCACACTATTCGTGTTTGAGAAAATGTCATAGAGGCTTAATCTTAGCTTGAACTCGGCTCAAATTGGCCAGAGCCGTTGACCGAAACGATCCAAGTTGGCCAGTCAAGCTCGAGGACTGAGCCGAGCCGAGTTCGAGTTGCGATCAGCTAGTGGCCGAGCCGAGTTCAAGTTGCGATCAGCTAGTGGCCGAGCTGAGTCGAGTTGTGTCAAGCTTGATTTGATTCAACTTGTGTACACCTCTATTGAGAATACCTATCAGACATGGATTGTGTACTACCCCACCCGTCTCTAGCACCAACGGGCAGTTCTGTGGGCGAGCCCATCGCGATGTTTCTTTTTATACACCAGGCCATTCCTTTTCTCATATCATTTTCATTTTAAATCATGAGCACTCAAGTGTACCACACCAAATAATCAACTTGGCTTACATTAAATGCACAAAACATTATATGCAAGTTGCATTAAATGCAAGAGTCATCATAGTTGTGGTCCACTTCAGTCTTTGATTGTATCATTTTTGTGATCACACCTAAAAATTATCCAAGAAAATGGATGAATTACATAAATCATGGCTCAATCATGGAGATCCGATAAGAAACTTCCATGTACATTGCATCGTGAGATTTGAGTCTCACATTTTGTGCTTTTGTTTGATTTTGACATGTTTTGTGCTCCTTTAATCCCCATTCCAATTGGACGTCCATGCATATGTTATATGTGGGGCTAATCCACACTCAGTGAATGGCGGTGCCACATGTCTAACACGTGATCATGTGGGGTCCTTATTTCGATGAGCATGCCCACATGCCTTATCTTATCTTGACTAGTGTGGTTGAATTTTTCTTTAATTGTACGGTCACATGCTTAGCCAAATTAGATGATGGTCTAACACTAGACATTATTTGACATGGACATTTAATTGCTTGTTTAGCCAACAAATGCATAATTCGATGATGGCTTTATATTATAATTTGATTAGACTATATCGATCTCACCCGTTATAGGTCTGATTGACTTAAAAATTTATATGAATGTACTATTCTATATAAGATATTTCATATGAGTGAATTAATTTTGACTACGTTGCAACTTGTCAGGATGTACTGATGATTTGAACTGTCCATCTTCCTAGTAGCGTTCCAATCATCACACCTAATTGATAATCCTATCTCTCCATATTTAGAATCAAATTTGAGATACCTAACTTTATTTATTTATTTATTTTAAATGTTATTAATTTATATAAAAGCAATGATGTGAGAGACTCGCAACGCCGAGGCATACGTCCCTTAGCACGCCATGCCTAGCAAAATGGTGCGACTGTCATGCATATCATTACTATGAAATATGTACTTAAGATGTACTCCTACCAGCTCAACCTTGATAGAATTGCTTGGAGAACTTAACATGTGCACATACACATTCAACTACTATCTCAGATTTTTTAGTTCTTAAAGATTAATGGTAACACATATACATATACATATACACATGTAGGATATTTATACTTGGATGATCGCAGGTGTAGCATATCGGAATGTGCAGTAAGTGTGATTTTCATATACGCACTGAAATCATTAAGGGCATGTTTGGCCGGACCGATACCATGGGATTAGGAGGGACGGGATGGTAAAATCCCGGGATATACCAAACGAGCCAAACAGACCCGATGAACTTGTCCCGGGATATAGCAAACCCATGGATCTTAAATCAATCCACTGACATCACCATCATTACCTTAAAATGTAAGAACTCTACGTAGTGGGGACGTTGCTCAATGAGGCCCAAGTGGGACAATGTAAGAATTCTATGTAGTGGGCCTTACTGATCAACGGTCTGGATTGTACTCTAGTTGGACAGTTTGATTGAGTTAATTAGTGGGCCCCACTTGAGGTGATGCGTTGCGCAGTCTATCTGCGCAGCACTGCGTATTTGGGGTGGAATGTTATAGCCTTATGCAAGACAATTTGAGTCGAACTAGGACACAGTGATGTGAGCATGAGAGAGAGAGTTTTAATGGGTTTCAAACCCCCTCTCCACAAACTCTATATAAGAGAGCTGGGTCCCCAATCCTACATTACGGCAGAATTCGAGTCCCATCTACTGTGCTGCAGAAAGGGTGTGAAGGAAAGGAAGATCCTAGTTGTACTCTAGTATTCTGATTAATGGCGTCTCAGCTAGTAAGCCATCCTAACCATTTGATCTCTATGTCCTATGCACAATCAGATTCTGGTGATTTCTGCATTCAGCAATTCAACATAAAATTGATCCCATCCCTCCTAATCCCATTCAATCATGCTTGGGGTGTGTTTGGTTGGACGGATTGGAAGGGATTGGAAGGTAAAATCCCGGGATATGCCGGGCGTGCCAAATAGACTCGGATATGCCATGATTTGAACAGTCTCGACTACTATAGGCTCGGATACACCCCTTCGACTGGGTAATATAAGGTGGCCCACTTCTTCTATCTTGAAATATAATTGTGTGAAATACTAACCTTAGGTTCTAAATTGTGAAGAAGGTTCGATCTCTTGTTTCAAAATATATATTTACATCAATGCCAATTGAGGATAAGTAATGATGAATGGGATTTTTCTTTGGGACTTTGGTAGGAAATCCATAAAGTCTATGCATGTGGCTGAAGAATTGTTTCTTGAAATGCCGGTCCCAAGTTTTATCATGCATCCTTATTATTTTTATTTTAAAGAGATAGGAGGTCATCCATCTCTTTTGAAGTCCATCCATCCCGCTTGAATTGATGTGTGGATCTTAAAGGACCTTCAGAGAAATGAGTGGACAAAATTACAAAGCATTGATGGGAGTTGTGCATGACTATGTTCGCATGCTCCCATTGGTTGTTTAAGAAACGAGGAGGTAATATTAAAAGGCTACAAAAGTTCTACTATGCATGAGGTTTTCTGCACTTAAAACTTAAAACTCCAAAAAATGAGTGAGGGAAAAGAATATCCAGGATCAGGTCCAATTTGTGTTTAGATGGCTCACTTGGACAACCTTGTTTCTTGGAAAAAAAAAATCCAAAGGGTGATAGATCAAACTCTCAAGCCATGAGAAAGAGTAGAGTAAGCTGTCTTAGTGGTAGATCAAACTCTGAGGAAGAGTAGAGCAAGCAGTGTTGTTGGTAGATTGAACTCTCAAGCCATGATGAAGAGTAGAGTAAGCAGTTGGAAAAATTCCAAAGCTGCAAAGCTTTATGGGATGAGCTTAAAAGGAGCAGTTTGTTTATGGACAAAAGCATTAGCTATTCACGTACAATTGCAAGTAAGAGTCTCATTTTAACGGTTTGTATCAGTACTAAAATATTATATTTCTTCATTTTAAATTTTACTAATATAATAGGATCTTTGCAATTCATAGTGTTGAAATAGTCCATTATAATAACAATGGTTAGCATGCATATGCATGATTGAAAAAACCCAACAGTTTATGTTTCATAATTTCAAAGGTTTAGCTATCAATATGTCCCACACGCTTGTACATGTCAGCTATTGCACATGCATCCCACAAAAAATTCAAATTCCATTCTGAGAGAGAGAGAGAGAGAGAGAAAAGATGTTAGGAAGAGGGAAAGGAGGGAAGGGATTGGGAAAGGGAGGAGCAAAGAGGCATATGAAGGTATTGAGAAACAACATCCAAGGTATTACTAAGCCTGCAATCCGAGTAGCATCTTCCCTAGGCCCACTGTTGATGACAGCATTTACGATTACTTGGATTGGATTTTGATCAGTAAGAAGATGAATGATCTCCATCGCATGCTTGATAATGCGATCTGCCATCAGTTTCTTGCCATTGTTATGACCATGCATCATCAGAGAGTTTCTCTGTCTCTCAATAATCGGGCAATGGGCCTTCCGGAACTTTTTGACAGATTATCCCCGGTAGTATGGGGGATAAATGTAGCATGCTTTTCAGGATTAACAGCAATATAATCTGCTAGGGATATATGGCTGACCTCAACGTCATCGAAAGACCACCGATTGAAAAGCTTCACCTCCGGTAGAGCAGCAGCAACTGTCATTGATGGAGAGAGATGTTGATGTCGATGCTGGGGAGCTAAAACCCTAGGCCTTTTCATATAATTGAATTTACACATAAGTGAAGTTACACCATCATTCCAATATTGTTTATTCACTCAGACTCATGTCATATAAGTGAAACTACATCACCCTTCCAATATCCATCTCAGATCATCAGGAGAAGGGTCCTATTCATATAATGGAATTTACACCACCCCATATGAGGAGTAAGGCCTTATTAATATAATTGAAGCTACCAACCCTATTCATATAATTGAAGTTACACCACCCTTCCAATATACATCTCAGATCAGGAAAAAGGATTCAGTATATCCATCTCACTCCTGAAGAATAAGGGATTAGGAAAAGGATACAGTGATTGTGGTGAATCGAGAAAAATATATCAGGATAAGGGATACATTGCTGATGATGAATTGTTAGAGATGATTGAGAAGAAGGGAGCAGGAGTAGGGATACAGTGCTTGTGGTGAATTGTTATGTTTCTGGTACTCATCTTGAGGTGGGTGGTGGTGATAAATATTTCATGAATATATATTTTTCTTAATCATGTCGATTTGCAAGCAATTGCTTCATATGTATGCGAGAGGGAGAATATTTTGGGGAGGAGGAAATTACAGTATGGAGATTCTTTCTTGATGTGTATGCGAGTGAAGGAGATATAGCTTGATAAATAGAAATAGAGATTCTTGTATGGGATAAATAAGGGGAATCGGATTGCGTACTGAGTAACTCAGTACGCTCTTATCATACTGAGTAAACTCTGTTGGGCCCACCGTGAAAATAAGTGGCTTATCCACACTGTCCATACGTTTTTTCAGCTCATTTAAGGGGTTGAGTCTAAAGTTGAAGCATATCCAAATCTCGAGTGGATCATACCACAGGAAACAGTGGGAATATTGATTTCTACTGTTGAAACATTCCTAGGCCCTACAGTGATATATATTTGTCATCCAAGCTGTTAATAAGATCACAAAGACATGGATGAACACAAAAAACAAATATAAGCTTAATACAAAAATTCTGTGACACTCAAGAATGATTCAACGGTATAAGTTCCATTCACACTGTTTCATGTGGTGTGATGCATTTGAGCTCAGGATATTCTTCACTTTTGGATCCATGCCATAAAATTATCTAATAAAATAGATGGACGGAGTGGATAAAATACATAGATCATGGTGAACCCCACAGAGTTTACTCAGTACGCTAAGCGTACTGAGTTACTTAGTACGCAATCCGCTTCCGAAATAAGGGGTGTGAGATATCAACATAGAAATCTATCCATACCTAGTTCATCAATTCATCATTTCATCGCTCGTTATCGAACAAAATCTCCCACTTAAGGGTATTTTATTTGTATATAAAATCAGAAATATACCTATGATAATTTCTTCAATTTCTTCCAATATCTTAATCTTTCAAATCCAATTATTTACAAATAAATAATAATAGTTAGATAATGATATTTAAAATGTATAATAAAAGAAAACGGAATAAAATAATAATTGAATAAAATATATTTTAAATAAAAATATAACAAAATGTTTTAAGACAAAAATATATGCAAAATTTTAAAACAAATCAAAATATAAAAAATAAACAATTACCGAATTCATATTTCATGATAATCAATTAAATTTCTAATTTACGATCACCACTTAAGTCTGGAGATTTTATAGGCATCTTTAAAGCTTTAAAAACTCATGAAATTTTAGTTGAATTTGTTACAGTCATGCAATTGTTATAGTTATGAAAAGTGAGGTATATTTTTTTTGATTTCCTTACATCAATGTCATATGCATGATAAACACTTGCAAGTTTGTACTCATCTTGCCTTTTTTGTGACTCAGTGTTTGTTAATTAGTCCATTAGGGGCTAGCCAGGTGCAATAATATGAACCAACCATATTGTTTTCAATGCTATTAGTGCCACCATGAAAAACTTTCTAGATTAGAACATTTAAAGGTAGATTTTCAATGGCCATTCAAGCTCATAAATTGCTGGTCACGGTCATATAAATGTAGAGTGATTATGGGTCTTTGATTATTTAGTAATGAAAAGATGGATGATTCGAATCATGACCATCTAAGCATGTTGGCCACATGCCAATCATTGAAATATGTTACATTATCATGTCATTGGTTGATCGGCTGACTACTACAACTCGTGCATGTATAGTGAGGATCATCCACTTAAAAAAAATGGGCCAATCCACTTTGTGTATCACTTCGGAGCAGATTAGGTGTGACTTAGACTCACCCAACATGTTGGGGCCTTGACTGTGGGGCCCACCTTAATGTATGCATTGTATATCCACGCCATCCATCCATTTTTCCAATTGTAGGTTGTTGAATACAATACAGTATTCAATTCACATTGATTCTATGGTAATAGCGATTTGGATCTCAATTTATACCAAATACAAAATACCCAACGATCCTAATTGCAATTTCCATAAGTTGTGTTTAGATGTCACTTTTTTTTTTTTTTTTTTTTTTTTTTTTTTTTTTTTTTTTTTTTTCTCATTAAATTTGTGGAAATTGATGGCTTGGCTAACCTCATGTTTTGAAAACAAGGTTAGCCTAAGCGGGAAATCACCGTCTCTCATAAACGTGTTGATATGTGCCCAGTGCCATATGTTTCACAATCCAAACCACTCATCAAACTCGACATCACCAAAACTCATTCTTCTGAAAGTTCAATCTATTGAAAACCCGTGCGGTCCACAATCTTAACTTCATGTGTCCAGGGAAAATGTGTTAAAACCCATTATCAGTGGTACCCAAGTGCAACCTTAGCATCAATTCAAGGTCCTTTCGTGGGACTATTGAAATTAACTTGAGCATCCAAACAACCTAAGGTACAAAAGCAAATATGGATCGAGATCCTGATGTAGAGTGGGTCGCGGACAGTTTCATGGCCAAGATGGATCCGAAAAGGCCCGGTCAACAACAAAAGTGATCCGGACCATCGGACCTTAGATCAAGCGTATCTCGTAATCCGGAATGAGTTATCTGACGTAAAATATATGATTTTGGGGTAGAACGAGCTACTTTAGCCAACCAACCCCTCTATGCCGGGTTGCGACCCCCGGAATTGCGAAAAACCCCTGGATCGACGGTCGTTTCCCTGCTTTAATTTCGTTTTTACTATAAATAGTAAGTTTTAGTTTGATTATAACTCTTCATCCTCGGGCTTTAGGAGTTCCGCCCAACGTGAAAAGAGCTTAGAATAATTAGGAGAACGGTTTGGTGAAGCCAAATAGGACACTTACTATTTTTAGCCAAAAACCTTGCGCACTAGTAGACATCACGACCATATATAAATAGTAAGTTTACTATTTATAGTAAGTCGCGATTTCTAGGAGTTTTAGGTGTAGTTTGATTCTGATTTCTTTCCCATTGCTTGGTTCCCCTATTTAAAGGGTTGTGAACTCATTTTTAATCATCAATTAATCAATTTTGAATTTCTTAGAATTTATTTCTATTTTCTGATTTCCTTCCTCGTGGATTCGAGAAGTCTCTATGAGGAGTCCAGAGAAGCTTCGTGGATTCATAGTAGTTATCCTCATCACGTTCATCCCTGCGTCAGCATCCAAACATAGCCTAAGGTACAAAAGCAAATATGGATCGAGATCCTCTACAACACCTAATTTCACCTTGTGGGTAAATCACCCGAGCTCTATGGGCCCATGGTATCGTTTTTGTGTCTTCGGCTGTCTGTCAGGTGGACCTTTCTCATGTTTACTATGCAGATAAAAAATCAGCCCAAACCAAAAGTTGAGTCAACCGTACAATGAGGAACAGTGAAAAATGATGCTTAGAAGCTCAATGTTCATAGTATCCTATAAAGTGTGGACCACCTAATGACTGGATCCATATTATTTTGGAGCCATGTCATGCTCATAGCTAGCAAAGTGCCCAGATCTTTTGGGCACCTAAAGAGGGGAGTGGATTAGTGGGTGTTACCCTTACCGTGTGGGGCCGACGTTAATGAATGTGTTTACAGATGTCAAAGTGCCCAGATCTTTTCGTCACCTAAAGAGGGAAGCAGATTAGGGGGTGTTACCCAGTTACCCTTATTGTGTGGGGGCTAAGTAGAGCCGTACATGAGCCGACCTAGCTTGAAAAGCTCACTCAGCTTGGCTCGATCTAGCTCTCGGCTTGAATGATGAGTCAAGGCGAGTAAGCTTCATATTTCCAAGCTCTTTTGAAAACGAGCTGAGGTCAAGTCAAGCAGAGTGGAGCTTGACTCGGCTTAGCTCTAAACTCAATTCCATGTTGCCACTTTAAAAGGTTAACGATTCTTTCGCTACATGAAATTTTATTGCAACAATACATATCAACCAAGGATGGGAATGGGCTGTTCAGCCTGGCCAGATACTTAAGTCTCAAGACCTAGCCTAACATGGGCTAGGCATAGAAGACCCAAGATCGATTCCCACGAAAATTAATAAAATCCTTAATCCACACTTAAATGTTCCTTATCCATCATATCAATGTGATGCCCCATTCATGGGGCTGATCCAATCTTCAGATAGGCCCTCCATGAATTTGGAGGTTTTTGGGTGGTTTCCCATTGTTTTTTGTGTAACCCATTTGGTAGTTGGATCAGCCAGATTCATGCGATCTTCCATTTCTTGGGGGATGACCTTGATAGACAGTTGAGGTTGATCCCATGACTACACCTCTGTGGGCTCCACACACCAGTTGCACAAACATTTCATCTCAGTTATGCAAGACATCCTCTAAAATATAACAAAAGGAAAAAATAAGTACCAACCTATATTTGGAAAATTGAAAGGCTTAAAACTCGACTACGTACCTTTGATTTCATCGAGATGGGGAAAAAATTTCCCAATTTGGTCACAGCTTGGTCAACACTCAGTTCTCCATGCCAAAACTAGAGAAGTCTCAACTCACTGAGACACTGCAATTTTTATAAATTGTATACATTCTATAGTCTTAGCATTCAAGAGCCAAAAAAATAAAATAAAACCTCAACTGAGCTCAACAAAGTTCTGAGTCTGATTTTCCAGTTCCAAAACAATGAATTGAACTGATATTAAATGTCCAAAAGATAGAGACAACTGTTCAGTTCCGTATGGTTTTTTTCCTTTTTCTTTCTTTTTATGATAAGGTAACCTGGGCTCGGGCCCAAGACCTCAATGTTGAAACATACTGCTGATTTTATTAGAAAATGATTAAATATTCCTTCAACGAGTGACAGAAACATATATCATCTGGAAATTGTACAGGAAAAAATATTACTGGACAACAGGCCATTTTCTTCACCTTATCACTTGAAAAAAGGCATGGTCCCCCTTGGAAAGTGATGGAGCCGAGCTTGGTGTGCGACCTCCTCTGTCAGCCTCATGGGAGTTGTAGTCCTTGCTGTTAGGAAATAAATGTGACAAGGGAGCTTAAAGAGAAATTTCATTGTGCAAACAGAGGACTTCACATAGGCAGACTAAATCTCTGTCGCCATCTCCATCTAACTAGATTGCTTAAGCAATCACATATATTGCATCACATGCATATCCTACTTGTGTAGCTACAGCGAGGAAATAGTCTGATAAAAATGGCTCGAAGAAGTAAATTGTACCTCTCATTATGAACAGACATTCGCCTACTACCTTTTTTATATTAAGCAAAAAACACTATCCAATAATGGCAGAAATGGGTGCTAATGCAGGGGTATTTTCACACCCGGTTCGAGTGGGGTGGCCTATGGGATGCAGGGGCACACTCAGGGTGGGCAGCCCGTGTGAGGCGGTGGCTCGTGTGAGGCAGAACCCATGTGATTTGAGGCCAACAAGGGGGCGGAACCCATGGATTTGAGGCCCACAAGGAGGGTTCGGCCGAGGACCTAACCTATGGATGTGGGGCCTGGGCTATGAGATAAAGGGATTAATTCACCATGCTCTATCAATTTGAGCTTTTACATCAAGTGGTTAATTGTCATGTATCAAATTGGTATCAGAGCGAGAGGTCTCATATTCGAGACTCTTCACCGAGGGTGATTAATGCAGGGGCATTTTCACATCAGGCTCGAGTGGAGCCCCCTGTAGGATGCGGGAGCACACTCGGGGTGAGTGGCTGGTGTGAGGCGGAACCCATGTGATTTGGGGCCCACGTGGGGGCGGACATCACTCATGCCTTTGCACTCTTATTATATCTCTTGAACGTAAAAGATAGACCCTTTTCTCCTTATCTTCTTGAAAGAACCTTCGAATATTTGAAAGGAGATTCACACAGAAGAGAAAAGATGACAAGCAAAGAATGATGTAGGTTTTAGTAGAATGGGGATAGCCAATTAGTAAACTTTGAAATCCAATGATATTATACTCATATTTGCTTAGGGCTTGTTTGGGACAAGAAACACTTGAGAACGGGTTTTAGATGGATTCAGACAAGAAAAATCCATGACACAAGTAACAATGCTCAATAAGAAGAGCGAAGGAGAAGAATCAAAGCCAACAAGAAAAAGGTTTTAATGATAGCTAATGCCAAATCCTACAATTCCATCAGCTTGACATAACTCAGCAGAGGTCGGCAGGCCCAACAAAAAGAATTTTTTGGAATCTGAAACCAATACTTAGACGTGTTCAACATGAATAACCAAATTCCAATTGAAATGGCATATTTAGGAGGAATGAATGAAATTACATCAATTCAAATCCTGGATATGAAGAAAATGAGTGAGTCATGTAGCCAGTAAACAAGCATAAAGGGTATACTAGCAACCACAGATAAAAGGAAAACCAGTCATTGAAACCATTCGAATCAATGGAAATTCAAACACACTGCTAGTATGACAATATGGTTATTCCAAACACCAGCCATCACATAACCATGCCAAGTCACCAGTGACAGTAACACAGCATGTTTAATGTGTGCTATCATGTGGAGTTGTGTCAAACATTTGTAGCAGAAGCTGAAGTGAAACATCAATAGATGAATGCATAGAAACCATGTGATCCCTATTGCTCTACAAATGATAATACGCAGATCCATGTCAATGAGGCCAATGACAACAGGGAGGTTCAGATCAAATTGGAATTACACAGGGGTCTTATACTATGTATTAAATATCAAATGCAACATACATGATTTTGTATAAAAGCTTTTTCTATACACATCTGGTTGTAAAAGGTCATGTGCTACATTTTTGCAAGTTTCATTGTTCATAAAGATCCATTTCAAAACCAAAAAGAAGTCAATTCGTTTCATGGGGATTCTTGCTGCAAAACAACAACCAAGAATCTAAGATGGAGGCTACGCCCCTCTAGTCTGACTGTTGGAATTGAAATTTGAAAGGGATTTTCAACCAGTTTTATACCAACAGCCCTTGTATGCTTTATTGATTGTCATCGAAACATGCCAGTTTATGTTAGCCATCTTCTAATACATTAGCAGCACATTACAATTTTTCTCTTTTCAATATATACTGCTTTGAGACTATCTCAAGATAATGTCAAGCTTTAAAAAGGAAAAAATAAAAAATAAAAAATTACATTGTTCATGTTAGCCATTTTCTAATACATTAGCAGCATATTTCAATTTTTCTCTTTTCAATTTATAATGTTTTGAGACCATTTCAAGAGAGCGGCAAATTTTTAACAAACATTAAATTGTTTAGAAAAATTCATTGGGATTGAGGGCAAGGAACAACAAAACATTCTTAGGGCCTGTTTGATTTTTATCATTTCACCGGGAAACGGTAAATACCCTGGAAATGGCTTATTATTACCGTTTCACCTGTTTGGATATTCATGGGAATTTCATTCTTGGAAACCGGTTCAAAAGTAGTAGCGGCCATTTTAGAAACCCATCTTGATGTATATGACATATCTGTTCCATCCATCCATTTTATCACAACATTTTGAGATATAAGAAGAAAAATGAGGTTGATCCAACACTCAACTGGCCCATACCAAAAGAAACAATGGCCTCGGGAAGTTTTTAACGGTAAGTATTTGATTCAGATTTTTCTATGGCATGGTCCACTTGAGCTTTGGATATGCCTCATTTTTTGGCTTATATTATAAATTCATCTGACACAATGGATGAACGGTGTAGATATATGATATGCATCACAGTAGGACCCACAAATACTTCACAATATTTGCCGTTTTTACACCCAAAAAGTAAGCCGTCAAATCAATTATGGGGAAGAGTGCGGCAACTAAGGAGGGAAATATTTATTACCATTCACGGGGCATTTCCCTGGGAATTGGAAAATCAAACACACCCTTAATGTATTTAAAAGAACTAAGAACTGTGAAACATTTTGGGAGTGAATGGTATTGATTCATGCAAGGCCATTTGGTACTGAAAGGTCACTCCCTCCAAGAAAAAAAAAACAAACAAACAAAACAAAAACATTTGAAATCGTTACAGTATGAAAAGATTATGTATTTTTAAAAACATTTCAATACCAATTAAATATAGTGATTTTTGCAACAATGTTTTTTTCTTAAAAATCATCCAGGGCCAAAAGGTTTAAAACATTGTTAAAAAGGTGCAGAAGGGCTTCTTCTTCTTCTTCTCTTCGCTTTAAAAGCTCTGAGTTTCTAAGGAATTTCCATGTAAAAATCATACCAATGATACATTTCGACACTACAGACTGTATTGGAATTTGTCAGCAATAAAAACAATACTTTTCCATGGATATCTGAATCCCAATACATTCATTTGTTTCATAAACACAGATGAATTGTCATGATATATTCCAATATGCTGAACATTGGCTATCATGAACATGATCAGGCCTCTTCCTGATCATTTTCCCCTAGTAGGTGGTTTCCTGATCTCGCACATATGGCCCATCCCCTATACACAACTGCGCACGTGCCTACCTGACATGTGTGAGATCCAAACTGTCCATCAGATCAGGCCCAATATGTAGCGCCCACACCTTGAGAATTGGCACCGGTGGCTAGAAATACTAGATGGAATTTATTTTGGCTGTCTGTTGATGTTGTATGTTGTGGCCCATGCGATGCATGGCCTGTAGGGGTGTACATCGAGTCGAACCGAGTCGAGCTGGCCTCAGCTCGATTTGGCTCGGCCACTGGCTGACCTCAGCTCGAACTTGGCTCGGCTCGGTCCTTGAGCCTGACTGGCCAGCTCGGCTCGGTTCAGTCAGCAGCTCGGGCCGAGTTCAAGCCAAGATCGAGCCGAGTTCGCCATTGAGGCATTTCCACAAACACCTGAACTGCAACTTCAAAATCCCACTGTTTTACAAACAGAGGCAATGGTTTTACAGGTATTTTATCAAACACCTTCTAAGCAACATAAAAACTAAGAAAAAAAAAAGAAAAAGGGTATTTGTTTCATGTACAAACCTTCCTTGCCACCAGCCACATTTCGTTGAGTCATTTTATCAAACAGTTGGTGAGTATCATCAATGGCAAAGTAACCGAGTCACCGAACTGGTTCGATCCGAGTCGAGCTGGAGCCTGCCCGAGCTCAGAAAACCAGCTCAAACTCAGCTTCGAACCGAGTCAAGTCGAGCGAGCTCGGTTCCTGTACACCCCTATTTGGCCTGGTCTACATTTGTGACCAGCTATCCATAAGGGGATCTCCCAAAATGGATTGTCTGTATGTTCCACATCTGTGCCACAGTGGATATTCCCAATGTGAAATGGAAATTTTCTCGCTACAAAATCTCAAAATAGATGATAGAAAATCAGCAAAAGGAACAGATAAATTAAAAAATTATAAATTAAAAAAAAAAAATGCAGGATTGATCATATCATATCTAGAGAGAAAGAGAGAACCATCTCATTCTATTACATGATTCTTAGAATAATAAGAAAAAATAAATAAAGAAAATACAAATCTCATTCAAAGATTAAGTTTCCTAAATGCATCCCTTCACCATATCCAAAATTCGGAAACTTTTACAGAAGATAGATTGAAAAAAAAGGAAAATGACATAATCACCTCGTTCTGTTACAATAGCAAAACCGAGTTCCGTCCCTCTATCTATTAATCACAACCTCCATTCAGATCTTGGATGATAATGGTAATCAGATCAGATGCCAACCATCTTGAAGAAGAAGAATAAGAGGAAGCAGAAGAATATAAGGAGGAAAATGTAGTCGACGATAACGAAGAATGTCGTGGATCCATGATTCCGCTTATTCCTCTTATTCATCGCGATCGAGGGCGATGACGCTTTTCTTATATTCCAATTGAGGTGAATGTGAAGGGCGGGATTTCGTAGATGTAAAACCGCCAAGTTTTATTTCATATCAAAGCGGCCTCCGGCTTCAAGAATACGGTCCGTTGAAACACTCATGGCTTGGAAAAAGGTCAACCAAAAAATCAGACTGTTTGCCCATTAAGATGGGCCCTCGATCAAATCAATGTGGTATGCAAAACAAACATGAACATGGATATAAAATGAGTTGACAAAACAGATCGACGGAGTGGATATAACATAAATATTACTAAGTAGCTGATGTGGTATGCAACATCATGGTTTCACTCCATACATGAATATGAATATGGATCTAAAAAGATCAGAGGTACGTCGTGAAAATACTCTAGATGTATGGTCACGTCGTGAAAATACTCAAGACGTATGGCCTAGACATATTTTCCGGTATGCAGATGCTCATGGTAGGCCCGACCCAATGAATGGCCTAAATTTCTTGTGCACCAAATACTTAAGGCAGGTCCTCTTTCCCCCTTCACTCATGAGTGCAGCCTTCAATTCCAACTTGTGGTCCACCTAGCAGACAAGAAAAGTTTCAAGTGTATCCTGAAAGCTATGTGGGTCCTATTGTGAATTTTGTGTTATATTCACTCTAACCAGTCATCTCATGAGGCTGATGAGTGAGATCCAAAATCAAGGGAATACACCACATGAAACATTGGAGATGGAATCTCCCAACCTTCCTGTGTGTAGGTGATGCTTATATGCCATCCAACCCACCTAGCAAACAAGAAAAGTTTCAAGTGGATATACCGACATGAATATGGATATAAAATGAGTTGACAAAACAGATAGGAGTGGATATAACATAAACATAACGATGGGCCCAATAGTTTGAGGATTGGGTTATGGTCAAGTCATGTTCACAAAATCCAATAATGATCTATTCACTATAAATATATCAGTTGAATCCCTTGGACACTGCTTTAGATAGTAATTAATTTGAAACCTATATAACCAATCAAACAAATCAAAAACAGCAATTTACTCCACTGTAATTTGAATGCCTCCTATTCCAATAGGACTAAGAGATTATGATATAAATGTTATGGGATTACAATAAAGTGGAGCAGAGTGAAAATCACACCCAGATCCATATAGCTCAACTGGCAGAGTGAGTGGAGATACCTCGTTTCAACACTTGAGGTCTTGGTATCGATCCCTAGCGGGGGTGGCTAACATGGAGCGTGTGTACTGACATCGGTGTGTACTAACAAGCTAAACCAAAAAAAAAAAAAAAAGTGTAAAAGTCCCAACATTTCTCAGCACATTAAAAAATATAAAAAGCAACATCTAACAAAAGATATTTATAATTTAATTACAAGTTTTCCACATATAATATTAGATAAAAGAAAATCACCAAGATAGATTTATGCTATTATAAAAAGAAACGGTAATACCAAAGAATTACTTATAATGAATCATTCAAGTTTCTCATATTAATATTGAGGTGTAATTGGTGAGGGTGATGGTGATGGTGATAGATATACTCTTCTATCTACAAATATTTGTTCTTCTTAATCATGTCTATTGCCAATCAACAACTTAATATGTATGCAAGGTAGAAAGAATATCTTGAGAAAGAGTAAGATATTCTTGTAGGGAGACTCTTTCTTATGTGTATCCCTGTGAGGGAGAGAGACCTTGAGAAAGAGAGATATTCTTATATAAAGATTCTTATAGGGCAGAGTGAGAGATGTGTGATGTTAATAGAGTCTTAGACATACCCAATTCGTCATCTCATCACTGGTTGCAACACAGAATCTTTTATCCTGAAGATCATTACAAGTCTATTGAAGCGCATCACCAGTCCATCGTTTCAAAGTATTTACTATTTTCTTTATTAGTATATTTCCTATTATCACTCTCATTATTGTGAAAAATCTTCTGTGACCCTCCATGCGACGTCATTGCCACTGTATGAAAGTCCCACATTAAATAATTTTTAATTTTTTTCTTTTATTTGTATATAAAATCAGAAATATACCTATGATCATTTCTTCAATTTCTTCCAATATCTTAGTGTATCAAATCTTTATTTACAAATAAATAATAAAAGTTAGATAATGATACTTAAAATGTATAATAAAAGAAAATCAAATAAAAGAAAAGGGAATAAAATAATAATTGAATAAATTTTATTTTAAATAAAAATCTAACAACGTGTTTTAAAACAAACATATATGCAAAAATTTAAACTACATCAAAATATAAAAATAAACAATTACCAAACTCATATTTCATGATAATCAATTAAATATCTAATTTACAATCACTATTTAAGTGTGGAGATTTTATAGGCATCTTTAAAGCTTCGATAATTCATGAAATTTTAGTTGAATTTGTTGCAATCATGCAATTTTTAAAGTCATGAAAAGTGAGGTATATTTTTCCGATTCCCTTACATCAATGTAAAATGCGTGATAAACACTTGCAAGTTTGTACTCCATCTTGCCTTCATCACGACTCAAAATTGCTAGTGTTTGTTAGTCCATTAGGGGCAAGTACCATAATATGAACCAACCATATTGTTCTCAATGTTATTAGGGCCACCATGAGAAACTTTCTAAATTATAATATTTAAAGGTAGATTTTCAATGGCCCATATTCAAACTCATAAATTGTTGGTCAAAGTCATAAATGTAGAGTGATTATTGATCTTTGATTATTTAGTAATGAAAAGATGGATTATTAGAATCATGACCATACAAGCATGTTAGCCACATGCTAGTCATCCACATGGTAGACTTTCAGGAGTTTCAACTCTCGGTCAAGGGTTTCGAGTGCCCATAGGTGGTGAAATTACCCTAGCGTGAGTTTGTGGGGGTGTGTGTGCGTGTGTGAAAAAAAAAAAATACCAAAGAGGCAAAGTGAAATATGTTACATTATCATGTCATTGGTTGATCGTTTGACTACTACAACTCTTGACTGTCTAGTGAGGATCATCCACTTTAAAAAATTGGCCAATCCACATTGTGTATCACTTGGGAGCAGATTAGGTGTGTCCTAGCCTCACCCAACATCTTGCAGTCTTGATCGTGGGGCTCACCTTGATGTACGCATTGCGTATCCATGCCATCCATCCATTTTTCCAGATCATTGTAGGGCGTGGGCCTCGAAATGAACCAGATCCAGATGTCGGTGTACCATACCATAGGAAATAGTGGTGATTGAATGCCCACCAATAAAAACTTCTTATGGCCCACCCGTAATGTTTATTTTCCATCCAACCTCTTGATAAGGTTACACAAAATATATTTTAGCTTGATCTATAAAAAAAATAAAAAATTGCCCCTAAAAAAATTTAATAGTCAATCATCACTGATTGCTATGGTGTGATCAACCTGAAAATTGGGATCATGCCCTAAAATAAGCTAGAAAAACATATGAATGGCATGGATATACAACGCATACATTAAGGTGGTACCCACGGTCAGCACCACGTGTTCGGTGAGGGCAGGTTGCACCCGATTTGCTACTCATCAAATCATCAAACAGATTCACGACATGTGTGCTAGGTGAAATGTGAATTCACCAATGACACAATTAGTGCACCCTGTCGCTATGCAGACCATCTTAAAGCATGGGCTATTCTGAATGGAGCACGTCTTGAAAATAACAATCATAAATTGATCATCTGATTCCAATGAAATTTTGACCATGGCCACTTTAATTGTGACAATTCATTTAGTAGTACCCGGTTCCATTATTATTAACATCTGATAACTCAACACATGTACATAGATCATTTAGACATGCATATTGTTGCTAAGTTGCAATGATATAATGTAATATGATATATTGGGATTATAACGGTTGGATTTAGGTATGTTCATTGTCTAAATTGTTGATCTCCAAAAGTGGATATATCATATAGTTGGAGTTATGCTTTGCACCTTAACCCATTAGTTATGTGAATGTGATGGGGCCAATCTCATCCATTGATGTTGATGCATATGTGTCCTTTAGAACAAGTATTGAATGATTTAACTAATATTATATTGCCTTAAACTTAAATTAATTATTAATTAGTTATGTGAAGAATGATTCCTCTATAGTTCTTTCAAATTTAAGATTAGATAGGGTGGTCATTGACCAAGAAGAGTTGTGATTATGGATCTCAATAACCTGATGTATTATGACTATTTCTGATGCTTAAGACACATTCGTGGACATGATATTATGAGATATAGGGTCATTATGTAAGGAGACCGACTTATATTATGGTGGATGTCCCACCATTAGAAGTTGAGTTGGTACAGGTTGTCTTCACCCTTACCCTACATAGTAGTGTAAGTGTGCCATGGATACAAGATTCAAGTATTAATTAAACATTTGTATACTTGTATTTGGAGATTGAGTAAAAGTCATTAGTCTGGTGTAGGGCTATAAATGGGTCCTGACGTGCCGGGCCGGGCCTGAACAATTTGGGCCCAATCGTGCCTCATGTCGTGTTGTGTCATGCCATGCCATGTTTTTGGAAAGTGAAGCTTGGCCTAGACCACGTGCTCATCGTGCCTGACAGGCCATGTCATGCCTAATGGTCCATTCCTATTCGTCAATTTAAAAGGAAGATAAATATGCTGATATACTGAAAAATTACACTTTATTTAATATGTAGATTAAATGTGGAAATGAAGTTTACAAAACTCATCATTGGTTGAATCCATCCCAATTTGGTTGGCACCCACTCACCTATGAGTCTATGACGATTGACGGGAAGAAAAGATAGATTACTTGATAATAATAAATAAATAAATAAATTCTACAAGAAAGTAAAAAATATGTAAATAAGAAAAAAAATATTACATATAATGTTGAATTAAAAACTGCTAAATTTATACTTTCTTGATTTCATCTTCAAGAGCATCTTCACTGATCAAGTTTTGTTCTTTACTCTCTGCTTTTAACCAATCCCTCAATCACACACGACACTCCACCATATCTGCCAATAATCTGCTCATGTAGCATCTAGCACGCGATTACATGTGCTAAATGCCGATTCAGATACAACTGTAGAAACTGGAACCATTAGTAGATTTATAGCCATGGTGAAAAGAATATGAAAACTAGCTTCAAATACCCTTCACCAGGTCAAAATGTTAAAATGAGTGGCTTCATTCGGAGTGTGAAAAACAAGCCGTTCATTTTCAAGATAGATAGCTAATTCAAACAATAAATTACTAGATAATTTACCTATTCTTTTATTAAGAATAAACCAAAATGGATTAGATCTAGTTAACCTCGGGGTAGGGGTAGAACTTGTTCCTACCCTAGCACCTAATTGGTTATGATAAACATATGAATTGAACTATCAATATTCATATTTGTGTTACATTCTTCAAGAAAAACTTTTAAATCATGTAATTTTATTCTAAGATCCATAATATAAGGTAAACAAAAAATTATAGGAATACCTCCCTAATATTTTTTAAAAATTTTCTTCCATTACTACACAAATTTCTTGAAAATCAGCTATATTTTAGTAATTTTAAAAAAAATAAACTTATATTATATAAATTTTTATAGTTTGATTAGACGTTGGATAGTAAATACCAACAAAATTGTGGTTGCATTATAAAAAGCTTGTAAAAATATTTTATTATTTTTATGATATCCCAATCTACATTAATTGTCAAATACTCAAAATCTCTTCTCATCGTAATTGAACTTTTGGGTTGAACAACATTGTGGAATGGAGTATCTTCCCGAAGGTATCATCTTCAACATTCTCCTTCAGCTGCCAGCAACATCTCTTTTTGAGTTAAAGCTTGTATGCAAGGTATGGCTACATATAATCTATCCATACCTTGCATACAAGCCTTAGCTCGATCAAACCCAACCTCGCTTCATTGATAGATTTACTACATTTCCAAACAGTGATCTAACTCTTTCAATGGACATAAAAGGAGAAGAGATAGAAGTCCCACATCTCATCATTGGTTGTGGTGTATATTAATTAATATTTATATTTTATAATTTTAACTATATATTATTGTATTATACTATATATATAAAATATATATCACTTAATATTAATTTTACTATACTATATATGTATATATAATTATAAAAATACATTATAAATATTAATGATTATAAATAAATACTTATCTATAACTATTAATGTATTATACTAAACAAATATGGAAATATATTTTATTATATAATCTGAAATATTATTTACTAATATTTATTATAATGAATATATAATAATATTGTATTAATTAATTATAGTACACTTTGAATATTATTAATAATATATATATATATATAATATTACAAATTAAACACTTTATTGATTGATAAATAATTATTAATATAAAATAATACAATAAATGCATTATAAGTTGTATATATATTTATAATATATATTATATTATATACTAATGTAGTTATTATTACTTGATATATATTATTTTTATACTAATATTGAAACTAACGGACGGGTTAGATTTCTCGGATGAATCACTGGGGGCCCCACCTATGATTGCATGTGCACAGATTGCACGTGCAACCGTGAGGTACCGGAACTGGGAAACCCGGTCAACTGGGCTTGACCCGATAGAAATGGAAAAGATGCAGAGAGCTTTCCCGCTCGTCAGCCATCAAATGGATGCCCGTTTGTGAATCGTTGTGGCCCACCACGATCAGGCATATGCTTGATCCAAACCGTCCATTTCATTTGGGAGATATAAACAACTACAAAGAAGGTTGATACAACCATTGGATCGTACAATATTTCATACAATGTCAGCCATAAATCAGACTACAAACACACCTATTTCCAAAAAAGGAAAGGATATCGTTTCCTCTGCTTTCCACACTGACAATCCACGTGCCTCTGCTCATTTCATCCTAACCATACGCTCCAAGTGATCTTAGCCCTTCATGCTAGGGATTATTTCTAGAGGTGGGCATCGAACCGAGTCGAGTTGAGGTGGGCCAAGCTTGGCTTGGCTTGTCCATGATGTATTCGAGTTCGAGCTCGAGCTCGAGCTTGGCCTCGAGCTCAACATTGAAGCTTGGCTTGTTTGCCAAAGCTGTCGAGTCGTGTTCGAGTCGAGCTAGTGGTTCGAGTCGAGTCGAGTTTATCTCGAGTCGAACTTGAGCTTGTTGGGTGAGAGAGTATTGGATTCTGTTCTTAATCCTCCTCCATTGATGAAATATTCAAAAATGTTAAGAAATCAAAGCAAAATCCGATGAAAAAAACCAAACAAAGTTTTGAATCAGATGAGGAAACCTGTAAGAACCGATCTGTTCTTGATCTTCTTCCACCAGCAAAAATTCAAGTACTAGAAAAGAAACAAAGGAGAACACATATTAGAAATCTAAGTAAAGAGCTCTAGCTAATCAGATTATTGGATTTCCTTGAAGCTCTAACAAATCTGAGAAGAACCCATCTCGAATTTCTTGGGTTTTTCGCCTAAGAAGTAGATCTCAAAAGATTGAAATCATACTATTGTGAAGTTGAAATGAAAACTGGTGGTGGTGGTCAAGGCGGGCATGCGGCTGGCAGTGGGTAGAGAAAGAGAAGAAAGGGAAAGGGAAGGGGGTGTGTGCGGTCAGGTAAAGACTCTAAGGTTTGTTTTTTATTTTTAAGTTTAAACTTAAAACTTATATTAATATAATATATATATGTATATAATATATAATATTTAATATATTTATTAATCGAGCTGAGTCGAGTTCGAGCTTCGAGTCGAGTTGAGTTGAAATGCCCCCTAGTCGAACTTGGCTTGAACTCAACTTGAGCTTCAAATAATTAGCTTGGCTCAGCTCGAATTGGTCATTCAAGCCAAGTCAATCCGAGCTGACTTGAGCCGAGTCGAGCGAGTTTTTTGAGCTAGCTTGACTCGTGAACAGCCCTAATTATTTCCAACAGTAGAAATCCGCCGCCCTACGAGCTGAACTTGAGCCATTAAGCAAAAACACAGATCGCTGTCCATCTGAAGGGTCCCACTGTCATCAAAGGAGCAATCCACACCGTCCGAATGCGTCAGATCATTAGAATACCTGTCCGACCCGGGCTTCCCATTAGCAAGGGCCGTCATCTTCTCCGTGTGATAGAAAACCCACCAACATTATGTGGGCCCCATTCACTGATCTGAGACATCCATCAGGTGGATGAATATGTCAGAAGTCTATCAGTACGGACCAATTAGTCTCATGCATGTAATCTTCACTTTTAACCCGAGCTACCTAAATTCCATCTCTCGATTAATTAGGAGATTAGCTGCTAGATCCTCTAAACCGATTTGGGAGTGCTATATAAGACCCCTATTCATCAGGGAGTCCTCACTAAACCCTAGGGATCAGAGAGCCAAAAGAGAGAGGGAGAGCGCCGTTTTCATTTCTTGCTGACAATGCGCTACTACACAAGTCGGGGACTCAGGCGAGCCGCGGTTCAACTCGGAGTTCTTCCCACCTAGAGAGAGAGAAAGAAGAACCAGAGAGAGAGAGAGAGAGGGAATAGGTAGGGAGAGAAGAAGAAAGAAAAATGAGGGAGAGAAACTGGTCGCTACTACTGCTACCGCTGCCATTGTCACACTAGCTCGAGCTCGGGTCGAGCCAACAAAGGCTGGGTCGGGGTCTGTTCTTGGTCTGGTCCAACAGTTGCTAGACGGTGCAGTGGAGAGAATGAGGAAGAGAAAAGAAAATGAGAGAGTGTGTGTGAGGACACTGTCCTCATTCTCCTCCACGTTAGTTGCCACACCAGGCCATTACCGAGTCTAGACTGAGTCCGGACCGAGTTGGGTGCGGTCTAGTCAAGCCCAGACTATCTGGTCCAGCAGTAGAGGTGAAGGAGGAGAGAGGGAGAAGGTAATAAGAGGGATATTGGTGGGGCTGTTGTTCAGTTGGAGCCGAGTCCAACCGAGTTGAGTTGGGTTTGGGCCTTGGTCCAGACATTGCTGGACATTCCAGCAAAAATAGAAGAAAATAAGGAAAGAAAGAAAAGAGAAGAAAGAGAGAGAAAGGGGGAGAGAGAGAGAGAGAGAGAGAGAGAGAGAGAGAGAGAGCAAGGAAGAGTAAGGAAGGAGAAAGAAGGAGAGTTGTTCCTTGCATACTGAGTCTCTATCAAGTTGACTCGGTTGGTTCTAGTTGAGTTCAGCTAAGTTCGGCTGAGTTTGTGTCGAATCATCAAGTTAAACTATCAACGCAAGGTAAATCAAAACCCATTCCCTTTGATTTGACTCAATAAGTTTTCATCAAGTGTATTAACCCTAGAAGCCTAATACTAACTATTTCTCTTGATGTTTTGTTTGGGTCGTAGTCACATATCATCGACTAGATTTGACTCTATCGTGCCGCTCTCGTGCTAATTAGTAGGACACACAACTAGGTTGTGCAACTAAGGCAAGGACTCACCCTTTGAGCTTCCCACTTAACTTCATCAATCTGGATATAGATAATGACATGAATCCTCTAACTGAGTTACTTACCTTAGTATTGAATATGTTAAATTGTTGTACAATTAATTCATGTGTTAAATGATAGACATCTCTCTTTAAGTATAACATGTATAAAGGATTTGATGATAACATGTTATCTTTTATTGTACATGTATGCTATCACTTACGCTTAAATGATAGAACCTATCTTGAACTTACTATCCTGTGGTCCACGTTTACCTTACATGGCTTAAATCACACATTTGCCTTACACGGCTTAAATCACACATTTGCCTTACATGACTTAGATCCCATATTTGACTTACATGACTTAGATTCCACATGTCTTACATGGCTTGGATCGTTTATTTGCCCTTGTGGCTTTGATGTAACATTGACGTCATTCTGTGGCCTGTTGGCTATATTTGTATATCCTATTGATTTTTTGGTCATTATGCGAAGTTCATTATGATTTCCGAGTGGAGCTGAAGTTCGCTTGTCGTGAGTTGAAGCTTAAAAAAGTGCCTATAAAATTTTTTAACCTCATGATAGTTATTACAAATTAGATATTCAATTGATTATCATGAAATATATGAGTTTGGTAATTGTTTATTTTTCAATATTTTTACATTTACATTTATTTTAATATATGTTATTAGTTTTTTATACAGAATAAGAAATTGATGAATTATTATTCTATTCATTTTTATTTTTATTTTTATTTTTGTTGTACATGTTAGGTATTATTATTTAACTTCTATTTCTATTGTTTATTTGTACTTCAAGATTTTGAAATAAATAAGATATTGGAAGAAATTAAACAATTAATAATCGGTAAATTTAATTTCTATGTATTGTTTAAAATTGCATATAAGTGCACTCCTATCTTTGTTTCAACTAAAATTAAGATTCTTATACTTTGAATGATATAAATGAATGTTGTCACGATTGATTTTAACATGGAGAATACTATTTATGTGGTTTTTAGACTTTAAAATATCTTCAAATATATATTTATTTTAAGTTTTAAACTAATCTTTCAAACTTTGCATTTTTCTACTAAAATTATGCATATGATTTTTACAATGAAGCTATTTATATGAATCACATTTAGTTTCCTATAATAACATGGCACGTGATGTGTATGTTTCATTTTTCAGTTGGACCTGTCAAAGGTAGAATTAGAAACGTAATGTATATCTAAAATATGAAATACTTGATGAGTATACTTATTCTTTTTACACAAGCCTATGTCAATAATGAATGAGTGAGTTGTGAAATGAAAGTAGAAATGACAATCAATCTTTGATTGCTAACATGGAAATATATAGGATGTTATGATATGAAGAATGTTATGTGTAGAAATTTTATTTAGAATTATCTTATGCCTTTAAGATTAATCGTAAGATTAATTTGTTTAACTTAGCTGTCCTTTCGATTTTAAGCATGATTTTTTTAAAAAAAAAATAATAATTACCATTTAAAGTAAGGCTAACAGGTCTGAATACACCATTCGTATTATAAATGTATGCATTAGTGAATATTATGAGCCTTTAATCCAAAGTGACCACTGGGATTTTTATGTTATATCCACTCTGTCTACCTGCTTCACTAGTTCATTTCAATATATCCAACTGAACATATGCTAAAAAATAAATGATATCCACAATTCTAAGTGTGCCACTTTGGACCATGAAAATTTTGGATAAGATATTTGTGTTTTCTCTTTATGCACATGAGAATAACTTTAAGAAGGAGTTTGATAACATTAGCATATACATATCATAGCTCAAACAAGTTTTCACCTTATGAACATGTTTAATAGTATATAAACATCAAATTTTCATATGTGGCATCCCTAATGTTTCTAACATCGGGACGAGGTATCTAGGGTGTCAATTGGTTGGGTTGACCGATCAAACCCTAAAGTGCAAGGTTAGAGACCTTTAAACTTGGCCTAAGGATTGAGCTAGGGCTTGAAATTTACACAAGGACTAGGCTATAACAGGGCCAAATAGAGCCTGTTTACAACTGAACCATGGAACTGGACACCACAAGAGTGTATACCTTTTTTTTTTTTTTTTTTATGGTATCAAACCTAGAAGTGCATTATTAAAAAACTACGTAAAACAATGTCTACAAATGGGTACCAAAAATGTCTCCTTTTCGTGGGGGATTAGACTAGAAAATAAAACCTTTGTTTCTTTGAGTTCTATAAAGAGAAAACTTGTACAACTAGAAAGAAGTACCAGGCTTTTTCTGCTCAAATAAGTTCACAATAGCAGAAGGCAGGAAGCTGATCAAATGAAACATTGTACTACAGATAGAAGACATGCCCTTTTTTTAGTCTTTCTCTGATCTCCTACCATGTATAAGTCAACAATTTTTAAAGCCTCTGCCCGCATGCATCCGCATTCTTTTACAGCTTCGGATATCAAATGAATAATCTTTGCAGCAGCTTGTGCCTTTTCAATTGCACGTTTTATTTCCCATTCACACAACCAAAAATAGTAACTTTGTCTATCAAACGAATAATCGATTGTGAAGGGGAAATACAATGTGCAATTGAAAAAGCACAAGTTGCTGTAAAGATTATTCGTTTGATATCCGAAGCTGTAAAAGAATGCGGATGCATGCGCATGGAAGGTTTAAAAATTATTGACCTGTACATGGTAGGAGATCAGAGAAAGACTTTTTTTTTTTAAAAGGCATGTCTTCTATCTGTAGTATAGTGTTTCATTTTATCAGTTTCCTGCCTTCTGCTATTGTAAACTTGTTTGAGCAGTATAATCGCCTGGTACTTCTTTCTAGTTGTACCAGTTTTCTCTTTGCAGAACCCCAAGAAACAAAAGTTTTATTTTCTAGTCTGATCCCCCACGAAAAAGAGACATTTTTGGTACTCGTTTGCCGACATTATTTTACGTAGTTTTTTAATAATGCACTTATAGGTTTGATACCATCAAAAAAAAAAAAGAAAAAAAAAAAGGTATACACTCTTGTGGGGTCTGGTTCCATGGCTCAGTGGTAAACAGGCTTTGTTTGGCCCTGTTATAACCCAGTCCTTGCGTAAATTTCAAGCCCTAGCTCAATCCTTAGGCCAAGTTTAAAGATGCCTAACCTTGCACTTTAGGATTTGATTGGCTTTAGGGTTTGATCAGTCAACCCAGCCAATTGACACCCTAGATGCCTCGTCCTGATGCTAGAAACATTAGGGATGCCACATATGAAATTTTGATGTTTATATACTATCAAACATGTTCATAAGGTGAAACCTTGTTTGGGCTATGATGTGTATATGCTAACGCTATCAAACCCCTTCTTAAGGTTCCCATGTGCATAAAGAGAAAACACAAATATCTTATCCAAAATTTTCATGGTCCAAAGTGGCACACTTAGAATTGTGGATATCCTTTATTTTTTAGCATATGTTCTATTGGATATATTGAAATGAGTTGGCGAAGCAAGTAGACAGAGTGGATATAACATAAAACTCCCAGTGGACACTTTAGATTGAAGGCTCATAATATTCACTAATGTATGCATTTATAATGTTAAAATTAGGTTAACTAGCTTATTTATAATGCGGTGTTCAGTCATACTATAATTTTTGGGTGGAGCAAGTGTTCGCTTAGCGATTTCCTAGCCATCTTGCGATGTTCACGTACGATATGATTTTCAGGTGAAGTAGATATTTGTATGTTGTTTTTTTTTTATCTTGCGGTATTCAGTCATACTATGATTTCCAGGTGGAGCGGGAGTTCGATTATTGATTTCCTAGCCATTTTGCGATGTTCATGTACGATATAATTTCTAAGTGAAGTAGAGGTTTAAAGTTTGATTTTCTAGTCATTTTACGAAGTTTGAATGATTAATTATTTAACTATTTGGACACGTCCACTTGCATTGTGATTCCTATTACATTTCCTTAATGTTGAAATTAGGTTGACTAACTTATTTATGAATATATGATCATGATTTTAAATTGCATTGTTTAATATGTTTCTCCTCATATATTGTGATTTATGCTGGATTATGAATGATGAGTGTGCAATCTTAGAGGGTACTCTTTACTGCGATAGTCATTGACGCTATCAAACCGTAACAGTTGATGTAGGTGTAGAGCGAGCCGATGCTGTACACTGGGTTACTAGAGCAGATCGAGTAACTGAGGAGCTAGACGGAGTCCCTGTGGCCTATATTGAACTCCACCGTTAGATGATAGATTTCTGTTTTTAATTAATGAACTTTGCTATTTGAGGATTATATAAGTCCTGTATGGGCACTACATTTGAAATTTTGTAATGATCAGAATGTTTTTATTCAATATATGGTTTATTCCACCAACATTTGCTGCTAACTCTGATTAATGATAAGTGGTTCAAATTTATATTGAATTTTAAAGGCTAACACTCGGGTTCCAAAAATCGGGGCGTTACACAACTCGTCGCTAATTAAATATATTTTGCAACAAGTTATTAGGTTGTGACAAATAATTGAGTTATTGGCAACGGGTTGTTGTTTTCGTTAATAAATAGAATTTGTAATACTTTATTTGCAACAAAATTGGCGACGAGCAACACTCGTCACAAAAAGTTTTTAGCGACGAGTTTGGAGTTTTTAGCGACGAGTTGACTTGTCATGAAAAGATTGAATTGTTGTAGTGCATCATGAAAAGGGCTTAGAAAGAATAACATGGTTCGGCCAAATTGGACACTTACTATTTTTGGCCGAAAACCATGAAGCCTAGTAGGAATGATAGACAGAGTTTAAGATCAACTTGAGTTTTCGTCTCATCGTCCTGACTTTTACTTTAACTATTTCAAATGATAGACAGAGGGTATTTTACACAGACATCACGATGTATCCGTTACATCTATCATTCGATTTCATTTTTCTAAAATGTTTATTTCTTTTTGCATGTGTGGTCCACTTGATCAATGGATATATTTGGAAGATTCAAGTTGGAATAAGGATATTATCAACCCTTTTAGGCTGGATGTGTCAGGTCGGGTTGGGTCTGGGCCAAACTATTTTTTTCTATCTCAATCTAGGGCCTTCTATGTTAGGCCCATGGCTAGCTTGGTCTGGACTTGGACTTTAGCTTGTAAACATCATGCTAGGTCGGGCCTAGCCCAAACTGGGCCCATTTTCACCCCCACGTGTGTAAGGTCAACCTCAGTCAGGCTCAATGCAATGCCCATGTGACATCCTCTCAGTCCATCAGTTTACCAGCTCATGGTAGGATTTTACTCCAAAAATGAGGCAACACACAGGAAAATTGTGAGGATTAAATCCCAACCATTGAAACCTTTTTTGGGCCACTGAAATTTTGGATTTTCATCTTGATAAGAGTAACATTTTGAATAGTTTGGATTGCATACAAAAATCATGGTGCATCTGGGGAGGTTTCAAAGGTTAACATATTGTTCACCATCTAAAGTGGGGTCCACAATTTCGCTCTTTCATAAGTACTCGTGTATCATCTATCACATGCACTATAGTATAGTATCATTAATTATGTACTCTATATATATATATATATCTCAAAGAATCAAAATTTTTTTATTTTTTATTTTGTGGCACATCTATTTCAAATTAGATCATTAATTATCAAAGCATGTGCCCCATCCAATTATCTACCATATGCATGGACTCAAATAAGTTTACTAATATATTTTTCACCATCTAACGTGGGGTCCACATTTTGGGTACTTCATAAGTGCCTGCGCATCATCCATCACACTCTACTAGAGTATTAATAATTATGTACAACATAGCACATTTTGGGCACTTCATAAGTGCCTGCGCATCATCCATCACACTCTACCGCCTGAAATGCCGATCGAGAAGATGAAGCATCTTCTCCCCCATCTTCTCACGTCGAGATCTTTTATCCCACCATTTCGGCGTTCATTTTCGGCAATCCACCCCAACTTAATTGAGGAGATTAGTCTGCCTATGAACTGCAGCATCGTTAGAGTTGCAGAGAGTCGGGTCTACGTAGTAGAGAGAATGAGGAAGTATAAAAAAGTTCTGTCTGCCGGCATGCACTTTCTCATACCCCTCATGGACAAGATATCATTTGTTCACTGCATTAGTGAAGATTTGATAAAAATTTCTAATCAAGCTGCAATAACAAAGGATCACGCAAGGATTTCGTTCGATAGCGTATGTGGTGTGAAGATAATTGATCCTTATCTCGCGTCATATGCCACTCAGAAACCTGTTGAAGTATTGATTGACCTATTGTATTTAGAGGTTCGCAAGAATTTAGTGGAGTTTCCTTTCGATGAGACATTAAGGAAGATGACTAGCCTGGACAAAAGTATAATGAATAAAATCAATGAAACTGCAAGTGTCTGGGGTTACAAATGTGTCAGATATGAGATTATTAATATCACTTTTTCTTCAGAATTGGAGGTAGACATGGAAATGCGTGATCAAGCTAAAAGAAGAGGAGCTATTAAAGATTTTGATTGTAAGGTGAAATAAAACGTGCAATTGAAAAGGCACAAGCTGCTACAAAGATTATTTGTTTAATATCCGAAGTTGTAAAAGAATGCAGATGCGTGCGGACGGAAGCTTTAAAAATTGCTGGCCTGTACATGGTAGGAGATCAGAGAAAGACTAAAAAAAAGGGCATGTCTTCTATCTGCATTACAATGTTTCATTTGATCATTTTTCTGCCTTCTGCTTTATGAACATATTCGAGCAGTACAAGCCGTGAAAGTCTGGTACTTCTTTCTAGTTGTACCGGTTTTCTCTTTGCAGAACCCCAAGAAACAAAGGTTTTATTTTCTAATCTAATCCCCCACGAAAAAAGAGACATTTTTAGTACGTGTTTGCAGACATCATTTCACGTAGTTTTTTAATAATGCACTTCTAGGTTTGATACCATTAACAAAAAAAAAAAAGTTATACACTCTTGTGGTGTCCGGTTCCATGGCTCAGTGGTAAACAGGCTCTATTTGGCCCTGTTATAACCCAGTCCTCGCGTAAATTTCAAGCCCTAGCTCAATCCTTAGGCCAAGTTTAAAGGTCGCTAACCTTGCACTTTAGGGTTTGGTTGGCTTTAGGGTTTGATCGGTCAGCCCGGCCAATTGATACCCTAGATGCCTCGTCCCGATGCTAGAAACATTAGGGATGCCACATATGAAAATTTGATGTTTATATACTATCGAACATGTTGTTCATAAGGTGAAACCTTGTTTGGGCTATGATGTGTATATGCTAATCTATTAAACCCCTTCTTAAGGTTATTCCCATGTGCATAAAGAGAAACAAAAATATCTTATCCAAAATTTTCATGGTCCAAAGTGGCACACTTAGAATTGTGGATATCCTTTATTTTTTTAGCATATCTTTGGTTGGATATATTGAAATGAGCTGGTGAAGTAGGTAGACAGAGTGGATATAACATAAAAATCCCAATGGCTACTTTGGATTAAAGGCTCATTATATTCACTAATGCATTTATAATATGAATGGATTAGTATTCCGACTTGTTAACCTTACTTTAAATGGTAATTAATTTTTTTAAAAAAATAAATAAATCATGCTTAAAATCGAAAGGACACATAAGTTAAACAAATCTAATCTTACAATTAATCTTAAAGGCATAAGATAATTCTAAATAAAATTTCTAAACATAACATTCTTCATATCATAGCATCCTATATACTTCCATATTAGCAATCAAAGATTGAGTGCCCTTTCTACTTTCATTTCATAACTCACTCATTCATTATCGACATAGGCTTGTGTAAAAAGAATAAGTATACTCATCAAGTATTTCATATTTTAGGATACATTACATTTCCAATTCTACCTTTGACAGGTCCAACTGAAAAATGAAACATACACATCAGGTGCCATGTTATTATAGGAAACTAAATGTGATTCATATAAATAGCTTCATTGTAAAAATCATATGCATAATTTTAGTAGAAAAATGCAAAGTTTGAAAGATTAGTTTAAAACTTAAAATAAATATATATTTGGAGATATTTTTAAAGTCTAAAAACCACATAAAAAGTTTTCTCTATGTTAAAATCAATCATGACAACATTCATTTATATCATTCAAAGTATAAGAATCTTTTAGTTGAAACAAAGATGGGAGTGCACTTATATGCAATTTTAAACAATAAATAAAATTGTAAATAGAAATTAAATTTATCAATTATTAATTGTTTAATTTCTTCCAATATCTTATTTATTTCAAAATCCTGAAGTACAAATAAACAATAGAAATAAAAGTTAAATAATGACACCTAACATGTACAACAAAAATTAATTTTTTTTAAAAAATGAATAGAATAATAATTCATCAATTTCTTATTTTGTATAAAAACCTAATAACATATATTAAAATAAATGTAAATATAAAAATATTGAAAAATAAACAATAACCAAACTCATATATTTCATGATAATCAATTGAATATCTAATTTGCAATAACTATCATGAGGTTAAAAAATTTTATAGACACTTTTTAAGCATCAATACTCATGAAATTTTAGTTGAATTTATTCCAATCATACAATTCTGATGAGTCATGTTTTTCCAGTACCCTTAAATCAATACATGCGCGATGAACACTTGCTAGTTTTAAGTTAGTCTAGTGGGCCACGTTTTTAAATGGTCCCCAAACTATGTTCAGATGGAAAACATTTAAAAGAAGGTATTCAACTGCCCACCTTCAACTTCATAAATTGGTGACCATTAATGTAGAGTGAAACTACGGTATTTGATTATTTATTTAAAAACGAGAAGATGGACCATTCAAATCATAACCATCCTAGAATGTTGGCCACAATGGTGACACATGCTAGTGATCCGGAGTCTAGACAGCGCAATACAAAATATATTGCATAACCATGCCCATTGATTGTTTTGTTGGGTATCCCAAAGGCAATTATAAAATAAAAAGCACTTGATTACTGTCCATGAAATGGGTGACAGAGAAAAATTGATAATTTACCTTCAACAAGAAAAACTATTGATTATAACTTTAGTATTCTCAACTTTAAAGGGTCCCCATAAGTTTAGGATTCTCACCTTTAAAAAGGGGGCCCATCTATATATTGCATCATTTTATTAGGTAACAGATCAGCAAACATATTCATCAAGACATACACTGGGTGAAGTGGCAACTCATCAATCACACAAACGGCGCCATACACGTGTGGCAATATTGACCATCCAAAAGCATAGGTATGTAATGGACGGAGCATAACCTGAAAACAAATGCCATTCCAATCGAATTTTGACTAGTGACTACTGGCCACTTTAATTTGGATTGCCCATTCAATATCACGTAGTTCCATTGACTCTACCACATCACTGGAGGGGTGGGACCATTGGTTGTTTCCAAGTATAATTAGGACACTTTTGTGTAAGCTAGTTATTTTAGTTAAAATAGAACTTTGCTTGGGTTATTCTTATTTAAGTTAAATTTATTTTATTATTATTTTATTAAGAATTTTAATTAGAATATAATCTTATTTTGATTCTACAAGTAGAGTACACGTATAACTTTTTTTTCAGTGGGAAAAAAAAAAAGTTTTCTTCTTCTTCTTCTGTATTCTCTCTTTCTAGTTCTTTGTGCCAGGGTTGTTAGTGTTGGGCTGTTATGTGTTTACGACAATGACATCTCAAGAATGAGTGCACTCTCATTGCAGCAATTATGATATTTAAAGCATAGATTACAGTTTATCGCATGGCAATTTTAACAAGTGGTATTAGATCGAGTGGAACGATTCCCAAGGAGATTTTGTTTAATTTGTTGGACAAGAGGAGAGGAAGAAGAGATTTGTTAGGAGTATTGCAAGTAGAATGCTTTTGTATATTTTGAATTATGAAAGTTACGGTGCTTTGAATTGTTGGAAGGGAGGATTTATCTTCTTGTTCTCGTTGCCTCCCATGTACCCATGTACATAAAATTTCTTTCTGCAACGATCATTTCTTTCTGCACAAATACCCCAGATAACTTCCAGCAAAACTGGACTTTATCTTCTTCTCATTCCTATGCACCAAGAAGACCTTAACAGCGTTGCGATCATCTTGCATATGACCCAAGGGACTTTGAGAGCTTGAAGGATTCTGCTCCAAATCTCGAACGCAAAATCACAGTGAATAAAGAGACATTCACCAACTCAGCGTACTTGTAGCGCAGCAGTCAAACATTGGAGAGGATCTTTGCTCTTTTACAAAGATTATCCACAATCAGAACATGATTTCTGCCCACCAACCAAGCAAAAACCGCTACTTTCAGGAGGGCGCTGTTGAACCAGACTGCACTTTTTGGTACATGGTGTTGGCTTTTGTGCCTATGAAAACCAATTAGTTGCAATAGAAAGTTCTCCTCGTGGTTTTGATACAGACATAACATAAAGAAAATGACATTTTTGGGACCCCGCATTGAAATAATCTGAAGAAACGAATGGGCGGTGTGGATTCAACCTGTAAATCATAGTGGGTCCCAGGAGTAGGACCCTGTGGGCGGACATCACTGTCACAACGTCTTTTAGGTATACTTTTCTTGTTATCTATGTGGGGTCCAATTGAAAGATCCAATCCGTCCATCGGGTTTTTCAGGTCACTGTTGACCCAAAGATCACTGCCATAGGTAGGGTCCACTTCCCACAAACATAACAGTGGGACTGGAAATTTTCAACAGTGGGTGTCGCCCACTGTCAACAATATTTTCTATGGTGTGGCCGACCCAAGACCCGGATATTGCTGATATTTTGACCATAGGCCTAAAATGATATGTCAGAGTAGATGGACAGTGTGGATTATACACATACATCAAGGTGAGTCTCACGAATGGGACCACCTCTCCTTGCACGAGAAGGCTTATGCCACCTTCACGGTGCTGCAGTAATACCATGCACGTAAACTCTCTTTTTTTTTTTCTTTTTTTTTGTATTTTCTACTAATTGACATTGGGATGATCCACTCCGTTAACCTTGTTGGCCAGATCTCCGTGGAGCCAAATATCCCCGAAATGGTCAGCTTTCATGGCATACATACATCAAAGTGGGCCTTGGAAAGTTTCAACAGTGACCTGATCACCATTGTTTTTTATGGTGTGGCCTACTCGAGATCTGGATATCTCTTATCTTTGAGACTACGGCCTAAAATGATATGGTGAAACAGATGGATGGTGTGGATTCAACATACACATAGTGGTGTGTTCAACAAATGGGTCACCTTGTGTCACAAACAAAGAAAATTTGGTGTGAATTGAATACGCTGATAACGATACACTCCATCCATATGTTTGGCCATGTCGTGGTGGCCCCGAGAAGCTTGTATCAACCTGATATTTGCATTGTCCAGCATCCAAATCTATGGGACCAAATCAAGAGGTTACATGGTAAATGAATATCATGGTGGGCCACACAAGATGGCACATGTTATGATAGCGTGCAGTAAACACTATCTCACAGCATGGCCTACTTGTGGACCTCACAACAAACGACAAAGGTAAAGGGAACGTGAAAATAAGGAAAAGAGAAGGAAATAAGGGATTCTGTACATTGGGGTGGTCCCTCACTGTGGGTATACACTTCATACAAACATAAGGTGGGTCACACCCTTGTGTACCCACCAAAATGAAGGAAATCAAGAGAAAATGAGAGAGTTTGTCCTCCTTTGCACTCATAATGATGGATGGTCGGATTGGGACCGATCGTCAATTTGACAGTTTGGATATTGAAGATCTTCTCCTAAACTTTCTAAAATTGCCTTAAAATTTAATCTTTCTTAAACACTTCTTTCTCAAATAATTTATTTCTCTCAATAACTTTCTTTTCTATTTCTAATCTTTCTAAGCTCTCTTTAATTTCTTCTATCTTCTATTCTCACTCTAGCTCTCGTAGCAAATTTTATGAAAATGAGTTCGGTTTGAGTGAGTGATGGGAGTCATGGGCTTATTTTACTAATGGCAGATTAGAGTATCTTGAAATTTGTGCAAGTGGAGCCCCACACCACACGTGCATTGCACAGCCTAGCTCGAATTGTACCAAAAATTATAACTTCTAATTGTGTTGGTGTCACAACTGTACATGCCGCGTAAGGTTGGAATCACAGTGCCTACACGGTCGATAAGGTACGAGTATTGAGTCGCTAAGGTACTGAAATATGGTTATGATTGAAACTTGTTGATCTGGTCCACCGGGAACATACTAGCACGCACTCGAAACGAAGCATACATGGGGTTAATTGGGTAACAGGTCTTACAATAAGAATGCACTTACATGCAATTTTAAAAAAATAAATATAAATATAAATATAAATTAAATTTACCTATTTATGATTAATTCTTTAATTTCTTCCAATATCTTATTTATTTCAAATCCTGGAGTAAAAATAAACAATAGAGGTAGAAATTAGATAATAACACCTTATAACATGCACAACAAAATAAAGAAAATGAATAAAATAATAATTCAACAATTTCTTATTTTATATAAAAATCTAATAACATATATTAAAATAAATGTAAATGTAAAAAATTTAAACAAATTAAAAATATTGAAAATAAACAATTATCATACTCATATCTTTCATGATAATAAATTGAATCTCTAATTTACAATAAATATCATGAGCTTGAAAATTTTATAGGCACCTTTTAAGCTTCAATACTCATGAAATTTTAATTGAATTTGTTACAATCATACAATTCTAATGAGTCATGCTTTTCCGGTTCCTTTAAATCGATATATGTGTGATGAGCACTTGTAAGTTTTAAGTTAGTCTAGTGGGCCACGTTTTTAAATGGTCTGAACTATGTTGGGATGAAAAACATTTAACATAAGGTTTTCAATGGCCCACATAGCCAACTTCATAAATTAGTGACCATTGATGTAGAATGATACTAGGGTCTTTGATTATTTATTTAACAAAGAAAAGATGGACCATTCAAATCATAACCATCTTAGAATGTTGGCTACAATGGCAACACATGCTAATACAAAATATGTTATGTAACCATGCTTGTTGATTGTTTTGTTAACCACACAAAGGTGATCATAACATAATAAGCACATGATTAGTGTCCATGAAATGGGTGATGGAAAAAAACTGATAGTCTACATTCAACAGAAAAAAAACTAGTGATTATAAGTTTAGGATTTTCAACTTTAAAAAGGGGGCCATCTATGTAGTGGATCATTTTATTAGTACCAGATCAGCGAACAGATTCATCAAGACGTACAGTGGGTGAAGTGGCAACTCATCAATCACACAAGTGACATACACGTGTGGAAATATTGACCATCCAAAAGCATGGGTCTGTAATGGACGGAGCATAACCTGAAAACATGCGATTCCAATCGAATTTTGACTAGTGACTACCGACCACTTTAATTTTGATTGCCCATTCAGTAGCACGCAGTTCCATTGACTCTACCACATCACCAGAGGGGTAGGGGCATTGGTTTGTTACCAAAGCATAATTAGGACACTTTTGTATAAGCTAATTTTTTTAATTATAATAGAACTTTACTTGGGTTGATCTTATCTAAATTAAATTAAATTTATTATTATTTTATTTAAAGTTTTATTTAGAATATAATCTTGTTTTGATTCTACAAGTAGAGTACACACATCTAACTTTCTAGTCAGAAGAAGAAAAAAAAGTTTCTCTCTTCTTATTCAATATTCACTTTCTTCTTTTAAGTTCTTGAGTTAGGCTTGTTAGTGTGGGGCTGTTATTGTTGTTGAACCTATGAATTCAGTACATGTTTGCAACAATGACATCTTAAGAATGAGTGCACTCTCTTTGCATTAATCACGATATTTAAAGTATAGATTACAGTTTATTGCATGACAACTTTAACAAGTGGTATTGATCGAGCAGAACAATTCCGTAAGAGATTTCGTTTAATTTGGCTCGGCATACATTTGATGGGGTCATGATAGCCACATCAATTAGATCTAACCATAGGAATCATTTTATACATTAGATTCTAAAATGGTGATCGGACAAATTAGATCTAATCCCCACCATTTATGCTTAATTTAGATAGATCTAACTTAATTCAGATAGTATGGATAGACCTGATAGTTTGATGGCCATAAGGACGAAATATTAAAATCATACCTATTATACTTTAAATTAGATTTTGAAAGCATGGATGGTCTAGATCTAAGTGATCCATGCCCACAATATGTGCAAGCCTACCCCAGAAGGGGAGATATGGGTTGATGGAATCTAATTCAAACAAGTGAACTAATGAATCCAATTAATGCATTCATACATACATGCATCTCATAACATTCATGTGTTCCTATTTTAATTTCGATATGCATAAACCATGATAGGTTCACTCACTGGGCCTGGCCAGTTGACACTATATTGATGGAAAAACCATACAGATTTAGTGAACGGTGAAACAATAACTTAAGCTTCAGTGCGGGATGATGAACCAGTGGACGATCCATAAGGGCAGTGGTCATATCTTGAAGATAAGATGAATGTACTAGATCATTAGCATATCTATTTGAAATTTATGTTATCTTCTTAGTTGTGTTATGTTTCTAAGTTGATTTTAAATTGAGTAGCTGGAAATTATGAATAATTAAAGTATTTATTAATCAATGTTTAATAAAGCCTCAAATGAGTGGGTTGTGTTATAATGCTTAGCTTTTGCGAATATTATAAATATGTTGACTGAATGCCTATAAGTTATCTTAGTGGTAGATGTATGTGTGTGTGATAGAAATAATTAAATGTGAGATGTGTTGCTAGATGTTTGAGATTATAAACTTAGTGTACATTTTAACTAAGTCTCTAAAAAACAATATGAAGAAATAGTTTTAGTACACTTAGTGTACGAGTCATGTGTCGTAACTCGGATCTAAAGGTGCACACTCAGTGTCTGAATTTCAAAGCATGACAGCATGAGAGCCTGACATTTGGCTTATGATTAATAGTATTCTAATTTGGACCATTTATTTTGACTACTTTTATGCCACTAGTGCAATACTGAAAGGCCCGTTTAATTTTCCAAATCCACCCTAAGTAAATACCTTGTAAATAGGTAACGGCTATTTCCTTAAACAAGGTAATGATTATTTCTTAAGTAATTACCACATGGTTCCAATGCTTGATTTGATGGCCTTAGTTTTTTAACATGGACACCAACAGGGTAAGAAATATTTGTGACGCCCACTGTTATGTATGTGGCTTATCCACACTATCCATCTGTTATGCTACCTGAATTTAGGGCATGAGCCAAAATTTGAGACAAATCCAAAGCTCAAGTAGACCACACTACAGGAAAAGGAAAATTGAACACCAACCATTGAAAACTTTTTGAGGCCACTGTTTCATTTGGTGTGGGCCACTTGAGTGTTTAATCTGCCTCACTTGAGTGTTGGATTGCTTTATTTTTCGGCTCACCGCTCAAAATATTCTAACAAAACAGATTTTGTATGTCATATATAACAAGGTGGGGGCCTACAAATTAAAACTAGCCCTTTTGGACTGATTTTCAAAGTGAACCGGCATATTTTCAACCAGAGTGAAAGTGTAATATTTACGAAGGATTTAGAAAATAAAACAGGCCCTAGGTAATTTCTAAGTGCATGGGTATCATCCATCACATTGCAAGGGAGTCAAAGTTGTAAAACACTTTGGCTAACGTGCTGAGTGAAAGGTTACCTCATGAAATCCACGAGGCCCATCAGGTAAACCGCATATTTTTTTTTTTGTCACAAAAATCAGGCTGATTAAATACTTCGGTGGGCCACTCCATAAAATTATACCTAAAACCTGTTAATTAATGTGGCATGGCCCACCTAAGTTTGTTAAAACTGTGATTTTTGGATAATTACTTCATCCTGTTGAGGAACATGTGATGAGCGGATTGTATGACATAAACAACACGGTGGGTGGGCCCTATGTAAAACTAATTGTGGGTGTTCCACCAACATTTTGGATTATCATTACTTTTGGGTTCAATAGCTAAAATAAGCTGCAAATCTGATGAATGGGATGGATGGTATGAATCGTAAGCAACCTTACCTTATGCCCGTTGTTTTGTTGACAACAATCAGCTTTTGTTTTTTGCGAAAATCGGTCTGAATTCCCTCCCAGCTTGTTACCTGTTCTGTGGACGGATTAACCGAATCCCACATTGCTCCTAACAAGAGAGTACAGGGACAACTCATGCAAATCGCCTCATCATCTCTCGACTTCAATTTTGTAATTCCCGTATATTACTACGGAATCCCTAACCATATATTAGCGAGCTACCAAAGGAACAGCAGCTCCAGCATGCATTCGACAACACAGACTTCACAAGATCCATAGCATTAGAAAACAGAGCGAGAGAGAGAGAGAGAGAGAGAGAGAGAGAGAGAGAGAGAGAGAGAGAGAGAGAGAGAGAGAGAGAGAGAGAGAGAGAGAGAGAGAGAGAGAGAGAGAGAGAGAGAGAGAGAGAGAGAGAGAGAGAGAGAGAGAGAGAGAGAGAGAGAGAGAGAGAGAGAGAGAGAGAGAGAGAGAGAGAGAGAGAGAGAGAGAGAGAGAGAGAGAGAGAGAGAGAGAGAGAGAGAGAGAGAGAGAGAGAGAGAGAGAGAGAGAGAGAGAGGGTCATGTATGAAAATAGACCTTTGCATTTACTTCCCAAGCCTTTTTGAATGACCGGATTAGCAACTAAAACATGGGTGATCTGAATCGAAAAAAAAAAAAAAAAAAAAAAAAAGTTAAAAAAAAACTACATGTTGAATTTGAACGGTGGGCACCCACGAACCAAAACAATTGTGCCATGCCACCAATCCCTAATACGAGAGAGAGAGAGAGAGAGAGAGAGAGAGAGAGAGAGAGAGAGAGAGAGGAAAAAAGAAAAGAAAAGAAAAAAAAAAAAAAAAAAAGCTTATTCTAGGACTGACTAATCATCGTATATATGTTACAGATACTCTTGAGAGAGATTCTTGGTGGTCCTACTACTCTCAAAGAAAGGGGGAAGGGAGAGGGGGTGGTGGGGCATCAATCAACCAAGCCACGGATACACAACCAACCAACCATCAAGAGCCATTCAACGCTGTTACACTGCTGGGAACGAATCTAACATTGCTACACCGTCTAAACTTGACAAGAGCATCTTTTGTTTTCCCAAGCAGAAGATCTGCATAGATTGCTGTGAGCACCGCCTTTGGATCATTCGGTATCGTAGATAGCGCTTGCATTGCGAACCGATGTGCCTGCTCAAGATCACCTTGCATGGCAGATATGGATGCGAGGTTTACATAAAGGGCCCCACGCGCCTCCTCAGGCATAATGAACACAATACCTTGAGACTCTTCCTTGGTATTTTTCATGCTGGCAACAGTGGAGCCATTCAACTCCTCACCATCTCCTCCAGCCTTCTCAATTCTCCAATTGTCTCTATCATCGTCACTATAAGGCAATTCAATGTTGTTCCCATCTGCCACATACACTGACAGCTGCTCCGCAGCTTCTTTTGGCCGGTTCAGGCGACACAGAGCCTCTGCTGCATACACATGGCCCAGAAAAATATATATTCTAGAACAATCTGGCAGCTGCAGGAGTGCGTTTGCAGCTGATAGCGCTTTCAAAGGGTTTTCCAAGCTCAGCTCCACATATGCTAGGTTTGCTAGAACAGCTTGCTTTATCAAATGATTCTCTTTTGTGCACATCTCTTCGTAAGCAGCAACAGAGACTTGCAAGGTGGTGGTGGTGGTGTTTGAGCTCATGCTTCCCTTAGGTTCTTTAGAATCGCCATTTGCGCTTGCCTGAGCAGAAGCAGCTGTCACATTTGATGCTGCTTTCAAATCCCCGCCTTGTAAATTCTTGTGGTTTGAGTTCTTTTGGCCAACAACAGATGCTGTCTGGGTTGAATCTTCTTCTTCCAAAGCAGGAACAGCATAAGCATCTTTTGAAGATTTCAATTCAAGTCCCTTTAGTAGATGCAGTGCATTGAGCAGACACTGCCTAGCATAAGGAATCGAGAGCCTGATTCGATCATCACCAGTTAATAAACCATCCTCCTCTTCCATGACACCCAGATGTCTATTTCTAGACGATGGATCTTCAATGACTAGCTGCCGCCATTTCCCATCACCAACAACATGAACTTTAACTTCTCCATTGTTGGTAAGGGCCCCATTATTAGATTGCAAGAGCCCCTTCTCCAGGGCCAATAAACAGCACTCAGCAAGTCGCAGCCACAGCAAGGGCCGGTTGTAGAAAACTGGGCCAGCCTTGTGGAAACAGCGAGCGGCAATTATCGGTTTCCCACAGGACAAATACTGCAAACCGCAGTTGTATACAATGAGGAGTGACTTGTCCTGTGAGAAAGTGGATAGCTTGAGGGGCTTCTCGGATCGAAGTGAGGAGCTGCTCTTCAATGCCTTGGAAAAGAACAAGGTTGACGTGTGGTGTTTCCTTAGCTGATAATATATGCACCCTAAATTGTTGTTGAACATGCTGGGCATACCAGACTCCGTCCGATTACTGGATGTCATTAAGAGCTTTATAGCCTTACGGTGGTTACCACGAGCATACTCTAGCTGGGACTTCAAAAGCAATGCAGTGGAGGAATCTCGACCACGTGCAATGTTCATAGCTAGCTTGACTTCACGTTTTGTCGCTTTCAGGTTCCTAGTGAGCAGCAGTAGACGCACCTTGTAGAGATGCAACTTGAGCTTCAGATCAACAGCAGGAGCAGGGCGTTCTGCTAATGTTCTGGAAATGTCATTTTGGGACAAGAGAGCAGCAGGCCTTGACAAGTTCTGCCCACCAATATCCAATGTCGACAGTAGGTTTTCATAATCTGCCTCATCTGACAGGGTTCTTGCTAATGGGTTATCTGAGGCATTTAAGCAAGAACCAGAATCTGGATTAGAAGCATCAGGAGCAGCCAAATTACTTGGTGCTGTTGTGGATACTTTTACGGGTTGGCTTGAAGATTGATATTGTTGGGCTGCATTTCCATTATCGCCTTGACTGATCATGTAACCAACACCAAAAGTTTTTTCCAGGTACTGAATTACATCCTGAAAAACCAAGGAATAACGACAAAAGAGACCATTGTGATACTAGTATCATCAAATTATGAGATAATAGAAAAATGATACTCAAAAACAAAATCAATATCTTAGTTATGCATCCAAATCCAAAACAACAGAATTGCAGAAGATAGGATTCCACATACCAGGCTTACTCAAAAAGAACAAGTAGCACCAATAATATAAACTCACATTCAGGCAGATCATAAGAGAATCAATAGACTGTTAGCTAGCCAAAGATAGAGATAACCATTAAACCTCCCCTTCAGCCTCTATGGAGTAAAGAACGCTCTCAGAAGATACAGACACACACATATACATAATTTGTATGGGCGGTTGCCATAGTAATATACATCCATACAAGTTCCCCTGAATCCAACTTCTTTTTACACTCACAAAGAATCTGGACTTTCCTAAAGCATAATTAAAGAAAGAAAAAAACTCCTAATATGATTGTCAACTTGCCACACAAGACACTTAAAATACCTCTACCTTTTCTTTTGGTAGATAAATACCTCTACCTTAACTAACACCTAATATATCTATAACTAACCATGCATGTGACACCATGGGCTGTATACCATATATACATGGAACAACACAGGCTGCATACACTATACAATGCCATCACATTGACAGTTACAGAAAATTTTGTTTGGCCGAAAATGGAGAGATGGGATCAGATCTCGCATAGTGACAACATGGTTCTCCATTTTGATCAATAGTTCCTCATTCGGATTCTTCAAGAGCTTTTATGGCATCCAAGAAGGCAACCCTACATCTCCCTTGATGTTCACAATTGTTATCGAAGCTCTTAACAAGATCCTGGAAAGAACTATATTTGGGTATTGAAAGGTATGTCAATTGGGAACTCTTCAACACTTTACTTGCACCTTCAATATGCCAAGGATAAAATCCTCTTAGGGTCGAGTAAAATAGAAGAGTGTCTTGGCTTCAAATTCTCTCTCTGATGCTATGAGATCATATCTGGCCTGAAGATCAATATGGCCAAAAGCAGAATAGCTGGGATCAATCTAGAGGCTGAAGAGGCCAGAATTTTGGGGGAGATGGTGGGCCAGGTGGAGGATCTTGCCAATCAAGCTATTTGATAATGTCAAAATGTATTGGAGAACCACTGATTGATGGTTGGCCCTTACCAAATGTTGTCATTTCAAGCATGCAACTTGGAAATGCAAGTCCTTCAGGGGGAGGATAAACCTGCCAAAAGCAGTTTTAGCTAATATCCCAATATTATCTTCTCTCACTATTAAGATGCCTAGACAAAATTTTTTAAATGTTGAAATTGATTCAGAAGAGATCCCTTTGGAACAATTGGGAGGGAAGCCACAAATTTCATCGCATTGCATGGTCTTAGGTGTGCATACCTATCAGAGTCAGTCTGGGTATTACTAGATCCCAGATGATGAATGAAGCTCTTGCCCAATGACAGAGTGGTTGTGGCAATTGGGTGACGACAAAGCTCCGATGCTCAGAGGCATCCCAATGAACAAATAGGGACATGAATCCAGGCCAATCAAACTGAGGTTCAGTGTTCTGGAAATCCATTTCTAAAAGTTACAGCACTTTCTTTGATCATATCAAAATATGTTGTCAAAAGCGATCGCATAATTGCATAATGCCATCCATATGGCATATGCAATGGTGGCTATGCGATCACATAATGGCATATGCAATCGCATACTTTTCCATTTTTTCGATTTTTCTTTTTTTTTAATTTTCTTAAATTTTTTTTCAATAAAAATAAAAATAAAAATGCAATCGCTTATGCAATTGGGCGATCAGATAAGCAAACAGGGATAAGCAATCACACAGGATCACTTGCGTCATTTGACAACATTGTATCAGATGGCTAAACAGTCCACAAGGATTGGGTTTTGGCAGGATTGTTGATGCTCAGAAACTCCTCTTTTGTTTCATTTTCTATTTCAGATCTCTATAGACAGATGGTGTACTGAGTGTTGTCAAAATCCTACTATTTACAATATAGGATTCGAATCTCAAGCAAAATTATTTGAATCCCTTCTTATATATTGCGATTCTATGATTTGAATAGTACGATTTACGATTTGAATCCTGATTTGCGGTTCAAATTATTCTTGTTCTCTTCTATTTTAAGCTTCAATTTGCTTTCATTTTATGTTTTCAAATTGGTGGGGGCTTTAAGAATCATTTAGAAAAGGTAAATTATTTTATTTGTTCTATATAAGAGATTAAATGCCATCTCTTTAACATTAAATCATAGAGTTTTTTTTTTTATGATTTCTTACTTCTTAACTGGTCAAAACACCAAACTGATGTCTGACTTATCTGAAATGTTTTTTATGGACGGTTACGATTATGTTGACTTATATTGTGAATGATGTTTAGAAATCAAAATATCTTTTTTCGTCGGTCTATAATATCAATTGTCACTTTTCCAATGTGATTCTACATTTAAGAAACAAGAATATAAATTATTAAAGGATCCTACTGTGGTTTGAAGGAAAGTTCTTGAAATACAAAAATAAAGGAAAAATAAGAATCCTATAGCACTTCATGACATGGTATTGCTTGGTGCATATTGATGGCAAAAGGATGATTGATGGGTTTTATTTTTTTCTGATTTATTTATATTTTTCATATTCTTTCGTTTTTATAAGAAAATTATTAAAAAAAAAAAAAAAAAATCTTATGATTTGCGATACGATTCAACCACTATTATGATTTGCGATTGTAGCACTATCGAAAAGACTAGCATAGAGTGTGACTTATGTGGGTTTTTAAGTGTCGGTGGCATTGCACAGAAAAGGCAACACTTTACACATAAACGGAGATTAAATGTCAAAGCGTGTCCTAATATTACCCTAGAAATCTGAAGGAAAATCATGCAGTACATGAATAAACAATTTTTTTTAAAAAAAAGACACGATAATTTCGTACTTCACGAAGAGTTTATGGATCAAGAAGCATATGACAATATAGATGCAGTTAATGTAGGTGAACATACCCCCCATCCCCCACCCCGAGGCCGATCTAGACCACTAGCCTCTAAAAGAGCTCGCGGGCATGAGCCCGTGGATAGGTGTTGCAGACCACATCCCAAGGATGTGGTTGACCAAAGGGGTCAGGGCAAAGGACATGCTCAAACCACATTAGAAAACCAATACAAGTAAAATGAAGGAAAACCACAATTCAATATATCGCTACGTGGTTATACCAAGTTGGTGTTGCATTGTTAAGTTGAAAAGCTTCAAAGTTATGGTTGAGGCAATAAATCAATTTGGACCGAGGCTTAGGCCTCCATATCACTAAGTGATGGAGACATGGCTTGAAACTGAGGTTGATTATACAAGAAGTTTCATAGCTGAATGTACAAAATAGTGGAAAACCTAAGTTGTACTCTCATGGCTAATGAATGGACTGATAAATCCAAGCGGACTCTAATAAACTTACTATTGAATCATCCAACTTGGACAATGTTCTTAAAGTCCATGGATGCATCGGGCCATCCACATATAGCCAATTATTTGTTTAAATTATTAGTTCGTGTAGTTGAGGAACTAGAAGAGGAATACATTGTCCGGGTAATCACGAACAACGCAACCTCGTATATTGTCACCAGTCTTCTTATAGAGAAGAGGTCTCGTTTATTTTGGACCACTTGTGCAGCACATTGTGCGGATCTTATACTTGAGGATGGATCGGATGGGTTTCAGTGATAAGTGGAAAAGCTGGATTAAAGCTTGTGTCGAATCAACTCATTATTCGGTTCTTCTAAACGGCGTTCCCAAAGGCTTCTTTCCCAGCTCTAGAGGGCTTCGTCAGGGCGACCCTCTTTCTCCCCTTCTTTTCCTCATGATTGGAGAAGCTTCATCCCAAATGCTCCTCAAAGGTGAAGGCGTCGGCCTCTTTAAAGGAGTGTGGATTCTAGGAGTCAATTCTTCAATCTCTCACATCCAATTCGCAGATGACACCCTCATCATGGTCGAGGCGGACCCTGCTTCTATGAAAAATTTGCATACTACCCTAAGATGTTTCGAGGCGGTTTCGGGCCTCCGAATCAACATGGCCGAATCCAGGGTGTACGGCGTAAATTGCTCTGCTGTCGAGCTCTCCTCCTTCACAAACATTCTCGGTTGTTCTGCCGCTTCTTTCCCAACCTTGTTTGTTGGCCTCCCGCTCACTCTCGGTCCACCTCCCAAGTCCATGTGAGATAGAGTGGTGGACAAAATCCGGAAAATGCTTGCCTCTTGGAAGGGTCGTTATCTGTCTATCGGAGGTAGGATCACCCTGATCAAGGCCGCGATGTCTAATGTTCCTGTCTATTATATGTCCTTGTTTACGTGCCCCTCTCAGGTTCTTGATAAAATTGATAACTTGAGACGAGATTTTCTCTGGTGTGGAAAGGAGAACCAAAAAAAACTTCACCTCTTGGACTGGAATGAGGTTTGTTCTCATTTCAAGGACGGTGGAGCAAGCATCCGGAGCCTAAAGGTGATGAATCGAGCCCTCCTTGGCAAATGGACCTGGAGGTTGGCTACAGAATCAGATGCTTTATGGAATGTGGTGATCAAAGGTAAATATGGGTCGTCTCCAGGGGGTTGGTGGACCAATCTTTCGTCGCGGTATAGAGCTTCTTCTATCTGGAAAGGTATTTTACGTGTTCAGCAGCTTGTTCTCCGGAATATTGGTTTTCAGCTTGGCAACGGTTCAGCTATCAGGTTCTGGGAAGATCACTGGTTCGGCGATTCAGCTCTCCAACATACCTTTCCCAACATCTATCGCATCGCCGCTATTAAAGACAACCCGATCCACTGCTTCTATTCGCAGACTGACTCTGCAACTATTTGGCAAATTACTTGTACCAAGAACCTAAATGACTGGGAGGTGGGGGAATACGCCGATCTACTTAGTCGCCTATCCCTTGTATCGTCGGCTCTGAATGAACCTAACAAAGTCTTCTGGAAAGGGGATAAGTGCAGCCTCTTCTCAGTCTGTTCTTTTTATTCCCTCCTTTCTCCGCTCTCTCATCCTCCTCCATCGGCGATCCATTTCATTTGGAAGTTCAACAGTCCCCCCAAGTATATCTGTTTTGGTTGGCTGGCAGCCAGGGATCGAATTCTTACGGTTGCTAACCTTCAGAAAAGAGGCATGCAAATTCCTAATATTTGCCTTTGCTGTATGAATGATGCAGAAACGACTGACCATCTGCTCGTCCACTGTGCATTTATTTCTCACATATTGATGGATTTCTTTCAAAGATTTGAGGTCAGCGGATGCCTTCCTCAGACCGCTTCCTCCCTTTTAGCATACTGGTATGGGTTCCAATTAGGGAAGTCGAAGTCTCAGATTTGGAGAATGGCGATCCTCGCTATTTGGTGGGCTGTGTGGACAGAGAGAAACGAGCGGTACTTTAACAACGCTCAATATTCGCCTCAATTTGTGGGATCTCAGGCAAAACATCTTCTTATTGAATGGGTGGCCAATGTACCTAGTCTGAAGGGCTGTAATCTTTTGTTTCTGGGGGCGTAATCCTTGTTCTACTATCTCAGCAGATCTGCCTTGTTTTTCGTTTCCTTTTTAATAAATTGTTACTTTTGAAAAAAAAAAAACATAAGTAATACTTAAAAGTGACTGCAAGAGCTAAAAGAATCACGGTCTTTATGTACAAATATGCCCTTGCTCTTTATCATATGAGTAAACACATTGGGTGTAATTTACCACGCCCAGCTGTCACGCATTTCGCTATAGCTTTCTTAATTATACAAAGATTGCATTCAAAGAAATCTGAACTTAAAAGTTTTGTAGTATTGACCAATTGGACTAATGGAACTTGATCAAAGAAAGCCAAAAGGAAGCTAATCAAACACACCATCCTTTAATAATCTTTTTGGACACAAGTTTTAGAGGCACTAAAAGTGTCAAAACCCTTAGTGACTATGTTGTGATTGGTGAACGGAGATGAGAACCAACTAATGAGTTACATCTATGATGCCATGAAGAGGGCTAGAAATAAAATCATTAACCACTTTAACTATAGAGAGTGTGATTACAGTCCCATTTTAGTTATTATAGATAGAAGATTGGGCAATCAAATATCATCAACATTGTATTTAGCTGCCTACATCCTTAACTTGATTGTATTTTTCGCATCCACTAATCCAACAGCGGCAAAAGCGGCACATATGATTAGCTTTCTTGATGTGTTGGAAAGAATGGTTCTAGACAAAAAAGAACATGACAGGATATCAGCTCTACTAAACTTTTATACGAATAGTGAGGGTATATTCTCAACAGATATAGTCACCAAGCACAGGACAATGCAATTGCCAAGTATGAAGGTCCTATCAAGTATGTCTAAGTAACTTAGAAATAGTTTCTTATAATCTACAAAGTCATAACCTACTTAAAATTGTTCTTTCAGCTGACTGGTGGGCTTTCGATAGAGTGGAACCGAACAAGAAGGATTTAGCACTAAAAAAGCTAACCATGAAGATTCTTATACTTACGTGTTCTGTTAATGGTTGCAAATGCAACTGGAGCATACTCGAGGTGGCAAGTTTGGCAACTCACTCGTTAATGTTAAAACTCAATGGAAAATTTTAGAGTGGGGAGTTCGAAGTTAAAACTAAGCTAATGCACTTCCTTTAATGCAAATTCACACCAAAAGAAGGTATCATCTTGAATATAATAATTTAAAAAAAAAAAAAAAAAAAGCTCAACTACTTGGTCTTCGTCCAATATAACCAGAAGTTGCAAGAACGATTCTAGGCTAGGCAAGAAAAGCCTAATTTTTATGATCCTGTCTGCCTAGATGATTTGGATGCAGATAATAAGTGGCTCGTTGAGACAAAAGACTCGATCTTTGCTTCGGAAAAGATGTCACATTTGAATCAACACCTGAAGAAGGTACTTCCACTCGGGGGGGGGGGGGGGGGGGAGACAAGATTGAGGTAGTAGAAAAAGGAGATATTCAAGATCAACCATTGAATGTCGATGAAGTGCTAGTGCATACGGATGATGAAGAAACAGAAGAAGACGAAGTTGTATTTGAACATTAAGTTGTAAGTTGCTAGTACTAAGTTGTAACTTGAAACTTAAAAGTTCTATTATCAATGAAATTTTCATGTTAGAAGTGCTTCATAATTAAATAGCTTGTGAATTGTATTTGTACATTAAATAGTTTGTCGATTGTTTGCTTGTTGATTGTTTTGTTAAACAGATTATTGGTGTACTTCATTGTCTAGTTGATTTTATTTCTCTCAAACGAACCTGAAATAAGTAAATATGTTATCTAATCACTTAGGGAAGTTTCTCCTAATTTATTTTTTTTATGTTTTACATTTTTTTAATTTTTCCCTTATTTTTCATTTTTTTAATTTTTTGAATATATATATATATATATATATATATATATATATATATATATATATATAGTCACATATGAGAGATGCTTAAGGGCTTTTATTTCATGAATAGGGGTGAGAAAAAGTGGACAGATATGATTGGAGAAAAAAAAAATGGAACTACGGTTCTGATGGGTATGGTTGCTAGGGTTTAGGGTATAGGAGGAGGGTGACACTAGGGTTTGAAGCCTTTCTTCTTCTTTCTTTTGTTTTATTCTTTTTTCTTCTTCTTCTTCTTTTTAGAAGAGCAAAGAAACTCCCAGGTTCCCAAGGATGGAACTTGCTTTGGTACAAACTAGTGCAACTGGCTTGATTACATATGGGTATGGGATGAACCCTATTACCCCTCTAGTTGACTACAAGAAATCATTTGCACACACACCCTCTCTTCTTCTACCAAGCACACAAGAAAAAATAAATAAATATATATATATATATATTCAAAGAAAATAGCATCTTTTATTTCCAATAACCAAGAAGATAGCGGCACACATACAAGAGGAGAGCTTTACCAGAGAGGGAAAAATAATAATGCTATGGGAAATACCGAAAATGCCTTCACATGTGAGCTACTTCACACACATACCCTTAAGCAAGCAAACAAAGAAAAAGAAAAGGGCAACTACTTCAATGTCAAACAGCCCTCACTTTTTTCATGCTTTAAAAACTCACGATTAGGAGTCAAGACCAACTCACAATGTGCACCAAGCATGGTTGGGAACAGTGTTCGAAATATCGGTATCGCACAATATATCGCACCCTTGGGATACATATATGTATCGGTTATCACACGGGATATATCGTTTGTATCGCATAGTTTATCGCACTTTTTGGGAAACATGGGGAAACATTGGGAAAATGGTTGAATTTTTTAATGAAACTTTGGGGATTGTTAAAAAGGCCCTCAACACACTTTTAAATCATAACATCTCAAAAAAAAGAAGCACATAATAAATTTCCTTTGTATAGGGTCCTAAGCTATGCGATGTTTAACTGAACTAATGCAACTATATTTAAATTGAATGCATGATATTTATAAATATATAATAGTCATATATGAAAACACAACCAATTCATTGAAAAGCAAAAGAAGAACTGAATAAGTAAATTTTGAGAAATATACATATCAATGATGGGGACTAATTGTGGTCTAGACCCACATAGAGTTGCGCGGTGGCTCGTAATCATCATATCCATCTCGACAGGGCTGGGCATAGTACTGTTACCCCACAAATCGACAATATTGTACCCAGGTCATAGTAAAGTGGTACCAGTTAAGATGGACAGCTTAGATGAAGGGAACAAACAAAAATCAGCTTGATCCAAAACTTTAATAGACCCCAAAATGTTTTTAATGGTCGACGCTCATTCAACACTGTTTCCTGTAATGTGGTCCACTTGAGATTTGGATATACCTCATTTTTAGTTTCACAATGTAAAATGATCTATAAAAAATAGATGGAAGGCATGGATGAAACACACACAGAGCACCGACCACTAGCGAAAGGCTGGTGTCAGGGGGAGTAGCCAATCCGTTTCCGCAATAAATCTGAGCGCGGATTAGATACTGACAATGTTAGAATCCAAATCGCTACTGAAGTGACGTCACCAAGCTCTGTGGACCCACCATGATGCATGTGTTATATCCATACCGTCCATCCATTTGGAGAGAGTTTTATGGCATGAAAAAAATAATGAGATAGATCTAAAGTTCAAGTGGACCCCACCATAGAAAACAGTGGGAACAATGACATCCACCGTTCAAAACTTCTTAGGGGCCACAGAAGTTTCCGATCAAGCTTATATTTTTTATTTCACTTCATCTATCTCTATGTTAACTTATGAATAGGGTGGATCTAAAAAATACATCATGGTGGGCCCTATAAATGTTTCAACGGTGGGTATGACTGATCCCACAGTTTTTTGTGGTGGGTCCACTTGAACTTTACATCCATCTCATTCTTTTTCTCATGCCATAAAACCATCTCTACAAATGGTTGGACGGTATGGATACAACACACGCATCATGGTGGGGTCCACAAAGCTTGGTGACGTCACTTCAATAGCGATTTGGAGGAAATAGGCTGAAATTTCTACCGTTGAAACCTTACTGGGCTCCACCTTGATGTTTATATGATATCCAAACCTTTTACAAGGTCATTCCCAATGGGATGAAGTGAAAACACCAAAATTATAGCCTGATACAAAACTTTTATGGCCATAAAAATGCTTCAACGGTGTTCACTGAATGCCCACTTTTTCCTCTTGTATGGCCCAGTGTTGGATACACCTCATTTTTTGTTGCACATCCTAAAATGATCTCATAAAACGAATGAATGAAGTGGATGTCTCAAAAACATTTTGGTGGGCCCCACCTAGTATCCTTGCGCAGGAACTTCCTGCGAGAGGCTTTCTGCCGGAAATCCGCGTCCCTTATATGCGCCCCTCACAGCACAAGTGACGTCACCAAGTTACGTGGGTCCCACCATTATGTATTTTTTCTTTCCACACCGTCCATCCATTTGAATAGATCATTTTAGGGCATCCAAAGGTCCGAGTGGAATCCACCACAGAAAATAGTGGAGAAAGTGACATTCACCATTAAAAATTTCTTGAGGGCCACAAGAGATCGATGATCAAGATGATATTTGTGTTTTCCATTATTCCATATCTTCCTGGACTTGTGAACAGATTAGATCACAAATAAACATTATGATGGGCCCTAGGAAGGTTTCGAGTTTCAATGGTGGGCGTCACTCTCTCCGCTTTTTTCTGTGGTGGGGTCCACTAAAGATTTAGACCTACATCATTGTTTGTGTCATGCCCTAAAAAATTGTTTCCAAATTAATGGACGGTGTGGATATGACACACACATTACCGTGAGACCCACGGAACTTGGTGACACCACTTATGCGATTGTGCAGTGAGTAACTCACTACGCTTAGCGTAGTGTGTAAACTCATGTGAGGTCCACCATGATTTATGTATTTTATCCGCTCCGTCCATCCATTTTACCAGATAATTTTAGGGCTTTAGCCCAAAAATAAACCATATACAATGTTTAAATGGGCCACACCTTACAAAACAGTTGAATTGAACATCCACCGTTGAAAATTTCTTGAGGGCCACATAAGTCTTGGATGATTGGATCAATCTTAAATTCGTATTTTCCCTTCATCCACATCTGTATGATCTTATTAACAGTTTGGATGACCGATAAGCATCACTGCAGGGCCCAGAAAGATTTCAACGGTGGAAATCAGTATCACCACTGTTTCTTGTGGTATGATCCACTAAAAGTTCTAAGTTTTGGGATCAACCCCTTAATTTAGATGGGAAAACGGAAGGACGGCGTGGATAGACCACATACATTAAAGGTGGGCCCAACTGAGTTCACTGAGTACAATAAGAGCGTGCTCAGTAAACCACCACGCAGCCGATCCCCTTTTCACCCCTCCCGCGCCCATCTCCTTCATTTTCCCTCTCCTTCACGCAACGTTTTCCCTCTCCTTCACCCAATGAGGGTTCCGGGGGATGATTTCTCGCCGAATCTCCGAGAAATCCGCACAGGCATGCTCCAATCAATGAAGAAAGAGGGAAATTGAAAAAAATAGCGAGAAAAAATTGAAGAAAGAGGGCTACAAATACTTACCTGTCGAATGGCCCACCTCCAATCACCTCCACAGCCTACGGCTACAGGTACTCACCGATTTCTCTCTTTTTTTTCTAATTCAAAATTTTTTTTAATCTCCACAACCCCACATCGGCTTTTTATCATTGAGTGAGACTCGTGAGTCCCCTGCAAACGCACCCGTGAGTGTTCGTGAGTCTGTTTGTCGATTTCCGACAATATTGGATGAGGAAATACCACGATATCGCACAATGTGGGTTGTATCAGCGATATCGACGATATGTAGTGCGATATCGCATGATATATCATGCGATACCTGAATTTTGGGATTTTTTGGTATCTTCCGGGGGTTATTGGACGAGTTTCATCTCGCTGGGGGCCGATAAAGATAATATCGGCCGATATATCGCCCGATAGTATCAATATTTCGAACATTGGTTGAGAATACCAATTTCAGTCCCTAACTTTCCAGGACTGAAACTGACCGGTCCAAAATGGGTTTATAAACTCGCAATTAGGAATAACTTGCATCACAAAGTGTACCAAGCATGGTTGAGAATACCAGTTTCAGCCCCTGACTTTCCAGGACTGAAACTGACTAGTCCAAATTGGGGCAAGTTGGGGAGCAAAACAAGATAATATTAGAAGATAAGTATATTTTAAAGTAATAATAGAAAATAATAATATTTTTTTAACATAAAATAATAATATATTTAAAACCAACATTCACACAACAAAGGGCAACAACCATACTTTACAAAGTGGACGGCAACATACAACCCAAAATCTATTGTCTCCTCCCAAGACTTGTAAATAAAAAAACGGTGAGGAAGATGGGCTTTCAGGGGGGAAACCCCACCTTTTACATACTTATCAGAGAAGTTGCATGGTGTGACTCATCACAACTCAGTGCAAATCGATTAGAAATTGGTGCGACTTGGGGATAAGTTGGACCGAATGAGAGGTCTTTTAGATTTCAGGCCACCGTCTCATCCAAGTGAGTGACAAAACTCATACGACCCAGACAAAACCAAGTCATATTGGACATCTTTTAAACCATGGTACCACGCATTCCACAAGATGGTAGGAAAGGCTCACCAGCCAGATACTGGCAAGGAAAAAATAATATGGAACTAGAACAGTAATAGACTGCATAAATATCCCTAACTGTCCATACTTATACCCATAAGCTGATGTACAATTAGATATTAGAAGCTTACAGGTAGTCTGAATCAGAATAATAATTTGCTCCTACAAAATCATAATAAGATTATAGAATCAATTCGACATTTTTTAGTAGTTTGACTGCAGATTTATCAACTTCTCAATGTGCATCTATATTATAACTAGTGCATTTTTCATAGCAAAGCTTCATGGTAGAAGATATACATTTGCTGAGCCCGAAAAAATATACATAGATTTCAGATTAGAACTTACCGCAGCTTTGGATGCATCATGGGAGGCTAATGCAACATCCAATAGGAGAAGGCATATATGAAGAGCTATAGTCTGCAAAGAAATAAATATTAGTTGAAAACAGCTTACAACCTTCAAAACAATCAAGGCACCGATTTGGTAGATGCCTAAAAATGATTTCATTCATTTTAGTTGACAGTGATTTTGAATTAGAGGTCTTGATTTCTAATACATAATAGGTTCACATTAATAGTAATTATGCATTAGAAATCTTAATCTTGAATACATAATTACTGCGAACTAAAATGAGATGAAGTAATTTATAGGCATCTACCAAACAGGGCCTAAGTAGTCAATAAAAAATGATATACCTCGTCAATGGGTTCAATGTTTTGGTACAATGGTTCCAGAGTAGACAGTGCATTCTCATATTCATGTAATTCAAACAAGACAACTGCCTGTATAAGAAAAGCATAATGAATGTCACATCATTAACAAGTAAATTAGAACAACATAAAAGTCCCTTAAAATTAAGGAAAGGAAGAAAGTTTGGAACAAATGCTCAACTAATTTCTGAGGTCATGAGAACATACAGTGTTTAGCCTGGCTACAGTTGTATCAAATTCATCTGTATATGTAGCATTTCCTGTGGAAAATTGATGTCCAGCGCTAGCACCACCTTTAGATCCTGAAATAACACTGCTACCAAGGTTGCTAGCAACCTCCGCCTGTTCTCCTGATGCACGAGCAGGGTCTTTGCTTCTCTTCTGAGACCACCCATTAGAGGGAAGGTCAGAAAGGAAATAATAAACAAGTGAAACCAGAATATACTCGTCTCACAAATAAATCATGTAAAGCTTTAATCTAACAGCAAAAATGCGTGGGAGCAACAGATTAAAACACAGGTATCTTTTTAAAACACGGGTATCTTCTTTTCCATTGTTCTATAGGCATCTAGGAGTAAGGGAAACGGGGGTGTCTTCTTTTCCATTGTTCTATACGCATCAAGGAGTAAGGGACTCAACATAGGTTTATTCTGAGATGACAACTGTAGTTACAACTTACAAGATGCATTTCCATAATCAGCACATCAAGTTTTCCCTTCTCAATGGCAAGGTGTTCCATAACCGTAACGTTGGCCATAACAGCCACTGCCGTTACCGTTATGATACGGGCTGTTACAGCCTTTTTTTATATATTTGGAAAAACCTGTTTCGAGATCGTTACGAGCATTATGGACCGTTACAGGCATTACGGACAATTTTTTTCTGTAACAGCTGTTTCGGCCCTGTAACGCGTGACAGTTAAGTTCTGTTACCATTACGTAGCCATTTTTCTATACCATGACTGCCACCACACCAAGGGGTTATTGAAGTTGAAATTTGGTGGTAGTAGAGGTAACCTTGTTCAAGTGGCAGTTGGAATTTTATCATTTTCAGTGAGGAACTAGTAACATTCAGTGGCATATGGGTCAGAAGGGACAAAAAAAAAAAAAAAAAAGAGCAACTGTAACTGAAGACTGGACTTTGTAGACAAGGATCAGGCTTCTTCTCGAGGTTCTTAGGGTTGTACCTAAGAATCAAAACTATAGTTACACAAAGCATGAAGGTAAGTGGAAACAAATTTGGCTGCAGGAGCTGGGAAACCTCTGTTTCAAAATTTAGCAAGTGCAAATAGCAAAGACACGAGAACAGGAGCGCGAGCTCGAAGTGCAGTTCAAAGTGGGATCAGCACCTAGGTTGAAGGTTCATGGAACTAAGATAAACACTCAGTTTTGAGGTGCAGTCGTGGTGCAACCCGATTATTATCGAGTCAATGAGATCTTAACACCCAGATTGCAAGAAATGGAGAAGAGTACTACACCAGCAACAAAATGGAGTACAGAGGAAGAAATGATTTTATTCTCTTACAGACCCTCATAAATAATAAAGATTTGCATCTTTATTTAGATATGCATCTTTGGGGACTATACTTCTCCTCCCCTGCGCTTTTGCGGGTGCCAACTTGTTTGTTGTAACTTTAAAGTTCTCTGTGGATCCTAAAACATTTGTCCCATTTTTTGTTCTACAATCTTTTGCAAAGGTGCTTCAATTTGAGTCTTGAGACTTATTTTTATATTTATCAATGCGACTGTCACTATCAGTGAACCCATCAATAGATCTATTTGTGAATTAAGTATAGGTCCAATGTTAATGTTTATGTATCGATCACTTCAGATGTCAACTTTTCTTTTGACTATATGGATCTCTTCGTCATTTCCGGAATTTCTATTTCAATTTCAGGTTCTTCATCACATTCCAAGAATCCAATCATTAGTATTTTCATAAGTTGGGACCTCTTGTTGTTGATTAGGACACTGGTGGGGGCCTTTCTATATGTGTTCACGTGCTCCAACTTCGGCATCTGGATTGCCTTCATGTCGGAGCTCCCCCACTTGATTAGTAAGATTTCCTATCACATATGTGAGTTGATCTACCCGCTCAGTGAGTACATGGCTCGATTAAATTACGTTTAGGAACTCTTCTCATGTCACCACCTTCAAAGCCATTAGGAGATGATGTCGGCAGTTCCCCAAACGATCACCCGCTCTGACACCAAAGTGGTGTAACCCAATTATTGAGTAAATGAGATCTCGACACCCGAATAATACGAAACGGACAAGAGTATACCCACAAGAATAATGAAGTAGAGAGGGATAAATAATTTTAGTGACCTCAAACTCCACTTACAAAACTTAAGAAACTCACATTTAGAAATTTTTGGAACGACTACCTCTTACAGTTTCAGCAGGTTTTGATTCCGTGAATATGCCCAGTCAACTCGCTCAGTTTACATAATTGCATTCAGAAAATAAATGGGGCTTAAGCAAAACCATTAAGTCAGGGACTCAACGACCAGCTCTGTGGTATCATTCCACACAACTAGTACCGCCACCACTCGATGAATGGATTAGTAGAGTGAGTGACTGGAGTTAGACTCTCTTGCTTGGCTATCAAAACATGAGCCAAACAAGTAGCAAAAATCATCAAACAGAGAAGTACGCCCAATTCACTAGGTTCTACTACCTCTGCAGGGTTTATTCATATTCAACAAAAAGGTTTCATCTGTACTCGAAACAAATGCTAGCTATATGCTTAATAAGTTCAAGTCACCTAAATGAATAAAGGGTTTTAGTGGACACAATCGCAGTTGCTTTACATTTCTCAACTACATGCATAGTGTTACAGTGCATGTGGTACAGATAAACCTTTCACCAAACAATATACTCCAAATTTCAGACGACAGAATTCGAGCAAGTTCATTCCTCTCTGACCACAGGGAAGATCTCTCATATCATAAGGAGGCTATTCGAGTAAATAAAATTTTTGAGCAAGCTGCAGCTTCACTGAAAACTGAGAACCTAACTGTACATTCCATATGAGTAACTAATTAGCTTCATCTGGGTTCTCAATTCTCATCTTTAGGGTTTTTTTTTTAATTTTCCTTTTATTTAATTATACACTAATTGATCAAGGAAAAAAAATAAACTTTTGGCAGTCAGCATATACATATTTTGATCAATAAAGAAAAGGTTCTTCATTTCACCCCGCATATGTCTCTCTTTAATTTTCTTTCCTTAAATGCATTTTCATTAGAGAGCTACTTATAATTGCCCTCATTACAAGGCAGATCATATATAGAGAACTGCACGACCCCTCTATCAGGAATCCTATCTAACCAATCATATAACCACCTCTAAGTTGATACAAAGTTAGATTTGATGACATGGACCAATGATCAAAAAAATGTAAAAAATTGAGCAAAGTCACTCCAAGGAAGCTCTACAACCATCCAAGACACCTCTTAACTTTTGTCAAAGATTGCAAAGCTCTTTGGAGAGTTTGTGCAATGTGCGAGGGCATAATGCAACCTTCAGAAAAATAGTCTTTGATGTTTCATACGGAACACTGAAATCGAAGAATATGATGAAGCATTGTGCAAGAGAACATAAAATGGTGTTATGAGACGAGCAACAGATTTGTAACTTACTCTAACCTTATTTAGCACTTCAAGCAACTTCTTAGGATCAGAACAACCATCACAGTAGTACTCCACAACAGCAATATTATGAAGTACCTGCCACAGACATATCAATAAGAAAATTATAAATAAAATAAAAAAGTGTTTTTCCTCTAAAACAAAATAAGTTGAAATATGCAGAAGAGAAGTGGTGAGAGCTATGACTTATCCAGTGAATCGACACAAGCATGGACTCACAGGCTAACCAGAAGTTATAAACAACATGAAATTTCATAGAAGTTGAACAATGCAGAAGAGAAGTGAGAGCTATGACATATCCAATGAATCAGTATAAGCATTGACTTGCATGCTAGCCAGAACTTATGAACAACATGAAATTTCATAAAGACAACCCTTTTTACTTTTCAAAATGAATTTTTCATGGACACAACCAGACGGGATTATTTTTTTTCAGCATGCAGTAAGTAATTGTTGCAGAGGCCTAATTCCTAACTCATAATATAACTTGGACCTCTTTAAGTACCCTACATAAACCATCATGATTAAACAAGGAAATCATCAATTTTTTCTCCCATTTTTTTCTGAACAGTAACTTATATTTATTAGAATACGAACAACAGGCTAAAAATCAATAAGACGAACAGATGAGCCAATAGCAAGCACCCTCTAGCCACTCCCCTCTTTTGCGGTGGTATCGACCAGTCCATTAGCACATGTCGGCACATAAGGGGCAACTACATTCAAACGATAAAGAAACTTCTATTATCAGATAGAACAAAAGCCAAACCTGCTCAGACGACAAGTGTTTGATTACATTCTCTAGTGTTCCTTAGACCATCAACAGTATTAAAAAAACAAGAAGCAAAATTGTGTTCTACCATAGGATGAATTAGAAAGTTTTTTCTTTGAGAAATTGTCCATCCATTCATTTAATAAAGGAGACAGAACAGCTAGGATCGGTGCAACCGTGAGATCCTAAGAATTGGTCTCCAGCCCAAGTACAAGAGGAGGGTTAACATCAAGTAGGCAGCCAGTCGTCAATCACCAAGCAATCATGATTTAAATAGATTCATAAAGCCAAACCATGCTAAAGAAGATTGAAGCAACACATGCTAGAAGCAACTAATGCTAAAGAAAATTTTCTAGTAAACTGTTCTCGAATCACCAATAAGAGTATCATGCCCATAAGTAAGGACCTTGGGTTTGCAGAGTGTATGAAATCTCTGACTAAATTTGGAGAAAACCCATTTTAAAAGCCTATTGGCTAACATAATTAGTTCTCCTAAACTGTCTCAACTTTGTCATAGAATTCATAAATTTTATATTTTAAATGGTAACAGTGAATATTCTATTAATCATTGTGTACACTCTGGACGATTTCAGTAAGAAAAAAAAAAATCCCAGGACTCAAAAAATCCTCCCTTTCACAACGTTTAAACTGATTTAAGCCCATAGCACAAAACGTGATCCAGCCTTTAACCCTGTGAAAGACCACTTCCACTGATTCTGTTTGATTATTGAAGGATCTATCATTCCTTTCCTTCCATAAAAACCACAACACCAGTGGAGAGGATAAACCCCAAAGAACACTAATCATTTTGCCCTCCATACACCCACTGCAAGCAAGGAAGAGGGCATCAGTTCAAACTGGCACAGTCTATGCAAATACTGATACTGAAATCCTCAACACTTCTCAGGCAAAAGAGAATGGATGAATAGATTGTTGAAGAACTCCTCCACTTCAAAGCACAAGACGCATTCATTTGCAAGAATCCTAATTATGTTGCAAAGGTGGATGATGGTTAGGAGCGTGTTTTTTATCACAATTCACAAGCCACCCAAAAGATACCACCCTTGGTCGGGCCGTTTAGCACCAAACTAGGCAGATGCTGCTTCTTGATGACAGTAAAATGACCCCACTAAAAATAGCCCTCAAGGATCAAATTTCAATCACCATCTATAACTTTTTTGAGGATAAAAAGGACCCCACTAAAAATAGCCCTCAAGGATCGAATTTCAATCACCATCTATAACTTTTTTGAGGATAAAAAGTAGCACACCTAATGTGTGCTTGTAGATGAGTGAAATCTTTGATCTCAAAATTCATAAGGTCTCTACATAAACAGGAACTCCAGATAGCCACACACCCCACAATGGAAAATTAAAGAAACAATAGCCCCCAGAGAAACCGAAATATTGTGTGGTATAGGGAATTCTTGACATAGAGGTTTATCCTTACAACAAATGTTTTCCCAGAATCTAAAAGGAGAGCCTTGGCCTGTAATATATGAGATCCCCTAGGAGAAAGCCTCAACACGCCTTTCCACATTCATGAAGCCCGGTGATAAGATGTGATCATATGAACCACTTCCTTCTTGACTACCATATTGACTAACCATAATAGTTTTCCATAAGCTTCCCTCTTCTAATCCAAACCTCAAAAGCCATTTCTAAGCAATTCATCACTCTCAAATCTTTAATACCCATACCCCCACCCTCATGGGAATTGCAGAACTTTTTCCCTCCAACTAGGTGAAACTTTTGATTGCCTTCTAATAGAAAGCCCACCCATATCCTTTGGATACAATGAATAACACTAGCAGGGTGTTTAGCAGAGAGGCATGTAATACACTATCATGTTTGATAGAGAATCTTTAATTAAGGTGTTGCAGACCCCAGTGATAAGGTTTTATCATTCCACGTCGACAACTTCCTTTCCAGCTTTAATTAATGTGATGTGGCCCCCAACGATAAGTATGTATCATTCCATGCAGATAACTTCCTTCCCACTACTTTAATCACTGCATGCAGTTTTGTGGCCTCACCAATGAAAAGAGGCAAGCGAAGATAAGTTGCATATAAGGGTGCAAATGGGTTGGCCCAACCTGATGATGGATCATCAGACCCATCCCGAAAATTAGTGGGTTTGGGTCCCAAATTTAGACCCATGTAGTGGACATGGGTTCAAAACTTTGACCCAAATTACTAAATGGGTCAGGTCTAGGTTGTCTCAAAATCAACCCAACCCAACCCGACAAAAACCCAGTTTTTAATTGGGTCGGATTTGAATCATACTAAAATGGACACGACCCAAACCGAAAACTAACCCGGACTGAAGAGAAAGTAGTTAATCACGTACATGGGTTTTCTTTTCATATGAGTTAGACTCTATCAATAGTTCAGCACCTTTTTCTAGAACATGGTTACCCATCCACTACTTTGTGACAATCTGGAACACACAATGGAGAAGATACCAAAAATCATACTAATTGAACTGCCCTAACCATTTGATTTAACCTATTCAATTTGGACCGTTGGCCTTTTTTTTCTCAAATCAAAATTGTTAGCCACCACGAATTGGAGGGCATGTAACATTATTTGTGTGAGAACTTAATTGTAATTCTCTAGTCAACCCAAGCCCAACCTAAACCTGACCCAAACCCTACCCATGTGATAACCGGCTTGGTTCTAGATCCTCTTACTGACCCATTACATTGATGGGTCAGCTATTTTTTACTTCGACCTGACACAACCTAACCTGAATTTTAATGGTTTGGGTCTAAGTCCAAAATTCCCATCCAATTCTTAAATGGGTCAGCTCCAGGGCCTCCCTCAACCCAACCTGACCTATTTGAACCCCTAGTTGCAGGAATACCTCCGGCCATGCAACTGAAGACCCTAGCCAATGCACGCATTCTCTCTTCCAAAAGACAAACACTGACATGTCATTTTTTAACAAGTTAACATTTACATTAGATACAATTTCAAAACATCTAACCACCCTCCTTAAATTTGGATGGTGATCGCTCTTATGTCAGTAAACAAGAGCTTATCATCTGTCTTGGATGCTATCTCTACTCACCTTGAATCCAATGAATAAACCAACATCGGTAGAGCTCTTGAAATCATCATGCTAATAGTTTCAACAACCACCACAAAAAGAAACAGTGATAACAGTTCCTAATGGAATAACAGCAATCCCCTAAAGAAGCCTCTACAAGAACCATTTAATCATAATGGAATAACACAAATTACACAATGCACTCTAGCATCCATTGTCACAACATTAATCCACAACCCGTCCTGCATCATGCATAGGAGGAATTCCCAATTTACAAAGTTATACACTTCTACATATCAGACTTGCAGATGACACCTATTTTGTCGACCCTACGTTGAGAGTCAATGCATTCATTAGCGACGAGAGCTCCATCACAAATTTGACATCCGAAAAGGAAAGTTCCCTGCAATTTAGAGAGACGAAATCCTACTAAATCACTATATACTCCATGTAGGCCTTTATATAGAATCGTAGTGAACATTATTGAAATATGGTTGTATATAACACTCATATTAGGGAAGCAGCTGATATATACCACTATTTAATACATTTGAGAATCCAAATTCACTAGAATATATACCACTATTTAATACATTTGAGAATCCAAATTCACTAGAATACTTTTTATGACAACCGGTTGATGCTTTGTATAGATCGATGTGTACTAGTATTCTATATAGTTTGTATACAGGCCTCCAACATCAAACCATATGATCTGAATAAATCATTTAATGCCTACCCAACATTTCATGTTGTTTGTTGTGGCATAGTTTTGATTGGCATGACAAGGGAGGGCTTAAACGCAAAGCTAGATTTATAGATTAGTGCTTTAAAATCTAACCTAGTTAAAATTAGTCAAACAAAAACAGAGTGCATGTATTGCAATTGTAGTAACAATTGGAGTGGAAACAAGAAATTAGTTTGGATTGCTAACCAAGAAGTTTTCCAAAATAGGTCCCACCCACATCGCTAGTTTGGGGTGACAGCTAAGTCATGTCCCTCAACATAAGGAGGGTGACTTGGCAGGGACTCAGAACCAGCTATGTGGGAGGGACCCTGACCATTTGGCCCACCTCAATGTATGAATTGTATATCCACGACATCCATCTATTTTTTCAGTTTATTTTAGGGCATGGTCCCAAAAATGAAGCAGATAAAAATTTCAGATGAACCAAACCACCAAAAACAACTGTTATTGGCCATTAAAAACCTTTTGTAAGCCACGAAAGTTTTGGATCAAGCTGATTTTTTTTTCCTTTCATCCAGGCTTGTTTAACCTTATCAGCAGGTCGGATGGTCAACAAACACTATGGTGAACCCCAGGAAGTTTTTAAGGTGGGTGTTCCGCGACCAATGTTTCCTGTGGTGTGGTCCAATTGAAAATTGTATTTTCTTCATTTTTGGGACCACACTCTAAAATAAGCTGGTAAAACAGATGGACAGCGTGGATATACAGTGCACTCGAATAAGGAAAGATACGACTCCCGATTTCTCTCTCCTTTCTCAAAATAAAGGCAGAGACGTCTCCCGGTTTCCCTCTCCTTTCTCAGATCTGAAAAAATCTCAGTCTCCAGCGAAAGCTGAAGGCGTTCTTTGGGAAATCTGACAATTGCAAGGTATTTTTGGGGAAAATCCCTTAAATCAAAGAAAAATATAATTTTGGGGGGATTTTTTTCTTATTTTCCAATTCCCGCCCAACCGAGTTTCAATCACCAATTTCGGCCCCAAATTGTTGCTCGAATCCACTGATTGTGGTAAGGAGTAACCGGTTTTTGTCTTTAATGAAGGGAGATTTTCGAAATCCTTCTTTCTCCTTTTTTTCCTTTTTCTTTTTTTTTTCTTTTTCTGTATTTATGCAGGCTGTGATATCTTCCACAGCAGAGCATGATCCGATCAAAATTCTCCACAGCAAGAACTCCAATAATTTTTTTAAAAAAATGAGATTCTTTTCGCATTCATCCACTTGTAAGACATCAGATGTGAAAACGAAAGAATAAGGGAAAAGGAAAAGGTGGCATGCCTTCAGATCGTCTTCTTTCTTCTGCAACAGCTGATGCAATACATCAAGACATTCAGTGTATCTCCGGGACTGAAAGAGGAGCGCCGCATCCTTAGCAAGTGCTGCTGTGACGGAGAGATGGCCGTCTTCTTCATCTCTAGTCGTTCCGGCCCCTGCTGCCGACGACGGTGAATCACGTGAATCCATTTCAGATCGGGCGGTCTCAGATCGAGGAACCCTAGAAAAGAAGAAAGCCGTTTGCGTTGGAAGGAGGCCCGGTCGGATGCTGCTACTTGGCTTTGAGGGCTTCTTATTTTCCTCTGTCTTCCTTTGTATATAGAAAGGGGGGGAAATGAAAGGGATAAGGGATTTTGGGATTAGGGTTTCAAGGCATTTGAAGAAAATGCCCGGTCGGGTTTCTCTTTCTTTCACGGTTTGGATTTCAAAGAGAGAGAGACGACTGGAGGATATATATAGGCTACAAATGGAAGGAGATGCGGATATGAGAGAGTGAGAGAGGAAGCTTTTTTTTTCTTCAGTGTTGTGTTGCGTCTCTTGGTCTCGCGTTTTCCTGTTTCGTGAAAGTCTGAGGGCTTTTGTAGAAATTGTGGTGGATTGATTCGGGGCCCAAATCGAGACTAGAACGAGTTTCGGATGAATCTTGGATCATCCTACCCTAACTTTGATATGGGACCCAGATCATGTCGAGCCCAATTTTTTAGCTGGTGGGCTGAGTTGGCTTGGGCTTGGAACTTGTTTACACCAGCCCAGTTTCAATTCTCCTTGTGGCCAGCTTTTCGCAGAAATAATTATCGATTCCATTCCCTTCCCTTCCATTGCTAGTTGATTACATGTCCGGAAATACCATGGCATTTTGACATTCAATCTGACACTTGGGATCCAATTCTTTTTTTTGGAAATACATTGTATTAATTGAAGCTTGTATTCGGTGCACCATGGAATTGTAATCAAAGCACCAAATTGTGTAACCTGCACACATGCAACGCGAATGTCACCTAAAGACACGTGTAGATGGACTGTGTGGATAAAACATATGCACATGTTCCTTCCCATTAATGTCATACCCTCCAACAATCAATCAGGATAAGTTATGTGTGATGTGTATGAATCCGCATAGTGCATTCGAAGATATGTAAATATGTATGGAGAGATTTCTCGATCGCCATAGTCGGGACTTATCAGATGGTACTGTGTATTGTTCAAGCGGCCGATGAAGCAACAATTATATTCGAACGGTTACATGATAAGTGGTAAGATGATGAGCAGATAAAGCTAAGTAGTAAAGCTAAGACGTCTAGAAAGCAATAGTGACGAATAATTATAGCAACCATTACAAGATGAGAAGGATCCAGATAATCGAATTGAATATATAAATAGTAAAGCAAAACAGTGAAGAAATGGGTCTCATTGCAACCCAAACAAATTGAATATATCTTTCAATTATCATGTCAATTTACATTATATAGTATAATATTTTACTTGTCTTATTAAGCAAATTACATTTATTTGTGTAATCTTTACTTTCCAATCTTACTGTTTTACATTCTGTAGTATAATTCGTAGTAGTGACCGAGTAACTGGTAAGCTTTGGTCGTAAATTGAGTTTACACCTGTGCGTTGGATTCAATTCATCCATCAGAAATGTGTTATTCGGTTGTTATTCGCAACCGACTATAAAGATATCTCTTCCATTTCAATTTGATCTGTATTGAAAAGTCCTTTCATATGGAAGGCAATGGTGCAACCCATCATCAGAGAATGAACCCCAGCATTTGAATATCACTTGATCCGATTTTACACGCTGAGCGAGTGACTGAATAGGCGACCGATCTCTTTAGATATCGACCATACACTATATGTCTACCTATCTTGGCTCTTGTGTCATTTTTGTTCAACTTGAATTGAAACCGCAATTTCAATTATGGCATGCCCGCACACCCACTGCAAAAACAACAGCAACAACACCAATATGGACTCATAGATATAGTGGATTTTAAAATCCACTAAAAATCCAACATTAACTATTATTGACTCTAGATGATATGATACCGGAATTAATTCAATCCTTCATGTTGTTTCCAAACATCGGTTGGAATTTACATGGGACCAAATACAATTCCACACCACACCTAATCTCACCTATTGCCCCAAGCCAAACAGGCCCTATGGCTCATGGCTCTCTTTAAAAAAATCACGAGGTTTGGATGACCATTGAGGTCCCATGTTAGCTTGCAAATGGGTAAACTCAATCAAAGAAATCATGATTTTTCCTATTCAACATGTAAAAATGCATTTGTGATTGTTTGTTCAACATGTTTAAGCCACATCATAGGCTATTCATAGTGGGTTCCATCTAATGAATGGTCTTGATCATCAAGGGCCTGTATATTTGATAGTAAGTGTAGGGGTGTCAATGGGCTAGGCTCGTGCTTGCTAAAATCAGAGGTGTACACGAATTGAGCTAGCTCGGTTAGCTTGCTCGACTTAACTTGAAAAAGCTCGATTAGACTCGGTTCAAAGCTGAGTTCAAGCCGAGTTGAGTTGATTTTTTTTTAGCTCGAACATGAGTTTGAGCTGGCCCCAGCTCGACTCGACTCGAATTAGGGGTGTACATCGGGCCAAACCGAGTCGAATTGGGCTCAACCTGGCTCGACCTAGTCACCAGCCAAATCAGCCCGAACTCGGCTCGGCCTGCCTGATAAACCGACCGGGCCAACATGTCATCAGCCAACATGTCCAGCTCGAACCCGGCCCGTTCAGCAATCGGGCGAGTTCGGGCCAGTTTCGGACCCACGATTTGAACGGCCTTTATTTTTTTACTCTGCTCCATCTACTCCATGGGAAGAACTTTGGTAGGTAACTTGAACGACCTTGATTTTTGGGAAGGGCTTTTGTCATAAATTTTTGGGACTTTGCTTCATCTACAAAGGGACTCACGATTTGGACAGCCTGGATTGCTATAAATAATTAGGGTAACTGGGTAAGAATTTAGGAATATATATATATATATATATATATATATATATAAGTCGAGTCGGGTTTCGGGCTGAGTCGGACCAAACTGGAACATATCCGAACTCGGCCCGAACTCAATTTCGGGCCGAAGAAAATGGACCGTCCCGACTCGAACTCAGTTCCGGGTTGGGCTGAGTCAAGCTTTTTCGGGCCGAGTCAAGCGAGTTAATCGGGCTAGCCCAGTTCGTGTACAGCCCTAACTCAGATTGAACCTAGCTCGAACCGAACTCGGATCGAACTAGTTCGGTCACTCGATTACTTTGATATTGATGTTGCTCACCAAGTGTTTTATGAAATCACTCAAAGAAGTGTGGCTGGTGGCAAGGAAGGTATGTATATGAAACCAACACCCTTTTTTCTTGATTTTTATTTCACTTAGAAGATGTTTGATAAAATACTTGTAAAACCATTGTTGGTGTCTCAAATACAGTGAAATTTTAAAGGCACAGTCTACGTGTTTGTGAAAATGCTGCAATGGAGAACTCGGCTCGATCTGGGCTCGAACTGGCCCAAGCTATTGACCGAACTGAGCCGAGCTGGCCAATCAGGCTTGAGGACTGAGCCGAGCCGAGTTCGAGCTGAGGTCAGCTAGCGGCTGAGCCAAGTCGAGCTGAGGCCAGCTCGACTCGGTTCGACTCAATGTACACCGCTAGCTAAAATCAAACAATTCAAAATCTGGGCCCAGACTAACCATAAGCCCAGTCCATTGACAGCCCCAGTATTTAGCACTGGATGCAATCTAAGGTAGCCAGGAGGGCTACTGAACATATCCTCCTTATCCCTCCTATCATACAAGCTTGCACACAAGCGCATGAAGGATATTTTGATGTAGGCCTAACCTCGTCAGTTTTACACCATTTCAAAAATGGTCACCAGTCTTCAACGTACAGGTGGCATGGTTGAACGCAATCAAGAATAGCTGATATCAACATTGTACAATGCATAAACAGAAAATTACCATCAGAATATAACAATAACCATATGTTTTTATTTTTCATCTAAATTTGGATTACTCGCTTTTTTAGTTTTTAACCATCCATTGTTACTTTGATGGTTAGCATTGCATTGATAGAAGATAAACTAATAAAGATGAGAATACGAATTAAATTTACTTATGATTATTTCTTTAGTTTCTTCCAATATCTAAGTTATTTCAAATCTTAATGTACAAATAAACAATAGAAATAGAAGTTATATAATTATATTTAATGAGTAAAACAAAATAAAGAAAATGAATAAAATAATAATTCAACAATTTCTTATTTTAGATAAAAATCTAATAACATATTCTAAAATAAATGTAGACGAGATTTTAAACAAATTAAAAATATTGAAAAAAATAATAATTACTAAACTTATTCAATCTCTAATTTGCAATAACTATCATCAATTTGGAGATTTTATAAATATCTTTTTAGCTTTGATAGATTATGAAATTTTAGTTAATTTTGTTACAATCATATTTTAAAGATAAATTTCAATTCCCTTAAATCAATGTTACATGCATGATGAACACATGCAAGTTTGAAGTTAGTCTATCAAGCCATGATTTGAAATGATCTGAACTATGTCTAGATTGAGATTTAAAAAAAAAAGTTTTCAATGGCCCACATTCAAAATCATAAAATGGTAACCAACAATAAGTGATCGAGGAATCTTTGATTATTTATTAAATAAAATAATATCCAGTTGATAAGTGTCATGACAAAGAAAAATTGATGAACATTCCATAGTCAAAACTAATAATTGTACTATGAGAATCATTCACTTGAAAAATAAGGGCTTATCAACCTAGTGCATCAATCTATCAGTCATCGAATTCAGCATACACATTCATAGGCGTATGCTGGTGAAGTGGCAACTGATCAATCACACAAATGGCATGCATTATTATTATTATTTTTTTTGGGTTAGCTTGTTAGTACACACCCATGTCAGTAGACACACTCCATGTTAGCCACCCCCGCTAGGGATCGATACCAAGACCTCAAGTGTTGAAATGAGGTATCTCTACTCACAAATGGCATGCATGTGTGGCAATACTAACCATCCAAAAGCATGGGTCCATGATTAAAGGAGCATAACTTAAAAATAAAACTAATAAATCAATGCCATTCCACTTGAATTTTGACCATTGACCACTTAAATTTTGCCCATCTGTTCAGTAGCATGCAGTTAAATTGATACATCATCTTGAGTTATGTGGGGCCCACCATCATGTACTATTTAAAATCAAATCCGTCCATAAGGTTATAAACATTAGTTTCAACACGAGTAAAAATGATCAGCTTCATGTGATGTTGACCAGCCGAGTTTTGGATAAGCTTATTTATATTTATTAAGCTGATTTTTATATATTCTCTACGTGGCCTGATGCTAACACTTATGCTTCATCCTATCCTCATCGTTTCGTATGGTGATGTGGGGTCCACATGATGTATTAATGACATCCAACCCGTCCATCTGATGCCCTAAAATAACTAAGGGACCCAAAACTATCTAAAAGTCGGCTTGGCCATATGGAAGAGGAATACAAGGTTGGAGGGGACATCTACGGCTGATTTGGGTGGGGCCTACCGTGTTGTGTATATGTATAGAAGACCGTTTAGATCCCTCATATAGCATGATGGAGGTTAAGGCTAATAATAGAGAGTTAGGCAACTCAGGTGGGGCCTATGAAAATCAATGATAAGAGTTCTTCCCACCTGTCCCCGTTCTATGGCCTACAAGGTTTATTGATAAGACGCATCGATGGACGGGTTGGATGTGAGAGGTTTATTGATAAGACGCATCTGATGGACGGATTGCATGTGATAAAAGTGGAATATGTATGGAATGCAATGCAGAGAGTGGAGCTGGGTTGGGAGTGACCCCTACAGTACCCACTAGTAAGAGGCTCCGAGGGCCACGAACCATGGTGTATGTGTTTTACATATGCCATCCATCCATTTTTCCCTATCATTTTAGCATATGATTTAGAAAAACAGGACAAATCCAAATCTCACGTGAACCACATCCGCGGAAACTGTGGTGATTTAATGACCACTAGAAATTAATAACTGGTGCCCATTAGGATGTGAAGGGATCCTTTACTCTTGCTCTGGTTAGGGGTGCACATCAAACCACTAGAACAGTGGAACCGGACCAGAACCGACCAAACGGTCCAATTTGGTCTGGTTTTAGAGTGCATCGGTTCCAATTCCGGTTCCAAAAATTAAAGAACCGTTTAGTTTTGTTCGGTTCTGGTTTGGGGGTATGTGGAACCGAACCGAACCGTGATCCGAACCGTGGATCCGAACCATAGATTCGATCCGTGGAACCAAACATGGAATCGAACCGTGGAATCAAACCTAGAACTATGAGTTTACAATAAATTTTGGTTGTATATTTGACTCATGATTTATGGTTTACAATGCACTTTTTGATTATTTTCATAAATATATTTTTTCACATCATATGCAATATCTAAACCATTCATCAAATGAATCACAACACGAATAGACATGGGCTAAATTATAAAATAGAACATGCAATTGGGCTGGATTATAAAAAGCCTAGAATCGTGGAACCGATCCGTAACTGAACCAGTTTTCATGGTCCGGTTCTAGGGTGCTAACGGTCCAGTTCCGGTTCCGAAAATCCTAGAACCGTAAGGAACGGTTCAGTTCCAGTTTCACCCGGATCTGGACCGAACCAAACTGTGTGCACCCTTAGCTCTGGTAAGGGGCGGGCATCGAGCCGAGTCGAGTCAAGGTGGGCCAAGCTCGGCTCAGCTCGGCTTGTCCATGCTGTACTCGAGTTCGAGCTCGGCCTCGAGCTCAACATTGAAGCTTGGCTTGTTTGTCAAAGTTGTCGAGTCGAGTTCGAGTCGAGCTAGTGATTCAAGTCGAGTCAAGTTTACCTGGAGTCGAGCTTGAGCTTGTTGGGTGAAAGAGTAATGGATTCTGTTCTTGATCATCCTACATTGATTTAGAAGAGAAGCTTAAAAAATAAAAATAAATAATTAAAGAACCATTTTACATGACGCTCTACCAAGCGAAATTCATTTTTGGTTTGGCCTGGCAACCGAAACAGGGTGTAGTCCATCTTTCAGCAGTCTAGAAAATCCATCCATGTGGGCCCTATGATAGAAGAACCATGAGCCAAAAGCATCCTCAATTGTATGTTCTGAATTACCCATCATCAAGGCCGTACTTTCCAATGGATAAGATTTTGAATAGACCAGGGACCACAGAAAAGTGGGACTCACCTGTATTGTTGTTGCTCAGACAAAAGCGTAGTTTCTGTTACCTTGCAGATGATTTGAGGACTTGCAGCTCACAACATATTTAGGAAGGATATGTCTATTTATGCAAGTGCTCCATACAATATACCATTTTGGATTTAAGAGATCGTCAACACCAACATCAAACTCTTCACTGTTGGGGTGAAAGCAAAGAGATCTCACTTCAACTTTCTCCGCATTCCCCACGACTTTAATATATTTATTAATCGAGCTGAGTCGAGCTCGAGTTCGAGCTTCGAGTCAAGTCCAGTTGAAATGCCCCTGGTCGAACTCGGCTTGAACTCAACTCAAGCTTCAAATAATTAGTTTGACTCGGCCCGAATTGGCCATTCAAGCCGAGTCAAGCGAGTTTTTTGAGCTGGCTCGACTTGTGAACAACCTAACTCTGGTGGTAGACTCTCAGGAGTTTCAACAGCCGGTCAAGGGTTCGATTATCCATAGGTGGTGAAATCCAACTACGGCGTGAGTGTGTGGGGTGCGTGTGCATGTGTAAGATAAACAAAAAAAAGGATGTGAAGGGATCAATTGTGCCCTTGAAGTTGATAGTTGGTCAACGGTTTCCTTTCCAGGAACTGGATTTCAGAGACCGATTAACTATTAAAGTGACTTCACCAAGTTACACCCAAATCCATAGCTCAACTGGCAGACTGATTGGAGTTACCTCGTTTCAACACTTGAGGTCTTGGTATCCATCCCCAGTGGAAGTGCCTAACATGGAGTGTGTATTGACATGGATGTGTACTAACAAGCTAACCTTAAAAAAAGAAAAAGAAAAAAAAAGGTGACCAAAGCATTAGGTAGACCCATTATAGAAAGCAGTAAAACAACGGCACCATGATTGAAACCTTCCTAAGGGCTACCATAATGTTTATTCGAGATATGACGAAAGGAAAACACAAATATTAGCTTGATCAAAATACTCTATGGCTTCTAAGAAGGTTTTAACCATAGGTATTCAATTATCAAATTTTTTGTGGTGTGTCCACTTGAACCTTTGATTTGTTTAATTCTTTAGCTGATAGCTTAAAATGATCTCACCAAATGGATGAATGGTACGGATACAACAAATACATCATGTTGTCGCCCAACTTAGTGACGTCACTTCATTGACGAGAATCTCGCATCCTAACTTACGTGGTTTTATTCCTCTGTGGGTCCCAGTGGAAGGTGTGATCTCGGTGCCTACGTTGCATAGGGTTGGTGAAGATAGCGTGGATTTGAGGGTCAAATGGCTCTTCGGACGGGGCGTCAGCCACTTACCGGTTGAGTAGCGAGATTGGCTACTGAAGTAATGTTACCACGATGTATGTTTTATATCCACACCTTTGTTCCATCCATTTGGAGAAATCATTTTAGGGTAATATCCAAAGAATGGGTTAAATCCAAAGCTCCGGTGGACCCAGCACAGAAAACCGTGGGTATAGTGACGCCCACCATTAAAAACTTCTAAAGGCTACAAAAGTTTTAATCAAGCTTATATTTTTGTTTTCTCCTCTTTCACATTTTTTAAAAACTTTTGAATATGTTGGATTTCAAATAAACATTATGGTGGGCCTTAGGATAGTTTCAATGGTGGGAATTACTCTTCCCGCTGTTTTCTATGGTGGAGTCCACTACAGATTTTTATCCGCCTCATTCTTTCACTCATGACTTAAAATGATATCTCAAAATGGATGGACGATGTGGATATAACACAAGATCACAGTGGGGCCTACAAAACTTGGTGACGTCACTTCAGTAGCCAACTCGCTACTCAACGTGTCAGTATCTAAGCCGCCTCCCTTCATACAGAACTCCTATTCATTGGCTTAGTTTGTGAGCATGTAGCATACGTACGTAAGATCCAAGCCGCTCATCAGACTCACCTCACTGTGTCTATGCTTTGCCTAAAAGATTAGGATCGTCCGATCAATGGGGCAGCCGCACAAGGGAAAAGGTAATTGGACATCTGAGTGAATTCGGTGATGTGTGGACCGTGGTCCATGTGATGATCTTATCAGCCCAAGTTTTAAGACGGGGCATTTATCACCGTGATCATCTACCTGATAAGTGCCTTGGATGTTAAACACGTGTGCTATGTTAGCACGCGTAAGAAGCGAGAGTGTCTGCATTGTTTCAGTTTTTAGTTAGTGGGAAAAAAATACGATGATGTGATTAGTTACTTGTTAGATACCGAGAAGTCTAGTAGTTTTGCACTCGCCGTACGGGTTAAATCCAGACGGTTCATCAGCTGGGCCTTGCAATTTAACAGGCATCACCCAAGAATCACACTGGTCGGCTGATTGCAGCCATTGTTTGGAGGAATTTTTGAGAGTAAATATAGACAATTATAAAAGAAAAAAAGAAGTTCAACCAATGGTTGACATTCAATGTGGAAAAAAAAAAAACTTCTAATTGATAGTTAGAATCATCGAAAATAAGTATGTTTCGAAATATGGAAAATCTTCGTTAGGGCCAGACAAACAAACGGTCCAGATCTTCAATCTTGGTCCCAGAAGTGCAATATATATTATTTTGAGATTTCACGGTCGCATGAAGTTAGATGGGACTACCCTTATCTTTTTGAGAAATCCATTCAGCCGTCGGAATATTTTTCCAGATTATTTTTGGACACGGGGACAAAAAATGAAGCGGATTTAAAATTCAAGTGGCTTGTATTAAAATCGGATTGCCTACTGAGTTACTTACGCTTTTATCGTGCTTCGTGCTGACTAAACTCTGTTGAGCCATTATGAATGGATGTAGTTTATCCATGCCATACATCCATTTTTCCATCGCATTTTAATGATTGAGACCAAAATCGGATCATTTCCGATGCTCAAGTGGACCATATATAGAATAGGAAATATTAGGAATTATAATTTTCACCGTTGGAACCTTTCTAGGGTCTAGAGTGATGCTTATTTGCCGCACCCATATGAATGAAAGGAAACTACAAATAACAGAATGATCCAAAACTTCTATGAACCCAAGAATATTTTCAACTGTTGACATCCAAATCACACCATTTCTTGTGATATTGTTCACTTCAGCCCTTCACACACTCACACCGTAGTGGGATTTCACCACCTATTGATACTCGGACCCTTGACTAAGTGTTGAAACTCTTGAGAGTCTATCACCTGAACAAAAGTTTTTAGGATAAAGTCTTAAAATTATTTGGTAAAATGGATGTAAGGAGTGAATGGAATAAATAAGTCACAGACTGCCCACAGAGTTTACTCAGTACGCAATCCGCTTCCACCGGTGTGATAAGAAATAGTAAGGATTGAATGTCAACAGTTGAAATTTTTACAGGGCCACAGAAATTTTGGATAAGACTGATATTTTTGCATTTTCAAATCATCCCAGTGAGAATAACCTTACGAACAGTATGGATGACACCTGGGAGGTATCAATGTTAGGCATTTCTCAGCCCACTGGTTGCTTTCATGCATACCCTTTCCCTCAGCCTCATTTTTTGTCCGATGTACTAAAATGATATGTCAAAACGGATAGACAGACGGAGTGGATTTCTCACAAAGGTGGCCCCCACCTAGCTTCCCATCGCGGTAGCTTCTTATTCAGGCAATCCACGTCCATTCAAAACCTTATGGCATACTTGATCTGAACCGTCAGCTAGTCTACTCAGTCCCATAGCTGATGGCCTTAGACCAACAGTCACATAGCTTGCACAACCCCATCCACGCACTGAATGTCGACCATTGGCAGACGTTTCAGTCCACTAGCTGCTGTTCGACCGAAACATCCATTGATTTTTCTTGGTAGATGATCGAGTGATACAGCCATATATCCGTGCAATCAGTGCACATTTGCGAGATCTGGACCGTTCATTTGTTGATCCCTGCCATGGATGGGGCGTGTCCATATATCACACCGGTTTGGTGATCCTGGCCACTGATTGAATAGTTAGCAGGTAGGAAAATGTCCAACCACCGATTGAACTTAAATAGGTTTTAATTCTCAAGTCGGGCTGCATGGCCTATCCAGAACAGGAAACATTGATGAACGGTATGGATTTTTGCTAGTCATTTCTATGGTATTCCCCATTAGATTAGACGGCTGAGATGAGTACTGAAGAATTGTGCAGCATCTAGGAGTAGCAGTGGGCCCTGGGGATATTTCAACGGCCGATTATTTTCTGTCATGTGGCCCATTTGAGTCAACGTGAGGTGGGAAAACTGATGTGTGGAGCGAATGTTACATAAGCATTGTGGTGGGCCCTAAAGATTACCCTCAAAAGGAACTCCTTGTAGGCATGGGCCCACCCAAGTCGATGATTAGCTCCCTTAAGCAGTTTTTTTTTTTTTTTTTTTTTTTTTTTTTTTTTTTAAATTTTAAATTCCTATGCAAATTTAATGGGCTGGGGCAGACTCAAGCCCGTTCAAGCCCAGCCCAATTGATAGACAGTGTTGACTTTTATAGCCGAGTCCGGGCCTCGGGCCAGACAATCTTACAAGTCTCGCCCAATGCAGGTTCGGCCCAAATGCCATTCAAGTTGGGTTCGTAAAAAGATAACATGATGTTTACTTGGATCCAACCCATTCATGAGGTCATAGGGATTCGAAATTCAGAAGAACTACGCGGAGGAGCTATTGAGCAGCTCAAAAAAGCACGAGCTCGCTTACGGAAAGTGGAAATGGAAGCAGATGAATTTCGAGTGAATGGATATTCTGAGATATAATGAGAAAAACAGAATTTGATTAATATCATTCATTTTGAATGATTAGAAAATTACAAAAATGAAACCATTTATTTTGAACAGCAAAGAGCAATTAATCAAGTCTAACAGTGGGTTCAAATGAGGAAAGGCTGACTATGGATACCTAGGCACCCATAGATGAGGACGAATAGGTGAACTGCAGCTGAATCCATGGGCAGGCAAGAGACAACTTAGGGAACTGAAACATCTTAGTAGCTAGAGGAAAAGAAAGCAAAAGGGATTACTTGAGATCCAAACTGTTCATAAGGTCATATGGACATGGATTAAGAGGAATAAAAAAACAAATATCAGGTTGGTTGGAAGTTGAGTGGGCATTCAATCCCAATTGTTTCCTGCAGTATGGTCCACTTGAGCTTTGAATCTGATTATTTTTGGGCTCATGCCCCAAAATGCTAAAGAAAAATGGATGGATGGTGTGGATAAATTACATATATCACAGGGGCCCATAGAAATTGGGTCATTTGTACAACCTCAAACCTTAGGGCCTGTTTGGTAGCATGTATTTGTATGCCCTTTATTTTAAACCCCCTAGATTTGGAATCCTCCCATTGTGTTTGTCACCCGGAATTTAGGATCACTCTAATCCAAAAGTAGCTAACAGTGTCATGTATACTGACATGGGTATGTACTAACAAGCTAACCCAAAAAAAAAAAAAGCCAGTTGAAATATATACTTTGCCCAAAAATAATGAAATTCAAGTCTCATATGGGCAACAAGTAGAAGATCTGGATAATGTTTGGCCAGCGCAAATCATTGTATTAAAGTAATTATAGTGATGCAATTGATAGTATAATTGTTCTAGGATATTATTAGTGGGCCATGTGACCAATAGATTAATATTCTAGGGACACATGTTAAATATGCAATTCTTGGAATGATTTTATATGTAACCGAAGCTTTCAACATTAATTTATTTTCATTTCAACAAGAAATGAAGTATTGCAGATTGAAATATTTATATTTAATAATAACAAAGTATGATTGAAGAACAAACATCATCATTCATTTTATTAATTCTAAATTCTTATTAAATTCCTTTTATTATCTCGATTTCAAAATAAAGTACATTTTTATTAATGCACTGAAAGAAAGTAAAATAATTTAATGTTGATTTTGGTAACATTTCAGTTTGTCAAACACCAGTTACAGTCACAAAACATATGTTGCACAGCCGCACAAGTTTGAAACCCCCGAATTAATTTGAAACCGCCAGTTATTTTATAGTGCCAAATATATGAGGGGATTTGAAATCCACTCAAACCTCCAAATCCATGATGTCAAACTATCCTTATACAAGTAAAAGTAAATCATTGTACATGTTTATCAAATGAATAAAAGAAATATTAACCTTAATAACAATAAACACCACTCAATCTACTCTGATCGAATTTCAATGCCCAACTGCCCAACATAATTATTTGTATTTATTCTAAATATTTAATTTTTTGTTTAAAAATAAAAATTACAACATTCCTTTAATTCTTTTTGTGTGAGAGAAAAGTATCTTCTCTTGGTTTTTATTTTAAAATACAAGACAAGAAAATAAGGATAAATGGTGTATAGATATTGAATTTGTAAAAAGGAAAGAGCATATACTTATCATTTTGAATGCATTAAATTCAAAACAAATGGAGTTAACACTCATGATATAGTGATTCACCACCAAAGATATGGTGCTCATATGAAATATGTTTTTCTTCATTTACATATGCCTCCCGGTTGATAAAGAGATAACGAACTTCCTGAAAATGTGTGCTACACATACATTAAATAGCGCAAAATTTTATGATTTTTATAAAAGTGAGGTGTGTTAGGATTGGATTAATGTAATTTTAGATGTGTTAAGTTAGGGTTTAGATTTTTAAACACACTTGATAAATAAGTTGAGTTTGGCTGTCATCAAAATAAGTTGAGTACGGATAAGTTTGTTTCCATCTTTGTTGAAATAGAGTATAATATAGCACTCTTTTTATTTAAATCAAGCATGATATTCTAGTACGCTAAGAAGTGTTTAAATTCCATAAATATGTGAACTCATAATAATAGATTACTTTGGTTAAGGATTCATTGAATGATCTAATAGCTGAAAATGATATGCATATTTTTAATAGACAGATGAAACTTTATATAAATTACTTTAGAAATTAAAATAAATAGGTATTTTGAGATATTTTTCAAAGTGTCAAGGTAACATTAAAAAGTTAAAATTATTTGTAAGTCAGTTGAAAAAATGGAAATCTCTTAGGTAAAGTAAATATCAAGAGGATACCACTACAAGAAAACTGGCCTTTACCGGCAGTCAAAACCATTGGCAAAGCCTTTGCCTGCGATTTGGTAACAGCCGGTAAAGCCTCGGTCGGTAAAGGCTTTACCGGCAGTCGTGTTCCCTTTACTGGCGGTTGTACAGGCCGCCGCTGCACGTGGGATTTACTAGCGGTTGTACAGGTCGCCGCTGCATGTGAGATTTAGCAACGGTTTGTACGGCAGGTTTTGGTATTTGAATTTTTGGCTCTTGATCCCTGTCATACTGATTTAACTTTACTAACACTTCAATTAGCATTTAAGCTCCTAATTCCATAATGCATATGCATTTGTAAATGCATCTATAATTGTGATTTGATTTTTTTTTTTTTCCACTATGTCTTTTTGGTTAGGCTCTCTTTTCCATTGCCTATGGCAACTTCATGTTGCCTACGGTTTTAGATGTACAGGCCCATTAGATTGCAAACATTCAGTTTATAATAAAAGATGAAATGATACAAAATAGATGCCCGACTCACAGTGAGTCCCATTTTATGAGTTCTGCCTCTCCAACCTAAAATGATGGACCTTACCTTTTGGTCAAGGCCCACCTGACTTTTGGTCAAGGCCCACTTGATTTCACATTCCTCTTAGGAAGTGGATTGTGCCTAGTGATTGTTTTCCTATAAAAAAAAATACATGCCTATGTGGCCCTTTCACATGCATTGAGCTACTGCGAATAATATTTACAATAATAAATTGAATAGTTTCAAATAAATAAATAAATAAATAAAATCCACTGATCTATGCTCCCATTCATCCATGCCTAAAACTTACAAAACAAAACAAAGCTATAAAACAAGAATATTCAATTCTGGACAAGCATCAATCTTGAATCAAGGTTAGAAGGATAAAGAAGGGACAGATCATACAATGAGGATACCAACTGCAACCTGAGCAATATATCCAACACAGAACCACTATACACATGAAATTGGGCTCATAAGTAAAGGAAAGTAGAACATTACCCAGGAAACCATTACATTGAAATTTTTGCCTAGGTCTTGATTTTAAATGCGCAAGTTGTTTATACAGCTTCTCTGCATCACCCTGAAAAGAACGTCAACTTGAATGTAAATATCAACATGGAATAAGATGCATAAGGATGGTGTGCATGCTTAGCGAAATGCTGAAACAGAGATGCTAAACAGAGTCCAAAACTCACTAATTGACTAAGAGCCCAATCTAGCATGTTCCAGTCATTAAATTTAAGTTTCAATTCAATATAGACACACCACTACTTTATTGAAGAAATTAAGACAGAACTAAAATGGTACGGGTCCCAACACAAATATCCTGATGATTGCAAAAAGGTTTTAAGTTAGTACATATCATGTCCATAAAAGAACTGATTTCACATGCCAAAGTAAAAAATCTACATTAGTCTCGTGAGTTGCTTTCATGATTCAAAGGTATTTCACCTGCATGAGCCGCCCCTGAAAAAAAGGCAATTGAATGCACCAATTGGGAGTTCCTGATTTACCTGTCTGGTTAGATGGAAATTCAGTGATTCAAATCCGACATCGAGGCATTTAATACATACACATGGATTATAGAAAATTCATTAAGCAGTACCAACTATATACAATAGTATGTTACTATTAGTGACATTTATGGGGTAGAATCCTAATTAGACCTAAAATTATTAGAAGAGTCATAAATCTTAACCTACTGGGAACCGTCATGCACCGTAATGTCTTACGGCAGAGTGGGTTCTGAGGAGTTACAAGTTGACCCTGACGACAACATATAAATGAGGTGATAAAGATATAAATCATTTAAAATTAATTTAAGGTTTCGAGAACTTACATCCACCTCACTCTTACTGCCAAGTAGTCCTGATGAAAATGCATCTACATTATAAGAAGGGAAAAAAAAAAGAATTTGTGGCTGCACCGATACGGTTTAGTATGAACGGCTGCCTACGTACCCAATGTTCGGAAGATTGGAATCAAGCCACTACATAGTTCTTGATATTTAAATCAGAACATTTTACGCAAAGCAGAGAAAAAATCAAAACAAATCATAATAGAAATATGTGTACCTTCTGTTATGCATAAGAAGATGAAAAGCTGAAACAAATCACAACATAAATCTCTGTAGATTAGTCAAGCAAAATTACTAAATATTTCAAGAACATAGCGATGGAATCCCACTACAAATATGTAAAGAGTTGTATTTTTGATATGAGACATTTCCACATCCATTTCACACAACATGGAAACCACCACAACTTTGTTTTTGTAAAACAAGACATCAATGTAATCTGTGAGAAAAATACGGAAAATATCATAATTGAGACATTTCGATCAATTCACTACATTCAAAACAACTGCAATTCCTTCTAAATGATACCAAAATGCAAAATATCTTCAAAACCAAACATCTAATTCACCACGATGCTTCTACAAAATCAGCAAAATACAGCTCAAACCCCCTTCAACCAAAATCTAAGAAATCGATTTGTCGACTTGAATCAGTTTCTAAAACTAGCTATTCACCAACTCAATAAGATGTTCTAAAACTCCGATTCCGCTTCGAATCCAAAAAAATAAATCAGTAGACAGAACTAAAAAAAAAAATTTCAAACCAACTCAGAGATTTTACTTCTCTGAACTTTTGAAAATTGAAACGTGAAAAAAATATTAACATGAAACAAACATAGTTGTCACAACAAACTGCCAAAATCATTTTTTTTTTAAAATAACGAGAGAGAGAGAGAGAGAGAGAGAGAGAGAGAGAGAGAGAGAGAGAGAGAGAGAGATCCTTCCATTTAGCTCAATCCATAGCTGTCACAATCTACAAAACAAAATAACAAAAAGAAATTAGTCTCATCAAAGTCTTATATAAGAAGTTCTATTGTATATGCTAAAAAAGAAAAAAAAAAACTTAGCAAACAACAACAATCAGGCCAACAAATACTTATTCCAGTCGCATCCCCAATTGTTATGTATCGTCCATAGGGTCTCATCAAAGTCTCTTCACGTACAATTGCCACCTGAATCTATACTTCCCAAAAACCATTTCCAAGTGGGAACCCACCTACTTTTGTGAGCGGATCCTTACTCAAGACAATTCCTCTAGCAACAGTAACCCCACGGATACCACTAAGAAGAACTTCGATCACATCTTACAAATAAAATTTACTATTTAACACAATAAATTGTATCATTTGTATACCACATCTAATTAAAGACACAATAATTTCAAAACATAATAAAAGAACTATTCAATTGGTGTGAAAATTTACCCCGGTACTACTGCAAGTCGTAGTCTTTCCCTTTTTCACTAAGTGTCCCTACAAATGATAAATCAATGTCAATCATCATATACTGACTAAACTCTATATAATATAGGACATAATACACATGTAAATATATGAATATATATCATATAATTACCTGGCTTGATGATGAGGCCGGTTGGTTTGGGTTGAGATTAGCTGAATTATCTGATACTGTGGATTTCAGATTTGTCCTAGAGGATATCAGTTGTGCCACTGATTCTTTAAAAGATGAAAATTCCGATTTTCGGGATGATACTTCCGATTTTATGGATGATATATACTTCCGATTTTAGGGATGATACTTCAATTTGCAGTCCCTTATATTCTTCATTTCTACTCTGAGCAGCGGAGGCAATTCTTCGTTGGCTAGGTGTTGTTCCCCACAAATCAGTCGGTGTGGGGCCTAACCGATAAATGCGGACTCGGCCATGTCGATCTTCTCCCATTACTTGAGAGAACAAGTCATTCCTTCCTGTGTTATTCTGTGAGGTCTCGGGTTGCTGAGAAATTCGTTCATTAAGTTATTCCTGCATAGAAAAAATATCAGTTTAGATTGTACAACGATAAATGAGAGAAATTTTTTTTTCTAAAAGTATAAAACATAACAATTAGATGCATAGACATACCATTACTCTTAATGAAGCCTCATCCACAGGCCTACTACTCTTGCACGTATGGGTCAATATAAACACATCTGCACGGCTTGGATCATCGCCACTAGTCGTTTTCTTCCTCTATCATTATGTAAACAAGTTTTTTTTTTTTTTTTAAAAAGAAAAGAGTGAGCTCTTGCCACCAATTCATTAACCACAGAAATTTATAGATCTTCAGGTGGGTCCCAACAAAAAGAGACGGGCCTCGCCTATCATATACACCCTGATGGAGCTAAATACAGAAAAGAAAAATTATAACTGGACAGAGAAGCAACCGAACGAAACTCGGAATGAGCCCAATGACCAGCAGGATTATGTAAACAAGTTATATATAAGAAATAGACCAACATGGTTGATCGAGTGATTAAGAAAATTTACCTTTTCCTCACGTATCCGTGCAAAGCTCTTTGAGCCTGCAGCGTGGCTGATTAATTGTCTTTTTCGATTCTCTAAATTTGTCTAAGTATGAGCCTATATGTGAATACACCAACAGAGTAAATTATAAGATATCAATGAAAGATTATTGTGTAATTCTAAAACATAAAGCAATCAATAGTTACTCATCACATTCCTTTCCCTCTTCAGAGTTCCAAAATTGAATGAGTGCCTTCCACTGATCCTCTTTGACCCGCTCCTCGTCAATCTCATGAGGAGAATAGTGGAGTTTTTTCAGTTCACATTTTCAATCCTTCCATTTTCTACCAATTGATTATAACACCCACTTTTTTGCATCCGCGTCAAACTCAAACTTGGACTGCATCACATGTTAAAACCAGACAATCACATAATGAACCAAAAATGAAAAAAAAAATGGAAAATGAAAAAAAGAAAGCATTGTCACCATTACCATAACAAGTCCCAACCTATCATCCTTCTTCTCATTTAGCATTGCCCTTCAATCAGTAAATGTAAGGGGTGCATATTCCTCATTGCGTACTATAGTCTCTAGGAAGTTTGTCAACTTGTTAACATTGTTACCAATGGGTTGTCCTTTAGTGTTGATGGGAATAAGAATGCGTTGTCCTTCACGCATCTTCCAAACTTCGAGGCATTGTGTGTGACCTCTCTTTTTTATCGCACCCTATGAATCTATTAAAACAACAACATTAATATGGATACTCGTATAGTTCCTTAGCATAAAAACACCTGAATTAATCAATGCATAACATACCACTAGAGGGATCCGTTGTTGCCTGGGTCACTTGAGGCTGGCTAGGTCCTGCATCAGTCATAGGACCTATCGATCGCCTAGCCTTGCGTTTAATGCACCTCATATCTAACACCTGTATATGTCTAGCAATATAACAATATGACAATAAAATATTCTTCATCTTTAGTTAATGAAAAGACATTTAAATTTTAAAAAATAGTAATAATAATAACAAAAGTACATGAAAAAAAATATATTTGAATTTCTATTTCATATATCAAGGCAATATGGTACATAAGAAATCAATATTGTACATAATGTCATCTCCATCGGGATCAAAAAATCGGTATCATCTGTTTGGTCCTCTACCATCTTTTGGGCAGGTAGTAAAGGTGTGACAATTGTTATACCATTGATATCTATCCTTTCCCAACTAATAATATCATCACTCGATTCCTCCAAACTTTGATCATTGAATGACGAACTCTCTAAGTTGGTGTCAACATCATCTGCAGACTCTTCCTTACGCATCTTAAACAAATCGCTAGGTTTCGTCCTCACTACAACATACCAATCTTTCTCGACGGGGTCTTGCACATAGAACACCTGCTCAACTTGAGATGCGAACACAAATGGTTCATCAAACAATTGTTGACCAGTATGGCATAGCCGTTTTAAATTTACGAGCGTGAACCCAAACTTATCCTTCTTCACACACCTGCCCTGAGATAGAACATCAACCCAATCACACTTAAATAATACAACCTTTCGATCACCACAATATTCCAGTTCAATGATGTCTGTCAAGACAGCATAGCAAGTTACATCTCCTGCAATAGGGTTTTTCTCATTAACACTCGCAAAGCTTGATATTTTGCAGTCACCACAACTCCATTATGTTGAGTTTTTATTTTCTTCTCTCGATCTTTAATGTGAAACCTGAAGCCATTTACTATAAAACCTTCGTATCTTCTTACCATATTAGGACCTCGAGCTAGCCATCTAAGGTCTTCTGAGACCTGCTCATTCTTTGCATAACGCAATTGTTCAACCTATTCAAATATAAAAAAAATGTTAAAACAGAAGCACGTGTCTAGACAATGAAAATAAATAAACATGCACATGTCAGTCAACTTATTGAGTCGACTACTTACATAATCGCTAAACCATTCATGAAATGTTTTATTGGGAATGTGTTCTATATCCCTTGGTCATGTGTGAAGATTCTTCTACCTAACAACATTCATATGTTCTCTGTATATAAATTGGTTCCAGTAAGAAACAGTGCGAAGTTATTTTCCACATGTATAAATTAAGTGTCATAGTTGTCTTACTCAAGAAATGGGATGAGTGCGCTGCTGTTAAACAGAACATGTTGTGGTAAACAAGCACTAGATCCAAATTTGTATTTTTCTATTGTGACTCACGTGAGCATTGGATTTGCATAAATTTTGATGTGACCTTGCAAAATAAGTCAACTCAATAAACATATAAAGCATATCTATGACAACATTAAAACTGTTCTGATTGAAATTTGACAACACTCTTACTAAAGAATTACTAAAAAAGAATGATGTTACTAAAGAATGATATGTTACAAGTTAATAAAATCATTAGATGGGTTGAGACAACACTCTTATTAAAGAATGATCTGTTACAAGTTCCAAAAAACTGTGGGAAAGGAGAATGATCTGTTACAAGTCAGGAGTAAGCTAAGTATCTAAACATATCCATGACAATAGCAAACAATAAAAGATTGCATATTGACTAGAAATTAAAACTTAAAATTTTTTTTAAAAAAAAGCTATAAAAGATTGCAGCAAATCAATGAAAAAATAAACATAAAAATTTTCAGCTATAGCAAAGAGAATAATGTGAATAGGAAGTTACGGTCTGTTACATGTGTTGCGGTTTACCTTTTGCTGGGTGAAATTGTAGGCACTACCTTTTCGAAAACTAATGAGGAATATCATATATTAATGGAAAGCCACCTAATCTTATCTGTTTTGGACTTAGATGACTTGCGCACCAAAATGATGTTGTTCAGATGTACTCATAAATAGAGCTACAAATATCCTGTTTAATCAAGAAGATATTAACCCTCAAATTTCAATTATTATTACTGTCTAACTAGAAATGAACATAATTGCATTAGGCACCCCAGACCCTGTATACTAAAGCTCACCGGTCGTGACTTATTTAAACTCTCCAAGCCTCTGGTACTTGCTAGTTGACTGAGTCAGGCCAAGATCCTTAACTAGAGAGACTGAGGCTGCAACATAATAGATCAAATAGGTAAAACACTAACAACAAGTTCCATCAAGCATAAGTAAATAGGCAACAGAAATGAAAGCAAAAATGCATTAGAGGTGCCACACAAAGCTCCAAGACAGTTTAGGTATAGCTACACTAGTTCTTGTTTACAAAGTCCTTATGATTGGTAAACAAGACAGTTATTTCATGTTGTAGAGGATTCATTTTGCAACCAAACGCAATCCCATTTTTCAGCTAATGCAGTAGCAATTTTTACAAGAGATATGCTGAAGGAGACACTACAAGAAGTACAAATGTATCAAGCTTAACAAATATCAAGGCAAATCTAAACCCAAAAAAGCAATGAAAAGAAGAAACAATATCCTAGAGATGGAAATTGTAAGAAATGATGAGTACATAACTTAAAGAGAAGAAACATTCAATATGTGAAACACTTAAAGAGAAGAAACACTAAAACATGAATTTCACCAAAACAGGATACCATTATACAAAACTTTATAATTCAAACTCCAACTGTAACATCCTAGATTTTCACTGTTTTGGATTTCCAAAAAATCCTTAAAATTTCTTTTTAATTAACTTATAAAATCACTTAATGACCATTAGCACTCAATGTTAGTTTATACTAGGGTAGACCAGTCTAGTTATAATGGGACCAAGTGTGGGCTGCCAAACCAGATGACCTGTTTACACTTAGCAACAGCCCATGTGGGCCAACTAGCGACCGAGAAGGGTCAGAAAAATCTAAAAATTTAGGAAACTGAAGATCTCATTGGGCTTGTGGTCCATCGCAGACCACGGACCCAATGGACACCCAAAATTGTAATCTGAGACTTGCCGAATGCACACCACCAATGCCAGATTGGAATCTGGCATCACTTGAATGAAACTAGGATTCCAGGCTTTTCAGTCGTCGGATCTCTTCTACGTTTATGGTGAAGGTCTATTGTATTTTTCTATGCCCGTCCACCAAGTTTGGGACCCGATCATGGAACGGTGACCGTTGATCGCGAATCGGACCCGTACGGTCAAACCTCATATCCGATCGTTTTTAAATTTTACATGGCCCTTCATCGGGCCATGGACCACTTATCCTATAAATTCATGGCCAGAGGGCCACTAGAGATGTCCCATCAATCAGAATGGCCCCCATAGGGCCATTTAAGGGTCGGAAACGCCTTCTCAGATCATATATCCGTTCATCCGTTCATCCTCAATTTTTGCATGAACCCTAGTCGGGCCATAAGGCTTCTACACACCGAATTTGGTGGCCAGAGGGGTGTTAGGGCCACCCCAACACCAATAGGAGTCCCATAGGTTTATTTTAGAAAATTGTGGAAGCTTGAGGCCATTTTCACCATATCTGGCATTATAAAAAGGGTTTCTTTTGGGCACTCCTCTCCCCATACGAATTTGCCCTAGGGAAAGAAAGAGAGAAAAAAGAAAAGAGAGAGCTAGAGAGCAAGGAGAGAAGAAAGTGTGAGTGAAGGAGATCCAAGGTAGACCCTAGATCGAGGTGGGGCCCAAGAGAATCGATCCTTTCAACTTCCTACCTCTCCTCAAGGGAGAACTCTTCGCCACCATTGCAAAAACCGTCCGTTGGTCATCAAGGTAAGGTCCTTTCCCCCTTTTCTTCTTAAAATACATGTATTATGGTGGGATTGGCTTAGAAAGCTAACATGCAAAAGCTTGATTTAGGGATTCCGACCGGTTGTCCCGAAAGCCCTCTTTCCTAGGACGTTTTTGAATCGCCAACGATCCATAGGTGCGGACTATTAATCTTAGGTGGCCTAACACCAATTATATCATGAGTTTAATGATTTTGTTTGCTTGGGTGAAACTTATATAGAATCTAGAGAGACCTTAGGATCTGGGTGCTTGTTGAGATGTATGGAATTGTATGTTGCTTACCATTTCTTATGATGTTGTTGGTGTCTCACTTGTTTGAGTTATTGTGGATGACTATATGCTCACGTGTTGCGTGATTTTCTCATATGTTGTTGCCCATGATGTGTTTGATGTTTGTTCCATGTGCATTGATTCCTTGAAATGTTGGAAGCACTCAACTTCCTCACCAACCCACACTCTCACATGCACCTTGCTCCTAATAACGTAGTATGCTTTCTAGGAATATTTGACTCGTAGGCTGTGATGTATGTGAACATGCTATTTTTTATGCTAGTTGAAAATCTTGATGGTTGACATGTTATGAATCAACTTTGAACCCTTAGGTTGGTCGAAAACATGAGGAGAGACGACAGTTCCATCGGTAGGACTATGCTTAGGCTAAACCCGTGAGTTTGAACGGGTGTGTTCGGGTGGCTGTAGTTCGACTACATGGGTCCCTGGTGCCCGAGGCCACTCATCTCTCTCTCGCCTGACTCGTGCAGTCTAGCTTACTATCTGACCAACCTTGTTTGTTAACCCTGTTTGCTCACCTATGTATGGAACCTGGAATATCTTACAACCATTGCAGCCCACTGATACCTAGATTGCAATTGGTCCACAGTCTTGTGAGTTGGGCATGGTGGAATGGGACACTGTATCTGAGCTGTCGGCCTACGTTGGGGTACCGTGCCTCCCCGTAGTGACCGCGAGCGATCCCTTTCTCTCGGCACTCCTCATGTGCTTGAAGTCGGGGATGAGGAACCCGATGGGATCACGGACTGCGGGGTCTCAGCCTCACGCGTTGATGGGGCCTTGGCCTCACAACCAGTTTAGGGCATTGATACGTGGAGTGTACCAGATTCCCAAACCTGCTGGATGAATGAACTTAACTAAGAACCTGGCTAACATTATCATTACATTACACTAGCTAGGTTGGTGATTCGGCAGTCGAGGTACTCTAAGGGAGTGTTGACATACGCGATCTTTAGACGGAGTGGCTCGAGGGAGTGTTGTGGCGAGGGCATACATCATTTCATCCATCATGCATGCACATTAATAAGATTAGTTTAGTGACTGTGAATGATTACTTTTCATTAAATCCGTAATATAACTGATGTTTGTGATAACTTGAGACTAATAGTTCACACTGAGTTGATCACTCACTCCCACTCTGGGATGGTGTTTTAAAATATCAGCCAGACTCTCTCATAGATACAGGGGATGCAGAACAGGTGGAGCATGGCGATGTTACTCTCAAGGAGGACGACGAGCTGTCCTACTTCCAGTTGATGGGCGGTTCTCCATCGGCTTAGGAGACTGGATTCTAGAGCGTTGAGTCGTGGGCTCAGCGTACCATTCTTATGGGCATATGATTTTCTTTGCGATTTTGTTGTTCTTTGCCTTGTGCGGCCATTTTATATTCTTTTGAACCTGTATATATTGTTTTCTTTCAGTTCAGTAGACTAGTTGTGGATGTGCCTCATGTTTCAATTAATTCCATGCTGCGCATTTAAACTTGATAAGTCATAAAACTATAAAATTGATGATAAGTGACACTCGGAGACTCGGGAGTCGAGCGTATGCACGACCCCCGATTTTCCGGGGTGTTACACCAACAAGTGGTAGCATGGTTTTGACATAAGCGTATGTAAGTGTGCCAGTGAACACATAGCTGTCTACTCTATCAAGTAATCCACTTGCATGGAAGGTGTCCACGTCTTCATCAACAACACAAGTTTTTCAGAGCTGCAAATTTGTTTTTTGAATAGACTTTATATAGGATAAGGGCTGGCAATGTGCCAGACAAAATTGATATTTTCAATAGGCCCAACCCAACCAGATCAAAATCCAAGCCTGATACAGCCCCAGGGCCATCCTATTAACAAGGCTATGATGACAACTATGATGATTTTTCTAGCCCTAGGGCCAGCCTATTGACAAGGCCTACTTTACAAAATTTATAAAGGAGAAGTCCCATAAAAGAAGGTAGCAGAGTTTACTGTTAGCATAAAAGAGAAATGAAAAACTAGATAGTTGAAAATGTCATCCTTACCGCATCATTCCGCAGCCCATACACCGAAAGAACAAAACAATTCTGATCTGAATCACATACCAAATAGTATCTGCAAAATAATAACCGATTAGTAATAAGGTTTCAACCCAAGCCATACTTTAGCTTTTAACTACTTTTAGTCTCTCCTAAACAAGTATTGTATGCTGTCAAGTTTAATTAAAATATATGATACCTAAATACTTCAACCTAGAGAATGCATCCATAGCATATCATTATGTTTGACACCTCAAGTTTATGGGTAAAACCTGTAAAGTCCAAAAGGCCTGTTTTGTTCATCCCTCCAAGAGGTTACTTATAGTGGCTTTCTTGTATGGCGAATTCTCTATAGTACAAAAGAGAAAAGAAAACAATCGGTAACTTTGAAATGGTTCATTATTGGAAATGCCTATCTGGAGTCTTTGTTACTGTAGACTTGTTGGGATTTTGACCTGCGGAATCACACAGATCTATATCTAGGATAGCAATTCAATGACACCAAGCACATAGAAGAGAACACACAGTTTTAACGTGGAAAACCCTTGCGGGAAAAAATCACGGCACAAAGCGACAGATCTCCACTATGAAAATAGAAATTACAAAGAGAGAGGACTTACCCAATTTGAACAACCTCGAATCTCACCCTTGCTATACCCTTTGATAACCCTAGAACCCTTTAGAATACATTTAGGAAACCTTAGAATACTTTTCCCTTCATACTAGAAAAACCCTAGGGACCCCTATTTATAGTTTAGGCAATTCCTTCGCACCTTGCGAAAGACCGACTCAAGTCTCTGCAGCCCGCATCAGATTCGGAAACGAAATTGCGTAACTACGACTAGTCGAGCCGAGTCTACGACCAGTCGTGGGACCCCTACGACCGGTCGAGACATCCCCACGACCGGTCGAGCAGCCCGGACACCAAAAATCCCAAGTTGCTAGACTTTGAGTCGAGCGGCTCCCACGACCGGTCGAGCAACACTCAAAAAACAGATTTAAGACTTTTTCCAATAGAATGCATGCATAAGTTAGGGCGCTTACCTGTAGCCTCGCCCAAAGATGATGCCATTGCTGCAACTAAAAGAACCACAACAATATACTCAGAAAATTATAGAAATTATACGATTTAACATGAATTAAATGCATTCTTGGTCTAGTGCCCAAGATTAAATGCTTGCCTATGATGAGGCTAATTACTTTCTTTCTTTTCTCTCTCTCTCTTTTTTTTTTTTTAAAAAAAAAAAAAAAAAAAATTTTTTCCTTCTTCTGTACTTTTTTTTTTCTTGTTATTTTTTCCTTTATTTTGTTAATAGCAAAATGAGGCTGATTACAGTGTCTGAACTTGTGTCGATGCTCCTCAAATATAAACTAAAATATGAAGAAAACTATAACAAACCAGAAAAGTAGCTATATAAGAACTTAATGTGTAGGGGGTGTAAAACATCTTTCAACATCACTCTTTGAAATACGCATGCATGCATCTATGTGCATGCCAAACGTGCACACACTATGATTGCATGCTTGTACATGTATATGAGCATATGATGAATTATCTACACTGTCATGAACCTGAAGAATTATGTTACAACTTACAACTTACAACTTCAAAGAATACTATGAGGGTGTCAACAAAAAAATAAAAATAAAAAAATAAAACAGAGAAAAAGTTCTGAGATCATTTAAAATGGTTATCTTCTGTTTACAACAGGAGAAAGCAGTGGAAGGCACATTGCCAGCCCTTATTGATATGCAGTTTAGAAACTTTAGACAAGTTTTCCTGAGCTGCAAATTTATTTTTCAAATTATAGCCCATCTGACCACTGGATGAACCTAATTCTTAGGCTTGAGCATCAATATAGTGGTGTCGTTATGATGGATGGATGGGATCCAAGATCTATTGTCCCATGCAGATACATGTGTGACATGTAAATGAGCTTTATTACACACGGATGTAGGTCAAGCTCTAGTGTCATTTAAATTGCTCTCAAAAGTGTTTTTGAACAGAAAAAAAACACTAAAAAAAAGTGTTTGATTCATACGAGTATACTCATATATAATCTTAAATGTGTTAACACTAATGATATAGTGTTTGATTCATATGAGTATACTCAAATGTGTTAACACTAATGATATAGTAATTTGCCACGGTGGCTATGTTGCTAGTATGAAATATGCTTTTTTTCATTTACGTAAGTCTCCCGGTTGATGCATTCGTATCGAATTTTCCTAAGAATGTGTAATACACATACATAAAATAGGGCAAGAATTTATGATTTTTATAAAAGTGAGGTGGGTTAGGATTGTATTGATGTAATTTTAAATGTGTTAAGTTAGGGTTTTTATTTTTAAATATACCTGATAAATAAGTTGAGTTTGGCTAGCATCGACGTACACTATGATTGAACGCAACGCAGTTTTCAAACCATTATACATGCTCTTTTTTTTCTCAGTTTGTTAAAGTTGCATTACACAGTTTCACTTTTCACTCTTTTCTTTTTTGCTTTGTTGCCCACAATATATTACTCAACAATTATCTTTAATTCTAAATGGTTGGAAAAGATTTTTTACATCTTTATTGAACATAGAGTATCATATTTGAACTCATAACGATATATTACTTTGATTAAGGATCCATTTAATGTTATAAAAGCTGAAAATGATATACATATTTTTAATAAAAAGATTAAATTTTGAAAGATTACTTTAGAAATTAGAATAAATAGGTATTTAAGATGTTTTTCAAAGTGTCAAGATAACATTAAAAAGTTAAAATTACTCGCAAGTTAATTTTAAAAAATTGAAATATCTTAGGTAAATTAGACACCAATAGATCACTCATATGCAATCTTAAAATACAAATAAAAATGAAATATAAATTAAATGTACCTATAATAATATCTTTAGTTTCTTCCAATATCTTAATTATTTGAAATCCTGATACATAAATAATAAAATTAAAAGTTAGAAAATGATATTAAAAATATACAAAAATAAATAAACAAAACAAATAAATAAATTATTTTTTATTTTTAAATAAAAATGAAATAATATATTTCAAAACAAAGGTAGATGAAAAGATTTAAGATAATTATAAAATTGGAAAAATTAGCAATTACCAAAATAATATATTTTCATGATAATTTTTTCAATTTGTAATTTGCAATCACTAACATAAGTTTGGAGATTTTATAAGTATCTTTTAGTCTTTGATCATACTTATAATGTTTTACTTAAATTTGTTACAGTCATGCAATTCTAAAGGTAAAGTCATGTTATTCCAATTCCCTTCAAACCATACTACTTGAATGATGAACACTTGTCAGTCCATTGGTCTACATGTTGAAATGATCTAAGATCGATACCTTAAAATGATCCAATGATCAAAATCAGCTATATTTTGTTTTCAATGTAATTAGTGTCTTATGGATAGAATATTTAAAAGAATACTTTGGGTGGCCCACATTCAAATTTGTCTGTCTTTGAGTACTATTTATTTAGTAATGAGAAGATAGACCATTCAAATCATAACCATCTCAAAATGTTGGCTGCAAAACATGTTACATCACCATATCCGTTGATTTCTTGGTAGATGATAATTGAGTGATATAACTATCCATGCAACCAGTGCACATTTGCGAGATCTGGACCGTTCATTTATTGATCCCTGCAATGGATGGAGCGTGCCCATATATCACTTAAGCAGTTTTCTTTTTGTCTTTTTAAATTCCCTTGCAAATTTAATGGGCTGGGGCAGACTCAAGCCCGTACAAGCCCAACCCAATTGATAAACACTGTTGATTTTTATAGCCGAGTCCGGGCCTCGGGCCAGATAATCCTACCAAGTCTTTCCAGATGCAGGCCAGGCCCAAAAGCCTGACCAGCCATAATAGCTTATTTACTGCCCCGCAGATTCGGTCCGTAAAAGAATAAATAACATGATGTTTATTGTATCCAACCCTTTCATAAGGTCATAGGTACGTTTATTATTTGGGATCCAAACCGTTCATAAGGTCATATGGACATGGATTAAGGAAAAAACAAAAACAAATGTCAGGTCCAACCCATTCAATTCCCATTATTTGTTACAATTAAGCTTTAAATCTTAGTATTTTTATTTATTATTATTTTTTTAATCTCATGCCTCAAATTGCTCAACAAAAATGGATGGATGGTGTGGATAAAGCGCATACATCACGGTGTCTCCCATAGAAATTATGTCATTTGTGCGGACGCGGATTGTGTCCTACCCCGCCCAGGGCCCACCGTGATGTAAGTGTCTTATCCAAGCCGTTAATCACTTTTCTCAGATCATTTTAAGGTATTAGACAAATATTGATCAAGGTACAGGGCTTAAGTGGACCACAAAGTGGGGATTTAATTTTCACCATTAAAAACTTCTTGGGAGCCGGAGAAGTTTCGGATCAAACTAATATTTGTTTTTTCGCTTCATTCACATCTACATGACCTTATCAATAGGTTGGCTGATAAAAAAAATATCACGGTAGCCCTTAGAAAAGTTTCAACGGTGGGTGTCATTATCACTACAGCTTCCTCCGGTGTGGTTCACTGGATATGTAGACCTGCTTCAATTTTACTTACAAACCTTAAAATGGTACGAGAAAAGGATTAACAGCGTGGATAAAACACTTACTTCACGGTGGGCCCTGCAGATGACGCAATCCGCGTCCCTTTGCCACACCCACAGGTGCCTGACAGCCCATTACATGCCACTCTACACGTGCTCGCATCGTACATGTGTCTGAAATCAAAGCCATCCAATAGGTGATTTCCATCGTTGAGATTCCCCAGCTCAATAACTATGCTATCTTATCAAAATATTAGAAATTGTCATAATGATTGTGGCCACATACGACTGAACTGGCCTGATTTTACAGCCAGGTCTCCTCAACGGTGGAAACCATACGACAGAGGGCTTGGATTACGCTCGTAATGATAATGATAGGCTGGGACTTGATTTTTAGATACGCTTCAAGTTTGGTATCAACCTCTTAAATTATATAGAAAAATAGAAGGACTGCGTGGATAACCCACATATATTTACGGTGGACCTAACAGTTTACTCACTAAGATAAGGACAAGGATTGCGTCCTACCCCGCCAGGACGGTAATCCGTCTGGGCAGGGCTCCGTGGGCCCAAAGCGACGTAAGTGTTTTATCCACGCTATTAATAAATTTTTTTTCAAATAATTTTAATATATCATACAAAAAATGAGACAGGTACAGGGCTTACGTGGACCACAAAGTGGGGATTTAATTTCCACCATTAAAACCTTCTTGGGAGGCCAAGAAGTTTTGGATCAAACTGATATTTGTGTTTTAACTTCATCCACGTCTACATGACATTATTAATAGGTTGTAAAAAAATATCATGGTTGCCTTTAGAAAGGTTTCAACGGTGAGAGTCATTATGGCTGCAGCTTACTTTGAGTGAACCAGCTTACTTTGATGTGGTTCATGGAGCTATAGATCTGCTTTATTTTTGTCTCATACCTTAAAATGATCTGATAAAGGAGATGAATGGTGTGGATAAAACAATTACATTACTTTGGACCCCACATAGCCCTGCCCAGACGGATTATCGGATGCGGATTTCGTGCAAAAGTCTTTCTCATGAACTTCCTGCATAGGAACCAGGTGAGGCCCAATGTGATGTTTGTGAGAAATCCTCTCCGTCCATCTGTTTGGTGAGTTCATTTTAAAACATGTTGCCAAAAATGATCCATATCCAAAGCTCAAGTGAGCCTAAAATATGATAATTAAAAGTCCACGGTTGAAATATTCGTGGGGCATAGAGCTTTGATTCATATTAATATTTTTGTTTTCAGTTCATCCCAATAGGAATGACGTTATTAACGGTATGGATGACATCTAAACATCACTGTTGTACTCAAAAAGGTTCCAACGATGGTAATTTTCCTAACCACATTTTCTTTTAATACAGCTCACTTAAGCTTCGGATACAGTTCATTTTTGGTAACATGTCCTAAAATGTACTCACAAAACGGATGAATGGGGAAGACATTTCAGAAACATCACAGTGGCCCCACCTGGGTTCCAGCGCAGGAAGTTACTGGGAAAGGCTTTAGCAGGAAATCCGCGTCCCGGATTACCGTCCGATGGAGACTCTGATTTACTGCAAAATCCTTCCGCATGAAGTTCCAGCCTTGGGAACTCAGGTAGGATCGAATGTGATGTTGGTGAGAAATCCTCTCTGTTCATCGGTTTTGTGAGTTCGTTTCCGGACATGATACAAAAAACGAACCGTATCCAATGCTCAAGTGAACCGAAAACATGATAGTTGAACATCCACCGGGACACATAAGTTTTGAATAATGTTAATATTTGTGTTTTCAATTCATACCAGCATGAATGACGTTATTAACAGTATGTATAGCATATAAAATTCACTGTCGAACTCAGGAAGGTTTCAGCGGTAGGAATTTCCCTAACCATACTTTTGTTAATTACCGCCCACTTAAACATTAGATACGTTTCATTTTTGGCATCATGTTCTAAAATGAAATTAAAAAACGGATGGACGAGGATGATTTCTCCAAAACATCACAGTGGGCCCCACCTGGGTTACAGGGCAGTAACATCCTGCGAAAGGCTCTGGCAGGAAATCCACGTCCCCGGGTGGGGGTAGGACGCTCTGGCAGGAAACTATCTAATAAAATAGATGTACGGAGTGGATAAAATACACAGATAATGGTGAACCTGCAAGGGAGGACGCGGATTTTCTGCAAAAGCGTACTGAGTTACTCAGTACGCAATACGCGTCCGTAACTTGGTACACCGATTTGAGTTACTCAGTACGCAATGCGCGTCCGTAACTTGGTACGCCGATTTCTAAATTCTACGTGGAAGGGAGGACGCGGATTTTCTGCGAAAGCCAGCATGTACTGATAACATATGTGGGCCCACCGTGATTTTTGTGAGGTATCCACTCCGTTCATCCATTCTTTGAGCTCGTTATAAGAGATGGGGCCAAAAATGAGACGGATCCAATACGCAAGTGTACCAAAAACGTGAGGATTGGACATCCACAATTGAAATAATCGTGGGCCACAGAAGTTTTGATTGAGGATAATATTTATGTTTTCAGTTAATCTCAGTAAGAATAACTTTATGAACGGTATGGATGCATGTAAACATAACTTTAGACCCAGGGAGGTTTCATCCACAGGAATTTCCTTTCCATTAGTGCGGCCCACTTTAATATTTGATCCTGCTCACTTTTGCTTCAACGTACTAAAATACGCTAAAAAAAACGGATGGACGGAGTGGATTTCTTATAAACATCACGGTGGGCCCCACCTAGTTCCGGTGCGAAAGGCTTTGGCAGGAAATCCGTGTCCGCTGTGGAGGATGCTGCAAATTCCAGCGGTGGATGTAGTCTATAAATAAGAGAAGGGAGATTTAGAATCCTTGTTTCCAATCTTCTCCGTTACCCTTTCCTTCTCCCATCTCAGCAGGAAGTGGCCTTCTACGGCGGACGGCTGTAAGATACATATATATCACCTCCATCATTATCTTTTTCTTCTCTACATTGATTCTCCATCATCTTTTTCTTCTCTCCGTTGATTTGGTCAGATATTTGTATTATGGCACGTCCAGCTAAAATCAATCCACGCAAGTATATAAAGAATAAGAACTCTAGAAGAAAGGAAGTCTTATGGAATTCTATTTCTTTAGAAAAAGGGAAGTCTCTGTCAGATTATCCTGAAGAGATAATCTTCAATATTCTCGTTCGCATTCCAGCTGCATCTCTTAATGACCTAAGGCGTGTATGCAAGAACTGGTTAGACGTAATCTCTAGTTCTTATTTCATACAGTGTCACCTCGCTCGAGCCCAACCGTACCTCATCGAAACAATAACACTTTGGAATAATCTTGGTAATCGGATTCTTCGTTGGGTGGATGTAAAAGATTCTGAAATAAGGATGCGAAATCTGGATATAGGTTGTGATGGGAAGATCTTAGCTACCTGTAACGGATTGCTTTTGATAAAAGCCTATCCTCTAAACAACATTTGTATCTCCAATCCAGCTACCAAGCAGTTGCTACGGCTTCCAACATGTTCTAAATCTCGGCGTGACTACTACCGTCTTCAAAATGCGCGAGTTCAACGTGACTTTTATAGGTTTGGATACGCTCCTTCCACTAGGGAATATAAAGTGGTTCACTTCTTCCACCATGGTTGCCATCAGTTGTGTGAGATACTAACCTTAGGTTCGAATTCATGGAGTAGGATTGATATCTCGTTTCTCGTTTTGCCATTGATATTCAATGAGCAACGATCGCTGAATGGGTTTTTACCATTGATATTCACTGAGCAACTATTGCTGAATGGGGTTTTGCACTGGGTGGTTGGTTATCATTATATAATGTCTATGGATGTTGCTCAAGAGACGTTTGATGAAACGCTAATTCCAAGTTGCATTAGGCCAAATTACGATACATTTGTCATGCAGGATATTAGAGGATCTCCATCTCTCATTAACAGAATCTCTGATGTTGAATTTGAGGTTTGGATCTTGAAGGACTTTCAAATAAAAGAGTGGATAAAATTGCGGAATATCGACGGGACTGCAAGTGGCTTAATTAATCTTATTCCTCTTCCTTGCTTGAGAAACGACGAGGTTATATTCCAATCTCATGAAAAGAGAAGCGGGCAATTGGTCTTGTCCACCTACGATTTAAAACTCCAGACGATGATTCAGGTCAAACTATATCCAGAAGACCTTCGGATTTACTCTATGATTACTCACTTCGACACCCTAGTTTCTTTGAAGTTTCAAAAATAATATTAAGATTCCGGTACTTATTATTTTATTTTTTTAAGGGGTCAGCTTGTTAGTACACACCCATGTCAGTACACACACTCCATATTAGCCACCCCCGCTAGGGATCGACCTCAAGTGTTGAAACGAGATATCTCCACTCAGTTTGCCAGTTGAGCTATGAATCTGGGTGTTTTAAGATTCTGGTACTAATGTTACTAGTGGAAATTGAATACTTATGTATATATATATATATAATAATGGTTTAACTTATTTGTTGTAATGGTGATTTTTGTTCTTTTTCAGTTGTTTTTTTTTTTTTTTTTTTTTTTCATATAATAACTATGGGTCTTTTTATGAGTTATGATCTTTGGATCATAAAGTAATATTAGAGTGGGTGGAAGGAAGGAAGCTTTTGCTATGACTATCAGCTCTTCTGAGACGTGTAAGTGCTATGCCGTTCATCACAGGGTGGGTCCCATGGTATATGTCAAGCAGGCAGATAATTAGGTAGTACAGTGATCAGGTGGGCCACACACGTACGAATAAAAGAACTTGGTGGCTGGTCCTCTTTACGAACCTGTTTTTCAGGCCTTATCACATAGGCGGTGGGCCCACATTCTAAACAGCTAGAACGTCCGAGTACTTGCTATAAGTTGCTTTTGGAAGAAAATGACCTTGCTATTAATGTCTCTAATCCCACTACAGAGTAATATAAAATTGGTCTATTTGGAACAGTCGGCTAGTACCGATAAAATCAATGTAAAATCGCTCCTAAAACCACTGCGTTCATGCAGGGTTAGCCGTTTGATTTCTGCATCAAGCTGATTTTTATATCTTAACTTCATCTAAGTGAGATAAACGTGGTTGATGCATTTGATGAAAGAGTCACATTGGTGACTCCATACACAAACCTATGGTTGGCATCCCATCCCGATTGTCCCATGTGGTGTGGCTCACCTTAGCGTAACTTTGGTGGATCCCCCGATCTACAGAGGTGGGTGGGATACTTGACCGTGTCGCCGACTATGATTTATGTGCCTTATATCCATGCCATCCATCCGTTATAAAAACTCTTTTTAGACATGATCCCGAAAATGAAGTAGATCGAAATCTCAGATAATTGACCATTAAAAGCTTCTTGTGGGCTACAAAAGTTTTGGATCAAGATGATATTTATGGTCTCTTCATCCAGGTCTTTGTGACCTTATTAACATGTTGGATGACAATTTTTGGTATCATGCCGTAAAATGAGCTTTCAAAATTAATGGATGGTGCTCCGACCTCGGTGGATCTAGGGATCCATACAAACCGCACCCCCTCTTATAATAGCGGATAAACCCAATGGATGTAGCAGATTTTGTATACACTATACTGAACCCCACGGTGCTTGGGTGTGTAAAACAGGTTCATTTTCTCATGAACTTAGATTGTGATGTGTGGTGTTAAAAAGTTATGTGGGCTCCACCGAGTCGAGCTTGGCACTTCGGCCTGCAATCTATCCCAGCTTGATTTCAGCTCGGCTCAATCCTCAAACCTGATTGATGAACTCGGCTCAATTCAGTCAGTAGCTCAGGTCAGCTCAACCCAAATTCAAGCTCAAGCTTTCGAGCCGATTTTGAGTTTAAGCTTTCGAGTTAAGCATTTTCTTTTTAATTTTTATATGAGGAAGACCTTTTTTTAGAAAATATAATATATAATATATTAATTAAGTTATATATATATATATATATATATATAAAATATAATATAATATTATGCTATTAAGTTATAACTCGAGTCAAGCCGAGTCAAGTTTAAGCTGAGTCAAGTCAAACTTGACCACCTCAAGCTTGGCTCGAAATTCCTTTAAGCTTAAAAAACCAACTCGATTTAGCCTGAGTCTTGCTTCCGAGTCGAGCTTATCCAAGCCGAGTCGAGTGAGTTAATCAAACTAACTCGGTTAGTGTTCAGCTCTAATGAATAGAGCATGTTATTTAATCACATGGGATGGCAAAAGCGTGCTTGTTTGAACCGTCTTTTTCTCACATTGTGCACCAACCTTTTGTCCATAAATATAATCAGGACACTTACCAGCTTTAATAAAACCTTTAAATGCAAGTCATACCATATTCATGGATTAAAGATATTAGATATCGAAAAATAGGACTGACACTGCCCTAATACATAAAATGGGTTCACCAGTTGAAAACACTAATTGAGCCTCCCACCGCTCCATCTAAACCATTAAATTTGATCAGCACATCCTGAGTGGGCTACAAGTCACCCCAAGTTCTAATCTGATCTCAAACTGATGAAATCCAATCAAAACGAATTCAATAGCTCAGATTTGATCTTCTACAAATCTAATCATCTAAAATCATATCCACACCATCCATTAACTTCCTCACATGGAATAACGCCTGCATGTCAAATTTCAAGTCCATCTGACTTAAAACGAGTGAGATATGGTCTTATCACGATCAATGTCATCACCACCGTCTAAATTATGTAATGTTCACAAATATAATCAATTGGGCGCCCGTATATCAGAATATTCAACATTAGACCATCCCACCACTAGTCATTTAGATTGGTCAAACCTGTGACAGTACGGTCAATGTCAATCTAACATTAACGATTTAAAAAATAAAAGATCTTCGTGGTTGGTCCTCTTTACGAACATGTTTTTCAGGCCTGATCACATAGGCTGTGGGGCCCACATTCTAAACAGCTAGAACGTCCGAGTACTTGCTTTCTCATTGTCTGGTTTGCCACACCTACAAGTGGCTCGCAGGGACGCGGATTGGCTACTCCCCCTGACACCAGCCCCGGAGCTGGTGGTCGATGCTCTGTGGGCCCCACCATGATGTACGTGTTTCATCCATTCCGTTCATCCATTTTTAAAGATCATTTTAGGGCTTGATACCAAAAATGGGAGGGACATAAATCTCAAGTGGATCACACCATAGGAAAAAAAATAGTGAGTGGATATCCATCATTTAAATCCTCCTAAGGCCCGATGTACTGTTTATTTGACATCCAATCCGTTGATTAGGTTATAAAAACCCAGATGAAGGGATAAAACAAATATCAACTTCATCCAATACTTTTATGGCCCCCAAAAAGTTTTTAATGGTCAAAGTTCATTAAACACTGTTTCCTGTAATGTGGTCCACTTGAGACTGGGATATACCTCATTTTTGGTATCAAGCCCTAAAATGATCTTTAAAAATGGATGAACGGAATGGATGAAACACATACATCATGGTGGGCCCACAGAGCACCGACCACCAGCTCCGGGGCTGGTGTCAGGGGGAGTAGCCAATCCGCGTCCGGCTCGCAGCCCATTACATGGAAACGGATTGGCTACTCCCCCTGACACCAGCCAGCGGCTGATGGTCGGTGTTATGTGGGCCCCACTATGATGTATGTGTTTCATCCATGCCATCCATATCTTTTTACAGATCATTTTATGGTATAATTATAAAAATGAGGTATACCCAAATCTCAAGTGTACCACATTACTGGAAACAGTGTTGAATGAGGGTCGACCATTAAAAACATTTTGGGGCATACAAGTTTTGGATCAAGCTGATCTTTGTTTTTCTATTCATCTGGGCCTGTATGACCTAATCAACATATTGGATGTCAAATAAACAATATAGTGGGCCTTAGGAGGATTTTAATGGTGGATATCCAATCACTATTGTTTTCATGTGGCGTGGTCCACCTGAGATTTATAGTCCTCTCATTTTTGAGATAAAGCCATAAAATGATTTGTAAAAATGGATGAACGGAATGGATGAAACACATACATCATGGTGGAGCCCACAGATCACTGACCACCAGCCACGGAGCTCGGGGGAGTAGCCAATCCGTTTCCCCATTACATGCCACTCTACATATGCTCACGTCGCACATGTGTCTGAAATCAAAGCCATCCAATAGGTGATTTCCATCGTTGAGATTAATCCCTGGCTCAATAACTATGTTAGTCCTCTCGTCGTATCAAAATGTTAGAAATTGTCATGATGATTGTGGCCACGTATGACTGAACCGGCCTGATTTTACACCCAGGGCTCCTCAACGGAGGAAACCATACGATAGAGGGCTTGGATTACGCTCGTAATGATAGGCTGGCCATGATTTATGTATTTTATCCGCTCCGTCTATCCATTTTACTAGATAATTTTAATTTTAAGGTATCAGCCAAGAATTGAGGCATATCTAATGTTCAAATGGACCACACCACAGGAAACAGTTGAATTGAATGTATACCATTGAAAAATTCATGGGGGCCTCAGAAGTTTTGGATCAAGCTTATATTTGTTTTTTTTTTTTTCCTTCATCCATGTCAGCATGATATTATGAATAGGTTGGATGACAAATAAACATCATTGCAGGGCCTAGAAAGGTTTCAACTGTGGAAATCATTGTCCCCACTGTTTCCAGTGTTATGATAAACTTGATCTTTGGATATGCTTCAATTTTGGGCTCAACCTCTTAAATTAGATGAAAAAATTGATGGACGGTGTAGATAGATCACATACAATCAGGGTGGGCCCAACTGAGTTTACTCGGTACGATAAGAGCATACTAAGTAACTCAGTACCCAATCCGATTTCAGATTTGAAGCCCGCTCTTAACCCTTGGCCAGTTTTAGGGGGCCAGACCCCAGCCCAACAGGGCTCAGTCAAGTTGAGGCTGAATCGTCCTGATTCAACCTAGTCAGTATGGGCTCATGGTATTGAACTGGACTGAGTCATAGTGAGTTCGAGTCAACTCGGGCGAGTCACAGCAGACCAGCCCGAGCCTAGAAACCATGTTTCCACCCCTGGACACAGCATGCATGTACGTGGATTCAGGCCATGCTTTTGGTATAGGAACTGGAGCATGCATGCACGTTGTAAAGAGAGATCCAACCCAAGTGTATATTTCTTTTTGGCAGCTCAAGCCTCATACAACACCCCCATCTAGCACATGGCCCACCAGATCAACAGTCAGGATTCTTCATCCTTCCTGTCCACCGTGGTTCAATGACGGACCTTTGAATATCTATCTGATCATGAATCTTTTTTCTTCAGCTGGATGGAACCAAACTCAGGCACCTGAAGGAAGCTGCTGCTGTGAACCTCCTCCCACATCTCCTTGAACGTTTCAGTGCGGTTCCCTCTATCATTGTGTGGGTCTCATGGTGTAGGTTAAGCAACCCGAAAATCAGGTGGTCCGGTGGTCAGATGTGCCACACGTGTGTGGATAAAAGAGCTTACAGGGTGGCAACATTCCATGGTGGGCCTAGGGCTTAAAAATCAAGTCAATCCATGACTTGTGTGGGCCACACCACATACAAAAGTTGAGAGGGATTTCCCTCCATTAAAACAATCATAATCATTTGTTGGGCCCACTGAGATGTGGTTCACAAATCCAGCCCATCAATTATGTGTGTCCCACTTGGGGGTCAGACCAAGTTTCAGACCCACCATGATGTATTTCTTAGATCCGTACATCATCGATGTAGGACCTGGATAAATCATATATATATATATATATATATATATATATATATATATATATATATATATACACGGAACGCTCACCTGCGAACCAGTTCGTACGTAACATATACGAACTTTTTTGACAACCCACCATACGTGATTTGGATCCAAAATCTGAACCGTTCATGTGAAGCAGCACATCGTGAAACCCCCGGGCTCAAGTTTTACATTGATCTAAAACTTTGATGGGCCATGAAAATGGAAAACAGTTTCCTCCCTTGATTTGCATTTCTCTTTGCTGTGGCCCACCAGAATTTTAAATCGGGGTGAAATTTTGCCACATGAGGTTTCATGGGATTCCGCATCACATGGACCGTTCAGATTACACACCTATGGCACGTGTGCAAAGGTGCGCACGTGCGTAGGTGCGCAGGGGAGCATGACTCTATATATATATATATATATATATATATATACGGGTTTAGGTACTATGCGCTCGAGTTCACTATAAGGGTTCGTGAGGTCGAGCTGTGTGGGCCCCACCGTGATGCATGTCGATCATCAACATCGTGCATTTCATGGGTCCCCTTTAAATTATGGGATATCCCAAAAATCAGCAGTATACGGAACTCAGGTGGGCCATACCATCTAAATTATGTGAAGACACCATTAAAACATATAAAAGCACTTGGTGGGGCCCACCTGAGTTTTTCATGCACCTGAAACTTGGTCTGAACCCTCATTCAAGTGGGACACACATAATGGATGGGCTGGATTTGCAAACCACATCTCGGTGGGCCCTCAAAAATGGTTATGAATGTTTTAATGGTGCACAACCCCTCTCCACTTCTGTATGTGGTGTGGCCCACACAAGTCACGGATTGACTTGATTTTTAAGCCCTAGGCCCACCATGGAATGGGGCATCTGACTGATGGGGTAGATGTTCAAAACGCATCACGGTGGGGCCCACACAGCTAGACCTCATGGGGAGGCTCGTGCCGAGTCGCCAACTTAGCTAGTGTGATGCGATGATAATATTAACCGAGTTCTTAGTTAATTTCATTCATCTAGCAGGTTGGGGAAACTGATACACCCCACGTATCAATGCCCTCAACTAGTTGCGATGCCTAGGCCCCTCAATGTGCGAGACCAGGACTCCACGATCCTTGATTCCGGTGGGTTCTCTATCCTCGACTTCAAGCATATGGGGAGTGCTAAAAAAAGGGATCGCTTGCGGTCACTATGGGGAGACTTGTCACCCCAGCGTAGTCCGATAACTCCGTCACAGTGTCCCATTCTACCATGTCCTGCTCACGAGTCAGTTGATCCATTTCAATTGGTTATCAATAGGCTACAATGGTTTAAGGGTGTCCCATGTTCCATACATCGTGAGCAGACAAGGTTAACAAACAAGGTTGGTCAGTAAGTAGACTAGACTGCACGAGTTCAGACGAGTACGTGATAGACATCATCGGGTACGAGCGACCCATGTAGTCTAACTATTGTCACCCACACGCACCTGCACAAATCCATGGGTTAGCCTCAAGATAGTCTTACCAACGGGATCACCTCCTCTCTCCTCAGATTCGTGACCAACCCAAGGGTTTTAAGGGTAATCCCTAACATGTCAACAATCAGGGCTATCAACTAGCATAAGCAACATCATGCATTCATATTTTTCCAACATAATATTCAATGTCATACATTCATATCTCTCCAACAAAAATTCAGATTTTTCCTACATGGTAATTACTAATAATATCATGAAATAAAGGTGCATGTGTGTCGTGTGGGTTAGTGAGGAAGCTAAGCATTCTTATATCTCATAATACCAAAAATATATACAAAGGTTAGTGCATCAAGCATGTTATGAGGAAACATCATACAAGAATCGAGCAATGAATGCACAAACAATCATCAATCGCATACCCAATCATGTTAAGAAACATCAAGCATTCCATCATCATTCCATATGGATTTGGGGAGGAACTAAGGGTGAGGTCTTGTCTAGATTTTTTAGATTATCCAAATACATCGACGCAACAAGCAAAATCATTAGGTTTATATTAAAATTGGTGCTAGGCGACCTGGGAACAATAGTCCGCACCTATGAATCATTAAGAGCTCTAGGAAATGATCTAGAATTGCCAAGCTTGCGGGTGGATTCGTAGAGATCCTGAGTCAAATGAACTTGCATGTTAGGGTTACATGCAAATCCTAGTTCAACACAAAAGATTACAAAAAGATGTGTGCTTACCTCCCAATCGGTTGGAAATTGAGCTCGTAGTTGTGGATGTGGGAGAAAGGAAGGAGATTGCTAAGGTTCTAAGTTTCCTTGGCTCCTCCACCAACAACACCCTCCTTCACTCTCTTTTTCCTCTCTTCCTTCTCCTTTTTCTCTCCTCCCTCTTTCCTTTCTCTAGGGCAAATTCGTATGGGGAGAGAGGTATCCCAAAGAAGCCCCTTTTATAATGTCAAATTTGGTACAAATGGCCCCAAGTGTTCGGTTTTTACTATACTAGCCCTATAGGAGGGTTTTTCTAGCCTCTAGGGCCCACTATAGGGTGCACAAGTCGATACATCGTTGGATAGTTAGCCCTAATGATGACCTACGTTTGGATATGATCGGACCGTCATGTGGATGCGTCGATCAATGAATATAATTAGAAGTCTGTTTAACGGTCACTGATGGTCGATCGGGGCCGCGGCTATACGGATATGAGTAAGAAATATCCTTACTACACGTGTGAAGTTTTGTCGCAAACCGATGGTCCGAAATCCTCAACTTTGCATAAGAGTGGATGACCCAATTCACTTAAGTTCCAGCTCATTTCTTTAGGGTATTTGCACTTTTCATGTACTCGTCATTTAGTTCAAGTTGAGCAGTTCTGGATAGTACTCAGGTCCGACTTCCGCGATGAACGTTATGCCCAGTAAGACGGACATTACTCGATAATTTTGAAACTAGTGGTCCACCAACGAGCGGTCTATAGCTTGTTCAGAAAATCGGGGCATTTCCAGAATGAATTAGGTATTGAGATTTCTCGTGGGCAGTGATTAGGGTTTGGATTAATTATGTTCATGGTGTGACCTATTTATAACTAGTGAAAGTGGAGATTTGGTCATGATTACTCTAAACCGTCGGTTTTGGGCTAAAAGAGTAATGGGGTTGATTTGGTCTATTAGTCAAGATCTGGGCCTTATCTGACTCGACTTTGGTTAGATCCTTAATTTAGTTATGATTGTCTTGATTAGTTAGCGATGGGTCGGTTAGATTTTTGGGTCCAATGAGAGTAAATCATGGGGGTTAAACTTGATATTCGAGTGATTAGACAGATTCGTTGGCTTCTAACGGTTGATTAATCAGATTTGTGCGGTTCTTTACTGGTTCCACACGTGTATAAATTAACATTAAGTGTTAATGGTCAGTAAATGATAATATAAGTTAATAAAATTTTTTTAAGGATTTTGAAAATCCAAAATAGTGAAAAAATTCAGGATGTTACAGTTCATTTCAACTTTGCCAACTCATCATCATGGAGAGCGCGACAAAACATTGCCAACTTTGCCAACTTTGCCCACTTTTTTTGATAGAATATGTAAATCCGGTCTATCCATCAGATGAGAAACATTATTTGAACCGTACAAACGAAAGATCAGCCTGATCGAAAACTGAAGTGGGTTACACCAATGAGAACAATGTAAAATTTCTCCTAAAACCACTAAGTTCAAGTGGTGGGAGCTGCTTGATTTTTGTATCAGACTGATCTTTTCCCATCTTAACTTCATCTCAGTGAGATAAACGTGGTTATCGGGTTTGATGAAAGATAAGCACCATGGAGGGCCCCATAAAAAACCTACGGTTGGCATCTCATGCCAATTGTTCAATGCGATGTGCCCCACGAACTGTGGATATAGGTAATATTTTAAGTCAGAGCCAACCATTATGTAGGTGTTTAATCCACGCCGTCCATCTATTTTTTCAAATCCTTTTAGTGAATGAATCCAAAAAGGAGGTAGATCCAACTTCCAGGTAGACCACGTCACGGAAACAATGATGAGTGATTGCCAACCATTAAAAACTTTTTGAGGTCACAAAAGTTTTATATAAAAATTATATTTGTTTTTATTTTTCTTAATCCAGTATTTTATGATCTAATCAACAGGTTGGATGGCATGTAAACATTACTGTGGGACCTACAAAGATTTTAATGGTGCACGTTCAATTAGGACAATTTGTTGAGGTAAGGTCCACCTAAGATTTGGATCTGCCTCATTTTTCGGACCATGCCATAAAAGTAATATGTATAAATGGATAGTTGGCGTGGATAAAACACATACATCATGGTGGCCCACATGGCATTTCCAGCGGCACACTGTGCACGTTGGTCCCACCCAAGACGTGCGGCCCTTTCTATGGGCCCATCTTGATGTGCCCACCTTGATGTATCTACTATGTATCCATGCTGTCCATCCGTTTCTTTAGATTATTTTAAGGCATTATTTCAACGGTCGGCGTTATTGGTACGGCTGCTTCCTGTGGTATGGTCCACTTGAACCTTGCAACTGTCACATTTTTTAAGTTCATAGCTGAAATGATATGCAAAAATGGATGGACGGAGTGGATAAAACGCATACATCACGGTGGGCCGTAAAGAGCCCCTACGTGGAGGGACGCGGATTTCCTACTAAAGCCTCCATGCGCTGGGAACCTGGTGGGGCTCACCGTGATGTTTGTTAGGAATCCACCTCCGTCCATCCGTTCTATGAACTCATTTTAGTAGTCGAGGCTAACAAAAGAGCCGGATCCAATACTTAAGTGCGCAGAAATCGTGAGGATTAGACATCCACAGTTGAAATATTCGTGTGCAAACATAAGTTTTGAATCAAGATAATATTTATTTTTTAAGTTCATCCCAGTAGGAATGACGTTATGAACGGTATGGATGGCATGTAAACATCACTGGCGACCCGCGGAGGTTTTAACGGCAGGAATTTTCCTACCCACTTTTTCCTTCAGTGCGGCCCAATTGAGTCTTGGATCCTGCTTACTTTTGGTCTTTACGTCCTAAAATGCACTCGAAAAACAGATAGACGGTGTGATTTCCTATAAACATCACGGTGGCCCCACTTAATTTACAGTGCAGTAAGTTTCTCCGAAAGGCCTTTCGCAGCAAATCCGAGTCCGCGTGGGAGAATGCTGCAAATTCCAGCGGAGGATGGTGTAGTCTATAAATAAGAGAAGGAAGATTAAAATTCTTATTTTCAACTTCTTCATTGCCCTTTCCCTCTCCTCCTATCTAAGCAGGCATCGAAGGCCATCATCGCTCATCGAAGGCCATCATCATCAGCTGTAAGCTCTTTCACCTCCATTGTCTTTTTTTTTTTCTTCTCTACATTGATTTTTTCTGAAATTCTCATCTTTTTTTCTCTACATTGATTTTTTTTTTTTTTTTTTTCAGAAATCTTGATTGCGATTATCTTAAATATGGCACGTCCAGCTAAAATCAAGCAACGCAGGGATAAAAAGAATAAAAACTCTAAAAAGAATACTCAAGATGATATTATCTTTTCGAATTCCTTATGGAATTCCCTTTCTCTAGAAGAAGGGAAGTCTTTATCAGATTATCCTGAAGAGATCATCTTCAACATTCTCGTTCGACTTCCGGCTGCATCTCTTTATGAGCTAAGGCGTGTATGCAAGAACTGGCTACACATAATCTCTAGTCCCTGTTTCATCCAATCCCACCTCGCTGGAGTCCAACCGTATATAATTGAAAGAACGACGATTTCGAATAATGAGATTCATTCATTCGATGTAAAAGATTCCGAAATAAGGGTGCGAAATCTGGCTATAGGTTGTGATTGTAAGATCTTAGCTAACTGTAACGGATTGCTTTTGGTAATAGACTATCCACCAGACCTTCAAGACTATCCAGACCTCCGTATCTCCAATCCAGCTACTAAGCAATTGCTACCGCTTCCCACATGTTCTACATCTTCGTATGACCACTACGAACGTCTACATTACTTTGACCATGGATGTGTAGTGGACCTCCTCGATGATGCAGAACTCGACTTTTATAGGTTTGGATATGCCACTTCTACCATGGAATATAAAGTGGTGCACTTCTTCCACGCTGGAAACCAACAGTCGTGTGAGATAGTAACCTTAGGTTCGGATTCATGGAGAAGGATTGATGGCCCATTTCGCGACCTGCCATTGATATTCGATGAGCAATTAGTGCTAAATGGGGTTTTGCACTGGGTGGTTGGCTATGATTACATAATGTCTATGGATGTTGCCCAAGAGACGTTTGATGAAACGCCGATTCCAAGTTGCATCACGCAAAATTATCGTACATTGCATTTATGGCTTATGGAGATTAGAGGCTATCCATCTCTCATGAACCGAATCTCTAATGCTAAATTTGAGGTTTGGATCTTGAAAGACTTTCAGATAAAAGAGTGGATAAAATTGTATAATATCGACGAGACTGCAGGCTTAAGGAATCTTATTCCTCTTCCTTGCTTGAGAAACGACGACGAAGTCATATTCCAATCTCATGAAAAGAGAACCGGGCGCTTGGTCTTATCAACCTACGATTTAAAACTCCAGAAGATTATTCAGGTCAAACTCTATCCAAGACAGCTTCAGGATTTCCCTAAGATTACTCACTTTGACACCCTTGTTTCTTTGAAGTTTCAAAAATAATATTAATACTCTGGTGCTATGTTAGAAATTGAATACTGAGTTTTTTAATGGTCAGGGCTTATTTAGATTTAATAACTATGGGTTGTAAGTTCATTTTCAGGTTTTTTTTTTTTTTTTTTGCAATATGCTTTTTTATGAGTACTGGATACTTTTTTGGAAATTGAAATACCTTGCGTCGTCCATGTGTCTGAAATCAAAGACATCCAATCCGTAATTTCTATCGTTGAGATACCCTGGCTTAATAACCATGTTGGTCCTCTCATCGTATCAAAATGTTAGAAATTGTCATGATGACTGAACTAGGCTGATTTTACACCCAGGGCTCCTCAACAGTACTGGAAACCGGATATGATGGAGGGCTTGGATTCCAATCTTAATGAGAGGCTGGGACTAGATTTGAAGCCCGCTCCCAACTCTTGGCCAGGTTTAGGGGCCCAGACCCTGGCCCAACAAGATAAGGCTGCCCATGCCGAGCTTGAAAGAAGAGTCGGTGACTCTACTTGGCTCGTTCAAGTCAACACAGGGCTCAGTTAAGTTGAGGCTGAATCATCCTGATTCGCCCAAGTCAGTATGGGCTCATATGATATTGAACTGGACTGAGTCATAGTGAGTTTGAGTCAACTCGGGCGAGTCGGATCAGACCAGCCCGAGTCTAGAAACCATGTTTCGGCCTTGGGTGAATCAGGATGCATGTACGTGGATTCAGGCCATGCTATTTGCAGATCAACACCCCCATCTAGCACATGGCCCACCAGATCAACAGTCAGGATTCTTCATCCTTCCTGTCTACCGTGGTTCAATGACGGACCTTTGAATATCTATCTGATCATGAATCTTTTTTCTTCAGCTGGATGGAACCAACTCAGGCACCTGAAGGAAGCTGCTGCTGTGAACCTCCTCCCACATCTCTCATTGTGTGGGTCTCATGGTGTAGGTTTAAGCAACCCAAAAATCAGGTGGTCCGGTGGTCAGATGTGCCACACGTGTGCGGGTAAAAGAGCTTACAGGGTGGCAACATTCCATGATGGGCCTAGGGCATAAAAATCAAGTCAATCCGTGACTTGTGTGGGCCACACGACTTACAAAAGTTGAGAGGGATTTCCCTCCATTAAAACAATCATAATCATTTGTTGGGCCCACTGAGATGTGGTTCACAAATCCAGGCCATCAATTATGTGTGTCCCACTAGGGGGTCAGACCAAGTTTCAGACCCACCATGATGTATTTCTTAGATCCGCACACCATCCATGTAGGACCTGGATAAATCATATATATATATATATATATATATATATATATATATATATATATATATATATATATATATATGGAAAAGGTACAATGCCCTCAAGCTGATTTTAACGTCCCATGAGGTCGAGCTGTGTGGGCCCCACCGTGATGCGTTTCGAACATCTACCAGTCAGATGCACCATTCCATCGTGGGCCTAGGTCTCAAAAATTAAGACAATCCGTGACTTGTGTGGGCCACACCACATACAGAAGTGGAGAGGGGCCGTGCACCATTAAAACATTCATGGGATGTTTTTTGGGCCCACTGAGATATGGTTTGCAAATCCAGCCCATCCATTATGTGTGTCCCACTTGGATGAGGGTTCAAACCAAGTTTCAGTAGCATTCAAAACTCAGGTGGGCCCCACCAAGTGCTTTTATATGTTTTTGGCATGTCTTCACATGATTTTAGATGGTATGGCCCACCTGAGTTCCGTATACGACTGATTTTTGGGATATCCCATAATTTAAAGGGGACCCATCAAATGCACGGAGTTGATGGTCGACATGCATCACGGTGGGGCCCACACAACTCGACCTCATGGATTCGAGAAGTCTTTGTGAGGAGTCCAGAGAAGCTCCGTGGATTCGGAGTAGTTATCCTCATCACATTCATCCTTGCGTCATATAATGTCGCCACATGAACAACCATTATCCTCATGATGTCGCTGGAAAATATATAAATAGTAAAGGAGATTGCATCATCAAAGGAGAATCAAATCAACAACAAAAACCCCTAATCAAACAAATCAGTGTAGCACTACTTATTCAATCCATTGAAACACTTATTCTCTCCACCACTTATCAATGTGGTCCCTTTAAAGTCTATAAGTAGTTTAGTTTGTCCTTACTCTACACAGGACAAACTTAGTTGTAATTCCATTCTATCTATGCCTTGTAATTCCATTTTATCTATGCCTGTGTACAAGATCTAAAGTAATACCACAATCTTAGGAATTATCTGCCTATCCTCATATGCTAGGTTGATATTAGTTTGTAACTTCGGTATTACCTATTCCTCTCTCATTAACGCGCTGCTCAATTAAGTACTCCGCTACTCTAAGCATGGGCAATGATCCGTGTTAGTGGTAAGTCCAATAAAATTTTAATCACAAGCCATGTTGTTCATTTACGTTTGAATACTATTTGTTGCACCTTCAAAAGTCATCTCTAAGTCAAAAAGAACATATTGAAGGAAGAGCCCAATCCTTCGCAAATCACCTGATAGTGCATTTCACAATTGGTATAATAGAAAGTCGGTCTATTGCCATTTAATTTGTACCACTCTATCTCGATGCCAAGGGAAAATGACGTTCAATTTGAATCAAATCGCAATTGGTTCTAACATGTCTGCAAAACACACACGTAACATGTTGCCGAATTCTAAACCAGTAATTAGATAGTTAGATAATCACGTAAGCTTAAATTTGGTTTATGATCCATACTTTAACAAATTATATACCACGGATGTAATTCCTAAGAAATTTATAAATGCCTGCTTATCATACTTCTCTTTTGGTCTGTGTTAATAACTGCTTACCAAGGATTTCTCGTGAAAAACTTCCCCAACACTACTACCTAGGTAGACTCACCGTGATGTTTGTGAGAAATCCACCTCATTTATTTGTTTTGCAAGCTCATTTTAAGACATGCGGACAAAAAATGAGCTGGATACCAGACTCAAGTGGCCCACACGAGAGGAAACAATAGAGATTTAATGACCACCGTGGAAACATTTGTATAGCTACAAAAGTTTTGTATAAGGCTAAGTTTTTTTACGTTTTTAGTTCATCTCAGTAGAAATGACCTCATAAAGGGTTGGGAGCAAATTAATATAACAATCAAGGTGGAGCTTAGGAATGCCTCAACGGTCAGGCATTTATTTTCCCAGTTTTCCCTCTCATGTGACCCATATGACTCTTGGATCCGGCTCAATTTTTGAACGCATGTCCCAAAATGAGCTTTACAAAATGAATGGACGGTTTCCTCTCTCATGTGACTCACTTGGCTCTTGGATCTGTCTAATTTTTTGATCACGTGTATTAAAATGAGCTTGTAATGCAGAAGGTCTTTTCAGGAAATCTGTATATAAACACCCAAGTGGGACCGTCCATTAAATTTACTAAAAAAACTAAATTTGCATGGCATGGCCTACCTAATTTTTTAATACTAAGATTTTGATTTAATTCGTTCATCCTGATGAGGAACATTCCATGAACTGATTGGATGGAATATAAACACTGCAGTGGGTCCTACCTAAAATTATTCATGAGTGCTCCATCACAACGGTTTCCCGTGGTGTAGTCCAAGGATGTTTTGGATGGTCATGAATTTTAGTTTCAACAGTTAAAATAAGCCAATGCAACCGATGGACTGAGTGGATCGAATGAAAGTAACCCATAACTAGAACGAGTTATCCTGTCGGCTGTTTTGCAGCCATCTGGTTGAGCAATAGGGGACGTAATTAGGAAACATAAATCATACTGGCAATGTGGGGCCCACTTGATATATTAAACATCCAATCCGTCCATCTGATGCTGCATCCCAAAATATTCAAGGGACCCAAAACTATCCAAAACTCAGGTTGGCCATAGAAGAGGAAACAAGGTGGGAGGGGACTTCAGTGGGAGTTACCATGTTGTTAGACCCTTCATCTGGCCTGATGAAGGATAACGCCAGTAATAAGAGAGTTGTGCAACTGCAGGTGGGCGCCGTGAAAATCAAGGGTCAAAGTTCTTCCCACGTTGTTCCCTCTTCCGTGGAGTACCTGAGTTTTCTAATTTTCAACCCACCGAGGCTTTTTGATGTGATGCATCTGATATGGACGGGTTGGATGTGATATGTATATTGCGTGGGTCCACCCAGTACCCCAGTGAAAGTGGGATGGAATTAGGAATGCTAAGGAGTGTACTCGACTCGGGAGTGACCCCTCGAGTACACACGTGAATTTGAAGATGCACTCTAGGTGTTCAAGTAAATGACCTCGAACTAGTACGAGCTGTTCATCCAGACAAGTTAGCCAACCAGGCTCGAGGACTGAACCGAACCGAGTTCAAGATTGGGTTAGCTAATGGCCGAACCGAGCCAAGTTGTGCCAAGCTCAACTCACTTTGACTCATGTACAGCTCCAACGATGGGAAAACACAAATATCAACTTTGCGGCACGCATGCACTTCCCACCTCGGTTGGGGCAACGGCATCTCTATGGGTGTAGCACCCGGGCTTAAGCCACCGCCCCAACCTGCAATGGTCCGTGCCTCGAGCCAAGCGGTAAACTAGCTCATCGTTGATTCGCATCTGACCGGAGCGCGTTGCCGGCCCCCATCTGCTTCCCTTTCAACAATTTCAAGCACTCTTTGACTCTCTTTTCAAAGTTCTTTTCATCTTTTCCTCACGGTACTTGTTCGCTATTGGTCTCTCGCCAGTATTTAGCCTCGGATGGAATTTACCGCCCGATTGAAGCCGCATTGATTGAAGACTTTTGTGGCCCTAATAATTTTTGAATGGTAGGCATTCGATCCCAACTGTTTTTTTGTGGTGGGGTCCACTTAAGCTTTGAATGTACTCATTCTTTTGCTCATGCCCTCAAATGACATGGCCAAATGGATGAACGGTGTGGATAAAATACCTATATCATGGTAGGGCCCACAAAACTCATTAGCTAATCTCGCAGTCAGTAGCTAATCCACGTCCATAACTCTCGGTTTTGTTCCTACGTGGGTCCCAGTGGAAGGTGTGGTGATCTTGGTGCCTACGTTGCATGGTGTTGGTGAACGTAGTGTGGATTTCATGGTCACCTTATATGAATACCATGAATGGCTCTTCAGGCAGATTTCCCATTTATTGGATTAGTTTGTCAGCATGTAGCATACGTACGTAAGATCCAAGCCGTTCATCAGACTCATCGCACTGTTTCTATGCCTTACCTACAAGATTAAGATCATCCGATTAACGGCCCCAGTTTTGAGATCTTATCGGCCCCAGTTTTGAGACGGGGCATTTATCACTGTGATCATCTACCTGATAAGTGCCTTGTATGTTAAACACGTGTGCTATGTTAGCACGCGTAAGAAGCGAGAGTGTTGAAAAAATACGTGCATTGTTCCAGTTTTTAGGTCATTGGGACAAAATACGACGGTGGAATGGTGTGGTTAGTTACCTCTTAGATACCGAGAAGAAGTCTAGTATTTTGGCACTCGCCACACGTGCTAAATCCAGACGGTTCATCAGCTGGGCCTTGCAATTTAAGAGGCATCACCCAAGAACCACACCGATTGGCTGATTACAGCCATTGTTTGGAGGAATTTTGAGAGTAAATATCGACAATTAGAAAAGAAAAAAGAAGTTCATCCAATGGTTTGACATTCAATGGGAAAAAAAATCCTATAATTGACAGTTAGAATAATCGAAAATAAGTATGTTTCTGAATATGGGTCATCTTCGTTAGGGCCAGACAAACGAACGGTCCAGATCTTCAGTCCGGTCCCAGAAGTGCAATATATATGCTTTTCAGCGTTCGGAAGGGACAAGGATTTCCCGAGAAAGGCTTTCGAATGAAGTTAGATGGGACCACCGTGATATTGTGAGAAATCCATCCTGTTTGTACATTTTTTCAGATTATTTTAGGACATGGGGGACAAAAAATGGGGCCTATCCAAAACTCAAGTGGGCCGCATGACAGGAAAGAGTGAGATTAAATGTCCACCGTTGAAATATTTATAGGCCACAGAAATTTTTAATCAGGCTAATATTTTTGCATTTTCAGATCATCCCAGCAGGAATAACCTTATATATGAACGGTATGGATGGCACCTGGGAGGTTTCAATGTTAGGCATTTCCCTTTCCACTGTTTGCTGTCAAGGCTCTTTAAATCCACTATTTTTCGTTGGATGTACTAAAATGATATGTCATAGAGGATAGAGAGACGGAGTGAATTTATCACAAACACCACGGTGGGCCCCACCTAGTTTCCCAATGTAGTAACTTGTTGTGCAGTCAATCTACGTCCATTCAAAACCTTATGGCACACTTGATCTGAACCATTAACTAGTCTACTTAGTCCCATAGTTGATGGCCTTACACCAACATGTTGGGGTTTGGTCTGTGGAATCACACGGATATGGATCTTGGATAGCAATCCAAGAGCACCAAGTAATCACAAGAGAACACAAAGTTTTAATGTGGAAAACCTTTTCGAGAAAAAACCACGGTACAAAGCAACAGATCTTCACTATGAAAATAAAAATTACAAAGAGAGAGGACTTACCCGATTCGAACAAGCTCGAATCTCACCCTTGCTACACTCTTTAAAAATCCTAGAACTCTTTTAGAAACACTTGGAATACCTTTATGAAGCCTTAAAATTCATTAGAATGGTCATAGGGATTCCTATTTATAGATGGAGAAATCTTACTTACGTACCTCCCTAGAAATCGCTTCAAATTTACGCAGTCCGCGCGGAACCCATGCCACCATCTGCTTAACCTTCAACTAGTCGAGCTAGGGCTTCGACTGGTCAAAGTAGCCCTTCGACTGGTCAAGTCTGTCCCTCGACTAGTCGAGCGTCCCGGAAATCCCAAATACCTCGTTACTTGACTTCGAGTCGAAGGGACCTTCAACTAGTCGAGCCAGTACTTCGACTGGTCGATGATCATAGACAGATTTAAGACATCTGTTTTGATAACAATCTCCACCATGTCTTTAATCTTTAACCATGTAGCTCCTTGATCTATTCTATTATCTCTGCATCGCATCATAGCTTCATTCAATGTTTCTCGTACACACTCCGTCCTTCTTTTATGTCATCCCCAAGCCCAGATAAGTTGCACAAAACTTGAACTTCTCCGTGGGAACGACCTTGGTGAGCATGTCTGCTAGATTCACGCTGGTGTGAATTCTCTTCAGTGTTACGCCTCCTTCTTCAAGCATCTGTCAGATAAAGTGGTGACAAACATCAATGTGTTTAGTACATGAGTGATAAACAGAAATTTTAGCCAAATTGATAGCGCTCTATCTTTCACGGTTAACTGGCACGACCTCTTGTTGAAGTCTCAACTGATTTATCATGCCTCTGAGCCAAACATCTTCTTTAAATGCTTCCGTCACTACCATATATTCTTCTTCGCTTGTGGAAAGAGCAACCACGGACTGAAGCTTCGACATCCAACTGGTTGCTCCACCTGTTAGTACAAACGAGTATCATGAAGTAGACTTTCCAGAATTCATACTGCCTACGTAGTCTGAATCCACATATCCCACCAAATTTGTCTCTGTCTTCTCAAAAGTTAAGATGTAGTCTTTCGTACCTCGAATATATCAAAGTAGTCATTTCATCGCTTCTCAATATTGTTTGCTGGGGTTTGACATGTATATGCTCACAACACTGACTGCTTGTGAAATATCTGGTCTCGTATAGACCATGACATACATTAAACTACCAATTGCATTCGAATAAGGCACATGAGATATAACTTGCTTTTCTTTATTTAATTTAGGACATTGTTCTGAGGAAAGCTTAAAGTGAACTGCGTGGGAAACGCTCACCGGCTTTGCCTGGTCCATCCCATACTTGATTAATAACTTTTCAAGATATTCTGCCTGTGATAACTAAAGCCTACTCCTTTTCCTATCTCTATGAATATATATGCCGAGAACCCTCTTTGTAGCCCCTAGATCTTTTATCTCGAATGTCCCTGATAACTGAGTCTTCGGTATGTTGATTTCAGACATATAATGACTGACAATCAACATATCATGAATACATAATATTAGGATGATGAATCTGTCATCACTCAGTGTCTCGTAATAAACACAGTGATCGTATTCACTCCGAGTAAATTTCTGACTCAATATGAAAGAATCAAATTTTTTATACCATTGTCTAGGCGAATGTTTCAGGTCGTACAACGAGCTCATTAACCTGTAAACTTTTTTCTCTGCCCCTTTAATTTCGTAGCCATCTGATTGCTTCATGTAGATCTACTCTTCTAGCTTCCCATGCAGGAATGCAGTGTTGACATCCATTTGTTCTAGCTCGAGATCATATTGGGCAACCAGTGCCAACACGAATCTAATAGACACCTGCTTAACCACCTGTGTGAATATCTCTGTGAAGTTGATTCCTTTTCTCTAAGCATAACCTTTCACTACTAATCTAGCTATGTACCTATCTTGTTTTCTTTTAAATAACCACTTGCATCCGATCACTTTTCGTCCCACTGGAAGCTCCACTAGCTCCCATGTGTAATTTTTATGCAACGAGTCCATCTCATCATTCATAGCCGCCTTCCACTTTCCTTCAACAGGCTCACTGAGAGCATCCTAAATAGTAAACGGGTATCCCTCATCTGTAACGAGGGTCATCTGCAATATTAGAGTCGTCCCTTTATCTTGCGGGTAACTTACGATCACGCGGTGGGTTTCTTCTCACATGTAGTTGCTCCACTTGATCCTGTACCTCTAACAGTACATCTGTCTTTGCCTGAGTATCATCTGTATCCATCTAGACGTCTACGATCAACCTTTCTGGTTCCTCTTGCGTCTCTTGATCATTCTTACGGAATAGAGAGCTTTCATCAAATCAAATGTCACGACTAGTGATGACCTTACGTGTGACCTTGTCAAATAACCTGTTACCTTTCACATTAACATCATAGCCAACAAAAATATACTTTTTGGCTCTATGGTCTAGCTTATCTCTTTCAACTAACGGCACATGAGAGTAAACCTCACAACCAAATATGCGCAAATCTGAGTAGTCGATCTTATGACCACTCCATACTTCCTCTGGAATTTTACATTTAATTGTCGTTAAAGGAGACCGGTCTACCAAATAGTAAGTCATGTTAACAGCTTCTATCCATAGGTCCTTGCCCAATGCAGCATTACTTAACATGCATCTGGCCCTCTCCAGGAGAGTCCGATTCATTCGCTCAGCCACACCGTTTTGCTTGGGCGTGTGGCGCACTTTGTTGTACCTGATGATCCCTTCATCTTTGTCAATAATCATTAAACTCAACGGAAGTAAATTCTTCACTATTGTCAGTCCTCAAAACCTTTATTTTTCCCCCTGAATATTTTTTCATCATTATCTTCCATTGTTTGAATATAGTGAAAACTTTGGATTTACGTTTCATGAAGTAAACCCAAACTTTTCTGGAGTAATAATCAATGAATGAAACAAACCATGACGATCCATCAATAAAAATTTCTGGCGATGACCCCATACGTCAGAGTGCACATAATCAAACACTTCCTTACATACATGTTTTCCAGATTTAAAAGATAATCTAGATTGTTTGCCATATATACAATGCTCGTATATATCTAGATCAAAATTTTTAAAAGTTGGAATCAAACAACGATCAGATAGTACATTCATGCCCCGCTCGCTCGTGTGGCCCAGACGAGCATGCCACATATGTAGAGATGTGTAATTTGTAATTGTTGTTGCCACTCCACCTGCTGAAGTGTTCCCAATCAACTTGTAAAGGTTTTCGTGTCTTTGCGCTCTTATAACCACGAGTGCTCCTTTTGAAACTTTAAGGACACCATCAATACCAGTGAACTTGCACCCTATAGCCTTGAGTGCACCGAGAGAAATCAGACTTTTCTTCATATCAAGAACGTGCCTAACGTTAGTTAAGGTATGCTTCATCCCATCAAACATCTTGACGCTCACTGTACCAATAGCCACAACATTATAGGCATTGTCATTGCCCATAAAAACCTATCTACCATCGCATTCTTTGTAACTGGAAAACCAATTCCGATGAGGAGTTATGTGATATGACACTCCTGTGTCGAGGATCCACTCATCTGCATGATTGTCGTGCACATGTTCGATCATGAACACAGACAGAACTTCACCACCACTTGTCTCTTCATTAGATGTGACAACATTGGCCTTATTGGAAGAAGCCGCTGAATTTTCTTTCTTCGCTTTAAGATTGGTACAATCCTTCTTCATGTGTCCAGACATCCCGTACAGTTCCAGCACTTTAGTTTTCTTTTGTACTTGCCCTTGGATTTAGATCTACGTCTTGAAAATTCTTTACCTCGCTTAGAATTCCTGCCGTAATCAGTGCATCGAAAGATGTCCCTATGTCGTCGTTTAACTTTCTCATGGCATTCCCTTGAAGGGCTGAGATAACGGCGTCGACACTCAGGGTTTTGTTTGTGGTGCACTTTTTGTCCTTGAATGACTCATACGATACCAGAAGAGAATTCAGTAACATACATTCTTGTTCCTCATCTTTAATTGATAATTTTCTCCTTATCCAACAATTTGCAAACTAATTTATTAAAGTTGCTGATGTGGGCCTACAGATCTCTACCCTTTGTTATCTTGAAGTTATACCATTGCCGCTTCAAGTGTAAGCGATTTTCAGAGGATTTTTTCACATAGATATCCTCTAACTTCGCCCATAAACTAGCCACAGTTTTCTCCTTCAAAACGTTATAGATAACCTCATCCGTGAGACATAAATGGATTGAGGATAAGGCCTTCTTATTAAGAGTATTTCATTTATCATCAGTAATGGTAGACTTTCTCACCTCAAGAGCATCATCCTCGCCTTGCTTGGTTAATAAACTGATCATCTTGATCGTCCATGACTCAAAGTTATTTTTTCCTGAGTACTTCTCAATATCATACCTATAGTACTTCCCATTATTGCTAATTTTGCAAATTCAGATCTGTGCCCCAACGATAGCTTTGATACTACTTATTGGGGTTTGGTTTGCGGAATCACACAGATATGGATCTAGGAGAGCAATCTAAGAGCACTAAACAATCACAAGAGAACACAAAATTTTAACGTGGAAAACCCTTTCAGGAAAAAACCACGGCACAGAGCGATAGATCTTCACTATGAAAATAGAAATTACAAAGAGATAGGACTTACCCGATTCGAACAAGCTCGAATCTCACCCTTGCTACACCCTTTGAAAACCCTATAATCCTGTTAGAAACCATTGGAATATCTTTAGGAAGCCTTATAATTCATTAGAATGGCCCTAGGGACTCCTATTTATAGATGGAGAAACCCCACTTACGCACCTCCCTAGAAACCTCCTGAAATTTATGCAGTCCACGCGGAATCCGCGCACCATTTGCCTAACCTTCGACTAGTCTAACCAGGGCTTCGATTGGTCGAGCCTATCCCTCGACTAGTCGAGCGCGACAAAAATTTCAAATACCTCATTGCTGGACTTCGAGTCGAATGGGCTTCAACCAGTCAAAGGAACATTCGACTAGTCGAGCCAGTCCCTCGAATGGTCGAGGACCACGGATAAATTTAAGACATTTGTTTTGACAACACAACAGTCAGATAACTTGCACAACCCCATCCATCCATTCATCCACTGAATGTCGACCGCTTGCTGCTGTTCGACCGAAACATCCTTTGATTTCTTGAGTAGATGATAGGGTGATATAACCATCCGTGCAACCAGTGCACATTTGTGAGATCTGGACCGTTCATTTGTTGATCCCTGCCATGGATGGGGCGTGCCCATATAACACACCAGTTGGGTCATCCTGGCCACTGATTGAATAGTTAGCAGTTAGGAAAATGTCCAACCAACGATTGAACTTAAATGGGCAAAAATTCTCAATCGGTAAGCTAAGATCATGTGACTCGTGTGATTCTTGCTGCATGGCCTATCCATAACAGGAAACATTGACGAACGGTATGGATTCTTGCTAGCCATTTCTATGGTATTCCCCACAATTCGGTGGAGAATTCACTGGGGATAGGTGATTCCTCCAAAATCTTAGAAAACAAATGACTTCAAATATTTGGAAATGGACTAGACGGCTGATATGATTACTATCCCAGCTCTGGGAATATTTCAACCGCCGATTGTTTTCTGTCATGTGGCCCACTTGAGTTTTGGATCTGCTTTATTTTTGGGCTTATGTCGTCCACTTAAGCCTTGTAGCTTAAAATGATCTGAGAAAAGCGATTAACGGCGTGGATAAAACACTTATATCACGGTGGGCCCATAGATCCCTGCCCGCCCGGACTAGGTAGGATGCAATGCACGTCCGTTTGCCACACCTACAGGCGCCAGGCAACCCATTACATGCCACTCTACACGTGCTCGCGTAGTACATGTGTTTGAAATCAAAGCCATCTAATCGGTGATTTCCATCGACGAGATACCCTGGCTCAATAACTATGTTGGTCTCTCATGTATCAAAATGTTAGAAATTGTCATGATGACTGTGGGCACAGATGACGGAACTGGCCTGATTTTACACCCAGGGTTCCTTTGAAGGAAGCAGATTGCGTAGTAACTCACTAACCTTAGCGTGCCGAGTAAATTCTATGAGGTCCACCATGATTTTTGTATTTTATCCACTCTGTCTATCTATTTTACTACATAATTTTAAGGCCTGAGCCAAAAATTGAAGCATATCCAATGTTCAAATGGACCACACCACATCCAAGTGGGACACACAAAATGGATGGGCTGGATTTGTGAACCACATCTGGGTGGGCCCAACAAATGATTATGAATGTTTTAATGGGAGGGCAACCCCAAAACAGATGGTTGGCAAATGGCCTCCTCGATCTTCTTTAATTGTTTATTGATGTGCAATCTAAGAAATGAGATATTCTTATCTTTTAAAAAATATCAAGACATTTTGGCATTTCAATATCCAAATTAAAAATAAGCCAACTGAAATTTGTAGACAATACTAGTGTCGATTGCTGGAAATTGATACTAAATCCAACAATTAGTCTTGTAATACTCATCTTCCTTTGAGTGCTTCTGATCTCCATGGCAACTTTCCTCTGGCGGATACAAACCTCTATGATTTCCTCTATTAAGAAACAGATCCTTTCAATTTCTTGCCTCTGGAAAACATGAAACGAGAGAGATGGGCATCTTGTCTGCCGGGGAGAGATGGAAAACAGAGGAATCGAGAGATAGGTATCTTATCTGCATGAGAGAGATGGAATACATATGGATCGAAAGATGAGTATCTTTTCTGCCGGAGAAAGATGGAATGCAGATGAATCAAAAGATGAGTATCTTAGATTTTTAAACACCTGATAAATAAGTTGAGTTTGGCTGGCATCAACCTACATTATGATTGAACCCAACCAATTTTTCAAACCATTATACATGCTTTATTTTTCTCAGCTTGTTTAAGTTGCATTATACACTTTCCCTTTATCACTCTTTTCTTTTTTTCTTGGTTGCGCACAATATATTAATTGACAATTATCTTTAATTCCAAATGGTTGGATAAGATTGTTTACATCTTTATTGAACATAGAGTATCATACCTCTGTTTTAATTTTTTAATCAATGGTAAAGCGTAAGTCTTTTAAACTGGAGGTATGTACTTCTATCTTGCATGGGGGCAAATCATTTTGGGGTCCTTACTGTTGCTCCGGTGATAGATTTTTAGTGTGTAAAAAATAAAAAATAAATAAATAAAATAATTCAAGAATGAATTTTTTTAAGTTACATAAATATTTGAAATCATAATGATACATTACTTTGATTAAGGATTCATGTAATGTTATAATATCTGAAAATGATATACATATTTTTCAAAGTGTCGAGATAACATTAAAAAGTTAAAATTAATTGTAAGTTAATTTAAAAAATTTGAATATCTTAGGTGAAGTAAACACCAAGAGATCACTCATCTGCAATCTTGAAAGATAAATAAAAATGAAATATAAATTAAATGTACCTATAATAATATCTTTAGTTTCTTCTAATATCTTAATTATTTGAAATCCTAATATATAAAAACAATAAAATTAAAAGTTAGAAAATGATATTAAAAATATACAAAAATAAATAAATAAAATGAATAAATTAATAATTTTTTATTTTTGAATAAAAATGAAATAATATATTTTAAAATAAATGTAGATGCACAAATTTAAAGTAATTATAAAACTTGAAAAATTAACAATTACCAAAATAATATATTTCATGATAATTAATTATTTCAATTTCTAATTTGCAACAACTAACATACGTTTGTAGATTTTATAAGTAACTTTTAGACTTTGATCATACTTATAAAGTGTTATTTAAATTTGTTATAATCATGCAATTCTAAAGGTAAAGTAATGTTATTCCAATTCCCTTATGACAATACTACATGTATGATGAATACTTGCTAGTCTGTTGGTCTAAGCGTTGAAATGATCCGTTGATCAAAATCAGCAATATTTTTTAGTTTTCAATGTTATTTTTAGTGTCGGAGAGAATATTTAAAAAAATACTTTTGGTGGCCCACATTCAAAATCAATTAAAATTTTATTTTGTACCTATCATTTATCAGTTGTCCTCCAACATCTCATGTTCTTACTTTATAGTATTCTTCATGTACTTGTTTCTTAACCTAATAATATACCATTAACAAAAAGCCATATGTAAGTATAAAAATATAGAATATACAGTATAATTAATATTGTCAACCAATAACAACACATGACAAGTAAGCAAATGTCGAATGTAAAATACAACTTGTAAAAAGATGATACACAACCAGTTGTAAGTGTCAAATATAAATTAATTAGGCAGAAAAATATAACTTGCAAGTTAGTGCTTTCACTAAATTGATACTAATATTTACTATTTATAAATGCAAAGAAACCAGCATTAAGAAAAAAAAAAAAAACACTTACAATCACCTATACCATACTATAGGAGGAAAAAAAAAACATACATTATTTCCTAGCATTGGAAATAATGTGTATGATGAAAAAGTATGGAGTTATTTATACATATCATATTGGTTTTATTTCCAACATTCCGATGGTGTGAGAGAAAGGTAGTTAAGGTCATCTACCTTCCATTGCAGGAAATTCATGCAGAAGGTCTTTCCAGGAAATCTGTATATAAACACCCAAGTGGGACCGTTCAAAAAATTTACTAAAAAATCTAAATTTGCATGGCATGGCCTACCTAATTTTTTAATACTATGATTTTGATTTAATTCGTTCATCCTGATGAGGAACATTCCATGAACGGGTTGGATGGAATATAAACACTGCAGTGGGTCCTCCGTAAAATTATTCATGAGTGCTCCATCACAACGGTTTCCCTTGGTGTAGTCCAAGAATGATCTGGATGGTCATGAATTTTAGTTTCAACGGTTAAAATAAGCCAATGCAACCGATGGACAGAGTGGATCGAATGGAAGTTCCACTAACGTGGCTATCATTATGTGAAAGTAACCCATAACAAGAACGAGTTATCCTGTCCGCTAACTGTTTTGCAGCCATCTGGTTGAGCAGTAGGGGACGTAAATAGGAAACATATATCATACTGGCGATGTGGGGCCCACTTGATATATATATTAATGACATCCAATCCGTCCATCTGATGTTGCACCCCAAAATATCCAAGGGACCCAAAACTATCCAAAACTCAGCTGGTTGGCCACGGAAGAGGAAACAAGGTGGGAGGGAATTTCAGTGGGACCTGCCATGTTGTTAGACCCTTCATCTGGCCTGATGAAGGATAACGCTAATAATAAGAGAGTTGTGCAACTGCAGGTGGGCCCCATGAAAATCAAGGGTCAGAGTTCTCCCAACCTTGTTCCCTCTTCCGTGGCCTACCTGAGTTTTGGACCAAGCTAATTTTCTACCCACCTAGGCTTTTTGATGTGATGCATCTAATATGGTTGGATGTGATACGTATATTGCGTGGGTCCACCCAGTACCCTAGTAAAAGTGGAATGGAATTGGGAATGCAGAGAATGCACTCGAGTGTGAGTAACCCCCTCGACTACGCGTGAATTTGAGAATTTGAAGATGCACTCTAGGTGTTCAAGAAAATGATCTCGAATTAGTACAAGCTATTCATCGAGACAAGTTAGCCAACCAGGCTCAAGGACCGAACCAAACTGAGTTCAAGATCGGGTTAGCTACTAGCCGAGCCGAGCCAAGTTGTGCCAAGCTCGACTCGCTTTGACTCATGTACAACTCTAACAAAGGGAAAACACAAATATCAACTTTGCAGCACGCACTTCCCACCTCAGTTGGGGCAACGACGTCTCTACGGGTGTAGCACTCGAGCTAATTAAGCCACCGCCCCAACTTGCAATGGTCCGCGCCTCGAGCCGAGCAGCAGATCAGCTCATCGCCATTTCGCGTCCGACCGGGGTGCGTCGTCAGCCGCCATCCGCTTCCCTTTTAACAATTTTAACCACTCTCTGATGCTCTATTCAAAGTCCTTTTCGCCTTTCCCTCGTGATACTTGTTCGCTATCGGTCTCCTGCCAGTATTTAACCTCGAATGGAATTTACCGCCCCATTGAACCCACATCGATTGAAAACTTTTGTGGCCCTAATAAGTTTTAAATGGTAGGCATTCGATCCCAACTGTTTTTTGTGGTGGGGTCCACTTGAGCTTTGAATGTACTCATTCTTTTGCTCATGTCCTCAAATGATATGGCCAAATGGATGAACGGCGTGGATAAAATACATATATCATGGTAGAGCCCACAAAACTCATTAGCTAATGTCGCAGTCAGTAGCTAATCCACGTCCGCAACTCTCGGTTTTGTTCCTATGTGGGTCCGAGTGGAAGGTGTGGTGATCTTGGTGCCTACGTTGCATGGTGTTGGTGAACGTAGCGTGGATTTCATGGTCACCTTATATGGAGACCATGAATAGCTCTTCAGGCAGATCTCCCATTTATTGGATTAGTTTGTCAGCATGTAGCATACGTACGTAAGATCCAAGCCGTTCATCAGACTCACCGCACTGTTTCTATGCCTTACCTACAAGATTAGGATTGTCCGATCAACATGGCAGCCGCACAAGGGCAAAGTAAATACACATCTGAGTGAATTCGGTGATGTGTGGACCATTTAATGATCTTATCAGCCCCAGTTTTGAGACGGGGCATTTATCACTGTGATCATCTACCTGATAAGTGCCTTGTATGTTAAACACGTGTGCTATGTTAGCACGCGTAAGAAGCGAGAGTGTCGAAAAACACGTGCATTGTTTCAGTTTTTAGTTAGTGGGAAAAAAATACGATGATGTGATTAGTTACTTGTTAGATACCGAGAAGTCTAGTATTTTAGCACTCGCCACACGTGCTAAATCCAGACGGTTCATCAGCTGGGCCTTACAATTTAAGAGGCATCACCCAAGAACCACACTGATCGGCTGATTGCAGCCATTGTTTGGAGGAATTTTGAGAGTAAATATCGACAATTAGAAAAGAAAAAAGAAGTTCAACCAATGGTTTGACATGCAATGGGAAAAAAAAAAAAAATCCTATAATTGACAGTTAGAATAATCGAAATTAAATAAGCATGTTTCCGGATATGGGTCATCTTCGTTAGGGCCAGACAAACGAACGGTCCAGATCTTCAACCTGGGTCCCAGAAGTGCAATATCTATGCTTTTGAGCGTTCAGAAGGGACAGGGATTTCCCAGGGAAAGGCTTTGGCATGAAGTTAGATATGCCATCTTTTGAGAAATCCATCCTGTCTGTACATTTTTTTCAGATTATTTTAGAACGTGGGACAAATAATGAGGCTGATCCAAAACTCAAGTGAGCTGCATGACAGGAAAGAGTGAGGATTAAATGTCCACCGTTGAAATATTCGCAGGCCACATAAATTTTGGATCAGGCTAATATTTTTGCATTTTTAGATCATCCCAGCAGGAATAACCTTATGAAAGGTATGGATGGCAATGAGAGATTTCAATGTTAAGCATTTCCCACAGCACGTTTATTTCAGATGCGTGCCCATATATCACACCAGTTGGGTGATCCTGGCCACTGATTGAACTTAAATAGGCAAAAATTCTCAAGTCGGTAAGCTAAGATCATGTTACTAGTGTGACTCCTGCTGTATAGCCTATCCATAACAGGAAACATTGATGAACGGTATGGATTCTTGCTATTCATTTCTATGGTATTCCCCACTAGACAAGGTGGAATTCCCTGGGGATAGGTGATTCCTCCAAAATCTTAGAAAACAAATGACTTCAAATATTTGGAAATAGATTAGACGGCTGAGATGAGTACTGAAGAATTGTGAGTGGGCCATGGGGATATTTCAACGGCCTGAGGTGGGAAAACTGATAGGTCGAGTGAATGTTACATGAGCATTGTGGTGGGCCCTACAGATTCTGCTCAAAAGGAACTCCTTGTTGGCATGGCCCCACCCGAGTCGATGATTAGCTCCCTTAAGCAGTTTTCTTTTTTCTTTTTGAACTCCCTTGCAAATCTAATGGGCTGGAGCAGACTCAAGCCCGTACAAGCCCAGCCCAATTGATAAACAGTGTTGACTTTTATAGCTGAGTCCAGGCCTCGAGTGAGATGATCCTACCAAGTCTCGCCAAGGCCCGAAAGCCTGACCGGCCATAATATCTTATTTACTGCCCTGCAGGTTATGTTTATCTGGAATCCAACCCATTCATAAGGTCATAGGGACGTGGATTATTTGGGATCCAAACCGTTCATAAGGTCATATGGACATGGAATAATTTTTTTTTAAAAAAAAAACAAAACAAAAACAAAAACAAATGTCGAGTCCATCGGAAGTTTCAGTGGGCATTTAATTCCCATTATTTGTTCCAATTGAGCTTTGAATCTAATTATTTTTTCCTCATGCCTCAAATTGCTCAAAAAAAAAAAAAATGGATGGATGGTGTGGATAAAGCGCATACATCACGGTGGCCCTCATAGAAATTGGGTCATTTGTGCAACCTCAAATCCTTAGGGCATGTTTGGAAGCGTAATTTGGAACTGTTGGATTCGGAAACTCTGTTTTTGAAACTCCTGGATTTGGAATCCTCCCCTTGTGTGTTTGCACTTGGAATTTAGAATCCCCTCAAACCCAAAGGTAGCTATGCATAGTATATTTAACAGGGTTTGAATTTAATTACTAAATCAACTTTAATATCTCTAATTAATGTATGTATGGAATGTTTGAGACAATGGTTGATAGTATAATTGTTTTGGGATATCGTTAGTTTATGTGACCATTAGATTAATAGTTTAGTGACACACATGTTAAACATGCAACTCTTGAAAAGATTTTAGACGAAATAAAAGCTTTGAAAACCTTTGGAGTTTGAAACCTTAGTACTTTATGGTGACAAAGATAACAGGGGATTTGAAATACCCTAAAATCTACTAAAACCTCCAAATCCATGATGCCAAACGAACATTATTGTCAAAGATGCTAGGGGATTTGAAATACCCTAAAATCTCATCAAAACTCCAAGTCCATGATGCCAAACGTCGACCCTAGTACAAGTAAAATTAAATCATCCTATGTGCTTTTAAAATGGATATGAGAAATATTAACTCTAAGATACATTGCTCACTCTACTCATACTGAATTTCAATGCCCAACTGTCCAACATAATTATTTGCATTAATTCTAAGTATTTGATTTTTCATTTAAAAATAAAAATTCCAACATTTCTTTAATTATTTTTGTGAGGTAAGATTTTCTTTTCTTTTTTTTTTTATTATTATTTTAAAATACAAAAGAATAAAATAATAATAAATGGTATACATATATTGAATTTGAAAGAAAGAGCATATACTGATCATTTTGAATACATTAAATTCAAAACAACCAAAGGAGTTAACACTAATGATATAGTAATTCGCCACAGTGGCTATGCTGCTAGTATGAAATATGCTTGTTTTCATTTTCATAGGTCTCCTAGTTGATGTGCTCATAACGAATTTTCCCGAGAATGTGTGCTACACATACATAAAATAGGGCAAGAATTTATGATTTTTATAAAAGTGAGATGGGTAAGCATGGTATTGATGTAATTTTAATGTGTTAAGTTAGAGTTTAGATTTTTAGTTTGGCTAGCATCAACCTATATTATGATTGAACCCAACCCATTTTTCAAACCATTATACATGGTTTATTTTTCTTAGTTTGTTTAAGTTGCATTACACACTTTCACTTATTATCACTCTTTTATTTTTTTTTCTTTGTTGTGCACAATATATTACTTGACAATTATCTTTAATTCTAAATGGTTGGATAAGATTGTTTACATCTTTATTGAACATAGAGTATCATATCTCTATTTTATTTTTTTAATTCAACTACAGCCCCTATAGCTCAGTGGTAGAGCATCAGTCAGTCTTGTAAACTGAAGGTCTGTAGTTCGATCCTGCATGGGGGCAAATCATTTTTGAGGTCCTTCCTCTTGCTCCGGTGGTAGACTAGGGTGTTACATAAATATTTGACTAGGGTGTTACATAAATATTTGAATTCAAACCGTCCTTACTCTTGCTCTGGTGGTAGACTATTAGACACAATATATTACTTGACAATTATCTTTAATTTTAAATGGTTGGATAAGATTGTTTACATCTTTATTGAACATAGAGTATCATACCTCTGTTTTAAATTTTTTTATTTAACCACAGCCCCTATAGCTCAGTGGTAGAGCGTCATTCTTGTAAACTGAAGGTTTATAGTTCGATCCTGCATGGCGGCAAATCAAAACTTTTTTTTTTTTTTTTTTAATAATTACATAAATATTTGAACTCATAATGATAAATATTTGAACTCTTTTCTTTTTTTCTTTGTTGCGCGCAATATATTACTTTACAATCTTTAATTCTAAATGGTTGGATAAGATTGTTTACATCTTTATTGAACATAGAGTATCATACTGTTGTTTTAATTTTTTTTATTCAACCACAGCCCCTATATCTCAGTGGTAGAGTGCCAGTCTTGTAAACTGAAGGTCAGTAGTTTGATCCTGCATAGGGAAAAATCATTTTGGGGTCCTTACTCTTGCTCTGGTAGTAGAATAGATTACTTTGATTAAAGATTCATGTAATGTTATAATATCAGAAAATGATATACATATTTTTAATAAAAAGATGAAATTTTTGAAAGATTATTTTAGAAATTAGAATAAATAGTGATTTGAGATATTTTTCAAAGTGTCAAGATAACATTAAAAAGTTAAAATTAATTGTAAGTTAATTAAAAAAATTGGAATATCTCAGGTGAAGTAAACACCAAGAGATCACTCATATTCAATCTTAAAAGACAAATAAAATTGAAATATAAATTAAATTTACCTATAATAATATCTTTAGTTTCTTCTAATATCTTAATTATTTGAAATCCTGATTAAAAAAATAATAAAATTAAAAGTTAGAAAATGATATTAAAAATATACATAAATAAATATATAAAATGAATAAATTAATAATTTTTTATTTTTAAATAAAAATGAAATCATATATTTTAAAACAAATGTATATGCAAAGATTTAAGGTAATTATAAAATTTGAAAAATTAGCAATTACCAAAATAATATAATTCATGATAATTATTTCAATTTCTAATTTGCAATCACTAACATAAGTTTGGAGATTTTATAACTTTCAGACTTTGATCATACTTAAAAAGTTTTACTTAAATTTGTTACAATCATGCAATTCTAAATGTAAATTCATGTTATTCCATCTCCCCTTTGACAATACTACATGTATGACATACAAATACTCGTCAGTACATTGTGTTGAAATGATCATCAAAATCAGCAATATTTAGTTTTCAATGTTATTATTAATGTCCGATGGAGAGAATATTTAAAAGAATATTTTCGGTGACCCACATTCAAATTCCTCGGTCTTTGAATACTATTTTTCTCTATCATCCGTTTCATGCCCCACCATAAGATAGACCACTCAAATCACAATCATCTCAAAATGTTGGCTGCAAAATGCGTTACATGACCACATCCGTTGATTGATCTATTGACTATGGTGGGGCATGAAACAGATGATAGTGAAAAATTAATGGACTCATTCAACCGGGCACACGTGTGATTGTACGGTGAGGATCATACACTTTAAAAAAAAAAAAAAAAAAGCCCATCCACATGTTGCATTACTTTACCAGTTATCATGTCAGCAAAACATATTCATGAAGAAGTAGGATGGAAGTGACACTTCATCAGTCACACTAGTGGTGCGCATGTGTCACGATACAGACCATCCAAAAGTATGGGTCCGTAATGGATGGAGCAGATCCTGAAAACAACACTAGTTGTACAATAAACGTCCACTAATTAGTGGAGATTGAGAGAATTTCAATTAAAATTTTTTTTGTCTATTAAAATAGAATCATTAAACACTTCTCATTTCTAGTTGTACAATAAACGTCCACTAATTAGTGTTTGGATAGGATTAGGCAACGCATGAAGAATAGCTCATTAATGATCAGGTTTTGAATAAATGTCCAGTAACTCAAAGAACTAAAAAGAAGAAAGTGAATATTGAATAAGAAGAGAAAAACTTTTTTTTTTTTTCTTTTCTTTCTTCTGACTAGAAAGTTAGATATGTGCACTCTACTTGTAGAATCAAAACAACATTATATTCTAATTAAAACTTTAAATAGAATAATAATAAATTTAATATAATTTAGATAAGATCAACCCAAGTACTAAAGTTCTGTTCTAATTAAAATAATAAGCTTATACAAAAGTGTCCTAATTATACTTTGGAAACAACCAGTGATGTGGTAGAGTCGGTGATGATTCTATCACATACTAGAAATGGAACTGCGTACTACTGAATGGGTAATCGAAATGAAAGTGGTCAGTAGTCACCAGTCAAAATTCGATTGGAATCGCATTGGTTTTCAGGTTATACTCCATCCATTACAGACCCATGCTTTTGGATCGTCAATATTGCCACACGTGTATGTCGCTTGTGTGATTGATGAGTTGCCACTTCACCCAGTGTACGTCTTGATGAATCTGTTTGCTGATCTGGTACTAATAAAATGATCCACCACATAGATGCCCCCCCTCCCCTTTTTAAAGTTGAAAATCCCAAACTTATAATCACTAGTTTTTTCTGCTGAATGTAGACTATCATTTTTTCTCCATCACCCATTTCATGGACACACTAATCAAGTGCTTATTATTTTATGATTTGGGTGGTCAACAAAACAATCAACAGGCATGGTTACATAAACATATTTTGTATTAGCATGTGTTGCCATTGTGGCCAACATTCTAAGATGGTTATGTTTTGAATTGTCCATTTTTTAATTTGTTGAATAAATAATCAAAGACCCTAGTGTCACTTTACATCAATGGTCACCAATTTATGAAGTTGGCTATGTGGGCCATTGATCAAAACCTTCTATTAAATGTTTTCCGTCCCAACATAGTTCAGACCATTAAAAAACTTGGCCCACTAGACTAACTTAAAACTTGCAAGCACTCATCACACATGTATCGATTTAAAGAAATTGGAAAAGCATGACTCATTAGAATTGCATGATTGTAATAAATTCAACTAAAATTTCATGAGTATTGAAGCTTAATAGGTGCCTATATATAAAACTCTCAAGCTCACAATATTTTGTAAATTAGAGATTCGATTTATTATCACGAAAGATATGAGTATGGAAATTGTTTATTTTTCAATATTTTTAATTTGTTTAAATTTTTACATTTACATTTATTTTAATATATGTTATTAGATTTTTATATAAAATAAGAAATTGTTGAATTATTATTTTATTCATTTTCTTTATTTTGTTATACATGTTATAAGGTGTTATTATCTAATTTCTACCTCTATTGGTTATTTGTACTCCAGGATTTGAAATAAATAAGATATTGGAAGAAATTAAAAAATTAATCATATATAGGCAAATTTAATTTATATTTACATTTATATTTATTTTTTAAAATTGCATATAAGTGCATTCTTATTGTAAGACATGTTACCTAATTAACCCCATATACGCTTCGTTTCTAGTGCTGACATGTTCCTAGCAGTGGACCAGATCAACAAGTTTCAATCATAACCATATTTCAGCACCTTAGTGACTCAATACTTGTACCTTATTGACCGTGTAGGCACTGTGATTCCAATGCTACGCGGCATGTCTCATTGCGACACCAACACATATTAAAAGTTATAGTTTTTGGTATAATCCGAAGTGGGCTATGCAATGCGCGTGTGACATGGGCTCCACTGGCACAAACTTCGAGATAATCTAATCAAACAATATTATCCATCAATAACAACAATCTTCGCCATTAGTAAAATAAGCCCATGACTCTCATCACTCACCCAAACCGAACTCATTTTCAAAAAAAATTGCAATGAGAGAGTAAGAATATAAGAGAGAGTTTAGAGAGATTAGAAAGAGAAAGTTATTAAGAGAAATAAATTACTTGAGAAAGAAGTGTTTAAGAAAGAATAAATTTTAAGCAAGGTTAGAAGAGTTTAGGAGAAATATTCAATATCCAAACTGTCTAATTGACGATCCGGCCCAATTCAACCACCATCATTATGCGTGCAAAGGAGGATGAACTCTCTCATTTTCTCTTGATTTCCTTCATTTTGGTGGGTACACAAGGGTGTGACCCACCTTATATTTGCATGAAGTGTATGACATACCCACAGTGAGGGACCACCCCAATGTACATAATCCCTTATTTCTTTTTCTTTTCCTTATTTTCGCATTCCCTTTACCTTTGTCGTTTGTTGTTAGGCCCACAAGTAAGCCATGCTGTGAGATAGTGTGTACTGCACACTATCATGTGCCATCTTGCGTGGCCCACCATAATATTCATTTACCATGTAACCTCTTGATTTGGTTCCATAGATTTGGATGTGGGACCATTTCAGGGGTGTTTTGGTCCACAGAGATCTGGGCGACAAGGTGAACGGAGTGGATCATCCCAATGTGAGCTCCAATTAGTAGAAAACACACAAACACACACACACACACAAAAAGAAAAAGAAAAAAAAGAAGGGGTTCCGGATCTCAGGTGGGCCACTCCACTGGGAATAGCTGATGTCCGCCCACTAAAGCCTTCCCAGGGCTGTTTAGGTGCTGCAGATGGACCCTTCTGACTCAGATAGATAACAAATTTTAAAAAAAAAATGCAAAGAACAGACCCTACCCAAAGTCAGGTGGCCCACTCGTGGGACCCACCATGCTTGTATGTGTTTCATCCACACTGACCATCTACTTTGCAAGATCATTGTAGGATATGGGCCCAAAAATGAGACAGAACCAGTTCTCAGGTAGGCCATACCTCAGCAAACCGTGGACAGGCCCGGATCCCACCTTACTCATGTATTTCATCTAGCCGTCCATCCACCTTGCTGGTCCATTTGGTGGGTCACATCCAAAAACTCAGATGGACCGCACCTCAGAAACTAGTGGGGATTGAATGTCTGCCGTTTAAAACCTTCATTGGGTGTCACCGGGCTGCACATCCATCCTCCCTGTGCATCTTGTTTTCCATCTCTCTTTGCGTGGGCCCACTGGACAGTGGGGCCCCTGGGATGCCTATGAGAAATCCACACCATCTATCCTTTTGTCCAGCTGGAAACATAGCAGATTTGAATCTTGGCTGGGTTGCACACAGGGAATAGTGCTGATTGAATGTCCACCGTTGCCTGCAGGTCAAAGCTAGGTGGAGTCCACCAAAATGCCCATCACTATGCTAAACGAAATAGTGGAGATTGAGAGAATTTCATTCAACAATCTTGTCTATTAAAATAGAATCATTAAATATTTCTCATTTCTAGTTGTATAATAAACGTCCACTAGTGCTAGATAGGACGTTTACAATCTCTCAAGGTAATGCGGAAGTGTAATCTATATCCATAGGAATGGAAGGCTCTCCTCCTGTAACAAAACATGGATGCATTATTTAAATAAATAAAAACCAAAATAAGTATGGACTAGACTTTGGAAAGCAGCTTCGGATAGGATTACGCAGGAAGAATAGCTCATTAATGATTAGGTTTTGAATAATAGTGGCATTTGGGTAACCTGCATATAAGAACAAGAAATTTTAGGGCTCTATGGGGGCCACCGTGATGTAAGTGTTTTATCCATGCCGTTAATCATTTTTCTAAGATCATTTTAAGGTATGATCCAAAAAATTAAGTAGGTTCACAGCTCTAATGGACCACACTAAAGGAAGTTGCAGCAATAATGACACTCACCATTGAAACCTTTCCAAAGGCCACCGTGATTTATTTATTTTTTTTAACCATACAACCTAATCGTAAGGTCATGTAGACGTGGATGAAGTGAAAAAACAAATATCAGCTTCACCCGAAACTTCTCTAGCTCCCAAGAAGTTTTTAATGGTGGATGTTCAATCCTCAATTTGTGGTCCACTTAAGACTTTTTCCTGCCTCATTTTTTAGCTCATTGTTTAAAATGATCTAAGAAAAATGATGAACGACATGGATAAAACACTTACATCACAGTGGGCCCCACAAAGCCCTACCCAAATGGATTACCATATGGGCGGGGTAGGACGCAATCCTCGTTTGAAATTTTAAGGGTTACATAAAGCATAATCGACAATTGAAAGCATAAATGACTAAAGGCAATCATCATTTTATGATTGGCAATATATAATGTCGCCGCATAAATAATGGTTATCTTTGTGTTGCTGCGGGGAATCCATAAATAGTGAAGGAGATTGCATCATCAAGGGAGAATCAAATCAACAACAAAAACTCTCAATCAAATAAATCAGTGCAACACTACTTATTCAATCTCTTGGAACACTTATTCTCTCCACTGCTCATTAGTGTAGTCCCTTAGGGCCTGTTTGGCCGGGCGAATCCTTTGGGATTAGGAGGGATATTGGGATAGATTTTAAGGTAATGATGGTGGTGTCAGTGGATTGGTTTAAGATCCATGGGATTGCTATAACATGGGACAAGTTCACTTGGTCTGTTTGGCACGCCCGGCATATCCCCGGATTTTACCTTCCAATCCGTCCAACTAAGGGATGGGATCAATTTTAAGGAAATGATGGTGATGTTAGTGGATTGCTTTAAGATCCATGGGATTGCTTATATCCAGGGACAAGTTCACCAGGTCTGTTTGGCTCGTCATGCATATCCCGGGATATCGCGATCCCATCCCTCCTAATACCGTGGGATCAGTCCGGCCAAACAAGCCCTTACGGGGTGTTTGGCGTATGGTATTGGGAAGGATTAGGTGGGATGGGATTCAAGAAAACATAATTATTACATATGGCAGGGATTGTCCCTGTTACCATGGGATTAGCTCAATTCCATGCTATGTTTGTAATACGGTGATACATTGAATGGATATACTCACCATCATTTGAAACTATTGAGAATAACACATATGTGTTATATCCAAACCGTTCATCTATTTTGTAACCACATTTTATGGCATGAGCCGAAAAATGAGGCAGATCCAAAACTTATATGGCTCCAAAGAAGTTTTCAGCGGTAGGTATTCAATCCCCGCTACTTTCTATGGTGGGGTCCACTTGAGCTTTAGATCTACCTATTTTTTGGCCCATGCTCTAATATGATCTCGAAAAATGGGTGGACGGTGTGGATATAGCCCACACATCATGCGGGACCTACACAACTTGCTAACATTGAGTGGAATTGGCACAGGACCCAATGCAATTCCATGTAATCTAATTACAAGCTTTTCCAGTCTACCCAAACATTGAGTGGAATTGAGTGGCCAAATTAAAGTCTAAAAGTAGTTTAGTCAATAGTTATAATTCTCTTCCATCTACACCTATGTACGAGATTTAAAGGAAGAACATAATCCTAGGAATCATCTGCATATCTTCATATGCTAGGTTGATATTAGTATGTAACTACTATATTACCTATTACTTACTCATTAGCGTGCTTCTCAACTCAGTCCTCCACTGTTATAAGCAAGGACGGTAATGGTAAGTCATATCACTTTCAATCATAAGCTCTAATGCTCATCGATGTTCAAATAGTATTTGTTGCACCTTCTAAAGTTCTTAATCTCTAAGCCAAAAAGAACCAATTGAAGGAAGAGCTCAATCCTTCACGAATTACCTAATAATGCATTTTACAGTTGATAGAATAGACGGTTGGTTTACTGTCATTTAATTCGCACCGCTACATTTCAACGCCAAAGGCTAGTGACGTTATATTTGAATCAAACCCTAATTGGTTCTAGCATACCTACAAAACAAACACACGCACTATATATAGTGTAGTCGAATTCTAAACCAACAATTAGATAGATAATCATACGAGTTTAATTTTGGTTTATGATCCACACTTAAACAAATTATATGCCACATTTGTAATTCCTACGAAATTTATAAATGCCTGCTTATCATACATCACATTGGTAGAGAATCAGAGTTTCTCTTTTGTCCGTGCTAAAAGCTGCTTACCGAGCAAGGATTTCTTACAACAACAAAAAACTTTCCGCAGTGGTCAATACCGGTCGCGGATTGGGTACTGACAAGGTCAGTAGCCGAATCGCTACTGAAGTGACATCATCAGGTTCTGTGGACCCTACCATGATGTATGTGTTGTATCCAAACCGTCCAACCATTTTTACAGATCGTTTTATGGCATTATAAGGAGAATGAGATAGATCTAAATTTCAAGTGGACCCCACCATAGAAAATAGTGGGGACAGTGACATCCACCGTTCAAAACTTCTTAGGGGCCACAGTAGTTTCCGATTAAGCTGATATTTTTGTTTTCCCATGGATCTTAAACCAATCCACTGACACCACCATCATTACCTTAAAATCCATCCCATCCCTCCTAAGCCCATGGGATCTGTCCAGCCAAACAGGCCTTAAATGGATAGGTAAGGGAGGACGTTTCCTGGGAAGGCGTTCTTGCACAAGAAGGGAGGTAATGACCGGGTGCAGATTGGATACTGACAAGGTCAGTAGCGGAATCGCTACTGAAGTGATGTCACCAGGCTCCGTGGACCTTACCATGATGTATGTGTTGTATACAAACCATCCAACCATTTTTAGAGGTCGTTTTATGGCATTACAAAGAAAATGAGATAGATCTAAATTTCAAATAGACCCCACCATAGAAAATAGTGGGGATAGTGACATCCACCGTTCAAAACTTCTTAGGGGCCACGGTAGTTTCCGATGAAGCTGATATTTTTGTTTTCACTTCATCCATCTCCATGTTAACTTATGAATAGGATCGATCTAAAAAATACATCATTATGGGCCCTATAAATGTTTCGACAATGGATGTGACCGCTCCCACGGTTTTTTGTGGTGGGTCCAATTGAAATTTAGATCTATCTCATTCTCTCTGTAATGCCATAAATTGATCTCTACAAATGGTTGGACAATATGGATACAACACATGCATCATGGTGGTGTCCACAGAGCTTGGTGCCGTCACTTCAGTAGCAATTTGGCTACTAGCCTTGTCAGTATCCAATCCACGCCGGTCATTACCTCCTTTCTTGTGCAAGAACGCCTTCTCAGGAAACGTCCTCCCTTACCTATCCATTTAAGGCCTGTTTGGCTGGATGGATCCCATGGGATTACGAGGGATGGGATGGATTTTAAGGTAATGATGGTGGTGTCAGTGGATTGGTTTAGGATCCATGGGATTGCCATATCCTGGGACAAGTTCACCGGCCTGTTTGGCACGCCCGGCATATCCCAGGATTTTATCTTCCAATCCCTTCTAATCCGTCCAACCAAACACGCCCTAGGCACGATTAAATGGGATTAGGAGGGATGAGATCAATTTTAAGGTAATGATGGTGATGTCAGTGGATTGGTTTAAGATCCATGGGTTTGTTAGATCCCGGGACAAGTTCATTGGGTCTGATTGGCTCATTTGGCATATCCCATGATTTTACCATCCCATCCCTCTTAATCCATCTTATTCCGTCCGGCCAAACAGTCCCTAAAACACCCAAGTGGGACTGTCCATAAAATTTACTAAAAACTCTAAATTCCATTGGCATGGCCTACCTAAAAATTTTAATACTGTGATTTTTCGTTTAATTCGTTCATCCTGATGAGGAACATTCGATGAACGGATTGTATGGAATATAAACATTGCAGTGGGTCCTAAAATTATGTGCGAGTGTTCCATCACAACGGTTTCCTTTGGTGTAGTCTACCAACGTCTTGGATGGTCATTAATTTTGGTTTCAACGGTTAAAATAAGCCAATGCACCCGATGGACGGAGTGGATAGAATGAAAGTTCCACTGACGTGGCTTTCATTTTTTGAAAGCATGAGCCGTAGGTTCCGTAATTATGCAACATAAATCATACTGGTGATGTGGGTATCACTTGATATATTAATGACATCCAATCCGTCCATCTAATGCTGCACCCCAAAATAACAAAGGGACCCAAAACTATCCAAAACTCAGGTTGACCAAAGAAGAAGAAACAAGGTGGGAGGGAACACCCACAGCTGATTTGGGTGGGGGCCGCTACTATGTTGTGTTGTGTGTTGTGTATTTATTGAAGAGTGTTTAGATCCTTTATCTGGCCTGATGAAGGATAGTGCCAATAATAAGAGAGTTGTGTATATTTATTGAAGAGTGTTTACACCCTTTTACTGCTTGGAGATACTCTTTAGCCCGATACTTTAGCCGTGTATGATTCCTGATATGCAGCCACTAAAGTTTCTTGGTTAAATGCATCTTTCAAAATTTTTTGTTTTTCATTTCAATCTGTCATTGGCCAAATGGGCCACCAATCTATGATATAAGTGCATGATTTTTGGTGTCAATGGGCCGGGGTCAGGCGGATAAACTCAGAATTTTGAATAGGGCTGGCCCAACAGCCCTGCCGGAAATAGATCAAAACTGGGCAAAGATCAACCCAGGCCTGGCCCGTTGACAGCCCTATTTATGCGGTCTTACCCGTGAATAGGGCTGAAAGTTGGGCGGGCTGGGATGGGTTAATGCTCAACCCTAGCCCAACCCAAGGTTCCTATACCTCAACCCGAGGTTGGGTTAGGAATTGTCAACCCAAGCCCAACTCAAGTGGGCTTGATCACGTTAGCCGGGTTGGTGAGGCAGATACATGCTAATATTTTCATTATTATATTCATTTATAATATTTTCCATACATGTCTTATATTTTGTGCCTATAATTTTATTAATTATATATGTAGCTATTTATCGTGAAGAAGTTTAATTTTTCTAAAAAAACAAGTTAAAATATAGGACAATTACTCCTTTAAAAGTTGTATTGTGTATCAAGCAATCTATTTGGGAGAGATAAATCTGGCATATCTTGTTAGCTCGAGTCATCAGAAATGACGTGGACCAATTAAACATGATGACATTAGAATACCTTGTGCCTTTAACATATCTTATCCGTACTCAATTATAATTAATTTATAAGAATTTATATATTGATTGGGTTTAAGTCAGGTTAGATAACTCGGGACCTTAACTTGAACCCAACTCAAGTTTTATCGGGCTAGTATTTGTATGGCCCAAGCCCCAGACCAAACCAATACATCCTGCCCAAGTAGAGGTGGGCAACTTGGGCCTGATCCGGTGGATCCGACCCGACCAGACCCGACTAGGTACCGTTCCGAACAGAACTGTCGGTCTGATCAGGTCTGATCGATTCTGATTGGTCAGATTCGATTGAATTTTGAGTCAGGTTCGGATATCACTATACCCAAATAGATTCGGTCCGAATACCAGGACTGAATGGGTCCGAACAGACCCGAACAGACCTGACCCGGAGGGGTATACCTATAAATACCATTTTCCCCCCCAAAACTCTCGAGAGAGAGAGAGAGAGAGAGAGAGAGAGAGAGAGAGAGAGAGAGAGAGAGAGAGATGGGAAGTGAGGAGGAAACGGTGGAAAGTAGGGAATGGGTGTTGTCCTCATCCATTCCTCAGGGCGTACCAACTTCCGACCATCTCAAGATTCGGACGGTAAGGATGGACGTTGGTGTTGACTCCATTCTGGACAGCCATGTGGCCGTGCAGATCTTATTTATATCCGTTGATCCATATCTCCGGGCCATGATGACTCGCCAAGAAGACGGGTACTCCTTCCCAATCCCATGTCTTCCACGAAATCCCAATCATTTTTTGAATAATGCTATAAAATTATCTCTAAAATCATATTAACAGTATAGATATAATAAATATATTAGTGTGGCCCAGTAGCTTTGATCGGATTTCCTACGAAAGCCTTTCGCAGGAAGTTGCTGCGCAAGGATGCTGGATGAGACCCACCAAGATGTTTGTGTAAAATCCACCCCATCCATACGTTCTGAGAGATCATTTTATGACGTGAGACCGAAAAATACGTATATATAACACTTAGTGAGAATCGTTGAATCTTTTTTTTGCCATAAAAGTTCTATATCAAGCTATATTTTTAGTGTTTTCACTTCATCCCATTCGAAATGACATTATAAATGGTTTGGATAGCATATAAACATTGAGATGGAATCGAGGAAGGCTTCAACGGTGGGAATTTCTTTCCCCAATTTTCCCTCTGTTGTGACCCACTTGATTTTTGCATCCATCTAATTTTTGGTCCCATGTCTTAAAATGACCTCCTAAAACCGATGTACGGAATGAATTTCTATCATACATTGCCGTGGGCCCCACCCAGCATACTTGCGTAAGAAGGAAATTCGCGTCCGAACCGTCCTCACAACGCGGAGCTCGAGGAGCGTTAGTGCTGTCTTCGCCGGACATGTGCCTAGAGCAGCTATAGTTGGTGCCAGCTACGGGTACGTACTTTGAAATTTCAAAGCTTCTCCAAGAAGCTACATTGCCTGGGAAATAGGATTGCATACTGAGGTACTCAGTAGGCTTTATCGTACTGAGTAAACTCAGTTGGGCACACCTTAAATGTATGCGGTTTATCCAATCCATTCATACGCTGTTTCAGCTAATTTTATACGTTGAACCTAAAATTAAAGCATATACAAAGCTCAAATGAACCATACCACTGGAAACAATGAGAATAATAATTTCGACCATTGAAATATTTCTAGTGCCCACAATGATATTTATATGTCATCCAACATGTTTATAAGATAGGGCTTGTTTGGATTCACGTATAGTATTGTATTGTATTGTATTTGGGAACTATTCATGTATACATTGGACGCTTTTCAGAATATATCCAAATGACCATGCCATTTGTCAATGTTTGGATAGGACGTATTGTCGAGCAAGTATACAGTTTCTTGTACTATGCAATGTTTGGATACGACGTATTGAACCCTTTTACTGTACCAGCGTTCAACATCTGTACAGACAGATTTTTTTGAATTTCAATGTCTATTTGGAAGAGATGGTGCCCTTTGTCAATTGATAGCAATAATCCCAGCCATCCAATATGATTACGTACATTGTGTAATCCTATCCAACCATCCATATGGTTCACATTAGTAGGGCCCACCTGTCGATATTGAGTGTGACAAAAAAATAGAAACTGTTAATGGGTATGAGTCATGGGGCCCACTGTTCAGAAAACTATTCTTTGCCCTCTTGGTCATCGTTCAACGCTATCCGTTCCTTAAAGGATTGATGGGGAAACATGATAAAGTACCCACCAATATCGTGGTCTGGTCTATTCTTCTTCCATCCATCTTCTCGCTCTTGTGGTTGCGGATCAACCCATTCCTAGCAAAATCAAATGGGCCTATTGGAAGTTTGTGGATTGGATTGTGATTAAGATGGTGAGATCTATACAGGTTCTATATGGAGAGAGAGTTGTTTTGTCGGGATGAGCCTGCCGGAGAATTTCATACTTTCATTAGGAAGGAAGTGATACTTTCTTCACAGCGTCAGGTATTTCGCATGAACGGAATGAATGATGACAAAGGACAAAAGGGATGAAGGGTTGCCGGGTTTCCAGTAAATACAAATTAAGTGTAGAGATGTTCTCTTCTCCCATGCGATAAAACACCATTCAGTTATGGTAGCGAATTCTCAAGAAGGAGAATACAGTGCAGTGCAGTCATTTGGCTGTAATGATGGCAGGCCTGAACTCTGACAACACAATACCGCGTTTTTAATTTTTTGGAAAATGGCTGAAATCGCACGCATGGGATACGACACTTATACGCTCCAATCCAAACGTTGTTTAATTGGAATATTCGGGAATATTCACTTATAATACGATACAACACACTCTTATACACAAATCCAAATAGGCCAAAAAGACTTGGACGGAGGTAAAGAAAAAATATCAGCTTGATCCAAAACTTCGGTGGCCTCAGGAAATTTTCAATGGTAGGCACTCAATTCACATTATTTCTTGTGGTGTGGTCTATTTGATCTTTAGATATATTTTATTTTTGGTATATGTAAATAAATTAATTTTTAAAATGGATGGACAGTATGGATCAAACAGATAAATGACGATAGATCCCACAGAGTTTACTCAGTACGCTACTGAGTTACTCAATACGCAATCTACTTCTCATGGTTGGTGTAAAGCTTCTTCACGAAGCTATGTTGCTGTACGTTTTCATCCTACTAGATAAACTATGCAGGGGCCTGTCTTGAATTTTTTTTATTTATCCACACCGTCTATCAGTTTTTTCAGATCATTTTAAGGGTTGATACTAAATTTTAATTATATTTAATAATCAAATAGATCGCATCATAGGAAAAACTAAGAATAATGTTTTCACACCATTGAAAAAAAATAAAGGATTCGGACATTGCCAATCCGATCCAACTCGGTTTTCCTGACTGAGTTGGACTCGGATCAGTTCAGAACAGCACATGTTCGAGTCTGACCAAGTCATCTGACTCAGACTCGGTCCCGGTTCTGTTCGAGTTAGGGTTGAGCCATGTAAAATCCGGACCTGGTCGAGTTAGGCCAAATCCGAGTCGACTCAGTCCGATGCCCAGCTCTATACCCAAGGCCAATCCGATGTCCGGTCAGTCGCGGGTTGGTCGGGTTCAACCCTCCCAACTGTCCTTGATAATGTAGTGTATATCCATGCGGTCCATCCGTTTATTCAGCCAATTTCAAAACGTACTTACAAAAATTAAGCAGATCCAAATGTCAAGCGGACCACATCACAAGAAACCGGGGTGATTGAACGACGACCATTGAAAACTTTCCACGGCCCGCGGTAAACAGATCCGTAATGTTTATTTTACATTCAACCCGTTAATAAGGTAAATAAGTCCTGGATGAAAGGAAAATAAAAGTCATCTGCTTGATTTAAAAAAACTTTAATGGTTTAAAAAATGCTTTTAACGGTCATTCGCCACTTTTTCCCAATGGTATGTTCCAGTGGAGATTCGGATCTGCTAAAGTTTTAGAATAACTCCCTTAAACGAGCTGAAAAAACGGATGGGCGGCGTGGATACACAAAACATTCATCAAGGTGGGCCCCACACGATGAAGGTAAGTAACATCTAATCCGCTCTCATGAAAGAACTCCAACCGCCATTTTTACAAAAAAGCAACTAACTAGTAGACGAGATGTGTACTAGCATCGTCTCTCTTACACCTCTTACACCATCCAACACCTTCACCGCTCCTCTCTTCACCAACCAACAAAGAAAACACCATCAACAGCACCTCAAGCTTAAAAGATCCATTTCCAAATTCAGCGACTTAAATGATGCATTGCGTTCTCTAGATTCGCGATCATCTCCAGAATCTCTACAGACATACTCTCTCCTCCTTCACGCCTGCATTACCAAGCGATCCTTACAAGATGGGAAGCGACTCCACCTCCACCTACTCTCTCGAGGCATCCTCCACACCAGTCCTGCCCTTCAGTCCAAGCTCATCACCATGTATGCCGTCTGTGGCTGCATTGACATCGCTCGTCGTGTGTTTGACGAATGCATTGCCACCTGCTGCCGTGTCTCTCCATCGGTGTGGTCGGCCATGTTGATTGCCTATTCGAGCAATGGGTTTGTTAAGGAAGCTCTCCATCTCTATGCAGACATGCAGCGCCAGTCTGTTTCGGCGGGCAACTTTGCCTTCTCGGCCGTGCTCAAGGCCTGCTCTGATTGTTCAATGGAGTTTGGGCTTGGCCGAGCAGTCCATGCCCAGATATTGAAATCTGAAGATTTGCCGGATCAGGTGGTGAACAATGCACTTCTTAGGTTGTATGGGGTATTCGGGTTTTTGGATGATGCCCGTCGGGTGTTTGGTGCAATGCCTGAAAGAAATATTGCTTCTTGGAATTCGTTTCTTGCTAGCCTTATTAGCCAGGACCGAGCAGTGGAGTGTCTAGAATTGTTTAGGATGATGCAGGATGAAAGCATAGGTTTTAGTTGGGTTACTCTTACTACAATTCTTCCTGTTTGTGGACGACTAACAGCTCTTTCTAGTGGCAAAGAGATCCATGCTCAGATCATAAAAGCAAGAGCAGAACCGGATGTTCCTGTAAGGAACTCGCTCATGGACATGTATGCCAAGTGCGGAGCTGTGAAATTCAGTCAGGAGCTGTTTGACAAAATGCCCGATAGAGATTTGACGTCATGGAACATCATGCTTATGGGCTATGCAATCAATGGGCAAGTGAACAAAGCATTGGAGTTGTTTGATGAGATGGTCAAGGCACACATTAGGCCTGATGGTGTCACCTTCATTGCCCTGCTCTCAGGTTGCAGCCACGCAGGATTCATGGCCAAAGGCCAGAGCTTGTTTGATAGAATGGAGAGGGACTTTGGTGTTTCTCCAACCGTGGAGCATTATGCATGCTTAGTAGATCTCTTGGGTCGAGCAGGACATATCAAGGAGGCATTAGGCATGATAGAGAACATGCCCATGTGCCCGAGTGCCAGCATTTGGGGATCACTGCTCAATTCATGCCAGCTCCACCGCAACCTTGAGCTTGGAGAAAATGTGGCTAAGCAGTTGTTTGAGCTGGAGCCAAATAACTCTGGGAACTATGTGATATTATCGAACATGTATGCAGCAGTGGGAAGATGGGAAGATGTTAAGGAGGTGAGAGAGATGATGGAGAAGAAAGGAATTCGAAAAGAGTTGGGATGTAGCTGGATTCAGGTAAAGAACAGAGTCCACACATTTGTGGCTGGGGGAGGTGTGGCATTCCGCCAATCGATGGAATTCAAGAGGGTTTGGAAGGAGCTAATGGAAGCGATGAAAGATGCAGGATATGTCCCCAATGCTGCTGGCGTTGTGCTACATGATGTGGATGAAGAGATGAAGGCTATGTGGGTCTGTGGGCACAGTGAAAAGCTTGCTATTGTCTTTGGCCTCATCCATACAAGCAGTGGGATGCCCATACGGATCACTAAAAATCTACGTGTATGTGCAGACTGCCACTCTGCAATGAAGATTATTTCGAGGGTTGCAAAGAGAGTGATTGTTTTGAGGGACACCCACCATTTCCACCATTTTGTGGATGGAGAATGCTCTTGCAGGAATTACTGGTGACTCATTGCTGGAATTTTGAAGTTGTCTACTTCTATGGGTCCGAACATGGTGGATCCCGCAGTGCACTGCTTGTCAGGTAAATCACCTTAGAGTTTCAAAATGGGCCTCTTCTGGTGGTTTCCATTGAAAAGGCTTGAATGAAGGGCATGCCATTGGTGAGTGTGTGTCCTTGCACAATCCCTGATCTCTATGGGAAAGAGTAGTTTGGAGTTGTATATTTTTAAACCATCATATGTATATTAATCAATTTTAAATCCAAAACCAGTGATGATTTTCACCAATTAATGACCATGTTTTGTAGTTATTGACCCACTAAAGGGAAAGAAGCAATTCATTCTTAAATCAAGGTTGAAGAGGGTAATTGGCAATCATCTTGAATTGGGGGATTTCTGTCTCTTTATGCTTTTTAAGTCATTGCTTGTTGGCATGGTAGATCGGCTTGGAATGCACTTGGAATGCACTTTGAGCCCTGGCTGCATGGTTTTTCTATGGTGTTTTTTCAGGTTTGTTGGGACATTAAAAAAACATGCATTATGAACTTATTCCCTGAACTCCATGATAGATGGACATTAAGGGCTTTAATGCAACTTCCATTGATCTTATTTCTGAGACTGATTTGAGGAGAGGGATCAGAGGTTTTAGGCCTACCATTAGTTGTAAAATTTTGGTGATGGTTTTATCGGTCAGATCACAGGTGGCTTTGGGTTTTTTCATTTCTCTATTTCAAGGAGCTTTCATTAAGGATATGCAGATTCTTGAGTGGCATTCTGATTGCAAATGATACTATTGATTCTAGTAGTAGAGGAATGTTATTGTTATTATTATTGTTGTTGTTATTGTTATTGTTATTATTATTATTGCTCATGCTTCTGCTCCTATTATTATTAGTAGTACTACTACTACTCTTACTCCTGCTACTGCTATTACTATTATTATTAATAAAATTATTGTCGTGAAAAGAAAATTTTGGGAAGGGTTAGTGTGTTGTGAAAATGAATGTTGTAAAGCCTGTGATAAAGTTAACAATGGAGGGAATATTTAAAATTGAAATTCAATTTCGAATTTGCAATTTAAAAGCCAACAATTGTAACCATTGGAAGACTTGGTCAATCCTTGGCAGGTGACGCAAGGAGAGTAGGTGCTGGTGTAATTCATTAAGTACATAAGATAACTTATTGCACTATAGTATTCAAGTTGGGATATGATATCTCTCTCATTCTTAATTAAATTCGAATGAGTATCTAAAGGAATACCGTCAAAGTAGTCATCCCAGTGATCTTATCTTGGATTACTAGCAAATTTATTCAGTTTATCAATGGCATATGCTATATCATGTATATTATAATTCATTAAGTACATAAGATAACTTATTGCACTATAGTAATCAAGTTTGGATATGATATCCCTCTCATTCTTAACTAAACTTAAATGAGTATCTAAAGGAGTACAGTCAAGGTAGTTATACCTTTTCGATATCTTCTCAACATTGTGAAATTAGGATAATGTAATAATATTGCATCTGACTTTTTAAAATTTTTCATTTTAAAATTAGATTATATAAAAGACTTGATTTTAATTACAATTTTCAAATTTGTACAAAAAATTAACATGTCGTTTACATACAGGCATACAATAACATAAGCATTGTTTATAAGTTTACTATATAAGTAATTATCAGAATCACCAATCACGATCATTAGTTAGTAAAATTTGATCACATTTTTCTTGCCAATGTTTTGGAGACAGTTTAAAATCATTAGGATTTAATTAACTTGCATACTTTCTTTTCTCATACAAAATAGATAAAATATATTTTAGTTTCTTCCAATCTCTTAATTATTTCAAATCCTGATATATAAATAAACAATAGAAGTAAAAGTTAAAAAATAATACTTAAAATTTACAAAAATAAATAAATAAAAGGAATAAAATAATAATTCAACAATTTTTATTTTGGATAAAAATCAAATAATATATTTTAAAACAAATGTAAATGCAAAAAAATTAAACTAATTAGAAATTTCGAAAATTTAGTAATTACCAAACTCATATATTTCATGATCATCAAGTCAATTTTTAGTTTGCAATCACTATCATGTGTTTGGAGATTTTATGGGTACCTTTTAAGCTTTCTTACTCATGCAGTTTTAGTTAAAATTGTTATAATCATGCAATTCCAAAGCTAAAGTCATGTTTTTCTAACTTCCTTAGATCAATGCTACATGCATGATGAATGCTTGCAAGTCTAGAGTCTATCAATCTATCGTCCACTAGTTGAAATGGTCCAACAAAATCAACCATATATTGTTTTCCATGTCATCATTGCTACTGCCATGAGATACTATGTCAAGATGGAGAACACTTAAAAGAAGACTCTCACTGGCAGACATTCAAATTCATAAATTGGTGACCACCAATATGGAGTGATTTTCAATCTTCGATATTTATTTAACAACAAGAAAATAGACCATTCAAATCATAATCATCTCAAAATTTTGGCTGCAAAATATGTTACATAACCATATCCATTGATTGGGTATACCAAAGGCAAACATAAAATAATAGGCAATTAGATTGGCAGCCATGAAACTAGGGGTGTACATTGAATTGAACCGAGTCGGGCCTCAGCTTGACTCAGCTTGGCCACTAGCTGAACTCAGCTCGAACTCAGCTCGGCTCGGTCCTCGAGCCTGACCGGCTAGCTCACTTTAGTTCGGTCGGCTCGGGCGATTCGACAGTTTACGGGCCAGTTCGTTTCAAAAACACATGAACTGCACCTTTAAAATCTCACTGTATGTAAAACAACAACGGTGCTTTTTACAGGTATTTTATCGAACGCCCTCTGAGCAACATAAAAATGGAGAAAAAAAAGGTTATTTGTTTCATCTACATTACATACCTTCCTTGCCACCAGCCACACTTCGTTTAGTTATTTCATCAAACACTTGGTGAGCAACATCAATATCAAAATAACGAAGTCACCGAACTGGTTCGATCAGACTTCAATTCAAGTTGGGTTCGATCCGAATCGAGTTCAGTCGAGCTAGCCCCAGCTCGAACTCATTTTTGAACTAAAAAAATCAGCACGACTCAGCTCAAACTCAGCTTCGAACTGAAACAAATCTAGCTTTTTCGAGTCGAGCGAGCTAACCGAGCTAGCTCAGTTCGTGTACACTCCTACATGAAACGGATGATAGAGAAAAATTCATGGTCTACATTCAACAAGCAAAACTAGTGATTGGACGGTGAAGATCATCCACTTTTTTTTTTTTTTTTTTTTTTTTAAGCCCATCCTCGTGGTGCAGTAATTTACCAGCCATCAGATCAGCAAAACAGATTAATGAAGAAGTACTCTGTGTGAAGTGGCACTTCATCGGTCACGCTTATGGCGGGCATGTGTAGCAATATAGACTATCCAAAAGTATGGGCCCCTGATGAATGGAGCACATCCTGAAAACAACACTAACAAATCAATGTTAGCCATCCGATTCAAACAGAACTTCCACCGGTGACCACTTTAATTTTGACCGTCCATTCAGTAGCACCCAGTTCCATTGTTAGTATCATCTTGTAATGCGCCATGTGTACAGTGGATTATTTGCCACGTCATCTTGGCTCTGTGGGGCCCACCATGTTGTATTATATAAAATCAACTGTGTCCATCAGATTATGATCATTATTTTCATCATGTGCTTTAAAATGATCAGCTCGGTGGAGATCTCAGGGGCCACATCAATGAGAATAATGTAAAATTGTTTCTAAAACTTCTAAGTTCATGTGATGTGGCCCACCTAAGTTTTGAATCAGGCTTCTAGTGAGTTACACTCAATTAATCAATTTGATGAAAGATAGGCATAATGATGGCCCCACACTCAAACCTATGCCCATTATTTCCTGTGGTGTGAGTTCTTTGTCTAGCTGGCTTTTTTTTTTTTGTATTTTTTCAAGACCTATCATGGAGGATAGCACATGATGGACGGAGTGGATTTTACACATACAATATGGTGGGCCCTACATAGTTGGGAATTTTACATGACCATTCCAGCCTCATGCATCCTTTCTTGATGGAATCACAAGCTGTACATGAGCCAAAGCGGCTCAGCTCGGCCAGCTAGCTACCCAAATTTGAACTTGGGTTGAGCTGAGTTCGAATTCGAGCCTACGAGTTAAGTTTGAGTTTAAATTTTAGAGTTTTTAATATATATATATAATTTATTTAAATATGCAAATGCTTACAAAATATTTATATTAAGTGAATCCGATTCAAGTTGAATTGACTTGAATTGAAGTTAAGTTCCAAGCCAATCCAAATATAGTCGAGCTCAGTCTAGCTTAGACTCGGCTTTATATTAATTTCACCAAATAAATGTGCAGTGTGGATATAACACTTATATCATGGTGGGGCTCACAGAACTTGGTGATGTTGGTGGCATATGGCACACCACACAATCCACTTCCCCGTGTATCCGGTGGGATTGAGTACTAAGCCTATTAGGATCTAATTGGAGCCGGATAGACCTGTCAATGGCTCTATGGGGCCTAGTGTGATGTATATGTTTTATCTACACCGTCCATCCATTTTTCTATATTATTGTAGGGCACAAGACCAAAACTCGAGTAGATCGAAGGCTCAAGTGGGCCACACTACAAAAAATAGTGGGGAATCAGTTCCTATCATTGAAAACTTCTTAGGGCCTACATGGCAAATGAACTTTACTATGGACCCAGGAACGTTTTAACAATGGTCGTTCCATTCCTACTACTTTCCATGGTGTGGTCAATTTAAGCCTTAGATGTGCCACATTTTTTAAGATCATGCTCTAGAATGAAATGGAAGAGTTGATAGACGGTGTAGATCTAATACATAAATCATGGCTAGCCTAGGGAAGTGTCAAACTTTAAAAGTTGGGTCGTGTATCATGGCAGGGAAGAAAATCGATCGTTTTCTGGAATCACCGTTAAGCCAAGCCTCTTGGCATAAAAAAAAAATTGGATAAATTATGGAACACTATATGAGTTAAGCGAGAACAAACAACCCCTGCCATGAGCGGTAATTATGTTTTTTTGAATCCCATCCCACCTAATCCCTTCCAATCCCACCGCCCAAACTGACCCTTAACGTGAAGCGCTTCCTAAGCTTTGCTTTCCGTCATTTTTCTCAATAGTGGCAAATAATTCTTATGCTTTTTTTTTTTTTTTTTTTTTTTTCTTTTTTCTTTTTAGATTTTATGGCATATATGCCTTCTAAACCGTTTATAAGGGCATTTACAGTGCGATGAAGTGAAAACACGAACAAAAATAGACAGATACAAAACTTTTGTGGCCGTATAAATATTTCAACGGTGGTTATTATATCCCCAATGTTTCCTCTCGTGTGGCCCATTTGAGTTTTGGACCAACTTATTTTTAAATACAAATCCTAAAATGAGATCGAAAAACGGATGGACGGGTTGGATTTCTCACAAGCTGGGCCAACCCAGAATCCTTGCGCAGGAATTTCTAAGGAAATCCTCGTCCGTGGGCAGATATCACACACGAATGCGCAACATCCCAAGCTATAAAAGCCTCTGCATTTCGCAAACAAGCGCTGAAACCAGAAGATCGCCATGACTCAGACGCGGGAAGAGCTCCTCGACGATGATCTCGAACAGACTGAGATGGATGTAAGATTTCTCCTCTCTTGATTTCATTTCATTTTTCTATTTTTTTTCTTGAATCTTTCTCTCTAGTGGAATCTGTAGATCTCTCTAGGTTTCCGTACTTCTTTTTAGGGTTTCGCTAACTTGCGCCTGTAGGTAGTCCCCAAGGCTACTCAAATTTGTACTCCCTGGGGATTTCCACCATTCATTCATGTGTTCCCCTTGATTTGATCTGGTTGGCTCCACCAATTAATGGCCACAGTAGAGAAAAAAATGCCATTGGGTAGGGCGCATCGTATCATCCAACTGATTGGATTTCTGTGACACAACGAAAATTGTTTTAGATATTGACTGGCACTGAGTTGACTCAGTGTTGGTAGAGAATAAACAAGTTTCTGCATCGAAGCCTCACATCTCTTCTGACTGAGTCAGGACAATTCGTGCAACGCCATGCTGGTTTTTATCCCTGGGCGAGACACACTTCGAAGCTGTTATTTATGGCCATGTCCAAGTAAGATTAGATCAGCAAGAAAACGAGTAGGGTTTCTTGATTCACCCTCCATAGTGAAATCGCCAAATCATGGAACTGTCCCTCCACTAGTGGAGAAGATGTATTGATTTTGTAAAAAAGAAAAAGCTTCTTCTAAATATTGTTTCATGATAAAAGAACTTTTCTTTTGTTTGGACTCCTCTGCTAAGGCACATTTTAACAAATCATTGATATTGCCTTAAGTAATCGTTTATTTGGAAAATGAAGATGTGAAAATTCCCAATCCTTCTTGCAACACTTTAAATTCCAGCTCATGGACCATGCTGAAGAAGGTCATTTATGCATTTGGGCAGTGATATAATGAGAGGCCTTAATTTGGGGAGCGGATTAGGTGCGGCTTCGGCCTCACCCAAGACGGTACGGCTATTACCATGGGGCGCGCCTTGATGTATTTATTCTATATCCATGCCGTCCATCCGTTTTGCCATATCATTTTAGGGCATGCACACAAAAATGAAGAAGATCCAAATCTCAGGTGGACCATACTATAGGAATTAGGAAATAGTGGTAATTGAATGCCCCCATTAAAAACTGATTAGGGCCCACCATATTGTTTATTTGCCATCCAAACTATTGATAAGGTCGCATAATACCGGATGAAGGGAAAAAACAAATATCAGCTCGATCCAAAACTTATGTGACCCATTAATGTTCAATCATCACCGTTTCCTAGGTATGGTCCATCTGAAATTCCAATCTTCTTCAAATTTCGCCGACGGTGTGGATATAGAATACATACATCAAGGTGGGCCCCACTGTAAGGTGTGAACCTAATCTGCCCCCCCCCCCCCCCAATGTGATGGGGTGGATGGCATATGTTCACAGACCTGGACCATTCATATGCATCGTGCATTGCGAGCGTGCCACATAACAAAGATAAGCTAGTAGACTTATTACCTCGCATGTATTGAATTTGGACTATTGGACTTTTTTTTTTTTTCTCTTGAGAGAATTGGACTCCTTTTTTCTAACCTTGCATTGTTCTCATACCAGCTTGACCTGCCTTGACTAAGATTATGTTGGTTCAATGGCATGTTGTGACTGTACCCAACCTGATGAATGGCCTGAATATCTGACACATGCCATCTGCTTGGATTTCTGACAAGTGTTCCCCCCCCCCCCCCCCACACACACACACACACGAGTGGCTCCTCATCGTATCTTGACCCTTCTTATAGCCTTTTCCATTTAATTTCTAAGGTTTGCTAACTTCCATCAAAATTTAGGGTTTGTTAGGCGTTGTATTTATAGACCAGAATATGAATTAATTTTCAAGGTAAATCTTGGTTAGAATGAGTGATTGATTGGAGGTTTACATTTTTTTGGGTGGAAGTACTTATCAAATTCTGTACATTTTATCCACAGAAATTACTATTTTGAGGTAAATGGCTTACATCTTAGTGCCATATTGACACAATATGTATTTTCTTCCAATGGTTTGATATCCCACCTGATCAAGATGTAGTGTATTGTCTAATTTTTGTGACAAGCTGCTGTGCTTCTTGCTGTCTGCCTTTAGAGTGTCTCCATCTTTTACAATCTAAATACAAAATATTACTATCTTATCCATAGTATAAATAATTTCTTTTATGCTCGTCATTATCTTATAAAATTGTTGTCCACATCTTTGTTTGTTTAATGAGGTATGCGGTATGCCTTTTAAAATTTATTAATGCTATTCTTGTACCTGAAGTTTGGTGGGTGTTTATTAGTTGTCTACTTTTTCACAGACGCATGGCCCAACTGTTGATTGGTCTAGACTTGTGTTGTACTGAAGGCACATAGATGTGTGGTACATTGATATCTGATAAATGACACAGATCTTGCACGATGTGGAGCGTGTGCGACAGTGCGAGTGTAGCATCCTAAGTCCTATCTACTCTCACGCAAGGTGTCCCGTATCGGTATTGGTTGGCGTAACGGTGACCTCCAAAACCGATACGGATACGGGGGCGTAACGGCGATACGGGGCGTACGATGCGCCCCCATCGGCAAAAAAATTTTTTTGCCAAAAAAATTTGAAAAAATATGGATTAAATCCAGAATATTCTAAGCATTCCAAATATGCATTCATTTATAATTTGGAACATGGTTATGGTGGTGTAACGGTCCACTCTTTGGTGAGAAGTTGTATCGGACTGTCTGATGAATTTATGAACCAGATAACCTAAATTTGACTACAAAATTCATATATTTAATTTTCTAACTATCTACTATCAATGATAGATATATTAGAATGAATGTAATATGAAAATATCTTACATTAGGTGTTTGCAACTATTTTTGAGGAATTTCTCGAACATACCTGTGCTGCACATTAACATTTTCTACTATGATTAACATATCACATGGCATGATTAAAACAACAAAACAACCTTTAAAAATTGATTTTTTGAATTTAAAAAAAAAGAGTCAAAATTCATGCGTAAATAGAAAAAAAATATTTAAAAAATATTAAATGGCACCCCAAATCAGTAAAATGCACATTAATATGTTCTACTATGATTATCACATCATATGGCATGATTAAAACAGCAAAACAACCATTAAAAATTGATTTTTCGAATTTTAAAAAAAAGGGTAAAAATACATGCGTAAATAGAAAAAAATAATAAAAAAATATTAAATGGCACCCCAAATCTGTAAAACGCACATTAATATGTTCTACTATGATTAACACATCATATGGCATGATTAAAACAGCAAAACAATCATTAAAAATTGATTTTTCGAATTTTAAAAAAAAGGGTAAAAATACATGCGTAAATAGAAAAAAAATAATAAAAAATATTAAATGGCACCCCAAATCTGTAAAATGCACATTAATATGTTCTAATATGATTAACACATCATATGGCATGATTAAAACAGTAAAACAACCATTAAAATTTGATTTTTCGAATTTAAAAAAAAAGGGTAAAAATACATGCGTAAATAGAAAAAAATATTAAAAAAATATTAAATGGCACCCCAAATCTGTAAAACGCACATTAATATGTTCTACTATGATTAACACATCATATGGCATGGTTAAAACAGCAAAACAATCATTAAAATTTGATTTTTCGAATTTTAAAAAAAAGGGTAAAAATACATGCGTAAATAGAAAAAAAATAATAAAAAATATTAAATGGCACTCCAAATCTGTAAAATGCACATTAATATGTTCTAATATGATTAACACCTCATATGGCATGATTAAAACAGTAAAACAACCATTAAAATTTGATTTTTCGAAATTTTTAAAAAAGGGTAAAAATACATGCGTAAATAGAAAAAAATATTAAAAAAATATTAAATGGCACCCCAAATTTGCAAAATGCACATTAATATGTTCTACTATGATTAACACATCATATGGCATGATTAAAACAGCAAAACATGTTAAAAAAGTGTAAATACCTATTTTTGACGAATTGAATTTCGAAAAATGGCCCCCGAGCTTCGATTCAACAAAGCGGCAATACAATGCGTTTTTATCACAAAAACCCAACCAAGGTTGGTCGAAATTGGCGATAGAAGGTGTGAGAAGTACTTTGGAAGCAAGAAATTTGAAAAAACAAAAAAAGTAGCTTAAAATGGGAAAAAAAAATGGCCGTTTTTCGACCAATTCTGGTCAAACCCGTTCACGGTCTGGTCGATCATACTACCAGATCGACCCGATCTGGTGCAAAAATTGTATCGGCCGATACGACCCCGTATCGCGTATCGGTTCAGGCCGTTACCGTTACGTATCGGCCGATACGGCCGATACGTAACCGTTTTGGCATACCTTGCTCTCACGACTAGGTGTCACTCTTCTAGTGTGAATTTTTGTTCATATGATTCTTTATACTTGTGGCCCACCTTGACTAACAACATGTACTTTACGTATTGGTAATAACTAATATTAGTATCTTGATTTTCTTCATGTTTCCTATATAAACCTGCATAAATAAAACCAATTTTCTTTGTGCTATTGCCTTTGCAAGGGTTTCTTAGGGTGCTTAATTTGATATTTTAGTAACATCTTCAATGACTGCTGTTTTGCAGCCTGATGAGCCTGTTGTTGAAGATGAAGCTGACGATGATGACGATGACGACGATGATGACAAAGATGAAGAAGAAGGTTGACCTTCTTTCAACGCCCAATAAAAAATTCAACCATTGTTGGTGATCCAAACCATTATTTAGTCATCCCAGCCATTGATACTATGGTTTGGGTCACTGAACTAATATGGCCCCCACTTCTACAAACTGAAAGAAGGAACGCACTGTAAAATCCTTCAGATAAAGCATTTTACAGTACTCCATATGCTAATGAAAGTTATAAGCACCCAACCACACATGCAATCCATATCTTTCATTAGTTGGGCCCTTTCATGGATGGGCCATGCACCAAATTGCACCAGTTAATGATGTTAGCTGCAAATTGGAAGACTTTTTAATGCGGGGGCATTTTCACACCGGGCTCGAGTGGGGTGGCCTATGAGATGCAGGGGCACACTCGGGGTGGGCGGCCTGTGTGAGGCAGGTGGCTCGTGAGATGCGGGCCCCACCCGTGTGACTCGGGTGGCTCGTGTGAGGCGGTACCCATGTGATTTGGAGCCCAAGAGGGGGGTTCGACCGAGGGCCTAACCCATGAGACGTGGGGCCTGGGCAATGAGATAAAGGGATTAATTCTCCATACTCTAACAGTTCGAGCTTTTAGAGCAAATGGTTAATTGTCCTACATCACTTTTGTTAGTGAATTTTCACTCTGTGTTAGACCATTTGCTAAAATCCCAATTGTAATACCCAAAATCCATCAGTCAAGCTCTAGAATTATCTGAATGGTGTGATTTTTAGGTACCTCAATCTAAACGATGGACCCAAAAATAAATCTTCTGGCTATCACACATGTGTGCCTTGTGTAAGGATATTAGTGCTGCTTGATAAGTAACTGACTTAGATGCCGTTGGACCCTTTTCTCTTCTCTCTTGTTTATCAATTAAGACTCTGATTGCCAAGCTGGGAAAATAGAGGTGTTTTCTATTTGATTGCTCTTTAAATCCGAGGGAGTAATGACATCGGAATTCAATAAAAAAGAGAAAGCAAAATTGAAGAAGAAAAGGAGAGAAAAAACTATTCCGTAAAATCCCTAGTTTTACCCTAGAAACCCTAACCATGATCAAGAAGCCTTAAAAAATCCGAGGAATAATGACATCAGAATTCAATAAAAAAAAAATAGAAAGCAAAATTGAAGAAGAAAAGGAGAGAAAAACTATTTCGTAAAACCCCTATTTTTCCCCTAGAAACCCTAACCATAATCAAGAAGCCCTAAAAAATTCTCCAAAAATCAACGTAATCAAAATCCTAACCTTCTTCTTCATCTTTATGTTCTTAATCACCATCATCTCTTTCTTCGATGTTTTCGGTGTCTTCAACTCCCCCATTCCTCCATTTCGATCTCATTTTCATTTGCAAATAGAAAAAAGAAATCAAAGAGAATGAAAAAAATTCAAATGAAAAAAGAGAAATTTCTAAGAGAACTCGATCATTACCTTCATCGTCTGAGAGCACAACTCTTTCGCCCATGTCGGGAACTGGAAATTGGTAGAAACCCTAACCCTAGAGGCGAAAAGATTGTAGTTTTTGCGGCAGCGAGAACCCCTAACATTATAATTCCAGAGTAGAGAGAGGATTTGCGAAGAGAGAATGGGATAATATATATAGAGAGAGAGAGAGAGAGAGAGAGAGAGAGAGAGAGAGAGAGAGAGGCGGTTTGGGAGTGAAGAGGATACGAATGATGTTTTTTCTCCTTGTTGCCGCTCGGTGCCTTAGATCTCACATCGATACAAAGTAGGGGCTAACATGCGCCGGGAGGGTAAGCAGTTTAACTGGAACCAAACTAGGATTGAATAAGAGCCGCGTTGAGTAAACTTTCGCTAAATACTTACCCGGGTTACTTTCGCAAATCGAGAGCCACGTGGGTGTGCCTCACTTTAACTATTAAAAACAAAATTCATCGTAATTAAAAACTTTGGTACGCTACACCATAGAGAAGAGTTGGGATGAAACTCCTACCGTTAGTTCTCTGTGGGGCCCACCTTGATGTTTATATTCTATCTAATCCATTCGTTTGAAGTGCCTCCTTGGAGTAAAAGCATTATACCAAAATTTTATTACTATAAAACTCTGATGGGCATCCTGCATGAATTTAGATGTTTTAGGTATATATATTGTTGTGGTGGTCCACAGAAGTATTGAATCATTGCGATTTTTTGGAATCAAGGCTCAACAAGGTGTGATTACTTAATGGACGATGTGGATTTTACGGATGTTAGATCGTTTTCCCACGAAGGTGAAAGTTACCGCCATAGTTTTTTAGCGTCAAGGATCCAGGTGCTTTTCGAATGCGGATTCCCTGCGAAATGGCGGTTTAAATGGTTTGGGCTCGGCCCCGAAAATCAGAAATTTGAATAGGCCTAGCACAACAGCTTAGCCCGAAATAGTTCAAAATCCAGGCTGAAATCTATTTAGGACGGCCCGTTAACAGCCCTACAGTAAAAGGCTTTCTCTAGAGTTGTACACAAGTCGAACCGAGTCAAGTTTGGCACAGCTCGACTCAGCTTGTCCAACAGCCAATCCCAACTCAAGCTTGGCTCGGCTCGGTCCTCGAGCTTGACTGGCCGGCTTGGTTCGGTTAGTAGCTCGAGCTAGCTTGAGCCGAGTTCGATTCTGTTCGACATTTTCTAAAACATATAAATTGCATCTTTAATCTCCAACACTTCGAATGCAAATCATTAAGAGCACTTTGTAGGCATTTTGTCAAACACTCGGCAAGCAACATCAAGATCAAGATATGAGGCAGTTGTACAATATAAAATTTTTTGTGGGGATTTGTTTCTTCAATCTTCTCTTGAATACCACTATTATGTTTGAATAACTTGCATTTGAATTAATTATAAATTAAAAACTATAGGTGACATTGATCATACCATAAAAACAATGGTAACCATAATTTAGACCATCAACATTTTAGTGACAATATGAAAATCAAATTCAAAAATACAAAAATTACTAAATAAACTCGATCCGGTTCAACACGAAATGTTGTTTCTTGGATTGCCTTATATCAAGAGTATTCTCGAAATGGGTATTTGAGAGAACATTGAAAAAATAAATTCAAATGAAAAAAAAAAAAAAACTTTATATTGTACGATTGTCGACTGCCCTTATATCTTGATCTTGATGCTGCTCGCTGAGTGTTTGATGAAACCCCTGCAAAGTGCTCTTACCGATTTGCATTCGAAGTGTGGGAGATTGAAGATGCAATCTATTTGTCTGAGAAAACTTCGCATGCAAAGTGCTCTTACCGATTTGCATTCGAAGTGTAGGAGATTGAAGATGCAATCTATGTGTCTGAGAAAACGTCACACATGCTTGAGCTGGCCCAAGCTGCTGACCGAACTGAGCCGATTTGGCCAGTCAGGATTGAGCCGAGCCAAGTTCGAGCTGGGGTTGGCTGCCGGCCGAGCTGAGCTGAGTTGTGCGAAGTTTGACTCAGTTCGACTTAGTTCGACTCATGTATAGCTCTAGCGAAAGCCTTTTATTGTAGGGCTGTTAACAGGCCGACCTGGATATGTTTCGGCCCGGATTTTGAATTGTTTCAAGCCGAGCTGTTGGGCTGGACCTATTCAAATTTCTGATTTTCAAGCCCAAGCCTTGCCCATTTAAACCCCTATTTCGCGGGGAATCCATAGTCGGAAAGCACCTGGGTCCTTGGCTCTAGATAACCATGACACCTGGGTCCTTGGTGCTAGATAACTATTTTGCGGGGAATCCGGGATCTAACATGCATAAAATCCACGCCATCCATAAGTAATCAAACCTCGTCGGGCCTTCATCCCTAAAAATCACAATGATTCATACTTCCGTGGACCACCGCAACAATATACCTAAAACCTCTAAATTCATGTAGTAAGCCTATTAGGGCTTTATAGTAATAAAATTTTTGTACAAGTCTTTTACTCTAAGGAGACACTTCAAATGAATGGATTAGATGGCATATAAACATTAAGGTGGGTCCCACAGAGAACTAACGGTAGGCGTTTCATCCCAACTCTTCTCTATGGTGTAGCATGTCTAAATTTTTAATTACCTTGAATTTTGGTTTTAATGGTTAAAGTGAGGCAGCGTACCTAATGGACGGATTAGATCTAATGAAGGTTACACCCACGTGGCTCTCGATCTGCGAAAGTAACCCGGGTAAGTACTTAGCGGGAGTTTACTTGGCGCGGCTCTTATATAATCTCAGTTTGGTTTCGGTTAAACTGCTTACCCCTCTCGGCGCACGTTAGCCTCCGCTCTGTATCGATGTGAGATCAAAGGCATTAAGCAGTAGTAAGGAGAAAAAACGCCATTCATATCCTCTTCACTCCCAAACCACCTCTCTCTCTCACCTAATATATATTCCCATTCTATCATTGCATGTCCTCTCTCTCTATATTTTGGAATTATAGTGTTAGGGTTTCTCGTTGCCGCAAAAATTGCAATCTTTTCGCCTCTAGGGTTAGGATTTCTGCCAATTTCCAGTTCTCGACATGGGCGGAAGAGCTGTGCTCTCAGACGATGAAGGTAATGATTGAGTTCTCTTCGAAATTTCTCTTGTTTTGTTTGAATTTTCTTCTTTCTCTTTGATTTCTTTTTTCTATTTCTAGATGAGAATGAGATTGAGGTGGAGGAAGAAGAGAGGTGAGTTAAAGACACCAAAGCCGTAGAAGAAATAAATGATGGTGATGAAGAAGAAGAATAGGGTTTTGATTTGGTTGATTTCTGGGGATTTTTTTGGGGTTTCTTGATCATGGTTAGGGTTTCTAGGGTAAAACTAGGGATTTTACGGAATAGTTTTTCTCTCCTTTTCTTCTTCAATTTTGTGTTTTATTTTTCTGATTGAATTCCAATGTCATTACTTGCTCGGATTTTGAAGAACCGTTTTGGTTTTTCTAATCCCAAATTCTAGCCTGTGTGTAGAGCTTTGTCTGCCCTATCTAATGTGTTACACTCGAAGTTGAGATATTGCACATGGTCTATGATCCCTACCGTTCATTGGTGGTGCAAGTACTCTGTGGATTACCATCTGCGAATTGCATGGATTGGATGAACCTTTCTTCCAGTTGGTGGACCTTTTCCTCTACACTGCTGGTGTTTCCAGACTTTTCTACCATTCAATTTTTTGGTCACTGATAGGATTGTTAAGATTATATGATTGGGGACTGTCCTACTGTGACTTACGTATCCATAATCTGTCCTGTTGAGTTCCAGGTGCTTGGGATTGGATGACCCTTCACTTCGATTTTGTAGACCTTTTCCCATTCAATGCCCACATTGCTGTATTTTTCTTCCCACTGTTCAGTTTAGGTTCCTGATCAGAAGGCTGAGATCTTACTACCAGTGTGGGTGTACTGCTGTGGCCAATCCAACATTGAATCCTCCCAGTGAAGACTCAGATGATGGTCCCTTGTGCCATTTTGTCAAATTTCAGTGCAGCATAGCAGAGAAGCAAATAGCCAAATAGGTGCACAACCCAGAGGCCATGACTGACCTTTTGATTAATATTATTATTTTTTGAAAGATGATGCTTTATTAGGCCACTGCCGAAAAAAAGAGAGAGAAGCAAAACAGAAACAGGAAAACAGAAGCAAAAAAAGGAATTAAAAAAAAAAAGAAAAAAAAAAGGAAAAAGAAAACAGAAAAACCAAACAAACCTAGAAAAAAACTACAGAAAACCTAACCGACTAAGAGTACAATAACAACCAGCCCCCTGGCTGGGAAACCCCTGAGAAACAACCCAATAAAGGCGCCCAATCCCGGAAGAGCTGAATGACTCGCATATGGGGCAGTGGTGGTCCAGCGGTCCGGACTCTGCTAAATCTTTGTAAGAGGCGTGCACTGAGAATGACCTAGACACGGATAGCTTCCAGTAGATAGTCTTGCTGATTCTGGGGCATGGAGTGGCCCTGCGAATGAGACGAGAGATAATAAGGCTTCGATTTCGCAATTGCGCAATTTTCTCTTAAAAGGAGAAAACCTGACATTTTCTTCACCATTTAAAGAGAAGCAAGAAGCCACGGGGATGTCAATATCCAGGCTTAGGGAGGCAAGCTCCAGAAAAAGAGAGATCAGGGGCTGATTGCCAAGCCAGGGATCAACCCAAATTTGATTATTATTTGAACTAACCAATATGTATTTTGTTTGGAGATGATTTAGCATAGGTTCCTGCATGCCAGCAAGCTATATCCTTGATTCCATAGATGGGGAATCATGGCAGCTAGCCTGTTGATCTGATGGACCCCATCGTGGATGTGGTGTAGGCCCCAGAAAGGACCGACTAACCTACCTCATGGAGGTTACTTTCGCAAACTGAAAGCCACGTGGGTGGAATTTTCATGCAATCCACCCCATCGATCAGGTAAGCTACCTCATGTTCACCCTTGAACTCAACAATCATGATGATCCAAAACTCAGGTAGGCCACACTATAGGAAACAGTTGGGATGGGCATGTCTAGTTTTGTGTCGGGCCTACCATGGTGTTTCCATGCCATGTAATCCATTCATGTGATTTGCCTCATTAGGATAAAGGAATTAGACAAAAATGCACTATCCGAAACTCAGGTGGGCCATACCATGTGAATTTTGAGGTTTTAAGCATTATTTTTACTGTTCCCTATGGGGTGGCCCACCTGAGTGTTGAATCAACCTGCTTTTGGGATCAAGGCCAAACACGAGGTGGTGTAGTGTGCCTGATGAATGGGTTTGATCTGTTATTCACATGAAATCATTTCCCCCACGTTAGTTAAAGTCATGCTCTCTCTGTACCTACTTGAGTTATGCCAGCATTTTCGCCCCAGAAAGTCTCCTAGATTGGGAGATGATGACCCTTTTGCTCAGTAGTCTTTTTAAGTAGATGATTAAGAAAAATACAGCCATGGTCCTCAATCTTCATTCAACAAGGAAAGGCCAAATGTTTGAAGGGTTGGAATCTTCCTGTTGCTGTGATACTTGTGGTGTCCGCTGGCTGCCATGGGGCCCATTAGAACAATGCTCTGGATCACCGAACCATAGGCTTCACATGTACAGAATTGTGTGCATCAGCAAACGTGACATTTGCTGCTGACTTGCAGTGGGCCATTTATTTAATCTGTTTTGGATAATTGCTTTTTGGATGCTGATATGCTTTTTTCTTGGTTTTGATGAGGGGTGCCGGCCACGTTGTTGTTTTGTTTCTGATATTTGTATGTTATTTTTTCTTTGATCTCAATACTCATGTTATTTAGTCTCATATTGGGTTGCTTTGGTGAGTAGAAGAGGGCCAGGATGAGTATGAGAAGGATGGGTTTATAGTGGATGATGTGGATGAAGAAGAAGAAGAACACGACGAGGAAGAAGATGACAGGGGAAGTGATGAAGAGGAGAAACATAAGAAGAAAAAGAGGAGGAAGAGGTTAGATTTATATTTTTCATCTGTTCTCCATTTCTCATATGATTAATCATTCACATACACACACACACAAAATGTGATTTGTAACCTGTTTGTAATACTTGATTTTTGTGTACTCCAGAGAATCTGAGAAGAACTATGTCCTGGACGAAGACGACTATGTGTTGCTTCAGGACAACAATATTACGGGGTTTCACCGGCCCAAACCGGTGAGTTATTGAGCTATTTTTTGTACTTGGCTGGTCCTCTGATTTGGCTTTCGAGCTAATTGCCAGAGAATAGATAGAGTTCTATATTCATCTCATAATCTTGTCTTCTTAATATGAGTAGGGGAGCAAAAAGTTTAAACGTTTGAAAAAAGCTGGGAGGGATACTGAGCGAGAAGAAGGATCTGGATTTTCTGATGGAGAAGAAGTTGATAGAAGTGGTCACAGTGCCCGGACTGATGAGGAAAAACTTAAGCACAGCTTATTTGGTGATGATGAAGGTTCTCTTGGACACCATCTCTCTGATTTTGTTCCTAGTTTTTTCCCCATATTTTATTGAATGACAGAATCCATCTCAATGTTTTCAGGGGCAGCACTTGAGGATATTGCCGAAGAGGAGGAACAGCCAGAAGAAGAGGATGGGGATATTGGTGAAGATGATGAGATGGCAGATTTTATTGTGGATGAAGAAGAAGTTGATGACAATGGCGCTCCTGTGAGGTATATTAATGAGGGATGTGTATTTGTTGGTTATTCCTGATTTCTTGTGGCTTTTTTTTTCTAACTGGGTAATCTTGCTTCCTAGGAGGAAGAAACCAGGTAAAAAGAAGTCAAGGCAAGCACCTGGTGTGTCCTCATCTGCATTACAGGAAGCTCATGACATATTTGGGGACGTCGATGAACTCCTACTGCTTCGCAAGCGAGGTCTTCAGAAAGGTGGCAGTTATGATGATTCTGGAGAGTGGAGGGAAAAGAGGCTTGAGGATGAATTTGAACCCTCTATTCTTGCGGAGAAGTATATGACTGAAAAGGATGATCGGATACGAGAAATTGATGTGCCTGAGAGGATCCAGGTCACATTATATGTTACTTGCCATATCCTCTTTCCTTCCTGAGATGTTGTTGACTGTTTATATGCAAGTTGTCTTTAGGCTTCTCAATGAATACCTCACACCAATTCAGAAATAAATAAATAAATCTTAACTGCAACATGCTTTCCCCCCCTTTTTTGTGCAGTTATCTGAAGAAGTTACTGGCCCTGTTCCGACAGATGACACGAGCATAGAAGAAGAGAGCACCTGGATATATAACCAGCTTACTAGCTCTGATAGTTCACCATTTTTTGGCAACATGCTTCTTGTGGACGAAATTAACAAGGAAGACATTGGAAATGTATTAGGGATGCTACATGTCCAGAAGTTTGATGTAAGGCTTCATTGTTTTACATTTCAGAAGATTCTTGACATTAACATATGGTTTGAGAGTGATATTGACAATTTTGAATCCAATGTTGTAGATTCCTTTTATTGCTACTTATCGGAAGGAGCTCTGCCTTAGCCTACTGAAAGACCCTGAACAAGATTTGGCAGATGGTGAAGATAGAGCTGAGAGAACGCCTAAGCTGAAGTGGCACAAGGTAATTCTCTTGCTCATGCATAGAATGTAACTATTGCATTATGAGCTCATGGAGTGCTGAAGAGTTAACTGCTACTTCTTTCCTTTTCCAGAAACTTTAGGCTGTCCAGAACCTTGATAAAAAGTGGTTGCTACTTCAAAAGCGGAAGAATGCTCTTCAGTTGTACCACAATAAGCGCTTTCAGGAAGAAGCTCGAAGGATTGACGATGAGACGAGGCTTGCATTGAATCAGCAGCTTTTCAACTCTATTCTTGAGTCTCTTAAGGTTGCCGAATCTGAAAGAGAGGTTGATGATGTTGATGCAAATTTTAATTTGTATTTCCCTCCAGGTGAAGTGGAAGTGGAAGAAGGGCAGTTTAAGAGGCGAAAACGAAAATCTCTGTATAGTATTTGCAGTAAGGCTGGTCTATGGGAGGTAGCAAACAAATTCAGGTTTAGTTCAGAACAATTTGGGTTACTCCTAAACCTGGAAAAGATGGTATGTATATTCTTATCATAACCTTGCATTGGCTTTGAACATAAAGTGTAACCATGCCCCACTTCAGTTGATTCCAGCGGGTGGATGAATTGGAAGATGCCAAGGAAACTCCTGATGAAATAGCTGCCAACTTTACATGTGCGATGTTTGAGACTCCTCAGGATGTGCTCAAAGGTGCCAGGCACATGGTATGTATTCTACTTTATTGTTGCCCTGAATTTTAAGTTTCAATATCCATATGGAATTTACAGCATATTGTGCTTGGCATTTTTAGCATTAAAAAAAAAAAAATTTTGGCATGCTCCAGGCGGCAGTAGAGATCAGCTGTGAGCCATCTGTCAGGAAACATGTTCGCAGTATATTCATGGAGAAAGCTGTGGTCTCAACTAGTCCTGCACCTGATGGGAAAACTGCAATAGATTATTTTCATCAGTTCGCAACTGTCAAGTGGTTGGATGAGAAGCCATTCTATCGATTCAAAGATGCACAGTGGCTTCTTATCCAAAAAGCGGAAGAAGAGAAACTCCTTCAGGTTACCATAAAATTGCCAGAAAATGTTCAAACTAAGTTAATAAGTGATTCAAATGATTATTACATCAGTGATGGAGTTAGTAAGTCTGCTCAGCTTTGGAACGAGCAGCGGAAGTTGATATTGAAGGATGCTTTCTTTAGTTTTCTTCTTCCTTCAATGGAAAAGGAAGCCCGATCCCTTTTGACTGCAAGAGCCAAGAACTGGCTGCTTATGGAATATGGGAAACAGTTGTGGAATAGAGTATCTGTTGCACCATATCAGCGGAAGGACACTGATGCTGGCTCCGAGGATGATGCTGCACCAAGGGTCATGGCCTGTTGTTGGGGCCCCGGAAAGCCAGCAACTACTTTTGTGATGTTGGATTCATCTGGAGAAATGCTGGATGTGTTGTATACGGGGTCCCTCAGTCTTCGCTCTCCAAGTGCTAATGAGCAGCAGCGCAAGAAAAATGACCAACAACGTCTATTGAAGTTTATGACAGACCACCAGCCTCATGTTGTCATTTTGGGAGCAGTGAATTTGAATTGTAAACGTCTGAAGGATGACATCTATGAGGTATGCATTCCAAAATCCTGATTTATCTAAAGTGTGGCTTTATTACCAATGCGCGGGCGCTTGGTCTGTCTCTGTGCATCTGCACACGTCTAAAATCATTAAAGACAAGTTCTAAGTTCTAACATATATTATATGAAAGGCTTTTAACTTTATTTGGAACCATGATTTTGAGAAACAGTAGCACAAACTTACCTCATTGACTTGCTCTCTCCACTATTCTGTCTTTTTGCTTCTCATGGGAATTAAACTCGGGCAATCATATTCTGACATAATTGCTTTTTATAGGCACCCTACTAAGTTGCCTGCTCCTGTATTATTTGTTTGTTCAACAAATAGTTTTTTCGGTACCCAACGAGGTTTGGGTGAGCGGCCATCACGGTGGGTTTGCTCCCTATTGGTGTGGGTTCGACTCCCCTCCTCGGCATTACCCGGTACATGTGGTTGTGGGTGATTGTGTGTATCCGCAGGGAATAGTCTCGCCTCAAAAGGGGGCGGGGACATCCTGTGTCTTCAAATTTTAATTTTTAATTTTTTTTTTCAGTAATGTTTCTATGTACCGTATTGTTGGTTGTATTTTATTAGTTATTGTGATGCAGTATTTGTGGCTAAATGTTGGGAAATCTTGCCACGAGAGGTCTTTTACAAGTGTTGATGGATGTTCTTCATTTATTCTTCATAAAGAAATCGGTGCATAGCCTGCATCTATGAACATATAAATGGAGTTGATGCTGTTCTTTAGATAATTGTTTTTAGATGTAAAAGCAAACTTTGCTTATGTTATATATTGACCTGTCTTTCCAAAGTATCTATACAAGCTATAACATGTATTCCCTGTTTTTTTTTTTTTACCCACCCAGGTCATTTTTAAAATAGTTGAGGAGCATCCTAGAGAAGTGGGTCAAGAGATTGATGCAGTAAGTGTTGCTTATGGAGATGAATCCCTGCCTCATCTTTATGAGAATTCACAGATTTCTTCAGATCAGCTAACCGCGCAACCAGGTAACTGCAATAGTCTTTTGCTGATTACTGAACGTTTGATGACCTTTTATCCTGAATTATGTTCTATTATGCATGCAGGCATTGTTAAGCGTGCTGTGGCTCTTGGCCGTTACCTTCAAAATCCTTTGGCCATGATTGCTACACTATGTGGGCCAGGGAGAGAGATATTGTCATGGAAGCTTAATACTTTAGAGCACTTCCTTAGCCCTGATGAGAAGTATGGGGTGGTTGAACATGTAATGATAGATGCCACCAACCAAGTAGGTGTTGACATTAATTTGGCTGCAAGCCATGAATGGCTGTTTTCTCCTTTACAATTTGTTTCGGGGCTTGGACCCCGAAAGGCATCTGCTTTACAGAAAGCGCTGGTCAGAGCTGGGGTCGTTTTCAGTCGAAAAGAGATTCCGATGAACGGAGTTCTTAAGAAGAAGGTGTTCATTAATGCAGTTGGTTTTTTGCGTGTCCGTCGGACTGGGCTGGCAAATGCAAGCAGTCATTTTATGGACTTGTTGGATGATACGAGAATTCATCCTGAGTCGTATGACCTTGCAAAGAATATGGCCAAGGTTGTCTATGATGAAGATGTTCAAGAGGATCCAAATGAGATGGATGATGATGCTCAGGAGATGGCAATCGACCATGTCATGCGTAACCCAAGGCTGCTGAAAGTTCTTGATATTGGTGAATATGCTAACAGCGTTGAGGAGCGGCTAGGGACGAGAAAAAGAGAGACGCTAATGGACATAAAGATGGAGTTGTTGCATGGATTTCAAGACTGGCGTACTCCTTACACTGAACCTAGTCAGGACGAGGAGTTCTATATGCTTTCTGGTGAAACTGAGGAAACCCTTGAAGAAGGAAGAACCGTTCAGGTGATGGTTCGCAGGGTTACACCTCAACGTGCAACTTGTGGGCTTGACTCTGGCTTGATGGGTGTGATTTTGAGGGATGAACTTTCGGAAGATAGGAATGTCGATCCAATGGACAGCATAAGTGAAGGCAGCATACTTACCTGCAAGATTAAAGGAGTCCAAAAGAATAGATTGCAGGTGATTTTAACCTGTAGAGGAGATGATCTAATTAGTAAACGGTTAAGGAAGATCCAGGATTTGGAATCGTTCTATCGTGAACCAAAGGGCAATTCACAGAGTGACCAAGATACAGCTCGCAAGGAGAAGGAACTTGCAAAGAAGCATTTCAAGCCAAGGATGATTGCTCATCGTAATTTTAAAAATTGGACCACTGATGAAGCAGTGCAGGTACATTTTTAGTACTGATAGAATCCACCATTAATTTAATTTAATTAATTAATTTATTATTATTATTTTGAAGTATGGGTAGCAGTTCCTTGCTAATTTGCCTTCAAAGAGGAGTGATAAAAAACAAATCAAGTTCCTTGCTGCTGCCCTGAGGCATGTTTCTTACTGTCTAAATGTGTTGAGCAGTTCCTTTCTGACAAGGATGCTGGTGAAAGCATTATTCGTCCAAGTTCCAGAGGGCCATCGTATTTGACTTTAACTCTGAAAATCTATGATGGAGTTTATGCTCACAAAGACATAGTTGAGGGTGGAAAAGATCACAAGGACATCACAAGCTTGCTTCGTCTTGGGAAGACATTAAAAATAGACGATGAAACGTTTGAGGATCTCGATGAGGTTGGTACACTTCTCCGGTGCATTTGAAAAGGATCCAATCTTTTGCAATTGTTATCTTATGAGTGCTCTTTGAAATTGACCATCCTTAGAACAACTTGAGCTGCCATTGGCAAGGCATGAGACTACATTTTTAGTTTTTTTTAGTTTTTTATTTTTTTGACAGCCATACCTATTCAGTTTTGTAATTGGTCCAAGAAATTTTGTTGCATTTTCTTACAATTGCTTTTTCCTTTGGATTGGTTTCTAACCCTCTGAGGAACTTGTCTTGATTTGATATCTGAAAGATAGTGTATTTATTAAACTAAATATCATTGTTTTGTAAGGAACTTAATTCAAAGTTTCGCTTTGTTTCTTAAACTCTTTGGAGCTCTCTAATTATTTAGGAATGATGCATTAGATACTTTAAGAAGCATATTATGATCCTAGATAGATCACACAGACAGCCCAAAGTAACTAGGGACCTGGATGATGATAAAGATGATATATTGATAGTTAATGATGTATAAAAGATCATGAAAGAAAAGAATACAAGTTGCATGGATGATGGAATGATGTGTCAACCATATGGGAGACTGGGTACTGAGACCTAATGATGGAATGATATGTCAACCATATGGGAAACTTGATATTTTAGATAACTTCACAACATGTGCGTATGCTCGGGCACTCAGTCTAGGATTCAGGCTTGGCATTTGAAACTCTGTTCTGGTCCAGTTTTGTAAAATTGCCGTATTGTTGGCGGAACAGGACAGTAGCTCATCTGGCTAAGGTGATGAGCTGCCGTGCTGCTTCGTTCCCCACAACGCACCTGGGTCTCCCATTGTGTCTTGGTAAACCCCCTCTCGCCTTATGGGATAGGGTGTTAGAGAGAATGGATAGAAAAGTGGATCCGTGGAAAGGCAAGTTGTTATCGTTAGGAGCTAGGATCACCTTTGATCAAATCCTCTCTTTCTAACCCGCCCGCTTATTTCTTCTCCCTTTTTCGTTGCTCCAAATCTGTTCTGTCTAGGATGGACAGATTGTGGAGGAACTTTCTTTGGCAAGGAGGGAATCTGGATTTCAAGTTCCTCCTCATCTCTTGGGGAGAGGTTTGCAAACCAGTAGAAGAAGGGGGGGCTGGCATCAAAGATTTAGAGCAGTTTAATAATGCTCTGTTAGGCAAATGGGCATGGAGATTTACGGTGGAAGCGAAAAGCTTATGGTGTGAAGCCATAGCCAGCAAATATGGTGTCTCAAATCTACGAAAGCGGACCAGAAACTCGTCCATGTATAGGGCCACCTACTGTTGGAAGTTGATTTCAAGAACGGCTAGTAAAATATTCCCTCAGATTGGATTCTCTTTAGGCAGAGGGGACAACATTTGCTTCTGGGACGATATTTGGCTGGGGGACTATAGCCTCAGGTCCCAATTCCCCCTGGTTGCCACTTTGAGCTTGCATCAGGGTGTGTCTGTTTCACATTGCTTCTTGGTCGTGGATTTGGAGTTTCTCAGACTGCTTCTCTTCTGGAGGGCTTGCATCCTTCCCCTGATGAGAGAGATGCTCCATATTGGCACGCGGACAAATCAGGCTGCTTCTCAGTTTGTTCAATTTTGAAGTTGATTGATCCAGTTGATCAAGGATCTGAGTTCAGTTTCTTAGCACCCATTTGGCATATTCAGGCTCCACTCAAGGTTGTAGCTTTTTCTTGGCTTGTGGTAAGGGGTAAAATTTTCACCCTGGACAACCTTCTTGAAAGAGGTATGATCTTACCAAATGTTTGCTCTCTTTGTATGCAAGCAGCGGAATCAGTAGACCATATTTTCTTACACTGCTGTTTTACAAAAGGAATATGGGACTCTATTCTTTCTATGTTCAAGGTCGTCTGGGTAATGCCTGAGACCATCAGAAAGTTGATGACTTCTTGGATTGGGGGTTGCCCTTCGGTGAAGGATATCAAGAAATGGCAGCAGACTATGTTGGCAGTATTTTGGAGCATATGGAAGGAATGGAATGACCGCTGTTTCAGAGATCTCTGTCACCCCTTTCATCATGTTTTCGCTCAAGTCTCTTTGCTGCTTAAGGAGTGGGACCTTGACCAAAGATCTGATCTGTTGTAATTTTAGTTTTCTGTTCCGCTTCTCTGCTGTTTTTCTGTTGTTCTCTGCTGTTTTTTGTATTTTTGCTGCCGTTGCACCTTTTTAATAAAGTTTATCCTTAAAAAAAAAAAACAAAACAGGAATCTGCTTCACTTTCAGTGTATTTGTTCAACGATTTTATGAGTTTCAACTATACAAGTACATTGTATTTGTTCAACAATTTTATGACTTTCCAACTATACAACAATACCTGGACTGTTGAAGCATGGGAGAATGCTTGATCATCTTAGTTGCCTTGTTTTTAGTGTGGATTTATTGGTGAGGTTCATGCTCATTAATGCATGCATAAAAGAAATACATGCTTAATTCCCATTGCTTTTATATGTAAATAGTTCCATTACTGGGTTAATCATGATTTTGTTCTTCTTTTTTGTCTGTCAACCTCCTCAACCCTCAACAGGTCGTGGATCGATATGTTGATCCGCTCGTAGCCAACCTGAAGGTCATGCTGCAATACCGCAAATTCAAGAAGGGCACGAAAGCGGAAGTCGATGATCTTTTAAGGATGGAGAAGTCAGAGTATCCGATGAGGATAGTTTACTGTTTTGGAATTTCTCATGAGCATCCAGGAACCATTATTCTGTCATATATACGGAGCACAAATCCACATCATGAGTATATTGGTCTGTATCCTAAGGGCTTCAAGTTCCGGAAGCGGATGTTTGAAAGCATTGACCGGCTTGTGGCGTATTTCCAGAAGCATATTGATGATCTGCAGCACGAATCAATGCCATCAATCCGATCAGTGGCTGCGATGGTGCCAATGAAAAGCCCTACGACTGGGGGTTCCTCTGGCGGGGGATCTGTAGGCAGTGGTTGGGGCGGTTCCACAGCCAATAGCAGTGATGGGGGTTGGAGAGGTTCCGACAGGGACCGATCTTCTACACCAGGTTCGAGAACAGGTGAGCAAGCAAATAGATGCTTTCTAACTCCCCCACTGTCCCTCTCTCCCCCCTTGGCTACAAAGGGCTTGTTATGTTTTTTTTTTTTTCTTCTAATTATTATTATTTTCTTTTTTCGTGGGGGATTTCCAATTTGAGTTAGGTTGGAGAAGTGAAAATTTGTCCTTTTTTATTGAATGCAGGTAGAAATGATTACAGGAATAGCGGTGGTCGCAGCGGACACCCGAGCGGGCTGCCTAGGCCATATGGGCGTGGCCGGGGGCGTGGGTCATACCACCATGGAAGAGGAAACCACCACAGTGGCAGCGAGGGACATGATTCTGGTTATGGTTCTTCCAAATGGGGCTCAGGTGCAAAGGAAGACGACAATGAGCTGAGCAGCTTCCCCGGTGCCAAAGTCCAGAATTCACCTGGTAGAGAGGCTTTTCCTGGTGGTTGGGGCAATAGCGGTAGCGGCGGCGGTGACAACTGGGGCAATGGTGGAAATGATGGTGGCAGCAATTGGGGCAATGGCGGTAGCAGTGGTTGGGGCAGCGGAGGAGGCAGTGGCAGGGGTGGCGGCAGTTGGAGTGGTGGCAACAGCGGTGGCGGAGACGGATGGGGGGGTGGGGACGGTGGCAGCGGCACTGGTGGTAATTCTAGTTGGGATGCTTCTAAAAGAGCAGGTCCCTCAAGGCAGGAGAGTGGCAATGATGAGGGTTGGAACCGGGGCAGGGCAGGCAGCAGAACATAGTGATCTCATCTCCTTGTGTAACTACATTCTCATTTCCTCCTTTCAAAAAAAGAAAAAAGAAAAAAGAAAAATATTCTACTGAGTGACCTGCAACAGTGGTGAGTTCAAATACCCCCATGTTTTATGTTGCAGAAATGATCTCATCCCTGCTCTAATTTCCATCAAATCATATAAGCATTTTGATTCTAAACGGAGTAGGGTTTTTTTTATTTTATTTTATTTTATTTTATTTTATAAGGTCATCCTAAATAGAGATGTTTTGATGTCTAGCTATAAAACATGGTATTTTCATCAAAAGTTGGTATTGGATCACCCGTTTTTTTGTTCGAGGGCTGATGTAACAGAAACCCCTTGTTAATGTATAGGTAGGGTTGAGAAACGAAAATACAAGAGCAGCTCACATTCAGTTTGTAAATTATCCAGCCACCTGTTGTAACACTGGTTTTCGTCCGCTGTGGTTTATGAATGAGAAATGCTGGTACCATGGAGCTTCTATACTCATCATATACCTTACAAAAATCAGCGATGATAGTGACTTGATCTGGTGGGGCCGTCTCGTCATAATCCAAAACTTGCTAACCTACCCTACCCATATGCTGGCTAGCATGTCCGATGCCCTTGCTTTCAAGTGGTGGCCTACCACATCAACAGTACTGATCACGCCATGTTTTCGATAGGGGAGAGGAAGTGGATGGTGAGGAAGCAGGGCATTTGTACCTAGAGCTGGGCATCGAGTCGAGTCAGACCGAGTTAGGGCTGACTCGACTCGATCCGGTTTCAAAATAGGCCTGACCCAAACTTGATCCAACTGGATACTGAGTCCAGCATGCCTGACTTGATCCGAGTTCGGTCTGGCCTGGACTGATCCGGACCGAGTCCAATTCGGTCAGAAGCACTGAGTCGGAGGGAGGGAGGGAGAGAGAGAGAGGAGGGTGATGGTGGTGGGTGGTTGTCGGGCTTAGAAGAGGAGGATGAGAGAGGGAAGGAGTGGAGAGGAGAGAGGAGGGTGATGGTGGTGGGTGGTTGCCGGGCTTGGAAGAGGAGGAAGAGGGAGGGAGAGAGAGTTTGGGATCGGGTCAGGGTAGGGTTAGAGAGTCGGGTTGAATTGGATCGAGTTTTGAGTCAAGTCGGGTCAAGTTATTGGGTAACTCGAACTCGACTCGGTTTTGAGTTCAGATTCAGCGAAGCCTACTCAGTTTGGACCGACTCACCCATTCGATTCAAGTCGAGTTAGATCGGATCAAGTCAGATGAGTGGAGTTAGCCGGATCGAGTCGTCCCGTGCCCACCTCTATTTGTACCAATAAAAGTAAAATAGTTTCCGGTAGAGTATGAGTTACTGCATGATAAGCACAAATCCTAATATTCGTTTTAACTAGTTCACTTAATGTAAATGTCATTCGAGTCTGTGGGGTCTACTATTTTATGAATGCCATTGGACACATTGCATCAAGTGAGCCCCACCTTGATGATGGGATGCCACAGAAATCTAGTCAATCCACTTCCTGGGAGTGGTACACGGTCCTACAGGAAAGTATTCTTCCACTAACGTTGTGGAGAATCTAACTTCATTGCTCTGATTCATATTCATAATAATTTTCCCAGAATGTCTAATCCTAAATCCAGGATGTCCACCCACTAGCTCCAATATTACCTTGGTTTCAACCGCTGATTGCTCCGACTACTCTGGCCAATGGTCCCTACTTCTGTGGTCTGTAAAACAAAAATCTTGCCATGGAAAGTTACTGGGTGCCCCAGAAAATACCAAAAAAAGATTCATTTAATTGGGCAAAAAGGTCGAATGACCTACACCATCTAGGCCAGTTTGGTGCATGGTGTTAGAAATTAAGTGGTATTGAATTGCATTTGGTCCGTACAAATTTCATCCAGTGTTTGGTAACAAGATGAAAGATTGGATTAATTCCGATATCAGATATTCCAATACTAATGGTGTATGCTACGTGATTTTTCATGGATTTCAAAATTCGCTACAATTGTGGACCCCATGTTGGTGCACGCGTTTTATTCATGCTGTTCATCTATATGTGCCCTTTAGACGTGATATTCAAGCTACATATGTCTACTCCAGTTGTGAAATGTGGTTGGTTGATTACAATTTCGCATTTTTTCAAACGTTTGTTGGAATCAAAAGAACGTATTATACCATGCCAGGTATATAATACAAACACGGGATAGAATGAGGGACAATCCACTGCTGCCCATAGCATTAATTGTATAAAGTCGTATTTCATGCAATACATCTTAACCCCAAGATGGAATATTGATTTTTTGAGACTTAGCCTCAAGTATAAGGTCCATCATATCACCGGTTTGGATTGATGGGCCATCATCTTATGCATAGGAAATCTGCTCCGTCCATCAGGCGATAACCTTATATTAACCATACCTACAAAAGACCAACCCTATAAAAAAAACTCAAATGGACCATAAACCAATGTGAGTAATGTGAATTACCACCTAAAACCTCTACATTCACCTGTTGGAGCCCACTCGAGTTTCAAATCAAGTTATATTGCATCTTCCCTTTAGGTTTTAAAAAATATACCTTCTTGGCCCCACAAAAAAACTTATGGTTGGCATCTCATCGTCATTGTTCCCTGTTGTGTGGTCCATATGGGTTTTGGATCTGGATGGTTTATGTCCATATGGCCTAAAGTCGAGGAGCACACTCGATGGACAGAGTGAATTTCACATATACAACATGGTGGGCCCTAAAGTGCTTGTGTGTTTTAACGCCTGTCTAGAACAGGTGGTGGATAGAGCTGTATTATACGAGCCGAGTTAGCTCGGTTAACTCGCTCGACTTGACTCGGAAAAAAACTTGACTTGACTCGGCCCAAAACTAGGTTCAAGCTGAGTCGAGCTTATTTTTTGAGCTTGAAAAAATTTGAGCCAGAGTCCAAGCTAGACTAAGCTCAACTCAACTTAACGCGGCTTGAAACTTGACTTGAACTTACCTGGTTCAAATTGGGTTAACTTAATATAAATATTTTATAAATATTTATATATTTAAATAAATTATATATGACATATTATATATATTAAAAATCTAAAAAATTAAACATGAACTCAGCTTGTAGGCTTGAACTTGAGCTCAACTAGAATATGGCTCGAGCTGGCTCGAGTTGTTGATCATCCAGAGTCGAGTTGGCTAGTCAAGCTCGCAGACTAGCTAAGCCGAGTTCAAAGCTAGGCAAGCTAAGTTGAGCTGGGCCAAGCTTGACTTGGCTGGGCTCGATTTCGGTCCTATATGTATGGAAGCTTGTATTTGCATGCTTCTAGTCGGCTATCCAAACAGATTTTTATTGCAAGGAATTTTTTTTTTTTTTTTTTTGGAAAATAAGTTTAGAATTTATTACTATCAAGAGGCAAGAGCCTAAAAATACAAAGATGAACTACTAGCACCAAGAAAAAGCAAGGCAAAGATTTCTCCTAAAATACAAAGAGAGCAAGAAATAAAAGTAAAAGGCCCCACATCCTAGGGAGGAGAACAACACTAGGAAAGGAAGACCAAAACCAAAGACAAACACTCAAAACCCTGGAACAAAAAGGGAGCTCACAACAAAGCACAAAGCATGCCCAAAGTCAAGCAGCTGCTAAGGATATGGCGACAATCTCAATGTTAGAATGAAGTTGAGCAACCGGTCCGAGACGATGCAATCTGCTAAGGTCGGTGATAAGGCAACAATGACTTCCACACTATACTCAGCTCTTCAGTTTGTACATGTGAGATTCATTATTCAATGATCCACACCGTTGGCTTAGTGGACACCCCTATGGAAGGACCATGCCCCAAATATCTCCTTGATAGGATAATCCAAACCTTTCAAAATTTCAGCAGAAAATAGATGATTAAGAAATAAGATAACATCAATGGTTCACATACATCTAGAAGAAGGCCAAAGGCTGGTGGATAGGATTCTTTCACCTCAGAGATTTTAGAGGCATAGTCCATTAACCGCAGATTGGTTTTGACCATGGTCCATATCACCTAACCATGGGTCCAAACATAGACAGGGAATTTCCTGAACTCTCTTAGATTGGAAGATTTTAGCCCTCCAAAATCGTATCTTTTTTTGTTGCACACATATATTTTAAGAAATTTTAAGAAATATTCGTTCATTATTTAGTTAATACCTTTGAAAATTTTAAATTTAAACCATAAGTTATATAACACTTTATAAAAAGAAATATTGAGACACATTTAATTGAAATAATAAAAATATCAACTATTAATAATTATGATATTTGAAAATAAAAATTGTTTGGAGCAAGCTCCTATATAATGGTCCAAAATATTCCATAGAATTAGTAATAAGCCCTACTTCCTGCAATTAAGAACCTAAATATATTGTACAATTTGCAAGAGCCCATCTAATTGACTCGACCAACTTGGACCGTATTCACAAACTGGTAATGACTTGCTAGGTCGGGCTAGATCTGTACATGAGTTGAACTGAGTCAAGCTTCGCACAACTCGACTCGGCTCAGCCACTAGATGACCCTAGCTCGAACTCGGCTTGGCTCGGTCCTCGAGCTTGACTGGCCAGCTTGGCTCGATTCAGTCAATAGCTCAGGCCAGTTCAAGTTGAGTTCGAGCCAAGATCGAGCCTGTGTGGCATTTTGTCAAACACATGGAGTGCATCTTCAATTTCTCACGATATGTAAAACAACAGTAACCATTTACAGGTATTTCATCAAACACTTAGTAGGCAACATTAAAATCAAGATACAGGTATTTCATCAAACACTCAGTAGCCATAATTTTACGATACAAAAGGCCTACTAGAACCTATATCCAATTCATTCATTTATCTTGTGGCCCACAAAACCTGATAACATATAATAGTGTCTGTTCGATATGAACTATTTTATTGTGATATGGTTCATATGACTGGCATATATTAACCATACTTTCAGCCGTTGCCTTCCGTGAAATTCCGAGGTTAATGGATAGAATAGATTCCACACACATGCAATGGTGGACCCCACAGATGGTGTACTAATGCCCTTAGAAATTTTCTTGTGGTGTAGTCCATTTAAACAAAATTTGATGGTAGAAGTTCAATCACTATTGTTTCTTGTGGTGTAGTACATTTAAGAAGTTTTCGACAGTAAGAGATTAATCACCATTATTTTTTGTGGTGTAGTCTATTTAAGCCTTTGGTCTGCCTCCTTTTGGGGCTCATGCTTTAAATTGTTCTATTAAGATATAGAGGCGACATGGATACATTATATACATCATGACGGTCCACAACAATTAATAAAAGTGGTCGATGGTCGTCACTTCTAATTGTTTTTTTTTTGTATGGTGTAGTTCACCTTATTTGTAGATGTAACTCATTAAGGCACTGAGATTGAAAACATACCATTAAAAACTTATTGGGGGCTGCAAAATTTTTGGATGTAACTTATTTTTTGACTCATGACATTAACTTAAATTATGAATCCAACAAACGGAGTATACCTTCGACACATATCCCATGGTGGGCCTCACAACCCTTAACATATGACAACCTAGACCCTTAACACATGACAATCTTTATCCTTAATACATACTCGATAGTGGGTTCCACAAATGGTGTCCTTGAAGTGTTAAGGGTCAAAGTTGAGGTTGTCATGTGTTAAGGGTTGAGGTTGTCATTTGTTAAGGGTCGATGTTGTCAATATTGAGGTTGCCATGTTAAGGGTTGAGGTTGTCATGTGTTAAGGGTCAAGATTATGAGGGTCAAGGTTGTCATGTGTTAAAGGTCAAGGTTATCAAGTGTTAAGGGTTAAGATTATCAGGGTCGAAGTTGTCATGTGTTAAGGGTCTAGGTTACTATGTCAACCTCGACTCTTAACACATGACAACTGCGACCTATAACACATAACAACCTAAACCTTTGACACATGACAACCATGACCTAGATCCTTAATAATTATAACCTGTACCCTTAGCACATGATAACCTAGATTCAAATCCTTAACACATGATAACCTAGACCCTTAACACGGGCAGCTTGGGCCCTTCATGACAACCACTTCAACCAAGACAATACATTACAAAATGCCAATTCTATCTACTTAATTGTTTTCAATAGGAAAACTACACCCATCCTTATCTGCCTTAAATTCCTTTTAACAATCACTTCTCCCCATGACAACAATAACAACCACAACCATCCATTTCTAGTTATAACCAAAAGTGGCTTCCATTTTTTTTAAAATGCTATTCTACAAAAAATACAATAAAAAACTCATTTGAAATGTCTTTCACATATTAGTGACTTCTATCTCTAAGAAATATGATTGTCGGAGCAAAAACAAGTTGATAGTTGTAAATGTACGCCGGAAAATGCAGTTGAAAGGAGCGGTGGTAGGTTCCTAAAATATATGTTTGAAAAGAAAGAAAAATCCCAAAAAAACAACAAAGAAAGAAAGAAAGAAAAAAAAGCTTCATAAAGGCACCAAATTCCAAAGTAGGACATTTTCATATACAAAATTTCCAAAACGTAATAATCAGTACACCAACCAAAGAATATATTTGAGAGGTCAAATTTTTGAAGCTTTTGGCAATACCAAGAGGCTAGATCAGTCAAAATCCCTTCATATTAAGATGTAAGGAATATTTGGATATAATGTTCACGGTCCAATGCAAGAGAGTACCCATAAATTTTACGATGTTGAAATTTATTGATTAAAATGTCAGCTGGGTCCCGAACTCGAGATTGCACAAAATGATGGTTTTTTTTCTCTGAAGGGGCCTTGATGGGATGCGTCCATCTGTTTGCTAGATCATGCTTACTCAAGTGGACCACATGACAGGAAAATGCCCAACTGTAGAAACCTCCCTGGGGTCTATCATGATGTTTATATGCCATCCATAACGTTTATAATGTCACTCCTACTACTGGGATGGCATACCGTTTATAATGTCACTCCTACTGGGATGAACTGAAAACACACAAAATTAGCCTGATCAAACCTACGAATGTTTCAACTGTGGACGCTCAATACTCACTGTTTCCTCTCATGCCGCCCACTTCAGTTTTGAATCAGACTTATTTTTGAGCTTATGTCCTAACAAGATCTGAAAAAACAGATGGACGGTGTGGATTTCTGACAAGCAACACATTAGTTCCCAACTAGTTTCCTGTTGCAAGAAGTTCCTTCCAAAGCTTTTTGCAGGCCATCTATGTCCCTCTGAATCCAGGTTTTGTCAGGGATTCCAAACAGGCCCGACCCCTTCAAAGGAGAACATTGATGCCTTAAAACGGGTTTGGACAGAGGATGATGAACATGAATACGCAAAAACAGGAATTGAAGATGATTATTTGTCCACATTGGTATGTGGCGCAGCACCCAATTTCAGACATCCATATGCATTGAAACAAGCTGTAGAGGTGTACACGAGTCGAGCTTTGCCCAGCTCGGCTCGACTCAGCCGGCAAGATACTCCAGCTTGAACTCGGCTCGGCCCTCGAGCCTGACTGGCTGGCTTGGTCAGCAGCTCAAGTTAGTTTGAGCCAAGATTGAGCCGAGTTCGCCAGTGCAGCATTTTCACAAACATAGAGACTGCACCTTCAAAATCTCTCTGTATGAAAAACAATAGCAGTGGTTTTACAGGTATTTCATCAAACACCTTGTAAAAAATTAAGAAAAAAAAGGGTATTTGTTTCATATACATACCTTCCTTGCCACCACCCACACTTCGTTGGGTCATTTCATCAAACATTTGATGAGCAACATCAATATCAAAGTAATCGAGTCACTAAACTGGTTTGATCCGAGTCAAGTCGAGCTCGGCAAGCTCGAACTCGGTTTGAAATTTTTTCGAACTCAAAAAATCAGTTCGACTCGGCTCGAACTCAGTTTTGAACTGAGTCGAATCGAACTTTTTCGAGTCGAGTCGAGCGAGCTAACGGAACTAACTTGGTTCGTGTACAGCCCAAGCTGTTGCATGCTAATAAGCACCATCCAATCTTTGGGTTCAATGGCGACAATGACCCCCCCTATCCAATATCCTAACCATCAAACAGAAGGTTTAACACAATGGAGGCCAGTCTAAATAAATTCAATTGCATCAAACAGAATGTTTAACACAATAGAGGCCAGTCTAAATAAATTCAATTGACGAAATCAAATGGCTAAGATCATCCAGTCACTGTAGTCCGCATATGCTCAATCCAATGGAGCCCTGCAATGTGGGATGTTTGGATTGGCATAACGGTACGATGGATTGCAAAGGCATAAATGGTGGATGAGTAGAATTACCGAAGCCCTTATAAAACACATTGTAATCTACAATCTATCCTCGAATAAAGCAACCTATGGTTTAATGACCGAAATTTTCATGTCTTTGTTTCTCATGCTGCAGACTGGTTTCCAGTTTCAACAGTCACAACAGATGTCACAAACACTATTATATTCAAGTATAAACAGGCCAACAAAAATAAAGGGTTTTAATGGCAAAATTTCCTCTGCTAGTTTGGATTTTTATTAGAATAATGCCCCGGTAATGAATATTCTGGTTGGTGCTTCTCGAGAGAGCCGAAATGACCGAAATGCCTAAATATTTTTCTTTAAAATGGGGTAAGGTAGAGAATTTTGGGGTCCACCTGTGGAACGTATGGCACAATCAGTCCAACAAATGCACCCCACCATGATGATCAGACACGAAACAATCAGGTCCATCCCCACAGATTGCATCCTAACACCTCCCGTCTATAGCCACGAACAATCAGGTCCATCCAACGCTCAAGTGGACCGCACCAACAATCAGGTCCATCCAACGCTCAAGTGGACCGCACCGAATAGTAAGCTTGGGTTGCTTTAAATTCAAGTTGCATTAAATGCAAGAGTAATATGTGGTGTGGTCCATTTGAGCATTGGATTGCCTCATTTTTGGGCTCATACCTTAAAAAGGGAAAAGGATTGGAAACTCTCCCTTACACCAGCCAATGGCTGGTGGTCAGTGCTCTGTGGGGCCCACAATGATGTATGCGTTTCATCCATGCCGTCCATCTATTTTTAAAGATCAGTTTACGGTACAAGACTAAATGGACAACGTTACAGGAAACAGTGTTGAATGAGCGCCGAACATTTAAAAAACATTTTAGGGCCATAAAAGTTTTGGATCAAGTTGATTTTTATTTTTTCCCTTCATCTGGGCTGTATGACCTAATCAACATATTGGATGTCAAGTAAACAATACGGTGGGCCTTGGGAAGATTTTAATGGTGGATATCCAATCACTATTGTTTTCATGTGGTGTGGTCCACCTGAGATTTATATTCCTCTCATTTTCGGCATAACGCCATAAAATGATCTGTTAAAATGTATGAACGGAATGGATGAAACATATACATCATGGTGGGGCCCACAGAGCACCGATCACCAGCCACAGGGCTGGTGTCAGGGGAGTAGCTAATCCGTTTCCCTAAAAAAGATCTAAGAAAAGGGATCATGGATAAGCAGATACATCATGGTGATCTGCCTGTTCGTGGACAGAGACAGGAGGGGGTAGGATGCGGATACATCCGCATCTGATCCAATGATAAGGTGGGCCATACACCACCCAAAAACATCCGAACTCACCTATATCCTATCTGATGATCCAATCAACCAGATTCTTGGTTCATCTGGTTGGTCCTGGTGGGGCAACATCATGTTGTGGCAAATATGTTGGATAGCCTATTCATACACAACAAGATGAGACTCATAAACATCCACTTCATCACCTCTAATGCCATCCAACCGGAGAAAATGAGTTGATGTTAACAGCAATTATGTATTAATGAGTTCATGTTAACAGTGATTATGTATTTGAGGTCAACATCTCCGATACATATTTACTGCTAACTAAAATGAAATGAACTCGAACGTCAAGGTTTGCTCAAATACATCCTAACATATACTCTTTAGCACATGCTTCGATACTAGAGTGATGTGAGACAATTAACCACTTGCTCTAAAAGCTCGAACTGATCGAGCATGATGAATCAATCCATTTATCTTGTAGCTCAGGCCCCACATCTCATGGGTTAGGACCTTGGCCGAACCCCCTCATGGCCCCCCCTCACATGGATTCTGCTTCACACGAGCCACCCGCCTCAAACGGGTGGGGCACCCTGAGTCTGCCCCCACATCCCACAGGCCACCCACTCGAGCCCAGTGTGAAAATTCCCCAGCATTACTCTGTATCAATTGATCACAATTATCTCCAGATCCAACTTCGAATCTTGGACAGATTCCAAATTAACAGAGAGAGAGAGAGAGAGAGAGAGAGAGAGAGAGAGAGAGAGCTTTGTAAGAATCTTTTACAGAGTACAAGTAAACAGGAGGAATAACAAGACAGGCATTAGAAGCAAGAATCACACGCCAACTACAAACAAACAAAAACATTACTAAACAAAGGGGATATAAAAAAGAACCTGGGCACTAACAGCAAACACAAGGATGCAAATCATTCGACATCAAGTACTATAGCCATTCATGAGCCTTGCTGTACCCTACATCTGCATGTGTGTTGCAGACATCTGAGCCATGCATTAAGTGGCCCACAATTTGCAGATGACTTGGCCCAAATGTCAGGGTGGCCAAAAAACAGGAATGACACACAGAATCAACAAATACAGTTGCCAACAATCCACTAGATGTGCAGAATCTACAAGACATCTGCATGTGCGTTGCAAACATACCAACCGACAAGTCAATGGGCCCTGACTCTTGGGTTAGATATCTACCCAGGGGGCCCACCTGATGAACGGCTCGGACTGCCACCAAGTGTAGATGTTTGTTTGGGCTTTGGCTATATCTTTTTTTAACATTTATATTACTGACACTTTATTAAAACAGGGTAAACCTATACATAAAGGCAGAAGTAATTAAAAGAGAAGTTTTTGGCACCTATCAAGGAAGAAGCAATGCAAAAAACCTATACATTAAGGATAGGAACACGCACACCTCGAATTACGGTCTGTGGGCAAGACAGTCTTCACCACTTCCACTCCAGGCGAGCAAATTACCAAGTTTTGAGTTGGAGATGATGAGTGAAATTAGACCACAAACACACAGCACACAACAGCACCTAAAGACATTAACTTAGGAATCAAAAGGCCACCCAGAATAACTCATCTGGTGACGGTCTTCGTTCATTGGCGGTGGACTGTTTCCCACGGATTCGCTGTGGTGAGAATTTGAGTTTGATGAACGAAATGGCCACAGGAAGGAGAATGGATTACGCCGCCCCAGACCCTCTCCATTGTTGTCTCTGCTACTGCTACTATTACCTGAACCATTGCTCCTACTGCCACCACTGCTGCTGCTGGGACTTTGATTGGTTGATCTTGTATGAGCACCACTAGAGCCTGGTGGCGGCAATTCATGGCGGCAGACAGGACAAGAATTGTGCTGAACCAACCATGGGATGATGCAGTCGGAATGGTATATATGGTTGCATGGCATCTCCCGTGCTTCCACACCTAACTCAAATCTTTCTTTACAAACAGGGCAATGCGAGTCTACGTGCAGATGACTATGAGAAATTTTTATCGTGGGCATTGCATCAATGGAAGACCTAGAAGCAGGAGGCGGCCCCCGTCTATCATTCCGAGCCAGCTGTTCAATCAGTTCATCCAGCCCTGTGCCCATGAAGTAGTCACCAAATCCCTGTCTATCATTCCGAGACAGCTGAACAATCAGTTCATCCAGTCCCATGCCCATGAAGTGGTCATTAACTCTGATACCTTGACTCCCACCCAACAGAACCTCAATCCCACCGCCTTCAGACATCCGAAGGGGTCCACGGAAAATCAACCAAGGATTAGGACCAAATCCAATCCCTTGCCCACGAACCAGATCAGATCTCTCCCTTTCATCAGTGTGGCGATTCCTACCAGCCATCCGCTGCCTCAGCAGACCTGAGAACGCTTCCATTAGCCCGAATATCTCATCTCTATTGCCATTGGTATCCGAATCTACGAAATCCCGAGGAGCAATGCCTTCCATCTCGCTGAGGTCTTGCACAAAACCTCCATCGCAATTGGGGCAAACTGCATCTTGTCCTCTGAGGCGAACAGGTCGCCTGCATCTGTAACACCAGTGTGTGTTCCTTCCACTGGACATTCTTCCTCCTCTCTTAATGATCTCCTACCGAATCTCTTAGGGAAAACCCAAAAGAACCCAATGGGGTAACTTAAACCAAAATTCAGATGTTCTGCCGTTGAGCCCTTCCTGCTTCCAACTGAGAACTCTGCTCAACAGCTGATAGTGAAAAATACAAATAAATGAGAAGGCAATACAGATTGCAATGTATCATAGAAAGACATCATCCTCCAGTGAGGCGGATGTTTCTCTTTCCCCATTACACCCCTACAGCAGTCATGATCCTGTAAACAGGTTCAGGAATGCACACCTGAACTCCCATTGGATGGTCCACCTCCCACAAACCTCACTGATTACACTCATAGTGTTAAGCCACTGGTCGAATGATAACAAAGATGGTAATGGTCCACATTCAACAGGCCAAGGTCCACCACTTGGATGTGAGGATAATCCAATCAGCGTCTTTACATGATGTGGCCCACTGGATGCAGAGTTATGATCACCAAATAAGGAGCTATGATCTGGTACAAAATCTCCATACCTTATTACAGTGCAAATTTCTCGGTGGGCCCCAGGTCAACACATACTATGATCAACAATGTCTGGTGGATAGGAGGGGATCAACCATGGATGGCATATGACCGAAAAATAATCATGATTGGATAATCAAAGCCATAGAACTAAAGGCATGCAAAATGGATGGTAAGAGTAAATAGTCTTGCCATTTTGCAAGCCTCGGTGGAGATGTTCCAATCTAACATCATCCAATTCTCATAATAAAAAGGGGGGCAGCATATGACATACCTTACAATGCAAATCTCAATTGGAACAGAGCGGAGCAAGGAATTCCAAATTCATTAAAAACAGTTAACAGCATGGTTTTAAAAATTGTCCAGTCCAACTCAGTTTAGACCAAGTCAAGCCAGTTCAGGTGCACCGGCAGGTCACACTCCAAAACAGCTATTTAAAACCATGGCTAACAGTAAATAAAATTCAAAAGAACTTATACAATTAATTTAAGCATAAAAGAAAAAACACAAATGAAAAACAATTGAATCTCTATGTCGGGTTTATCACATGAATTTTCTTCACAGTTAGAGAGCATTAACAAATATACATGGTACACATGGCATACATGTCTGTCAATCCACACTGTCCAATTCACCACCTCCATCATGGATCAAGTGTCGACTGCACATCAAATTCATCACACAATCACAGCCATCTAATTTCATAAATTGAACTTCGGTCACTCAACCATTTTCTTTTAACTGTCCACCTGACAGTTACCATTCAGAAGTGAAATCCTTCTAATCAGAGCAATGTTTTTTGGGCTATGTTCTATCCACAATTGCTCCCATGAATTGGTCGATCTGGATTTATTTACATGTATAACACATGTATGGCAGATGCATACTGAAGTTCCATCACATGCAGCAAGCTCGCACCATAGCAGAATTCATTAAACAGCTAACAACGCAGACAACCACAAAAGGAGAAGACACAAAATTGCCAGATTTTTTATTTGAAAGGTAACTGTACCAGTGATTGAACCCTGGATCAATCACACACAGTACATGGTAATGGATGGAATTCAACAACAACCAGATACAAATCCCAGCATTTAATCCCAATTAACAACTTCTAATGCAGAAAATCCCCCCAAAACAACTGAATTCGGCTACTGAATTCAAAAGAATTGAAACGCTACACAAAATAATTAAATTTTTTGAAAAAAGAGCTAAAACCAAAAATCATAATCAATCAATCCAATTTGGTGCAAGATTTCATGATATTTCATGAAATTCGGTTCATCCGAACACAACAATACGAAATATCTCAACATTTAATCATATAAAAATCAGAACTTAAATATCTCATACAACAAAATCCAAGGTTGCAAATTAAACTCCATATTGAAGAAAATCCAACCACAACATCAACATATAGAAATCCCAAATAAATTAAAAAGCTCAAATCGATTCACCAGCAGAATCAAAACCAAATTCTAGCTGCAGAACCCTAAACACAAGATGTCATCTCAACCGTCTATCAATCGAAAATTACATAGAAATATCCAAAAACAATAAAAATGCAAAAAAAAAAAAAAGAGAGAGAGAGAGAGAGAGAGAGAGAGAGAGAGAGAGAGAGAGAGAGAGAGCAAAGATCGATATGAATGATACCTTCAAAGAGCGGAAGAAGGAGAGGAGATCGTGGCGGAAGAAAATCGCAGAGAATGAAAGGGAGAGAGTAGATCCACTGAAACCCTAGCTAGAGTTTTCAGATATGGAGGAAGAGGCGACGGAGATCCATATGAAATACAGATAGACAGTCAAAGAGAGGGTAATTCTAAAATGCGCCTCAAGTGGACTACGCCCACTCCCTGTTTGGGGAAGCCGGTAAGCTTTTCACTGTCAGGAAGTGAAAATATTTGATACTCTAGCAGAGTGCTATCATGATACGCACGCACTAGATATTGAAAAAAGTAGCATATAATTAATCCAAATAAAATATTCAAACTATATATCATAGTTTAGATGCATTATTAATAAAAAAATAACCTTATTTGAATATATTACGATCAGATTGGTGGACATTTATTGGACGATTAAAATGGAATTATCCAACGGTCTTATTTCAATAAACAAGTGTCCACGAATCAGAGGTTAGGATTGATCAATCAATCTGATTCTTTGAATGTGATTTAGAAACAATGGATTACATAATTCTGTTGGTTATTTTTTACTTATTATACACAAAATATATAATTACTTAATGCCGGAGTATAGAGCAACACGCCCAGCCAGAGTATCAAACAAACTACCCTTTTTAGGAATGAGAAATGTTTGTCGGGCTGGATTTGTTAAAAAGCTAGGCCCGCTTTCTCCAGTACCCAAGTCCTGTACAACGGCTGTTGACTCAGCATGCAGCACCCAACATCTGTGGGGCCCACCGTGTTGTGTGGATATCATCGGCTTCGTTAGTTACGTGATTCTTTTCATATTCACCGTAGATATGAAAAATCAGACCGATCCATTAAGGTGGACCACACATCGGAGAAGAATTTAAAATCACGGCTAAAACCTACAGGATCGAGAGGTGTTTCGCACTTCAGCTTTGGATAAGCTTACTTTACAGACTATCCCTCCATCCTGATGAGGCTCACCTGATGAATGGTGTAGATGTCACAAAAACAACACGGTGGGCCCCACAGAGCTCGTGTTCATCTCTCGTTGGTCCCTTTATTTGATAATAATTTCAGACCTTTGATCTGATGTATCTGACCGTTGGTCTAGCATTCCCAAAGAATCTCGATAAGATCGTCACAGGTCCCAATGAGAAGGATATCAACAGTACTCATTCAACTGAAATGAATCCACCCATCTGGAGTGTTTTGAACCATGGTCCAACCACTTTGAGATGCAATAGAAGAACGGTCTGGATTACGGAATCCTGGGTCCCACTAGTGTGGTGTTATAATCTATGCATCCTAACCGTACAAGAGGGACCTTGGTTCAGGGACCATCCAATCAACGATCCGGATCAACAAAAGGTGGGCCCTATACGTATAGATCTCGTACATCAGGAGGCATCCATGAGGACCGTATAATTCCTCCTCAGGCATTTTAAGGCTGGGGTAAGCCAAGCCCAAGCCCAGTTTATTGCTTAAGGAGTGCGCAGTACGCAACCCGGAGCATCCGATGCGGTGGACTTCCAAGAAGAGATAAACTTTTAATACTCATGGTAGAACGAAATGAATGATACCAGGCACTTAAATATTTCATATCTGACATAACTTTAGCTAATATGAACCGTCCAGATTATGAATATGAACTTAGATGGACTATATATACAAAATAAGATTGATCTAATTACTTTGATAGCAGATTGATGTACATTTATTGGACCGTCAACGAGAAAAAATCCAACGGTTCAAATTCATCAATCAAGTGTTAATTAATCAGAAGATAGGATTATTCAAACAATCTAGATTTTTTATGATGACCTATATACATTTGGTCCCGAAATTTGGACCGTTTAAATTGATTTGAAATTTTCCACGTGTACAACGTTGAGTGCTGGAGAAAACTCCCTCTTTCCGAAATAGCTATTCTATTATTCCACGATCTTTGTCTTTACTCCCTCGCAGAAATAATTGCAACAGCCGTGTCTTCTTTTAACACAGAAGATTCTGGTCCACATGATACGGAAGAGCTGGAAGAACCGTTGCATGGTATATCCGTCTCTCCATAGGAAAATTGGTAGGGAAATGTTCAAATCAGGTCCGTCCATATGCATGATCATATCATGGTGGTAGTATATAAAAAAATTAATGATATTAGATTATTATATCCATCTGATCTTGGGCCATTAAATTAACGGTCTTAAAAATAATTAAGGATCAAATATGCGGTGGGATAAGCCGTACAAAAACTAATTGATGGGATTGTCTCATGGATGTAATTTTTAAAACGTGCATGTGTGGAAACGGTCGATAAATCGGCCTGCCACGTGTCGTGTGGAGTGATGTTTACCAGGACCGCGTCATCCACCCTTCGTATCCCCGCTGCCCGATCACGTCCTTAACGTACGCCCCCACCATCACCTTATCCTACGCACCCCACTTCCCTTCATTCAGCTTGTGGGTCACGTTCTGCGTTTTGCGTTGTGGGCCGTGGATCCCGGAATCAAGTTTCGATCACCACCGCTAGCTTAGCCCATCAAATCGGATGGCATGATCGTATACAACGATTAGACGGTTAAAAGGTGATATCTTGGATGGTTAGGATAATCCAATGGAGGAGTTTTTACGGGCATCTCTTCATCCACGATAGGGTCTACCATATGAACGGTTTGGATCATAAAAGGTGCATTCAACAAGTGTTAGTTTTGTCAGCCATGGCTCACATTAAGTGAGGAAAAGTCCATTTATTGGATGGTCAGGATAATCCCATTTGAGCAATTTTTTCGTAGGGCCAATCAAGGTCGAAGCAGGCAGGATGACTGGTTCGGATCATCGTATATTGTGAGCCAGTGATGTTGTACCCTATCCGGTGGCAACCAAAAAAATGGATTTTGCGTCTTATAGGCCCAGCGTATTACCCACCTTTTTTCATTGGACCAAAAAAAATCTTAAGCACCAAATTAAACCACTATTTGTATGGAGCGCCTTATCTTAATATGTAGAAGTATTTTCGTCAAAAAATAATAACAGTATCTTAAAATTTATCCATTGGTGAGATAAATTTTCCGGATGCTATTTTTTCACCAAATTTTGTATCTCCGTATGTGCATAACTCTAGTAGGCCACTGATTAGGTGGTAACCCAACGCCAATGGGACTACCGTTTTTTAATGTTTTATATCTACGCTGTACATCTGTTTTGCCAGTGCATTTTAGAGAATTAGCTCAGAAATGAAGGATATCTGTCGCTTTAGTAGACCACACTACAAGAAACCGTGGCAATAATGATACCTACCGTTGAAACTTTCCTAAGCCCTCCGTAATGTTTATTTGCCATCCAACCTATTGATTTATAAGGTCGCACCGACCCAGATGAGAAGAAAACAAAAAAAATATCATTGATACAATCCAAGAAATTTTTATGTCGGACTTTCAATCACCATGGTTTCTTACACTGTGGTCTACTTATGGGTCGTTTGACACTATCAATTTAGGGATCCGAGGAAAATTAAAATAACTGGTTGTTTGGCAGCATAAAATAATCCACGTTTTAAATCCTTCAAGAGGGGTTTGAAATACACGGTGAGATCTTGGATTACATGGCTTTAGGTGAATGGGTTTAAAGGGGATTAGGTGGGAGTGGGTTTTAAGATCACAAACGTCCTGTTTGGGACTCACATCATTTATGGGTTTTGAAGCCCTTCTTAGAATAATGCGTATGGACAAGGGATTTCTGCAATCCTGTTCTGGGTTTTGCGTGGGCCTTATTAAACCCATTGATTTCTGTGGTGTGGTCCAAACTCTGGATCCATCTCATTTTTATCTCCATCGTATAAAATGATGTCGCAAAACAAATGAATGGTGTGGATATAACGCATATATCATAATGGGGTCCATAACTGTGTGACGTAAACGCACTAGGGGATGCGGTTTGGCTAGTGTCAGGTGGTTAGTGGTCGGTGCTATGTGGACCCACTATGATATGTGTGTTTTATACTTCTCCATCTATTTTGAAATGTAATTTTAGGGCTTGATGCCAAAAATGAAGTAGATATAAATTTCAAGTGGACCACACCATGGGAAAACAATATTGATTGAATTCCACCATTAAAAACCTCCTAAGGCCAACTGTAATGGTTATTCAACATATAACATGTTGATTAGGTCATAAAGGCTTGAGTGAGGGAAAAAATATATATCAGCTTGATCAAAAACTTTTGTTGCCTCTAAGAAGTTTTTAATGGTGGACATTCAATTAACATTGTGCGATTCACTTGAGATTTGGATCAAACTAATTTTTTGGCTCGTACCATAAAATGATATGGAAGAATGGGTGGACGACTCGGATGAAACCTCTGCATTTTAGTGGAGCTCACAAAGCACCGACCGGTAGTGGCAGGGTGAGTAGCCAATCCGTGAAATCAAGATCTATATTTTCATGTCTTCTCTTCCAAACATGAAGTGGGATGGCTTCCAAGCCATGGAATGGCTAGATGGTTCCTAACAACGTGTAATTATTACATTTTGCTAATTCCATCTTACTTAAACCCATATAATCTCATGCACCAAACACCCTTATAGAGTTGTATGTGTAATACATGCCATTATTCTATTGGACGCATGACCCACTAATGATATCCAAAACAATTAGATTATCAATTGCATCATTATAATTACTTTAATATGGTGATCAACATGACCAAACATTGCCCGTGCAAATCAATGGTTTAAATAGTTTGTTAATCTCTCAGCCATGATTTTGTGCTTGTGGCCTATCCAAGGCTTGAAATTTCATCATTTTCGGGCAAAACATATATTTTAGTGGGCTTATTACAACCATTATGTCAAACATTACATAAGTTACCAATTAGAGATATTAAAGTTAATTTAGTAATTAAATTCAAACCCCTGTAAATGTACTTACTTTTGGATTAAAGTTGATTTCCAATGCCAAACACCCTGGATTTAAATCCTGTTTGGCACCCTAAATTGAGAATCAACTTTAATCCAAGAGTAGCTATACGTAGTATATTTGTATGGGTATGAATTTAATTACTAAATCAACTTTAATATCTCTAATTAGTGAGCTTACGTAATTTTTTACCCAATAGGTGTAATAAGCCTGCTGAAATATATACTTTGCCAAAAAATGATTAAATTACAAGTCTAGGATGGGCCACAAGCACAAGATCACGTCCGAGTGACTAACCAACGATTTTTAACCGTGAATTTACATGGACAATATTTGGACGGTGCTGATCATCGTATTAAAGTAATTATAGTGATGGAATTGATAATCTAATTATTTTAGGATATCATTAGTGAGCCATGTGTTTAATAAATTAATAGTATAGTGCTACACATGTTATACATGCAACTATGGGAATGATTTTAGATGTAATCAAGGTCTCACCATTTGAAACCCCTTGATTGAGGGGTTTTGAACCCACGGTTCCTTTACGGTGCCAAACAACCTAGGGATTTTAAATCTGTATGGTGCCAAACGACCCCTATCTTGGTGGGTCTCTTTCGAAGCTACTCAGCGCCAACCCGAACCAGAGATGTGGGTGGGATCCTAATCGTCGGGCCCACCTCGATAAATGTATTTTATATCCATGCCGTCCATCTGATTTGCCCGCCTATTTTAGGCCAGGTTCTTAAAAAATACAGTAGATACAAATCTCAGGTGGACCGCACCACAGGAAACAGTGGTCCTGGACCTCAGGAGGTTTTTAACGGTGGCCATTTGATGAACACTGTTCCCTGTGGTGTGGTCCACTTGAAATTTGTATCTGCTTTAATTTTTGCACCAAAGCCTAAAATAATCTGAAAAAACGGATGGACGGCATGGATATACAATGCATACATCGAAGTGGGCCCCCCCGTCAGCTTCTCACCCCAACCGTTGGTTCCGGTTCGCAGTCGCGTCCATCCTTCATCACATGCAGGACCGTCGATTTTTTTGCTGCCCCACATTGCACCCTCACCGCAGGCACTTCTGGATGCAGCAACTTGCCAACCTGGCATCTGTACAGGACGTCTGATCAGCTGCATGAGGTGGGTCCCACCACGAAGATGTCCAGTGGCAAAATGGGGCCTGCCAACTCATCTGGTGGACCACTTCTGTCATAAAATGGACGGATTCAAAGAACTTTCCAATGAAACATACTCAATGTAGACACGTGGACCCCTGATGAGTTGGCCGGTCACGTTCTTACTCCACATCATAACCTTATGCACGGATCATATATCCTACACGCATGCGAGTTGGCACGTGTGCAATGTAATGTCGTTTGGGGCTAGCAAACTTTATGAGAGGTACGCGTGGCATATATCCAAACCACCCAAATAGCCGTTGCATCTGTAGACAGTTATTTACCAAAACATTCAGAGTGATTAGACAATTAATGTTGGCCTCTGATTAATGGACATTTTTTTCATCGAATCTGTACCGTTTATTTCTTTTTACACCGATTGAGCCGTTCAGATCATATTTTCAGTGTAATTTTTGGGCTAATAATCCATCTACGGTCATAAATTCAGGCCAAATTTTAGTACAGAAGGAGCTTTTTGCCCAAAATCCTGGTGAGCCAGCAGCCCATTATCGGTCCCAATTGGAACTCTCATTTTCCAAGTTTTCATAGATGTATCTTGAGACAGATACCCATGGTGTGTCGCAGGTGCTTTAGATGTGCAGATGATCAAATCATTAATCTGGACCGTCTATTAGATTCATCCCACTTATCACAGACCAACACGAGAAATTCATGTTGGAAAGGAAAGTGTCCCATCTTGTCTGTGTAAAATGAATGGTTTGGATCTAAGAAATCCAATAATCCCAATAAGAGAGGCCATGTGACCGACTCCACTTGATATCACGTTTCAAGAACTGCTTGGATCACATGACTATAACAATGTCATGCATGGCTTTTAAAACTGAAGGTTTTAAATAATAAAAGGCCAATTCCTCTTTATCAATATATATGAGTTTTTCATAGCGAGCATGAAAAACGAGCAACTCGCATTGCTGGTCCCAAAAGCTGATTTGTCTATCCATCGGGCATGTACATGCATTGCACACGGTCATGCTCCCAACGCCCCTTTTATTGGGGAGGCAAGCGGTCTGGTCGACACATAGGTGTAGATACCCCACCTAAAGCTAGATTTAACTACTCTTCTAACTACTACTGAGATTCAGTAGAATTATCTCTCGTTAATTTAAATACCGTCGAAGATTCAATTGATTGATTAGGAGTAAAGATTCTTGGCATGTCACGGAAATAATCAACGGACCAATAGACAAATCTGAAACTTGGCAAATCAAATCCTGACCGATCATCCAGATGCTCTGAGAACCATAATTATCATTATAAAATTCTCTATTCAACCGGTAAAATATCAATATCATAAATCTAAACGGGTTACACATTTTGGGTTCTCGCTAATATGTAACCAATGGACTAGATTAACAAAATAAAACTATAGGCTAGTGGTGAGCTGATGGTAACATTATCATCCATACTCTCAATTTTTCGCTTCTATAGGTGTTAAGGGACCCATTTTATAATGCCATGTGGACCGTTGGCCAGCTGCAAGCAGACGGCCACTTGGCAGGCTGGCACCCGCCTTATGATGATCTTGCGTGACAACTTTTTGCCAAAGTGTTGACCTTCGACCAATCGTTAGCTACGATTTAAAAAGCTATCACACTAATGCCTAAATCCTGCTCGATATGCAACTAATTACAAAAAAAACTAACTCAGAAAAAGCTGGTAAAATTAAGAGTATGTTTGAAATTGAGGATATTTGGCCATCCCTTTTGCATAAAAAGTTATATTACATATTCCATTTTCCATGTTATATATCAAATTAACTTACATTCTAGTCTACACATTCAAACATATAATTAAAAAATACATTCACCTTCTTTTATCTTATTTTGCAACTATTTCTTATCCATCTTTCTTTCTTACTTTACTTTGTCTATCCAAGATCTTAAAACTTATGAAATAAGGTTAAGGCTAGGTTTCATTTTTTTTCTTTTGCATGCTCAGAATCTTAAACTTTGCTAAGCGTGGCTAGATGCTGTAATTCCGAAACTCTATTAAACCCCCTAAAAAATAATAAAGTCTCATAAGATAGAAACCGTGCATCACTTGAGCGAGAAATAGTGTATAATCCTTTTTTTTTTTTCTGTAAACAATGCCCTTACTCAGAATTTATAATTGTAAAACAACTGCAGGAGTTACTTGAGTTGGAAAATCTTACAACTCCCAACTTTTAAATGATTTTATATTTTTTAGTTGGATATATATTTTAAGATTCATTTGGCTAGAAATGATTCTAAATTAAATACACTTTTACCTCCGAGTTATTTCTATACTCAAATCAAAACAAAACAAAACAAACGAGAAGAAGGCCATAGCCCATGTAATGCCCCGACTTTTCAGGACTCGAGTATATGACCCGTGTCCCAAAAACCCGAATGTTAACCTTAAAGAATGGTCAAATTCGAGTGTACATTTTTTTAAAAAACTATCAGAGTGAGCAAATGAGCGTAGTGTGGAAAAATCGACATAAAGGAAAATTTCATTATCATTCAAATATACAAGAAGCTGCCCATAATGACTTATACAAACCAATGTCTCCACAATAACAAATACAAGATTACACACATGAGAAATTTAAAAGCATATGAAACACAACGAAAGCCACAAGATCGCACAGCTTCCTTGACAGGTACAACCACGTGTCCTTGACCCCCATAATGGCTCCTCATCAATTTGAACCTGTATATCACTTAAGCCACCTGTGCTACCTGTACGGTTATATTTTTGATGAATGAGTGGCCAACTCAGTGTAAATTTCCCTCAAGATTACACACTGCCGCATTAGGTAAGCATAGTTATAAAACCACAAAGCAATCAAAACAGTAATGATGCAGTCTTTTTAAATGCATGGATGCATGAATGCACATCGGCCTGGGGATGTACATTCAACCGGACTTGGGCTCATCGCCTATGCAATCATCGACCTGGGAAAATCATCACGTCGGACAGGGGGTCGATAGTCGGTGGTCTGGGAGCTAACGAAACAATACACCAACAACTCTAGGGCATGTGCTACAGCATCCAGATTAGCCACTCGTAATCGCCAACATGCTATGGATGCATGATTAGCCAAACCGTTATTAGTCCAGTTACAATCAGCCAATTTAGGTAAGCTCAAGGTCACTACGAGGAGCTCAGAGCCCAGCGTAGGCCGACAGCTCGGGCATAGTGTCTCATTACCACCATCCCCGGCTCATGAGGCTACCATCTTAGGATGTCAAATGGAACTCAATCGACTAGTGGCCAATCATATTCAGTGTATGGGGCTTACTATCACGTGGTTGCACGGTATAAAACATCGAACCATATAGGAAAAATATCAAAACAAAACCACGCAGGGCGAGTATCAAAACGAGCCACATAGGGCGAATATCAAAATCATGCGATAAAAGACCATCCTTGAAAACCATTAGACACAACAACCTTGGATGGTAGGCCCCCATCAATGATCTATCTAGACCATCACTCAATAACCACCAAGTCGAAGGTCCATTACCATCACAACTAGTCAAGTTACATCCCAAGTATGAGTGTACATTCATATGTGGGAATTTTCCACTAATGTACCAGTTTAAGTTCCATAAGCAATCCACAAAAAGAAATCCACAAGCATAAACAATTATACAGGATAATCATAAATCATGTAATACAGCAATCCAATTTCCACCAGCTAACACATGTGATTATAAAGGGATATATCAATTATGAATTTAAATAACAACTATAACTTAAGCTAATGAGAAGATGGAAAGTTCAAGGGAAAGAATCATCCCCTATCAGGTGTTGCTTGCGAACTTTATCCAAGCGTTCCTGCGACCTAAGGTCTCTTGAGGAATTTCCTAAAATTATGGTTCATGTTTGTCAGTTATTTCTATGGCTTCGTCCCATCAACTAGAAGGTTCAAAGGAGAGTAATAACAAGGTTTCTTTGACTTGTGCTAGGCTTGTCATGTATTTATTCGATAAGGTGGTCTAACAGGACCCCAACTCACTCGATAGTTGTGTGTGTGACCGTACTTTATTTTTCCAACATCGTTCATATAGATTAGTGCTTGCTCATAGTCCACGCGAGTCGATACCGTCTATATATAGTTTAGATAATTTAGTGTTGTCTGAGTATGGTTCAGCACTGGCCCAAATATCATTCACCAATGTCCAACACAGTCTGGACGGTGTGGATTTCATTATGGTAGCCCACCAATGGGTGGATGGTTTGGATGAATCACCCGTATCAGGGTGGGGTCCCCATACATGGTCCACTGCCATGAGTACAAGTTCGACGAATGGATAGATGGCTAGGATGGAACACACCCATCAGTGGAGCTCATCCCACGTGGTGTGGCCAACATACATATTATATATATTTCAATAATATCTTAACGTCACCTGCATTGCATACTACATGCATCTGATCACGTGGGTCCCACATGCGGCCCACCACATATAACAATACATACCTATATTGTCGACGTGGGTTCCACATGGGTGTGGGGCCCACATATAATATTTTATTATTTATATGTAATGAAGAGGGACTCCTTACAGTTACATCAGGTGGGTTCCACGTGGAGCCCACCATAACATGTATAGTATTATATATACATAATAACTTCTTATTATATTAGTATTTGTTACTTTTTTTTTTTCCTTGCGGCAACGTCCAGCACTGGATGATCTGGAGCGTCCAGTGATGGACGGTTTGGATTTTGGACGATAGCACCCTGGCGTGGTGCATGTATACACACATATATATACATATATATTATATACATATGTTATTCATTTATTTATTTATTATTATTATATATATATATTTTCCTACAGCAGCAGCCGTTCAGCACTGCCTGCCAAATGATGGACGGTTTGGATATAGCACATCTACACTACGTGCGTGTATTCAGAGGTGGGTTCACACGTGTGGGACCCACCGGCTTCACTCATGCAGATGTAGTACAATGTTATTTTTAAAAAAGTGCACGTACATGCATGTATGGGTAATGTTTTTTTTTGTTTTTTTTTTCTTTTTTGAACATGCGTCCAGGGCCTGGTGTCCTTTGATGGACGGCTCGAACGTGTCATATTATCAAGGTGGGGCCCACCTGTGTGGCTTAGCACTGTTGTAGGGTGAGGCCCATCTGCTGATGTAGGGTGCGGCCCACCTGCACTTGTGCAGGGCCCAAAACCAAGGCAGTCCTTCTGTTTTTAGGTGAGGCCCACCTGCATTTGTGCAGGGCCCACCAGCTTTTGGTGAAGCCCATTAGCAGCCAACATGCATGGCTGTCCTCCCTGCAATGACGTGAATCAGCAGGTTGTTTTGGAGGCTGCTTTCCGGCCCTGATTCTAGCTTAAATGGGGCATTCTTCTGGGCCATTTTCCGACCCATCTTGGCATTCAACGAAGGTGTGGTGGCATCCATTTTTCCAGTCAAGAATAATGGCCCGAAGCGGGATGTTTTCTCCTTCAATTTGGGCTGATATCAGTCCGATTTGCAGGCTGCATCGAAGCCGATTTTCGGCACATAGCTGGGGCCATATACACATTCGATGTTGGTCCCAAAACAGGGCCGAACTTAGGCCGGTTCGGCCTTGAAATAGTGCCCGAACGCAGGTTTCTTTTAGCTTCAAAACAGAGTCTGTCCTTCGCTCTATGTTTAGTCTCTGCTGATGGGTGTTTTTGCATGTGTGGTGAGGTGAGATGGAGCTTAGTATGAGTTTAGTTTCTTAAAAATAATCATGGAGGGAGAGGTTTTACCTTCCACAGTTAGATCCGACCCGCACTTGGGTTGATACGCACACACCCACCACCCTCCTCTTTCTTCCTCTCTTTTCTCTCTCCTTTCTTTCTTTCTGTGTGGAAATCAAGAGAGTATTAGTGCTTATTTATAGGCAGCGTAAGGTAACCGTCGGCTGGAAGCTGATCGGTCAGAATTAAATCTGCCTGAAATCGTCGTCACTCAAAACCGCGGGTAGAAACTGAAACCGGCCCCGGTTTTGCTTTGTCAGGGAACCCTAAACCTCATGGGGAATGGATGACAATGATGGGTTCATTCCAGAGAGGCTGAGATTGAAGGAAGCCAGCTGTGAGGGTTGTCGGTTTGGCAGCGAAATGATCGGGGACAATTCCCATTTTCGAAAACTCTGAACTGCACACACTCTCCTTGCACCTGATGTTGTGTGCACACGCATGCACCTGAATTTACAGAAATAATGTGGTTCCGGTCAGTCTTGGCATCCCATCACGATGGACGGCTTGGATTGTCTTAACAGGGCCGGACGGTTGGCCACTGATCAAAGTTCTCAGACGATGGCCCGTCCGCTGCCAGCGCCGAAAGGAAGAGAGAAGTTTCTCTTTTTACGGGTCAGAGACTCTGACGGAGCGTTCCCTACTCGGTGCATGGCGAGTGCACATCTCTGCCGTGCATTAGCGCTGTGAGATGGGGTCCACCATGATGCCGACGTGAGATCCTCACCGTCCATTCGCTTTTGACTCGGTAACAATGCCTGTAAGTTTAGGAATGATGCAGATCCAATGATTAAGTGGGTCATAACGTTCAATGTCAGGATAAAGATTTCTAGCGTGGTAGGGTCGTCCAAATCTTCCTGAAATTTCTTGTTGTGGTCGGAATTCATTCCACTAGAATCTGGATGGTTCAGATCAGTTTCAGATTCGCAAACCCGGGCGTTCTTTGTAGAGAATATCTCTAGCCAACATGTTTCTCAGACGGACTCTTTCAGCGTTGCACCTTTTAGTTTATGGGTTCGATTGTGAGGGTGAGGTGGGGCCCACTATGTTGAGTTCTAGGAAAATCCGTTCCCTTCACTATTTTCCTCATGTCAAGTGGGCCCGTGATGTAAAATATGAAGTCTATCTGAGTTCCAGATGGGCCACACGGTGTATCAACGTATGTGTTTTACTCCCACGCAACAACTTCTTACTTAACAAATTCCGCATACTTCTTACTTAACAAATTCCGCATGCGTTGGCATCAAAAGTTATACATTCCATTTTGATTGTACGAAATCAGTGGGGTCCACTAAGATGAATTTTTAGGAAATCTATTTCATTCATCCATCTAGTCAAGTCATGTTGGCCCATAAGTCCAAATATGGAGCAGATCCGAACTTCAGGTGAGCCGCACAATTTGCTAATACATTAAATGATATTCACCGTTAAAACCATCTTCGCTCATACGTGACATGCATCCTTAAATTACAAATTTACCATCAATTCTTCAACCACTTTCTACTGTAGCTATATCCGATTACACCATCCAAATGCCTTTAAATTTGATGGATATTCCTCGTTTTTTGTTCTCTTTCTATTGGTCAAGTTTGGGACCCTATTTTCCGAGGATGTCCAAGATACTCTTTTAAATGGCCAACACAACCTATGCTTGACACACCTAGTTGAACTATTACCTGGTAGATTGGTCATATACTTTAGGATTTTCAAAATGACCAATTTATCTTAATATTTGGATGGCCCATTTGGCGGATCCAAACCTGATGTGTGGTAAGATGACTTGCTAAAAATAAGTAAACTTAGTGGTTAGTATTCTAATCACGTATTTAGGTGATTGTGCGATCAATTTTGTAAATGAATGAATACAAATGGGTTTTTAGAGCGATCAAGGGGCCGAACACGTATACTATTGGATTCGAGAGTGACTTGTTCACATGTGTAAGTTCCTTGGATTGTAATTTTAATAGTAGGTTAAGCATATCCATATGGGGTGAACAAGATGAACGGGTCAGGATCTTGATCTGGTAAGTGTATGAACGAATGTAGAGGTCAAGTAGCTATTTTACTCTGATTTAAGGGTTGAAATTCGAGGTGTACGGTTAATTTGTGATAATTAGGCATGATATAAAATTTCACATGAAACGGACAGTAGGAACCATGTGATCTAGTATTCAGGAGTCTAAGTTACCGGCAATTTCGTAATTATTGTCGATCTATGAGTTTTGGGAAATCTAACGACTCCACATGGTTATAAACACGTTTCTAAGCAGTTCTTATAAAAGAACGTATATCTAAATCTTTATGGATAAAGAGTTATTCATCACGTTATCTAACGTCAAATCACGTGATGGGTGAGCTTGTCTTGAAATTTAACGGTCAGATGGCTTGATTTATGAATGAAGATCATCCCCAACGGTTAAGCTAGTGTCAGAGAAAGGATATAAGGCTAGAATAGCTGAATTGGTATCGTACACATATATATGTCACGTTGAATCTTATGGTAACGCTCGAGGACTTTCGATGCCCGAGCATCGGGCGTTACAGCCCAGCCTTAATTCCTTATGCTAGTCCTATCTCTAATGAGCTAAAAATAACTTGGCTTTAGACCTAATCCCATGGGGTTGGGCACAAGGCCATCACTATAAGGAAAAAAAAAAAAAAAAAAGTGCTTAAAAGGCCAAGTGCAGAATTCTTTGTTCTTGACATATCCTCCATCCACATAAATCCTGCATATAAACCGTTTGAATATTTAGATAACTACTAAGAAGTGTCTTTAAACCATTGTAATGGCATCCTACTTAAAGAATGAATTGAGCTAAGGGAATGGGCTGGACCACTTATCATCGGACCTAGCTTAGCTTGACACTATCCTCAGGGCTAAGGTCCAACTATCTCCGGTCATTACTATTAATTAAGGTAAATAAATGCTCATTGAGAGACATATTCAAAGTGTGTTTGGAAAAGGGGCCAGAGCTTGGGGCCCACTGTGATGTTAACGTGTAGTCCACCTTGACCATCAGGTACGTCACCCCGTGTTCAACCCAAGGCTAAAAAGTATCCTTATCAGTGGTTTAGGTGGATCATACGATTGAAAACTATGCACACCGAAAGGTTCACCCTCCAAGCTCTCTCTCTCTCTCTCTCTCTCTCTCTCTCTCTCTCTGTGTGTGTGTGTGTGACCCACTTGAATTACTTATGGACCTGAATTTTGGGATCGAGACCTACCTTTTGGTGTGGAATCTAATAGCTGGAGTGGATTTCATATTTTCATCATGGTGAGCCCGGTAAAAATAAAGAGTTGACATCTCTCTTCCAAAATTTTCCATTGGTGTGGCCTACTTGAATAACATATTAGACTAATTTTTTGGCTTTAGGCCAACTATGGAATTACACATCTAATGGTCGAATTGGATCTCACATATACATCAGGGTAGCCTTTAAAAAAATAAATTAGAGGTGTCTCACTCTCTTTCTCTCTTTTTTAGAAAACAGCCAGCTACTTATTCAAGTAAGCATTTAATGGAAATAAATATCGGCAGAGAAGAGTTAGGAAATGCTTCAGAGAGGTCACGGCTAGGATGGGCCTTAGGGTTAATGTTAAATCCACCTTAACCATTAAGTTAGGTCACTCCATGTTACACCAAGGGTCCAAAAATCAGCTCCATCCATGGTTTAAGTAGGCCATACGATTGGAAACATTATACATGGAAAATTTCACCCTGCACTTGATGTGGCCCATTTAAATCATTCCCTACATTTTGGTCCCTAAAAGTGCATTTTAGTGTGGCATCTAATGATCACGGTGGGTCCTGTAAAATTCAAGAGAGCTATTTCTTGCAATGGTTTCCCTTGGTGTTGCCCCACCTAAATCAAATGTCAACTTGATTTTCTTAGCTTTGGGACCCACATGGGATTAAACATCTCTCACATACACATCATGATGGCCCATAAAAAATCAAGGCAGAGCCTATATATATATATATATATATATATATATATATATATATATAGTTTTTCCTTACTGTATGCCTCATCGTTTAAGCCAGCAACTTTATCACGCCTGTCCAAACTTGCTATACCAAACTAAGCCCTTGGTGTATGGGTAACTTTTCACTGGATCAAAATACCCTTGCCATTCCTTTCGAAAGTGGATTGGCTGGTGTGCGAAGATGAGCACTGACACTCATCGAACTCCGAGTTCCACGAACGGTTCAAAAGAGATCAAAGTTACATGGGTCCCACAGTTATGTATTTATTATCCACAACGTTCATCCAGGTTTCGAGATCATTTTAGAGCATTATCCAAAAAAAGAATCGTATCCAAAGATCAACTGGACAACACCACAAATAGCAGCGGGGATATTGATTTTCACCGTTAAAAAATTTTGTAGAGCCCACCATAACATTTATTTTCCATCCAATCTATTCATAAGGTCACAAAGACCTGGATGAAGAACAAAAACAAATTTCATATTGATCCAAAACTTCTCTAACCCCTAAAAGGGTTTCAGTGGTAGACATTCAATACCCTGCTGCTTTTTACTGTGCGGTCCACTTGATAATTAGATCTATCTTATTTTTGGTTGGTCTCAAGCCTTAATACGAGCTCGCCAAATGGATGGACGGTTTGGATACAACACATACCTCATGACAAGACCCACAGAGAACTTGATAACGTCAATACACCTATACACCAACCAATCCGCTTCCTGTTTCATGGGCGGTTCGACGATAATGCCGCGGTGCTCTGTCCAGCGGGCAGTAGTGCCGTGGTTTTGTTTTTTTTGTTTTTTTTACAGGAAGAATTTTTTCCCCACATTTTTCTCCAATACTTGTTTATGTAAATATGTATATGCATATAAAAATATTTTTCTTTTTATTCATTTATTTCTTTATTCATTTAACAAGCATATCTCCCAAACCAGAATGAGTTACTTGACGTACCATATATGATTTCGAGGTAGGAGAAACTATTTTAGCCAACCAACCTGGTTAATTTCCAAGATTCCATCAGGTTGATGGTCGAAAATTCATTTTATTTCCATTTTTACTATTTGTAGTAAGTTTTAGCTTGATTATAACTCTTCATCCTTTGAACTTTAGGAGTTGTGTCCAACATGAAAAGTGCTTAGAAAAATTAAAAGAATAAAGTGGTTAAGCCATATAGGAGTTAGTGAATTTCATTCACTTCGCAGTCAATTTTAATTAGTTTGCGGTGAATTTCATTCATTTCATTCACTTCGCAGTCAATTCCATTCACTTCGCGGTAAATTTCCTTCACTTCACGTTCAATTACATTTACTTCATTCACTTCACAGTGAATTTCACTCATTTTCGCGGTAAATTCAATTCAGTTCATCTACTTCGCGGTGAATTTTCTTTACTTCGCGGTCAATTACATTTACTTCATTTACTTCATAGTCAAATTCGTTCACTTCGCGGTGAATTTACTTCACTTCATGGTCAATTCCTTTCAATTCGCGGCTAATTCGCTGTGAATTTCCTTCACTTCGCGGTCAATTCCATTCACTTCATGGTGAATTTCCTTCACTTCACGGTTAATTCCGTTCACTTCGCAGTGAATTTTCTTCACTTTGCGGTCAATTTCAATGGCTACGGTTATAATCCATAGCCATAGGAAACCCCAACTTTCATTCAGAAATGACATTTCTAATAAAGTAGGGACATTTTGGTCAAGTAAATGTACATCCGCACAGTAGGGGATTAGTTTGGGAAGGTAAGTTTGGAAGGGCTTAATAAGGTATGTGTCTTAAAAGTGAGGGTATACAGTAGGAAAAAACTCAATATATATATATATATATATATATATATATATATATATATATATATATTCTAATGAAATTGTAAGGTACAACAGCGACCGCAATATAGTTTAAAAACCAACATCCAGTTACCATTCTACCTTTACGTGTTTATGACATCTAAACCGTCTAATAGATTGGCCCGTTGTAAGCATCACTTTTTGGACCAACAACAGCCATCATAGCATAATGTCTGTGGGCCACATACAATTCGGATGATTTTAATGGTGGGAATTCCCATCTTAAATTATTTCCCATGATGGTAGCCCACTTGAGTGTTGAATTTAAGCTGAATTTTGAGACCCAGTCCAAACACAAGGTGGTCCACGTCATGGACAGTGTGGATCTCCTCCACATGAAGTCTCGCCTTCCAAGTTATAAAACATGGAAAAGCCATGCAAACATTATCTAGAGAAATTTGGGGAGGGAAGATATACAAATTAAGAGTAAATGCCGAATGGTTACGCATTTGTAAAGGATTTGGACCATACAACTCGTGTATAATAGATCAGATTCACTCATTAGATAGAGTATATTGTAAATACGCCAGAGAAAAAATTAAGAGAAAAAAAAAAAAGAAGAAGAAAAGATAAAGACCCCGGTGGTCACGCATGTCAAAATAATTTAAAAAGGAGTGGGTAGATAATAAAGCAGTCCAACAGTTCAGATTCAACACCCATGTGTTCTTATTTAATAAACATAATTTATTAGTTTTTGATACATAACTTCTCTTTAGTGGGCCTTAACTGATGAATGATATGAATTTTTAACGTGTGCGTCACTTTACATGACTATAGCATATATTCCAAAATCACTCGACGTAGGCGTATATACTGTATCCAAGAGGGATCTTTTCTCAATAAATGCCCAGTTAGTTGGATGATAACGCAGTGTCAAACTAACTATGTGAGCATCTCTCTCTCTCTCTCTCTCTCTCTCTCTCTCTCTCTCTCTCTCTCTCTCTCTCTCTCTCTCTCTCTATATATATATATATATATATATATATATATATATACACACACCGTGAGGTCGAGCTGTATCCACTGTGATGTGTGTCGAACATCAACAACGTGCATTTGATGGGTCCCCTTTAGGTTATAGGATATCCTAAAATCAGCCGTGTACGTGGCTCAGGTGGGCCATAGCATCTAAAATGATGTGAAGACATGCCTAAAACATATAAAAGCATTTGGTGGGGCCCACCTGAGTTTTGAATGCAGCTGAAACTTGGTCTGACCCCTCGTACAAGTGGGACACACACTATGGATGGCCTGGATTTGTGAATCACATCTCGGTGAGCCTAATAAATGATTAGGAATGTTTTAATGGGAGGGTAATTCATCTCAACTGTTGTATGTGGTGTGGCCTACCCAAGTCACCGATTAACTTGATTTTTAAGCCCATGGCCCACACCATGGAATGGTGCGTCTGACTGATGGGGTAGATGTTCGACATACATCACAGTGGGGCCCACACAGCTCGACTTCCCATGGGGAGAAACAACTTCACTAACATGCAACATTACTTCCACTAACATGGGGAGAAACAACTTCACATGCATGAAATCCACGCCATCCATCATGTACTCCACCCCTAGTTGGGTCTTGATCCCAAAAATCAGGACATGAATCATGCAAATCCACTCAGGTGGGCTACACAAAAAATTACACCTAAAACATATATATTTCATGTCTTATAGCCCACTTGATTTTTAGAATACTGTACTTTTTAAGTAATGCTTTCATCCCGATGATCCACATAAGATGAATGAATTGGATTGCATATGAACCCCATGGTGGGTCCTACACAAAACTAATGGTAGGCATTTCATCTCAACAGCTCAGTAGTTAACACTTTCCATCAATCTTGAACTTGAATTAGATGTTGGGTTCAAAGGGGTTTACCACGCCTGCCCAAATTACACATACACAGGTCGGGTCGCGACTCACATGGGCTCATTAATTTTTAAATGAGTCAGGTTGGGCCACATACGGTAATGGGTCACAGGTCAGGTTTGGGCCAAAATTCATGGCCTGTTTATGAAACAAGTCAGGCTAGGGCTGACCCAGACTTGTCCCAAACACGGCTCATTGCAGCAACCGCCGCAGGTTTTTTAAGTTTCAAGGCTACATTCGCAAGTCGAAATTCCTAAGGCTCTATCTGGGAGATTGGATTTGGAATGCATTGGAATTCAAATCACAATTACGTTAGAATCAAGGTGATTCTGAATCCTCATTTGTGTTTGGTTGAAATGCAATAGAATCCAAATCTTCTTTTTGGAAGCACTTGTATTGGGAGGTCATTGGAATTCCTAGGTATATTCACAGGACTTAGATTTGATTAACTAAATCAGCTTTCATATCCTTTATGTGTGTGTGTGTGTGTGTGTGTGTGTGTGTGTTATATTTAATAAAATAATTGTAATAAGTCCATAAAATATACTTTGGCCAAAAAAGAGGAAATTATGAGCCTTGGGTGGGCGACAATTGCAAGGACCACAAAAAAAATACTCACCCATGTTTCCTAACCGTCCATTTAGATGTCCAACGTTTGGATGGTTCGGATCATTCTATTAATGTGATTTTAGTGTTGCAACCAATAATTGGATTATTTTGGAGTATCATCAGCATCCCATGTGTTCAGTGGATTAAGTAGCCTAGAGACAACTTTGTTACGTATGCAACTCTCTTACACTTAAATAGCCAAAAATGTATATTTAAATTACCTCCTATTCATTTACCTGCAAATCCAAGGCTGACAAATGCAAAAAAGCAGCTATTTGGATTTGAAATACACTCATTTACCATCAAATCCAAGGTACCAAACAGGGTGTAAAGGCACAAGGAAGACTTTCGCAGGGGTAATGGAATGAGAATCTTATCAAACAGATGAAGAGATTAAGAATTTTGAAGTAATGGAAACAAAGATCATGTTTCTATTTTCTTCACCCCTTCTTTCCAATGGTACATTCTCAATCTGGGTTCCCCGCCTGTTTGGGCACTTCGTCAAAGTAGGGTTTTCGAAAGAGGAGGTTTCAAGCCTGCTTTTTTAGTTGACTCCGCAAAAACTAATCAGATTGGTTTTTGTCGGGTCGGCATTTTAGCGCCTATTTTTCTGAGTAGGAGACTAATCTGAGGTTTGCAAAGTGCAACCAAAAGCACAAGATCATGGTTTAGGAAGTAATCACTCTTTCAGAGTGTGAATCCAAATGGGCCCTAAAATTCTCTGATGATGCTTCTTTCTTTTCTTTTTTTTCTCCTTCTTCTTATTTCAATTTTCTTCATTTCCTCTTCTTTCTATCTTTCATTTCCTCTTCTTTCTATCTGAAGGCTCTAAGCTTGACAATGACAAACTTAAGGAACATAGAATCTGGAAGACATTTCCAATGGTGAGGATTTACCAGAAAACCAACCATTCTGCAGATTGCTGGGCCATTGCCAAGTTCAGCATCTTTCTTTCTACCAGTTTGCATGTTCAGGTCTCCCATATTTCTATAAGCCTATGAAAGCAGCCCAAGAGAAATTCATGCACCAAGGCATCATTAATGGATCCTATGCTTGTGTTAGTCATGGTAACAGATCCTGGCCACAGGAATCTCACATCAGCTATTTTAATGTTGATGTTTTAACTACATAAGAACATCAAGAAACTCTATCCTCATCACTGCTCCGTCGTTTTCCATTAGAGTGTTAATGTGTTATAGTGAAAACTGAAATGTAGCACAAATGAACAAAATCAAACATTGCATCCAAACACACAACATAAATTGGGGTTTGGCTCAAAACAGAGTATATGTGTCAAACAGCCTTTTGAGGGTGTGTCCAAACATGCCCTTAGTAGTTTAGCACCTCAATAAATTCTAAATACCTGCAGCATATGATGTATCTATCAGTACGCTTCAATTGACAAATATCAGTTTCTCGACCTCTATATATATTAGACTAGATGATTTGGTCCCTGCAATTAGTTTTTAGGAGAGCCCTCAACCTAATCCAGTATAGGTTGAGATACATGGGGCATTAAAAATTTGAGTAATCAACCAACGTCATTTTTTTGTCATTTCAAAAGGGCTCCAATGCCTTCTTTCCTTTTTTCTCCCTTCTCTAGCAGCTACTCTACAAATCTCTCTCTTCCTTCCTCTCTCCATGTGCAATGCATATGCCACAGCGGTAAGCTGTAATTGCAACAGAGGAGTTTTAATATGATACACTGACACTTGATACAGCCACTCATAAATTAAGTACATGGCATATAGACTTTAAACTGACAAACTGTGGAAAACACTTCCCCTGAGTCACATTCTCAAGACCAGATTGGTTGCACAATGCTGACATCTGATTCGTGGAGTGTTTGTGGAAATACGATCACTGGATTTTTTTTGTAATAGTCCAATAAATGTTTACCAATCCAATTGTCAGATAATCAAATAAGTGAAAATTGTTTTATGATATGTCTAAACTGGAAACCATGATTTAGATAATTTCATTTGACTTACACGTATATCATCCATCACTCTGCTAGAGCTTCAAAGTTTCCAACTGCCTGCATATCATCCATCACACTCTGTTAGAGCATCAAAGTTCTTCTCGTTGCAATATTAAGGAAAAGGAAGTGTTGAGACCATTAGCCCCACCCATGTGAACATGGTGTAAGTGTGGCAAATCCAAATCACACTCAACAAGTGGGGCCACCTTTGAATCACTCCAATCTCTCCTCATGCAAACTAGGGTTGTACCTTGAGCCAAGTCAAGTTGAGGTGGGCCAAGCTTGGCTTGACTCGTCCGTGCTCTCCTCGAGATCACCCTCGAGTTTACCATTGGAGCTTGGCTTGACTCGCCCATGCTCCCCTTGAGCTCACCTTCGAGCTTATCATAGCTCCCAATCCCAACCTGATCTCCAAACCTTTCAATTTGCAAATCATATATTCAAAACCCCAAATCTAAATTTTAGGATTTGGAAATTTTCTATTTTCAAACAATTAGATAAAATATATTTTTTTTTTTTTAAATCAAAGATTATATTTAGAGGTACCTTGCCATAGAGATAGATAGATAGAGAGAGAGAGAGAGAGAGAGAGAGGAGCTTGGGCGGGCGCGGTGGGTTGGGTTTGTAAATGGAAAGGTAAAGAAATTGATGGTTAGGGAAGGGTTTTTAGAGATTTTTTGTGTTATATATATATATGAGCCGAGTTGAGCTCGAGCTAACCAAGCTTGGAATCGAGTTTCGAGCTTCGAGCTTCAAGCTGAGTCAAGCTCCACTCTGCTCGACCTCAATTTGTTTTCAAATGAGCTCAGTCATATGAAGCTTGACTCGCCTTGAGCCGAGTTGAGCTCGAGCTAACCAAGCTTGGAATCGAGTTTCGAGCTTCGAGCTTCAAGCTGAGTCAAGCTCCACTCTGCTCGACCTCAGTTTGTTCTCAAATGAGCTCGGTCATATGAAGCTTGACTCGCCTTGTGTCATCGTTCAAGTCGAGTCAAACAGACCTAGATCAAGCCACGCCGAGCTAAGCCGAGTGAGCTTTTCGAACTAGCTTGGCTCGTGTACAGCTCTAATGCAAACCGCCTAGCACTTCACCCAGAGAAAAAACATAAACAATGGAAAGTGCAAACTCTTAAAATCTTCGAATCCATGATACTTGATGCATTTATCAATAAGATTTTAAGTCACTTTGAAGCATGAGGTTGAGAAATATGGAATGATAATAAGGAGATGTTGAGAACTTTTTCGAGGAATTAGTTGAGATTGAAAACCACCATACCATGGCTAGAAATCCTCCCAAGTGCTTGGGAGTCCCTATCATTCAATCTAGAGGTTTGCTAGAACACATCCAGACCTACTATAATAGGATACATTGGGAATTTAGACGTTGGATTTGGGTCATCTCACAATGATCCAAACCTTTTATATAATAGGCCTCAACTTAGATAGGGTCATCTCACAACTTAGATAGCAATGATCATTTGATTCTTTTCCTTTGAATATGAATGATCAACTTAACCCCTGGATAGTCAATGGGATGAATTATTTCCACGTAAGAGGTTCTCCGGATATCCACCATCCACAGTAAGGCCCATCACACAAATGGTTTGGGTTATTGAATCATGATCCGGAGGACTTGGCTTGTCTCCGTGGGAGCAAATGTCACAGCAGACATTTTGTCTATATAAGTCTGCAAGCAGCCACCACAAAGGAATTGTAGAATAATGTTTTTTATGAAAAAATTTCTAGTCAGTAAAATCGATTTTCATAGATGAGTCAGGAATTCTATATTTTCTTAGAACTCCTTAATAGAATTACATTCTAGTAGTCACAAAAAAAAAAATTTTAAAATTAAAAATTAAAAATAAATAAAAAATAAAAATCCAAGCCATCACATTCATACATAACATAAACCTTGCAAGAAATCACAGTTAATACATGCAATAAAATGACAATCAGTTCTCTTCTATTTTCACTTATTCACTTCTCATATACGCGACATGTAGATCGATTATAAACCGACCCGATATTGGATCGTCTATATCCTATAACTAACACCAATTGGACGATGCTAACCTTTGATTGGAGGATTGAACAATCAAGGAAACTTCCATGGACATTTTATAACCATCCATTTTCTTAATCGAAAATTCCTCCTAAAAACGGTTCGGATTGTCAAAACGGGTTATTTTTGAGGTATTGTCCATAAATCCAGAGCACAAGCTAAAATCAACAAGGGGCATTGAAGAAAAGCAGCCAGTGCATGTATAACATTTTCTTCAAGATCTGAAAAATAACATTCAAAATTATGCATTCTACTACATTCTACAATAACAACACTACTTTTCTGTCCTTTGAATCAAATTGGCCGACTGCAATGCCTCTACGATACATCTCCATCAAACCCGGGACTTCATCAACATATCGAATCACATAGTTCTCCAAGAACCTCTTTTCAGGAAGATAAAATATCCACATCAGCTTCTTATCCTTTGTAAGCAGCTTCTTTGAATGCAAAACCTGAATAACCGCATACCTTGGAAAAATTCTCTTATCCAATCCAAACCTAAAAAGCTTCGGATATGCAAGCAACATTGAATGGTCAAGCTTCAATGTGTTCACAAAGAAATCCACCACTCTTTGAATCTTCTCCTTCGAACACGACATACAAAGCGGCTCTCGCTTAAAGATGATCATGATCTCCTCTTCCGACCACCCCAAGCTCTTTATAAATGCGAGCTTACTCTCCCACGAGGAGGAATTACTCATCGTACTCATCCCTCGGATTGCGTGCACGAACATAGGAGATCCTGGCATGAAACCCAATTTCTCAACCCTTTCCACGATGTTGGCAAACAGGTTCACTTTTAGCATTATAGCACTCGGTCTGATCCGAATCAATTTCGAAATGCATGAAGTTGGTACTCCTCGATTCATTAAAAGATTGAGATTCGGCCTACATATCCCCTTCAAATCGTAAGTTAGCAACCGTCTTGAGCGCCTGATTGCAGTTATGACATTCTCATTCGTCTGAAGAAAGCTCTTGAGGAAATAAAAAGATGGTCTTAGGTGATTGATCAAGCTTCTTTGCAGAATGAAAGGATTTGTTGCGATCAGTTCAGGTAGGCTTGAGTTTGAGAAGCCCATTGCAAGGAAGAACTGCATTTTGGGCTTGAGATTGTTGTCTATTCTGGATTGGAGGAGGCAAGGAAGCTTTGTAATTACTTTTGTAATGTGTGTCTCTGAGAATCCATGAGATTTGAAGAAAGTGAGGACAGAGTCAGGTTTTTGCAGCTTGTTTTCTTGAAGGTGGAGCCTTTTGGATATGGAGAGAGCTGTTTCTAATGGGAGTCCACATGACTTTATGAGGTATTGGGCTGTGAAAGATCGCAGTGGGGTTGTGGAGGCTGTTGTGAAGGATTTGAGAGATGGGTTTTGCAGGAAATGGAAATGGAAATGTAGTATCCTTTTGTATGGAAAATTAGACATCTGTGCAGATCAATGAAAAAGAGAAGGATCAGGGGTTACAGTAATGGAGATTATCTGTGTTGACTATAGACAGAGGTTGTTCAGCATACATTCGAATACAGATATATGGATGGATGGATAAACGGGTGCTGAACTTGGAGAGTTGTTCTTCAAACTTCATTTAGGCTAAATGGTAAAATGCAGGGCCACTAGATGTGTTAAGCTCCAACTGTCACTTTCCAACCTAGATTTCAGAATGAACAAATTCATGTTACCTTTGACAGATATGTCACCTAAAATACCATTTGAACAAAATAATTACAAAACATTAAATTGCAAACTAATCTTTCGATTGATGGGTTGTATTCGCCTGAAATTTTGTTATTTTATTTTACTCCCACCATGTACTACAAAGCATGAGCTCCTTCAAAATTGGTCATATGATATAACAATGTGGTGGTACTGACTGTGTTTTTTTCAATTCCGCTGTGGAATGACTATGTTTAAAAAACTGCCTCAATTACAGAAATCAGCTGTTCCTGAGATTATTTTTATTTTTTACAGAACATGGATTATTGATATTATTTTAGCTGTCCATTTTCAGATAACAGAAAGATGGGTGAGATTGTCCAACTGCTGAGATGCTTGGCTTGTAGTTCAAGCATGTAGGAGGAAAGCACATGAACAGACCCCAAACACCGTTATCCCCACTGTTTATTGTGGTGTGGTCCTTTTGAGCCTTAGATATGCTTCAATTTTGGGCTCATGATCTAAAATGAGATATAACAATGGATGGACAGTGTAGGTAAGATAGATGCATCACCATGGCCCCCACCCAATTTACTCAGTACGCTAGCAATCCTCCTCCCAACAACCGGTGTTATAAAGGAAAGGAGATCGTGCCTTGAGTAGCTCATTAGTCATTGCACTACAGCATACTGACTAAACTTTGTGGGACTCACTGTGAAATATGTCTTATCCACACTCTCCATCTGTTTTAAAATCTAATGTAAGCGCATAAACCCAAAATTGAATCATATCCACAGATCCAGCACGCTTACCGTTGAACAATTCTTGGGTGTCACATAAATTATAGATGAAGCTGATCTTTGTGTATTCCCTTCGTCCATGCCTATGTGACATTATGAACAGGTTGGATTACAGGGTGGATTTATTGTAAACATAATGATAGGCCCACCTAGCTTCTCAGCGAAGGAACTCCCTGCGAAAGCCTTCCATAGGCAATCTGCACCAGCGTCCATGGTTTTGGGTAACTTTAGGGCGCCCTGCCAGATAGGGAGGGAGGGAGGAACGGCAGATGGTTCTGCTGTTGCCAGAGAAAGAGAGACGGGCCATGCCAGGCTTACAGGCCTTTAGATGTCTGCGTTCATGCCCGGCCTGATTTTGTAACAGGCTTGATTTTTAAGCCCGAGCCCGTCCCTCAGGCCTGATACTCCAACCCAAGCTCAACCAAGCCTGTAAGCCCAACAGGCCAACCCAACCCACTGACACCCCTATTTTTAGGGCCCGTTTGATTTTCCATGATATATTTAAATCATGGTAAATAATTAATTATTACTTTTTCACCCGGTTTGAAAATGTGAGAGTAATTCCCCTTCTAAAATCAATACAAAGTGTTGACTTAAATCTGTGGACCCCACCATAATGTATATGATAAATCCACACCGTCCATTTATTTTATTTGAACATTTTAGGACATGAGCCAAAAAATGAGGCAGATCCAATGCTCAAATGGCCCATATGAAAGGAAACAGTGGCCTTAATTCATCCATCGTTGAAAGTTGTTTCCTTTATTGGGCCCACATTGAGGTTTTTTTTAATCATCTAACCCGTTCATAGGGTCACACAGACATGGATAAGTGAAAACACAAATATCAACTTGATCCAAAACTTTCAAGGGCCCTAAGAAGTTTTTAATGATAGGCGTTCAATTCATGTTGTTTCCTTTGGTGTGGTCCACTTGAGCTTTGGATCTGCCTCATTTTTTTGCTCATGCCCTAAATTCGGGTGACATAACAAATGAGCAGTGTGATAAGTTATATATATCACGATGGGCCCCATATTAATTTCATAAAATTCTCTATTTAAGTGTTAAAAAGGTAAGTTGTCACATCTCCATTGGGAAAGATGCATTAATTACCTAGGTAAATAATTATTACCTATTTAAATGGTAATTACAATTGAGCTAAAAAATCAAACAGGCCCTTAAGTAGCACCTCCTTGCCACATGAAGCCCTTGCAAAACTTATCAATTCACAAAAGAACTGATCTAGGCCAGCAAAAACGAGACATGAAGTAAATTGGGAGGTTGGAGAGGGACTCCTCTATTAAAGTTGATAACAATTTGCTTTTTTAGCTTGAGAGTTTCCTCTCCATTCTCTCATTGACTATGATAGGAAGATGGAAAAGAGGCCTCTCCTCTATTAAGTTGATAACAATTAGCTTTTCTAGCGTGAGAGTTTCCTCTCCATTCTCTCAATGACTTTGATAGGAAGACAAAAAAAAGCCCTCTCCTCTATTAAAGTTGATAACAATTTGCTTTTCGAGCGTGAGAATTTCCTCTCCATTCTCTCAATGACTTTGATAGGAAGACGGAAAAGAGCCCTCTCCTCTATTAAAGTTGATAACAATTACCTTTTCTAGCGTGAGAGTTTCCTCTCCATTCTCTCAATGACTTTGATAGGAAGACGGAAAAGAGCTCTCTCCTCTATTAAAGTTGATAACAATTTGCTTTTCTAGTGTGAGAGTTTCATCTCCATTCTCTCAATGACTTTGATAGGAAAACGGAAAAGAGCTCTCTCCTCTATTAAAGTTGATAACAATTTGCTTTTCTAGCGTGAGAGTTTCCTCTCCATTTTCCCAATGACTTTAATAGGAAGACGGAAAAGAGTCATCTCCTCTATTAAAGTTGATAACAATTTTCTTTTCTAGCTTGAGAGTTTCCTCTCCATTCTCTCAATGACTTTGATAGGAGCTCTCTCCTCTATTAAAGTTAATAACAATTTGCTTTTCTAGCGTGAGAGTTTCCTCTCCATTCTCTCAATGACTTTGATAGGAAGACGGAAAAGAGCCCTCTCCTCTATTAAAGTTGATAACAATTTGCTTTTCTAGCGTGAGAGTTTCCTCTCCATTCTCTCAATGACTTTGATAGGAAGACGGAAAAGAGCTCTCCCCTCTATTAACAATTTGCTTTTCTAGTGTGAGAGTTTTCTCTCCATTCACTCAATGACTTCGATAGGAAGACAGAAAAGAGCCCTCCTCTATTAAAGTTGATAATAAATTGCTTTTCTAGCGTGAGAGTTTCCTCTCCATTATCTCAATGACTTCGATAGGAAGACAGAAAAGAGCCCTCTCCTCTATTAAAGTTGATAATAAATTGCTTTTCTAGCGTGAGAGTTTCCTCTCCATTCTCTCAATGACTTTGATAGGAAGACAGAAAAGAGGCCCTCTCAACAACCCTTAGCAAGATGGACCCTAAGGAACTCGCTCTTAGCCCAATTCACCTTCAGCCCCAAAACAACCCCAAACCAGCATATGATCATCTGCAGATGTTCCACAATTGAATTATCAGCTTCGCATAAAAGAAGGGTGTCATCAACAAATTCGAGGAGGTGACTTACTCACTGGGAGAAATTAACCATCTCAAAGTCACAGAAAAGACCCACTGACTGACCCCTGGAAAGCATGCTAATCAAGGCTTCCAAAACCACTAATAAAAAGAAGGGGGAAGCGTATCCACTTGCCAAAGACTCCAAGAGGCTTTGAAAAACCCAAACCAAGACACATTAATAAGAACGTAGAATTGAATGGGCATGATAAAAAATGCTTTGAATTATGAAATCCTATTTGCAACGTCGATAGACTTTTTCTTCTCAGAAATTTACTGTTGCATCCATATACAAGAAATAGTTTGGATGATTGAAATTTTCTACAGGTTAGATTTCTTTTCTTCTTTTTCAAGGGTCAGTAGCCCATGGTGGCAGTTCAAATCACCATTGATGTGCCACAAGCACATTTCTTAGTAGAATCCCATGATAAATTCCATTATTACCTTAGACCCTGTCTGTAATCAAGAAAATAAGAATGTGGATTTGGTAAATCCATGAAATTGTCAAATTCATGGATTTTCATTGGATTTAGATTTAGCGAATTGTAAAGTCTACTGTTTGAAATCATTTGAAATCAGATTACAAATGCATGGATTTGGGGAGCATTTATTGTAGTGGTGGAGCATTCATTGTAAAGGAATTACTTTCTTCGCTTTTATAAGAGTCTCATTTCGAGGATTTGCCCGGTTCTTAGTTTGTGGGGATTTAGATTTTCATCTTGCATTTAAAAAAAAAAAAAAAAAAAAACCTTACATTGAATCTTCTTGCGAGAATGCATCTGACGGGATGGAATGAAGCGGCTCGAGTCGTGTACGTACTCGATCCTGCCTGGCGGCCGTCGCCACGTCACAGCTGACGGAACTCGGTGTTACCCCGGCCTGACCGAATCCGATCCCCTTCTTCTCACTATTTCTCTGCAACCTGGAAATCGTCGAGCTAGTAGCAGTCTACTGCCCGCTTATTTCTATGAAGATGAACCGCGCTAGGGTAACTCGGACGCGGATCAGCTACTGACAAGTTGAGTAGCAAGACTCGCTACTGAAGTGACGTCACCAAGTTATGTGGGTCCTTTCATGATGTATGTGTTGTATCCACACCGTCCATTCATTTTGAGAGATCATTTTAGGGCATGATCCAAAGAATGAGATAGATCCAAAGGGAAATGGATTGGCTACTCCCCTGCCACCCGCCCCGTGGCTGATGTTCGGTGCTATGTGGGCCCCATCATGATGTATGTGTTTCATTCATTCCGTTCATCCATTTTTACAGATCATTTTAGGGCTTTATCCCAAAAATGAGAGGGATATAAACCTCATCCATTTTTACCGATCATTTTAAGACTTTATCCCAAAAATGAGAGGGATATAAACCTCATCCTTTTTGGATCCACACCATCCAAAAAGAGGGATATAAACCGCATGTGGACTACACCATAGGAAAACAATAGTGATTGGATATCCACCATTTAAATGCTCCTAAGGCTCACTGTACTGTTTATTTGACATCGGATATGTTGATTAGGTCATACAGACAGACGAAAGATGAAGGGAAAAAACAAATATCAGCTTGATCCAAAACTTGCCCCTAAAAAGTTTTTTATGGTTAACACTCATTCAACACTATTTTCTGTAATATGGTCCACTTGAGATTGTGATATACCTCATTTTTTGTCGCATACTTTTTTTTGTCGCATACTTTAAAATGATCTAGAAAAATAAATGGATGAAATGTTTGAAACACATATATGATGGTGGGGGAGAGCCCGAGCACCAACAACCAGCCAATGGCTAATGGCAGGGGGAGTAACCAATCCGTTTGGATCCAAAGCTATAATGGACCCATCAAAGAAAACAGTAGAGAGAGTGAAGCCCACCGCTGAAACCTTCCTACGGACCCCGTGATGTTTATTTGAGATCCAATCTATTAAGTTAAGACATACATAAAAAGTAAAAACAAATATCAACTTAATCAAACACTTTTGTGGCCATTAGAAGTTTTTAATAGTGGGGCTTACTCTCTTCACTTTTTTCTGTGATGGTCCACTTGAGCTTTGTCTCTGAATCATTCTCACCTTAAATTGATCTTTCAAAATGGATAGACGGTGTGGATACAAAACATACATCATGACGTGCATAACTTGGTAACGTCCAGTAGCGAGTCAGGCTAGTAGCGAATCCGCGCCCGTATAACTCGCGCCCACTTGGGTTACTTTCGCAAACCGACTGCTCGCTGATTTCTATGACATGAACCGCTCTAGGGTAACTCGCGCCCACGTGGATTATTTCGAAAACCGACAGCCACGTGGGTGTAACTTTCGTGAGATCTACCCGTTCATACACCACGGTGCACCCCACGTCAAATGCTCCTTTCGCAAGCGAGCATTCCTTTTTCGGTCAACATCAGATCATATGCCGATTCTGGATAAGGGCCAGCTACTAAACGGTTTGGATTCTTGACACGTGCGTGCGTCTACTCGGACGCATGTTCGAAAGATTGGAGATTAGCACGTAACAACTCAACAATCAGAATTGTGATAAGGTTGGAGATACTCTTCCATCTTACCTCAATCAGTGGAGAATATCCATCGATTGAGAGTATCTCTAATAGAAATCAAACGAGAGAATTTGGAAATTCTACTGGTTATAAGTGGAAAAATTCAACATCAACACTATCGTATTAAATGTATAATGATGTGGCAAGAATTGGATGGCATGTACCCAAAGGGTATGGGTCATTCACAAAACTAACTGTGAACACTCCATCACACATGTTTTCCTGAAGTGTGGCTTACTCGAGTTTTGGATAAGATGCGGATTTTGTCGTACACCCACCCGTCTTAGCCCCGAACGGGCAGTTCTATGGGCGGGCCCACCGTGATGTGTCTGTTTATCCGTGCTGTCTATCTCTGTTCTCAGATCATTTTAAGGCATGAACACAAAAATGAGGTAGATCCAACGCCCAAATGGACTGCACCACAAATGACTCTTGCATTGACACCCCTATACTTATAAGTAGTAACTACTTGCCACATGAAGTCCTTAACAAACTTAGCAATTCCCAAAAGAACTGATCTAGGGTGGCAAAAACAAGACATGAAGTAAATTGGGAGGTTCGAGAGGCACTCCTCTGTTAAAGTTGATAACAATTTGCTTTTCTAGCTCGAGAGTTTCCTCTCCATTCTCTCAATGACTTTGATAGGAAGACGGAAAAGAGCCTTCTCCTCTATTAAAGTTGATAACAATTTGCTTTTCTAGCGTGAGAGTTTCCTCTCCATTCTCTCAATGACTTAGATAGGAAGACAGAAAAGAGTCCTCTCGACGACCCTTAGCAAGATGGACCCTAAGGAACTCGCTCTTAGCCCAATTCACCTTCAGCCCCAAAACAACCCCCAACCAGCATATGATCATCTCGAATTATCAGCTACACATAAAAGAAGGTAGTCATCAACAAATTAGAGGAGGTGACTTACTCACTAGGAGAAATTAGCCATCTCAAAGCGACGGAACGGACCCACTAACTGACCCCTGAAAAGCATGCTAATCAAAGCTTCCAAAACCACTAATAATAAGAAGGGGGAAGGGGATCCACTTGCCAAAGACTCCAAGAGGCTTTGAAAAACCCAAGCCAAGAAACATTACTAAGAATGTAGAATTGAATGAGCATGATTAAAAAAAAGGGTTTGAATTATGAAATCCTATCCGCAACATCGATAGACTTTTTCTTCTCAGAAATTTACTGTTGCATCTGATGGGTTTTTGTCCCGTACTCGACCAGTCGTGAGCCTCGCTCGACCGATCGAGGGCTGGTGCATGACCAATCGTGGAGTTGAGTCGTGACTCGATTCAAAGTCCAACGACTTTGGGCTATTTTTCTCCAGGGTTCTCGACGGATCGAAGGTGGTGCTCGACCGGTTGTGGGTGGCGCTCGACCGGTCGTGGACTCGGTACGAGTAGTTGAAGTTACGCAGATTTGTTCCGCGATTTTGTGCGGATTCCGTTTCGCAAGTCCTTTCGCAACTGGAATGCGGAAAGGAGTTTCCTAAAACTATAAAAAGGGGTCCCTAGGCCTTTTCTAGGGAATATGAGGTTTATGAAAAAGCACAATAGGGTTTCCTAAAGGGTTTAGGGATATCAAAGGTGAGGGAGAGAGAGAGAGAAAGAAAGAGAGAGAGGAAGCTTGTAGAAGGGAGGTTATGCTTGTGGAGGTGATTTACGGTGCAATATATATCTCAGCGCTCCTACGTCCTCGTAATCGGTGAGATCTCTCTGATTTTTTCTTTATTCTTTCATTGTTCATCCACTCCTGCGTGAGTAACGAAGGTTGTAATGTTCTACTTCATAGTGGATTGTTGATCTAGACGAGGTCCCGTGGTTTTTACCTCTTTAAGGGTTTTCCACGTAAAAATCTCTTGTGTGGTGTGTGATTTGTGCTTTGATTTATTTCATTGCTTTATTATCCATAATTCTGGTTTGTTCTGGAAGGCTAGATCCTAAGGTTTTGTGCAAAGCTCCCAACAAAGTGGTATCAAAGCTAAGTTCATTGAACGGGTAGGATCGGTTTTGAATTATGGAAGGTGGCTCATCAAGGATGATCAACCTCAATGGTTCTAACTGGACCATATAGAAGGCTAAGATAGAGGAATTGCTTTATTGTAAGGACCTATATTCTACAATTTTAGGCATATCAGCAAAATCCAAAGATATGTCTGATGATGATTGGAAGAAGATGGATCGAAAGGCGGTGGAGTTTTTTAGACAATGGCTGGATGATTCTGTGTTCTGCCATGTGTCTACGGAAACCTTAGCCGCTAGCTTATGGCTGAAATTAGAAAGGTTGTATGAGATGAAGACAGTTGGTAATAAAATTTTTCTGATAAGACAACTTGTGAATCTCAAGTTCAAAGATGGTGGTTCTGTAGCCGAGCACATGAATGAGGTCAGCAATATAGTGAACCAACTCTCCTCTATGAAGATGGTCCTGGATGATGAATTACAGGCTTTACTATTGCTTAGTTCATTACCTGACAACTGGGAGACATTGGTGGTGTCTCTAAGTAACTCCGCGCCAGATGGAAAGATATCCATGGAACAGGTTACCAGTTGTCTCTTCAATGAGGAGACAAGGAGGAAATCTCATGGGTCTACTCAGCAAGAGACCCTTTTGACACAGGAACGGGGGAGAGGAAAGAACAGGAAGGGCAGGAAGGCCCGAGATAAATCAAGAGGCAAGTCGAGTAACATAAAGGACGTTGAATGCGGGAATTGTGGCAAGAAGGGCCACTACAAGCATGAATGTCATAGTAAGAAGAACGACAAGAAAGGAAAAGGAAAGGAGAAGGAAGATGAATCAGATTCCACTGCGGTCGCTTCAGATGGAGACGTTGTTATTATTTTTTCAGCAGATCATGATGTATGTCTCACGGCTACGAGTCAGGACACCGACTGGGTGATTGATTCAGGAGCTTCTTTTCATGCGACTCCACGCAAGGACTTCTTCACAAGCTACAAGTCAGGTGACTTTGGGACCGTGAAGATGGAAAATTCTGGCGTTTCGAAGATCGTGGGAGTCGGTGATATTTGTGTGAAGACCGATGTGGGATGCACATTGGTTCTTAAGGATGTGAGGCATATCCCAGACCTTCGCCTCAACTTGATGTCAACGAGAAGGTTGGATGATGATGGCTATGAAAGCCGGTTTGCTGGTGGGCGATGGAAGCTCATCAAGGGTTCGTTGATCGCAGCCAGAGGAAAGAAGTGTTGCACCCTTTACAAGGCAAGTGTCAGTGTGTGCAAGGGTGGGTTGAACGCAGCGGAAGATTCAGCTATTGACATGTGGCACAGGCGTCTAGGCCACATGAGTGAAAAAGGGCTTCAACTACTAGCGAGGAAGTGACTCCTTTCAGACGTGACAGGTACACCTCTCAAAACCTGTCTTGATTGTTTATCAGGGAAACAACATAGAGTTTCATTCTTTAAATCTGCTTCTCATGTTAATAAAGTGCATGCATTAGATTTGGTTTATTCTGATGTTTGTGGTCCTATGAGGACAAAACCTTAGGTGGGACATTGTATTTTGTTACTTTTATAGATGATGCATCTAGGAGGGTTTGGGTTTATGCTTTGAAATCCAAGGACGAGGTCTTTGGTGTGTTTAAATTGTTTCATGCTATGGTCGAAAGAGAGACAGGCAGACCATTGAAGTGCATCCGTACTGACAATGGTGGTGAATACATTGACGATTTTCATGAGTATTGCAAGTCCCTGGGTATACGGCATGAATAGACGGTTTCCAAGACTCCACAACATAATGGTGTGGTTGAGTGAATGAATCGCACCATTGTTGAGAGAATTAGATACATGTTATCCCATGCGAAATTGCTCAAGACGTTCTGGGGAGAAGTAATGTACACGACGGTGTATTTGATAAACAGATCTCCATCAGCCCCGTTGAATGGAGAAGTACCTGAGAATGTGTGGACTGAATATGATCCATCGTACAGTCATCTCAGAGTGTTTGGATGTAGGGCATCCGTTCACATACCAAAGGACGAGAGGTCCAAGCTCGATATCAAGATCAGGCAGTGTGTGTTCTTGGGGTACGGTGAGGAAAAACTTGGTTACAGATTGTGGGATCCGACCGAGAGGAAGCTCGTCAGGAGCAGAGATGTAGTTTTCTTTGAAGATCAGTGTATAAAAGACATTGGTAAGCTAGAGAAGAACCAGCCTAGTTCAGGTGAGCTAGAGGACATGGATCTAATTATTCCTCCTGTGGTGCCTGATGACAGGGGAGTACAACAAGGTGCAGAGGACGATGGAGTTCCTTCAGAAGATGGACCAGGAGAGCAGCCCCCACTTGATCCACCTGTTGAGCCACACGTGAGGAGGTCATCTAGGGACAGACAGCCGTCCAAGAGGTATTCGACGCATGAGTACCTTATGCTTACTGATGGGGAAGAGCCAGAAGATTATTCTCAGGCCTTAGCCGACGAGCATAAGGGGGAGTGGTTGAAAGCTATGCAAGAGGAGATGAAATCCTTGCATAAGAACCACACCTATGACATGGTGAAACTGCCTAAGGGCAAGAAAGCTCTGATCAACAAGTGAGTGTTCAGAAAGAAGATTGAGCAGAAGAATTCACAGACGAGGTTCAAGGCCAGACTTATAGTGAAAGGTTTTGGTCAGAAGAAAGGTATAGATTTCGAAGAGATATTCTCACCAGTGGTGAAAATGACATCCATTCGGGTGTTGCTTGGGTTGGCGACTAGCATGGATCTGAAGATAGAACAGTTAGATGTTAAAACTGCCTTCCTCCATGGTGACTTGGAAGAAGACATTTACATGCACCAACCAGAGGGGTTCGAAGTCAAGGACAAATAACATATGGTGTGTAGGCTGAGGAAGAGCTTGTATGGGCTGAAACAAGCTCCATGACAATGGTACAAGAAGTTCGACTCGTTCATGTTACAACATGAGTATAACAGAATGGAGTCGGACCACTGTGTGTTCACGCACAAGTTCTCAGATAGTGATTTCTTAGTTCTGCTCTTATACGTTGATGACATGCTCATCATGGGAAAAGACATCAAGAAGATCCATAGGTTGAAACAGGAGTTGGGCAAGTTGTTTGCGATGAAAGACTTGGGTCCGGCTAAACAGATCCTAGGAATGGAGATAACCCGTGATGAAGCAGGAGGAAGCTTTGGTGTCACAAGAGCGGTATATTGAGAAAGTCCTAGAGCGGTTCAATATGAATGCAGCGAAGTAGGTCAGTACTCCACTAGATGGTCACTTCAGATTGAGTGACAGGCATGTCCTAAGATGAAGGCAGATGGGGAAGAGATGCAGAAGATATCCTACGCGTCAGCTGTAGGAAGTTTGATGTATGTTATGGTGTGTACACGCCCAGAATATCATATGCGGTTGGTGTTGTCAGCCGGTATCTTGTCAATCCTGGCAAAGAGCATTGGGCAGCGATAAAATGGATATTGCGATATCTAAGAGGCTCATCCAGGTTGAGCCTATGCTATGGTGACGGTAAACCTGTGTTAGAGGACTACACAGATGCAGATATGACAGACGACATAGACTCCAGGAAGTCTACATCTGGGTTCATGTTCACGTTTGCAGGAGGAGCAGTTTCTTAGTAGAGCAAGCTACAGAAGGTTGTAGCATTGTCAACGACAGAGGCCGAGTACATTGCAGTCACAGAAGCATGTAAAGAGATGCTTTGGATGAAGATGTTCCTACATGAACTTAGCCTGAAGCAGGAGGAGCACGTGTACTATTGCGATAGTCAAAGTGCTATACACTTGAGCAGGAATCCAAGTCAGCATTCCAAGTCGAAGCACATAGAGATTCGGTATCACTGGATCAGGGATACTTTGGAACAGAAGGTGTTACAACTTAAGAAGGTCCACACGGACAATAATGGGTCAGATATGATGACCAAGGCTTTGCTCAAGGGCAAGTTTGAGGTTTGTAGAAACCTGGCTAGCTTGAAGAAGGTGAATCCCTGAAACGACCCACCCAAGGACACAATATTGTCCGCTTTGCCCAAAGGGCTCATGGCTTTGTTCTCGGGGTTGCCCCCAAAACGCGTTGTATCCTTAAGGTGCGAACCCTACATATAACCACCACAACTTCCTACAACTCTTCCGATGTGGGATAAGTTCAACCCCCACTGCGTATACAGTAGCCTGCCAGCATAGTAGCCTGCCAACCACTGGTAGCTCGCCTAGGCCCTTAGGCCCCGCCCACATCAGCGTCCGCCCACGTGTGCCCGCCCACATGTGCAACAGTGACGGGACGTCACAATATCCCCCACCGAGGGCAGAGCCGTCCTCGGCTCTGATACCATATGAAACGACCCACCCAAGGACACGATATTATCCGCTTTACCCAAAGGGCTCACGGCTTTGTTCTCGGGGTTACCCCCAAAACACGTTGTATCTTTAAGGTGCGAACCCTACATATAACCACCACAACTTCTTACAACTCTTCCGATGTGGGATAAGTTCAACCCTCACTGCATACATAGTACCCTGCCAGCACAGTAGCCTGCCAACCACTGGTAGCTCGCCCAGGCCCTTAGGCCCCGCCCACATCAGCGTCCGCCCACGTGTGCCCGCCTACATGTGCAATAGTGACGGGGCGTCACAATCCCTCCTGAGATAAAAAGGGGAAGATTTGATGGGATTTTTGTCCCGTGCTCGACCGGTCGTGAGCCTCGCTCAACCGGTCGAGGGTTGGTGCACGACTAGTAGTGGAATCGAGTCGTGGCTCGACTCAAAGTCCAGCGACTTTGGGCTATTTTTCTCTGGGGTTCTCGACCAGTCAAAGGTGGTGCTCGACCGGTCGTGGGTGGCGCTCGACTGGTCGTGGACTCGGTACGACCAGTCGAGGTTACGCAGATTCGTTCCGCGATTTTGTGCGAATTTCGTTTCACAAGTCCTTTCGCAACTGGGATGCGGAAAGGAGTTTCCTAAAGCTATAAAAAGGGGTCCCTAGGGCTTTTCTAGGGAATATGAGGTGTATGAAAAAGCACAAGAGAGTTTCTTAAAGGGTTTAGGGATATCAAAGGTGAGAGAGAGAGAGAAAGAGAGAGAGGAAGCTTGTAGAAGGGAGGTTATGCTCGTGGAGGTGATCTACGGTGCAATCTATATCTCAGCACTCTTACGTCCTTGTAATCGGTGAGTTCTCTCTGATTTTTTTTCTTTATTCTTTTATTGTTCATCCACTCCTGCGTGAGTGACGAAGGTTGTAACGTTCTACTTCATAGTGGATTGTTAATCTGGACGAGGTCCTGTGGTTTTTACCTCTTTGAGGGTTTTTCACGTAAAAATCTCTTGTGTGGTGTGTGATTTGTGCTTTGATTTATTTCATTGCTTTATTATCCATAATTCTGGTTTGTTCTGGGAGGCTAGATCCTAAGGTTTTGTGCAAGGCCCCCAACAGCATCCATATACAAGAAATAGTTTGGATGATTGAAATTTTCCACAGGTTAGATTTCTTTTCTTCTTTTTCAGGGGTCAGTAGCCCATGGTGGCAGTTCAAATCACCATTGATGTGCCACAAGCACATTTCTTAGTAGAATCCCATGATAAATTCCATTATTACCTTAGACTGTGTCTGTAATCAAGAAAATAAGAATGTGGATTTGGTAAATCCATGAAATTGTCAAATTCATGGATTTGCATTGGATTTAGGTTTAGGGCGTGTTTGGACAGGCATCTTATGCTAAAGTAGGGTGGAGTAGGTGGGATATGGTTCTCGAATCCCATCCCGTCCATATGCAAGTATGTTTGGGCAGCGACGGATTGAAGATGGATGGAAGATTTCGTTGGATTCGGGAGACTTCCTGCTGGATTGCGAAATCGCACAGAGGTGAAATCGCTGGATTTGTATCCCTTCTTGATCCCATCCCATGCCCGTCCGCAGTCCATGGTGTAAGTAGGCCATATGATTAGAAACAGTATACAAGGAAAGTTTCACTCTCCAAAATGTTTCCCACGATGTGGCCCATTTAAATCATTCCCTGCATTTTGGCCCCTAAAAGTGCTTTTAAATCAAGAGAGATATTTCTTGCAATGGTTTCCCTTAGTGTTGCCCCACCTTAAATCACAGGTCAACTTGATTTTTATTTTTCTTTTTCTTTTTTGTTTTGGGACCCACATGGGATTAAACATCTCTCACATACACATCATTCCCATACAAAATCAAGGCTGAGCCTACCATGCAAAAAAAATATTTTTTTTTCTAATGAAAGTGTAACGTACAACAGCCACTGCAATGTAGTTTAAAATCCAACATCCTGTTACTATTCTACCTCTATGTGTGTATGACATCTAACCCATCTAATGGATTGGCCTATTGTAAGCATCACCTTTTGGACAACACATAACAGCCATCATACCATACATGTATGTAGGCCACACACAATTTGGATGATTTTAACGGTGGGAATTCTCATCTTAAACTATTTCTCTCATTGTGGTAGCCCACTTGAGTATTGAATTAGGCTGAATTTTGAAACCCAGTCCAAACACAAGGTGGTCCACGTCATGGACAGTGTGGATCTCCTCCACATGAAGTCTTGGCTTCCAAGTTATAAAACATAGGAAAGCCATGCAAACATTATTTAGAGAAATTTGGGAAGGGAAGATGTAGAAAATTGAGAGTAAATGCCGAGAGGTTACACACTTGTAATGGATTTGGACCATACAACTCATGTATAATAAGTCAGATTCACTCATTAGATAGACTATATTGTAAGTATGCTAGGGAAAAAATTAAGAGAAAAAGAAGAAGAAGAAAAGATAAAGACCCTAGTGGTCAAGCAAGTCAAAATAATTTAAAAAGGAGTGGGTAGTGTTTTTTATTTTTATTTTTTTAAACACGCACACACACCCCACACACTCACGCTGTAGTGGAATTTCACCACCCATGGGTACTCGAACCCTTGACCTTGACCTGGTTTTGAAACTCTAGCAAGAGAGCAAGAGTGGGTAGTTAATAAAGCAGTCCAACAGTTCAGATTCAACATTCATGTGTGGTTATTTAATAAACACTGTTTATTAGTTTTTGATACATGACTTCTCTATCTCTTTAGTGGGCCTTAACTGATGAATGATTTGAATTTTTAACACGTGTGTCACTTTACATAACTAAGCATATATTCCAAAATCACTCAACATAGGTGTATATACTATATCCAAGAGGGATCTTTTCTCAATAAATGCCCAGTTAGTTGGATGATAAAGCAGGGTCAAATTAATTGTGTGAGCTTCTCTCTGAGCATCTCTCTCTCTATCTATGGAAATAGTACTATAAGGTCAGACTTCATGGGAACTTCCCATCAGGACGAGCTGTGTGGGCCCACCGTGATGTGTGTCAAACATCAACACCGTGCATTTGATGGGTCCCCTTTAGGTTATAGAGTATCCTAAAAATCAGCCGTATACGGAACTCAGGTGGGCCATAGCATCTAAAATGATGTGAAGATATGCCTAAAACATATAAAATCATTTGGTGGGGCCCACCTGAATTTTGAATGTGGCTGAAACTTGGTCTGACCCCTCATACAAGTGGGACACACACAATGGATAGGCTGGATTTGTGAATCACATCTCAGTGAGCCTAATAAATAATTAGGTATGTTTTAATGGGAGGGTAATTCCTCTCAACTGTTATATGTGGTGTGGCCTACCCAACTCACCAATTAACTTGATTTTTAATCCCGTGGCCCACACCATGGAATGGTGCATCTGACTGATGGGATAGATGTTCAACACACATCATGGTGGGGCCCACACAGCTCGACTTCCCATATATATATATATATATATATATCTAGGTACCTGCCAGCATTACTTCCACTAACATGGGAAGAAACAACTTCACATGCATGAAATCCACGCCATCCATCATGTACTCCACCCCTAGTTGGGTCTTGATCCCAAAAATCAGGACATGAATCATGCAATCCACTCAGGTGGGCTACACAAAAAATTACACCCAAAACATATACATTTCATGTCTTATAGCCCACTTGATTTTTAGAATACTGTACTTTTTGAGTAATGCTTTCATCCAGATGATCCACATAAGACGAAAGAATTGGATTGCATATAAACTCCATGGCCGGTCATACACAAAACTAATGGTAGGCATTTCATATCGACAGCTCAGTAGTTACCTAGCGCTAGCTAGCTCATGACAGTTTCCTGCCGGGTCTACCCTAACACTTCCCACACACTCACGCAGTGGTGGGATTTCACCACCTATGGATACTCAACCCTTACCGGGTGTTGAAACTCCTGAGAATCTACCACCCGAGCAAGAGTAAGGATCCCCATCAATCTTGAACTTGAATTGGATGTTGGGTTGGGTTCACCACACCTGCCCAAATTACAAATACACAGGTCGGGCTGCGACTCACATGGGCTCATTAAGTTTTAAATGGGTCAGCTTAGGCCACATACGGTAATGGGTCACAAGTCAGGTTTGGGCCAAAATTCTTGGCCTGTTTATGAAACAAGTCAGGCTGGGGCTGACCCAGACTTGACCCAAACACAACTTATTGCAACCGCAGCAGGTTTCTTAAGTTTCTAAGGCTATATTCGCAAGTTGGATTTCCTAAAGGCACGTTTGGGAGCTTGGATTTGGAACGCATTGGAATTTAAATCACAATTACATTGAAATTAAGGTGATTCTGAATCCTCATTTGTGTTTGGTTGAAATGCGTTGGAATCCAAATCTTCCTTTTGCAAGCTTGTATTGAGAGGGCATTGGAATTCTTTGGTATATATTCACAGAACTTAGATTTGATTAACTAAATCAACTTTCATATCCCAAATTGGTGTGTGTGTGTGTGTGTGTGTGATATTTGATAGAATGATTGTAATAAGCCCATTAAAATATATACTTTAGGCAAAAAAGAGGAAATTATGACCTTGGGTGGGCCACAAATGTAAGGATCAGATGTCCATCATTTGGATGGTTCGGATCATTCTATTAATGTGATTTTAGTGTTGCAGTCAATAATTGGATTGTTTTGGATATCATCAGCATACAATGTGTTCCGTGGATTAGTAGCTTAGAGATACCTTTGTTACATATATATGCGACTCTCCTACCCTTAAATAGCCAAAAAAAGATAGATTTAAAATACCTCTGATTCCATTTACTGCGAATTCAATGCTTCCAAGCGCTAAAAAGGCAGCTATTTGGATTTGAAATACACTCATTTACCACCAAATCCAAGGTACCAGACGGGTGTAAAGGCAGAAGACTTTAGCTGTTGTAGTGGTAATGGAATGAGAATCTTATCAAGCAGATGAAGAGATCATGTCTGTTTTCTTATCAAAGAAATTTGAAGTTTACTGGAAACAAAGATCATGTTTCTGTTTTCTTCACCCCTTCTTTCCATTGGTACATTCTCAATCGGGGCTCCCTGCCTGTTTGGGCACTTCCAAGCAGGGTTTTCCAAAGAGGCGGTTTCAAGCCTGCCTTTTTACTTGACTTGCCAAAAAGTACTTATCAGATTGGTTTTAGTCGAGTCGGCATTTTAGCACCAGAGTCGGCATTTTAGCACCTATTTTTCTGAGTAGGAGATGAATCTAAGGTTTGCAAAGTGCATCCAAACGCAAAAGATTAACTGCCATTTGGATCATGGTTTAGGAAGCAAACACTCTTTCAGAGTGTGAATCCAAATGGGCCCTAAAATTCTCTGATGATGTTTCTTTCTTCTTTTTTCTTTTTCTTCTTATTTCAATTTTCCTCATTTCCTCTTCTTTCTATCTGAAGGCTCTAAGCTTGACAATGACAGAGTTATGGAACATAAGACTCTGGTAGACATTTCCAATGGTGACGATTTACCAGCAAACCAACCATTCTGCAGATTGCTGGGCCATTGCCAAGTTCAGCATCCTTCTTTCTACCAGTCTGCATGTTCAGGTCTCCCATATTTCTACAAGCCTATGAAAGCAGCCCAAGAGAAATTCATGTACCAAGGCATCAATGCTTGTGTTAGTCATGGTAACAGATCCAGGCCACAGGAATCTCACATCAGCTATTTTAATGTTGATGTTTTTACTGCATAAGAACAGCAAGAAATTCTATCCTCCTCACTGCTCCATCGTTCTCCACTAGTGTTAATGTGTTATAGTGAAAACTGAAATGTAGCACAAGTGAACAAAATCAAACACTGCATCCAAACACGCAACATAAACTTTGAGTCATCGTTCAAGTCGAGTAAAACAGAGCTAGATCGAGCCAAGCTGAGAGAGCTTTTCGAACTAGATTGGCTCGTGTGCAGCTCTAATGCAAACTGCCTAGCACTTCACCCAGGTAAAAAACTTATATAATGGAAGGTGCAAACTCTTAAAATCTTCGAATCCATGATACTTGATGCATTTATCAATAAGATTTTAAGTCACTTTGAAACATGAGGTTGAGAAATATGAAATGATAATAGGGCGATGTTGAGAACTTTTTCAAGGAATTAGTTGAGATTGAAAACCACCATACCATAGCTAGAAATCCTCCCAAGTGCTTGGAACTCCCCATCATTAAATATAGAGGTTTGCTAGAACACATCCCGACCTACTATAATAGGATACATTGGGAATTTAGACGTTGGATTTGGGTCATCTTGATCCAAACCTTTTATATAATAGGCCTCAACTTAGGGGATATAAGAACTACTGATATCTTTGATCAGGATATTTTCAAACCAATGATCATTTGATTCTTTTCCTTTGAATATGAATGATCAACTTAACCCCTGGATAGTCAATGGGATGAATTATTTCACGGTAAGAGGTTCTTCAGATATCCACCATCGGCAGTAAGGCCCATCACATAAATGGTTTGGGTTATTGAATCAGGATCCGGAGGACTAGGCTTGTCTCCATGGGAGCAAATGTCACAGCAGACATTTTGTTCAAGTCTGCAAGCAGCCACCACAAAGGAATTGTAGAATAATGTTTTTTTTTTTTGGTTTTTTTTTTTAATAAGTCAGTAAAATAGATTTTCATAGATGAGTCAGGAATTCTATATTTTCTTAGAACTCCTTACTAGAATTACATTCTAGTTGTGACAAAAATAAAATAAAATAAAATAAAAATCCAAGCCATCACATTCATACATATCATAAACCTTGCAAGGAATCACAGTTAATACATGCAATAAAATGACAATCAGTATGGAGAAAAACTGTAGTGGTTCACTTCTTTTTTTTTCTTTCACTTATTCACTTCTCATATGTGAGACATGTACGGCAATTATAAACTGACGTGAAGTAGGTCCAATATTGGATTGTCTATATCCTATAACTAACACCAATTAAACAAGGCTAACCTTTGATTGGAGGATTGGACAGTCAAGGAAACTTCCGTAGACATTTTATAACCATCCATTTTCTTAATTGAAAATTCCTCCTAAAAAAGGTTTGGATAGTCGAACCGGGTTATTTTTGAGGTATTGACCATCCAAGGTAGGGCATACCTGATAAGGATATTGTACCTATTTGCCAAACATAGATGAAAATCCAGAGCACTAAGCTAAAATCAACAAGGGGCGTTGAAGAAAAGCAGCCAGTGCATGTATAACATTTCCTTCAAGATCTGAAAAATAACATTCAAAATTATGCATTCTACATTCTACAATTACAACACTACTTTTCTGTCCTTCGAATCAAATTGGCCGACTGCAATGCCTCTACGATACATCTCCATCAAACCCGGGACTTCATCAACATATCGAATCACATAGTTCTCCAAGAACCTCTTTTCAGGAAGATAAAATATCCAAATTAGCTTCTTATCCTTTGTAAGCAGCTTCTTTGAATGCAAAACCTGAATAACCGCATACCTCGGAAAAATTCTCTTATCCAACCCATACATAAAAAGCTTCGGATTTGTAAGCAACATTGAATGGTCAAACTTCAATGTGTTCACAAAGAAATCCACCACCCTTCGAATCTTCTCCTTTGAACACGTCATACAAATCGGCTCTCGCTTAAAGATGATCATGATCTCCTCTTCCGACCACCCCAAGCTCTTTAGAAATGCGAGCTTACTCTCCCACGAGGAATTACTCATCGTACTCATCCCTCGGATCGCGTGCACAAACATAGGAGATCCCGGCATGATACCCAATTTCTCAACCCTTTCTACGATGTTGGCAAACAGGTTCACATTTAGCATTATAGCTCTCGGTTTGCTCAGAATCAATTTTGAAATGCATGAAGTTGGTACTCCTCGATTCACTAAAAGATTGAGATTCGGCCCCAATGTCCCCTTCAAATCGTAAGTTAGCAACCATCTCGAGCGCCTGATTGCAGTTATGACATTCTCATTCGTCTGAAGAAAGCTCTTGAGGAAATAAAAAGATGGTCTTAGGTGGTTGATCAAGCTTCTTCGCAGAATGAGAGGATTTGATGCAATCAGTTCAGGTAGGCTTGAGTTTGAGAAGCCCATTGCAAGGAAGAACTGCATTTTGGGCTTGAGATTGTTGTCTATTCTGGATTGGAGGAGGCCAGGAAGCTTTGTAATTACTTTTGTGATGTGTGTCTCCGAGAATCCATGGGATTTGAAGAAACTAAGGACAGAGTCAGGTTTTTGCAGGTTGTTTTTTTGAAGGTGGAGCCTTTTGGATATGAAGAGAGCTGTTTCTAATGGGAGTCCACACGACTTTATGAGGTATTGGGCTGTGAAAGATCGCAGTGGGGTTGTGGAGGCTGTTGTGAAGGATTTGAGAGATGGGTTTTGCAGGAAATGGAAATGTAGTATCCTTTTGTATGGAAAATTAGACATCTGTGCAGATCAATGAAAAAGTGAAGGATCAGGGGTTACAGTAATGGAGATTATCTGTGTTGATTATAGACAGATGTTGTTCAGCATTCATTCGAATACAGATATATGGATGGATGGATAAACAGGTGCTGAACTTGGAGCGTTGTTCTTTAAACTTCATTTAAGCTAAATGGTAAAATGCAGGGCCACTAGATGTGTTAAGCTCCAACTGTCGCTTTCCAACCTAGATTTCAGAATGAACAAATTCATGTTACCTTTGACAGATATGTCACCTAAAATACCATTTGAGCAACAAAATAATTACGAACATTAAATTGCAAACTAATCTTTCGATTGATGGGTTGTATTCGCCTGAAATTTTGTTATTTTATTTTACTCACACCATATACTACAAAGCATGAACTCCTTCAAAATTGGTCATATGACATAACAATGTGGTGGTACTGACTGTGTTTTTTTCAATTCCGCTGTGGAATGACTATGTTTAAAAAACTGCCTCAATTACAGAAATCAGCGATTCCTGAGATTAATATTTTTATTTTTTACAGAACGTGAATTATTGATATTATTTTAGCTGTCCATTTTCAGATAACAGAAAGATGGGTGAGATTGTCCAACTGCTGAGATGCTTGGCTTGTAGTTCAAGCATGTAGGAGGAAAGCAGGTGAACGGACCACAAACACCGTTATCCCCACTGTTTCTTGTGGTGTGGTCCGTTTGAGCCTTAGATATGCTTCAATTTTGGGCTCATGATCTAAAATGAGATATAACAATGGATGGACAGTGTAGGTAAGATACATGCATTTGCATGGGCCCCACCCAATTTACTCAGTACGCTGGCAATCCTCCTCCCAACAACCGGTGTTATAAAGGAAAGGAGATTGTGTACTGAGTAACTCATTAGTCATTACACTACAGCATACTGAGTAAACTTTGTGGGACTCACCGTGAAATATGTCTTATCCACACTCTCCATCTGTTTTAAAATCTAATGTTAGGGCAAAAGCCCAAAATTGAATCATATCCAAAGATCCAGCACACCATAATAAACAGTGTGAATTGCACGCTTACCGTTGAACAATTCTTGAGTGTCACAGAAATTTTAGATGAACTGATCTTTGTGTTTTCCCTTCATCCATGTCTATGTGACATTATGAACAGGTTGGATTGCAGGGTGGATTTATTGTAAACATCATGATGGGCCCACCTAGCTTCTCAGCGAAGGAACTCCCTGCGAAAGCCTTCCGTAGGCAATCTGCACCAGCATCTATCCAGGGTTTTGGGTAACTTTAGGGCACCCTGCCAGACAGGGAGGGAGGGAGGAAAGGCTGATGGCTCTGCTGTTGCCAGAGAAAGAGAGACGGCCATGCCGGGCTTACAGGCCTTTAGATGTCTGTGTTCATGCCCGGCCCGTTTTTTAACAGGCTTGATTTTTAAGCCCAAGCCCGTCCCTCAGGCCTGATACTCCAACCCAAGCTCAACCAAGCCTGTAAGCCCGACAGGCCAACCCAGCCCATTGACACCCCTACTTTTAAGTTGCACCTCCTTGCCACATGAAGTCCTTGCAAAACTTATCAATTCGCAAAAGAACTGACCTAGGCCAACAAAAACAAGACATGAAGTAAATTGGGAGGTTGGAGAGGGACTCCTCTATTAAAGTCGATAACAATTTGCTTTTCTAGCTTGAGAGTTTCCTCTCCATTCTATCAATGACTTAGATAGGAAGATGGAAAAGAACTCTCTCCTCTATTAAAGTTGATAACAATTTGCTTTTCTAGTGTGAGAGTTTCCTCTCCATTCTCTCAATGACTTTGCTAGGAAGACGGAAAAGAGTCATCTCCTCTATTAAAGTTGATAACAATTTGCTTTTCTAGCATGAGAGTTTCCTCTCCATTCTCTCAATGATTTTGATAGGAAGACGGAAAAAAGCCCTCTCCTCTATTAAAGTTGATAACAATTTTCTTTTCGAGCGTGAGAGTTTCTTCTCTATTCTCTCAATGACTTTGATAGGAAGACGGAAAAGAGCTCTCTCCTCTATTAAAGTTGATAACAATTTGCTTTTCTAGCGTGAGAGTTTCCTCTCCATTCTCTCAATGACTTTGATAGGAAGACGGAAAAGAGCTCTCTCCTCTATTAAAGTTGAAAACAATTTACTTTTCTAGTGTGAGAGTTTCCTCTCCATTCTCTCAATGACTTTGATAGGAAGACAGAAAAGAGCCCTCTCCTCTATTAAAGTTGATAATAAATTGCTTTTCTAGCGTGAGAGTTTCCTCTCCATTCTCTCAATGACTTTGATAGGAAGACAGAAAAGAGCCCTCTCAACAACCCTTTGCAAGATGGACCCTAAGGAACTCGCTCTTAGCCCAATTCACCTTCAGCCCCAAAACAACCCCAAACCAGCATATGATCTTCCGCAGATATTCCACCATCAAATTATCAGCTTCACATAAAAGAAGGGTGTCATCAACAAATTCGAGGAGATGACTTACTCACTGGGAGAAATTAACCATCTCAAAGTCACAGAAAAGAACCACTGACTGACCCCTGGAAAGCATGCTAATCGAGGCTTCCAAAACCACTAATAAAAAGAAGGGGGAAGCGTATCCACTTGCCAAAGACTCCAAGAGGCTTTGAAAAACCCAAACCAAGACACATTAATAAGAACGTAAAATTGAATGGGCATGATAAAAAATGGTTTGAATTATGAAATCCTATTTGCAACATCGATAGACTTTTTCTTCTCAGAAATTTACTGTTGCATCCATATACAAGAAATAGTTTGGATGATTGAAATTTTCTACAGGTTAGATTTCTTTTCTTCTTTTTCAACGGTCAGTAGGCCATGGTGGCAGTTCAAATCACCATTGATGTGCCACAAGCACATTTCTTAGTAGAATCCCATGATAAATTCCATTATTACCTTAGACCCTGTCTGTAATCAAGAATATAAGAATGTGGATTTGGTAAATCCATGAAATTGTCAAATTCATGGATTTGCATTGGATTTATATTTAGCGAATTGTAAAGTCTACTGTTTGAAATCATTTGAAATCAAATTACAAATGCATGGATTTGGGGAGCATTTATTGTAGTGGTAGAGCATTCATTGTATAGGAATTACTTTGTTCGCTTTTATAAGAGTCTCATTTCGAGGATTTGCCCGGTTCTTAGTTTGTGGGGATTTAGATTTTCCTCTTGCATTAAACTTAAAAAATTTAAAAAAAAAAAAAACAAAAAAAAAACCTTACATTGAATCTTCTTGCGAGGAGGCAAGGAGTTCCTCTTCCGTCCGACCAGTAAATGCATCTAACGAGATAGAATGAAGCGGCTCGAGTCGTGTACGTACTCGATCCTGCCTGGCGGCCGGCGCCACGTCACAGCTGACGGAACTCGGTATTACCTCGGCCTGACCGAATCCGCTCCCCTTCTTCTCACTATTTCTCTGCAACCTGGAAATCGTCAAGCTAGTAGCAGTCTACTGCCCGCTTATTTCTATGAAGATGAACGGCACTAGGGTAACTCGGACGCAGATTAGCTACTGACAGGTTGAGTAGCGAGACTCGCTACTGAAGTGACGTCACCAAGTTCTGTGGGTCCTATCATGATGTATGTGTTGTATCCATACTGTCCATTCATTTTGAGAGATCATTTTAGGGCATGATCCAAAGAATGAGATAGATCCAAAGCTATAATGGACCCCACCAAAGAAAACAGTGGAGAGAGTGACGCTTACCGCTGAAACCTTCCCTAAGTACCACCGCGATGTTTATTTGAGATCTAATCTATTAAGTTAACACAGACATTAAAAGTAATAATAATAATAAATAAATAACAAATATCAGCCTTTTGTGGCACTTAGAAGTTTTTAATCGTGGGTGTTACTCTCTTGACTTTTTTCTGTGATGGTCCACGTGAGCTTTATCAGAATTGTTCCGTCTTATACCTTAAAATGATCTTAAAAAATGGACGGACGGTGTAGATACAAAACATGTATCATAGCTTGACGTGCATAACTTGGTGAGGAAACTTTAGTAGCGAGTCAGGCTACTCAACTAGGCTGAAAGTTGGGCGGGTTCAACCCAACCCACCCGTGATCGACCCGACATTGGGTTGGGCTCTGGCAGGATATATCGGGTCCGATCTCAAGCTTGGGCTATACAAACACCAACTCGATAAAACTTGAGTTGGGCTCAGGTTGCCCGACCCAACCCGTACCTGATCAATATATAAGTTACTTGTAAATTATAATTGAGTATAGATCATTTGTGTCGAAGGCACACTAGTGATGTTGGGTCTCATTTGTTCACATCATTTTCAAGGACTCTAGCTAACAAGATATGCCGGATTTCTTTCTCTCAAATAGATTGCCTGCTATGTTAAATGACTTTTAAATGAGTAGTTGTCCTATATTTTAGTTTTTTTTTTTTAAGAAAAAAAATAAAATTTTTTATGATGAATAATTACATATATAATTAATAAAATTATAAATACAAAAACTAAGTCTTATATTAAAATATAATAAACTAACGCAATGATGAAAACATTAACACGTATACACCCGACCAACCCTGCTTGGGTTGGGTTAGGATTGAGGTACAGGAACCTTGAATTGGGTTAGGGTTGAGCACAAATTGGCCATGCCCGCCCAACTTTCAACCCTATACTCAACCTATCAGTAGTGAATCCGCATCGGTATAACTCGCGCCCATGTGGGTTAGGGTAGGGGTTTTAGAGTTTTTTTTTTTTTTTTTTTTTTTTTTTTTTTTTTTTTGTTATATATATATATATATATGGGAAAAGGTACTATGCGCTCGAGCGTAAAGCGGTCGTCCGTGAAGTTGAGTTTATGTGGGCCCCACCGTGATGCCGTTCGAAAATCTACCCCCTCAGTCAGATGCACCAATCCAAAGGGGGCCCACACGGCTGAAAATCAAGTCAATTTGTGACTTTTGTGGGCCACACCACGTACAGAAGTTGAGAGGGGCCGTGCACCATTGAAACATTCAAAACCATTTGTGGGGACCTTCCTAGACGTGTGTTGATGATCAACACCGTTCATCATGAGTGTAACACTTGGATGTAATTTTAGACCAATTTCAAGTGGTATCCACAACTCAGGTGGGGCCCACCAAGTGCTTTTACATGTTTTTGTTGTATACTTATGTTTTCCGATGGTATGGCCCACCTGAGTTACGTGGACGAATGATTTTGAGCCGTGTGCACCCACCCTGGGGTCGTGCATCTGGTGGACGATGTGGATCTTCGAACGGAATCACGGTGGGGCCCACACAGCTCGACCTCACGGACGACCGCTTTACGCTCGAGCGCATAGTACCTTTTCCCTATATATATATATATATATATATATATATATATATATATATATATAGGAAAAGGTACTATGCGCTCAAGCGTAAAGCGGTCGTCTATATATATATATATATATATGGGAAAAGGTGCTGTGCACTCGAGCGTAAAGCGGTCGTCCGGAGGTCGAGCTGTGTGGGCCCCACTGTGATGCCTTTCGAACATCAACACTGTCCACCAGATGCACCATTCCATAGTGGGCCTGGACGGCCCAAAATCAGCCGTATACAGAACTCAGGTGGGCCATACCATCTAAAATCATGTGAATACATGCCAAAAACATATAAAAGCACTTGGTGGGCCCACCTGAGTTTTCCATGCACCTGAAACTTGGTCTGAACCCTCATTCAAGTGGGACACACATAATGGATGGGCTGGATTTGCAAACCACATCTCGGCGGGCCCTAAAAAATGGTTATGAATGTTTTAATGGTGCACGGCCCCTCTACACTTCTGTATGTGGTGTGGCCCACTAAAGTCACGGATTGACTTGATTTTGGGCCGTCCAAGCCCACCATGGAATGGTGCATCTAGTGGACGGTGTCGATGTTCGAAAGGCATCACGGTGGGGCCCACATAGCTCGACCTCAGGGACGACCACTTTACACTCGAGTGTAAAGTACCTTTTCTCATATATATGTGTGTGTGTGTGTGTGTGTGTGTGTGTGTGTGTGTGTGTGTGAGCCGAGTTGAGCTCGAGCTAACCAAGCTTGGAATCGAGTTTGAAGCTTCGAGCTTCAAGCTGAGTCAAGCTCCACTCTGCTCGACCTCAGTTGTTTTCAAATGAGCTCGGTCACATAAAGCTTGACTCGCCTTGTGTCATCGTTCAAGTCGAGTCAAACCGACCTAGATCGAGCCACGCTGAGCCAAGCCGAGTGAGCTTTTCGAACTAGCTTGGCTCCTGTATAGCTCTAATGCAAACCGCCTAGCACTTCACCCAGGGAAAAAACATAAACAATGGAAGGTGCAAACTCTTAAAATCTTCGAATCCATGATACTAGATGCATTTATCAATAAGATTTTAAGTCATTTTGAAGCATGAGGTTGAGAAATATGAAATGATAATAAGGCGATGTTGAGAACTTTTTCGAGGAATTAGTTGAGATTGAAAACCACCATACCATGGCTAGAAATCCTCCCAAGTGCTTGGGAGTCCCTATCATTCAATCTAGAGGTTTGCTAGAACACATCCAGACCTACTATAATAGGATACATTGGGAATTTAGCCGTTGGATTTGGGTCATCTCACAATGATCCAAACCTTTTATATAATAGGCCTCAACTTAGAGAGGGGATATGAGAACTATTAATATCTTTGATCAGGATATTTTCAAAACAATGATCATTTGATTCTTTTCCTTTGAATATAACTGATCAACTTAACCCCTGGATAGTCAATGGGTTGAATTATTTCAACGTAAGAGGTTCTTCGGATATCTACCATCCACAGTTAAGGCCCATCACATAAATGGTTTGGGTTATTGAATCATGATCCGGAGGACTTGGCTTGTCTCCGTGGGAGCAAATGTCACAGCAGACATTTTGTCTAAGTCTGCAAGCAGCCACCACAAAGGAATTGTAGAATAATGTTTTTTATGAAAAAATTTATAGTCAGTAAAATCGATTTTCATATATGAGTCAGGAATTCTATATTTTCTTAGAACTCCTTAAAAGAATTACATTCTAGTAGTCACAAAAAAAATTAAAAATAAATAAAAATAATAAAAATCCAAGCCATCACATTCATACATAACATAAACCTTGCAAGAAATCACAGTTAATACATGCAATAAAATGACAATCAATATGGAGAAACCTGTAATGGTTCTCTTCTATTTTCGCTTATTCACTTCTCGTATTAGCGACATGTAGGTCGATTATAAACCGACCCGATATTGGATCGTCTATATCCTATAACTAACACCAATTGGACGATGCTAACCTTTGATTGGAGGATTCAACAATCAAGGAAACTTCCATGGACATTTTATAACCATCCATTTTCTTAATCGAAAATTCCTCCTAAAAACGGTTCGGATTGTCAAACCGGGTTATTTTTGAGGAATTGGCCATAAATCCAGAGCACAAGCTAAAATCAACAAGGGGCCTTGAAGAAAAGCAGCCAGTGCATGTATAACATTTTCTTCAAGATCTGAAAAATAACATTCAAAATTATGCATTCTACTACATTCTACAATTACAACACTACTTTTCTGTCCTTTGAATCAAATTGGCCGACTGCAATGCCTCTGCGATACATCTCCATCAAACCCGGGACTTCATCAACATATCGAATCACATAGTTCTCCACGAACCTCTTTTCAGGAAGATAAAATATCCAAATCAGCTTCTTATCCTTTGTAAGCAGCTTCTTTGAATGCAAAACCTGAATAACCGCATACCTTGGAAAAATTCTCTTATCCAACCCATACATAAAAAGCTTCGGATTTGTAAGCAACATTGAACGGTCAAACTTCAATGTGTTCAAAAAGAAATCCATCACTCTTCGAATCTTCTCCTTCGAACACGTCATACAAATCGGCTCTCGCTTAAAGATGATCATGATCTCCTCTTCCGACCACCCCAAGCTCTTTAGAAATGCGAGCTTACTCTCCCACAAGGAGGAATTACACATCCTACTCATCCCTCGGATTGCGTGCACGAACATAGGAGATCCTGGCATGATACCCAATTTCTCAACCCTTTCCACGATGTTGGCAAACAGGTTCACTTTTAGCATTATAGCACTCGGTCTGCTCAGAATCAATTTCGAAATGCATGAAGTTGGTACTCCTCGATTCATTAAAAGATTGAGATTCGGCCTACATATCCCCTCCAAATCGTAAGTTAGCAACCATCTCGAGCGCCTGATTGCAGTTATGACATTCTCATTCGTCTGAAGAAAGCTTTTGAGGAAATAAAAAGATGGTCTTAGGTGATTGATCAAGCTTCTTTGCAGAATGTAAGGATTTGATGCAATCGGTTCAGGTAGGCTTGAGTTTGAGAAGCCCATTGCAAGGAAGAACTGCATTTTGGGCTGGAGATTGTTGTCTATTCTGGATTGGAGGAGGCCAGGAAGCTTTGTAATTACTTTTGTAATGTGTCTCTGAGAATCCGTGAGATTTGAAGAAAGTGAGGACAGAGTCAGGTTTTTGCAGATTGTTTTCTTGAAGGTGGAGCCTTTTGGATATGGAGAGAGCTGTTTCTAATGGGAGTCCACACGACTTTATGAGGTATTGGGCTGTGAAAGATCGCAGTGGGGTTGTGGAGGCTGTTGTGAAGGATTTGAGAGATAGGTTTTGCAGGAAATGGAAATGTAGTATCCTTTTGTATGGAAAATTAGACATATGTGCAGATCAATGAAAAAGAGAAGGATCAGTGGTTACAGTAATGGAGATTATCTGTGTTGACTATAGACAGGTTGTTCGGCATACATTTGAATACAGATATATGGATGGATGGATAAACAGGTGCTGAACTTGGAGAGTTGTTCTTCAAACTTCATTTAGGCTAAATGGTAAAATGCAGGGCCACTAGATGTGTTAAGCTCCAACTGTCACTTTCCAACCTAGATTTCAGAATGAACAAATTCATGTTACCTTTGACAGATATGTCACCAAAAATACCATTTGAACAAAATAATTACAGAACATTAAATTGCAAACTAATCTTTCGAGTTTCGATTGATGGGTTGTATTCGCCTGAAATTTTGTTATTTTATTTTACTCACACCATGTACTACAAAGCATGAGCTCCTTCAAAATTGGTCATATGATATAACAATGTGGTGGTACTGACTTTGTTTTTTTCAATACCGCTGTGGAATGACTATGTTTAAAAAACTGCCTCAATGACAGAAATCAGCTGTTCCTGAGATTATTTTTATTTTTTACAGAACATGGATTATTGATATTATTTTAGCTGTCCATTTTCAGATAACAGAAAGATGGGTGAGATTGTCCAACTGCTGAGATGCTTGGCTTGCAGTTCAAGCATGTAGGAGGAAAGCAGATGAACAGACCACAAACACCGTTATCCCGACTGTTTCTTGTGGTGTGGTCCTTTTGAGCCTTAGATATGCTTCAATTTTGGGCTCATGATCTAAAATGAGATATAACAATGGATGGACAGTGTAGGTAAGATACATGCATCACCATGGGCCCCACCCAATTTACTCAGTACGCTAGCAATCCTCTTCCCAACAACCGGTGTTATAAAGGAAAGGAGATTGTGTCTTGAGTAGCTCATTAGTCATTACACTACAGCATACTGACTACTTTGTGGGACTCACCGTGAAATATGTCTTATCCACACTCTCCATCTGTTTTAAAATCCAATGTAAGCGCTTGAGCCCAAAATTGAATCATATCCACAGATCCAGCACACCACAATAAATAGTGTCAATTGCACGCTTACCGTTGAACAATTCTTGGGTGTCACATAAATTATAGATGAAGCTGATCTTTGTGTATTCCCTTCGTCCATGCCTATGTGACATTATGAACAGGTTGGATTACAGGGTGGATTTATTGTAAACATAATGAGGGGCCCACCTAGCTTCTCAGCGAAGGAATTCCCTGCGAAAGCCTTCCATAGGCAATCTGCACCAGCGTCCAGGGTTTTGTGTAACTTTAGGGCGCCCTGCCAGACAGGGAGGGAGGAACGGCGGATGGTTCTGCTGTTGCCAGAGAAAGAGAGACGGGCCATGCCGGGCTTACAGGCCTTTAGATGTTTGCGTTCATGCCCGGCCTGATTTTGTAACAGGCTTGATTTTTAAGCCCGAGCCCGTACCTCAGGCTGATACTCAAACCCAAGCTCAACCAAGCCTGAAACCCCAACAGGCCAACCCAGCCCATTGACACCCCTACTTTTAGGGCTCGTTTGATTTTCCATGATATATGTAAATCATGGTAAATAATTAATTATTACTTTTTCACCCGGTTTGAAAATGTGAGAGTAATTCCCCTTCTAAAATCAATATAGAGTGTTGACTTAAATCTGTGGACCCCACCATAATGTATATGATAAATCCACACCGTCCATTTATTTTATTTGAACATTTTAGGACATGAGCCGAAAAATGAGGGAGATCCAAAGCTCAAATGGCCCATATGAAAGGAAACAGTGGCCTTAATTCATCCATCGTTGAAAGTTGTTTCCTTTATTGGGCCCGCATTGAAGTTTTTATTAATCATCTAACCCGTTCATAGGGTCACACAGACATGGATAAGTGAAAACACAAATATCAACTTGATCCAAAACTTTTAAAGGCCCTAAGAAGTTTTTAATGATAGGCGTTCAATTCATGTTGTTTCCTTTGGTGTGGTCCACTTGAGCTTTGGATCTGCCTCATTTTTTTGCTCATGCCCTAAATTCGGGTTACATGACAAATGAGCAGTGTGATAAGTTATATATATCACGATGGGCCCCATATTAATTTCATAAAATTCTCTATTTAAGTGTTCAAAAGGTAAGTTGTCACATCTCCATTGGGAAAGATGCATTAATTACCTAGGTAAATAATTATTACCTATTTACATGGTAATTACAATTGGGCTAAAAAATCAAACAGGCCCTTAAGTAGCACCTCCTTACCACATGAAGTCCTTGCAAAACTTATCAATTCACAAAAGAACTGATCTAGGCCAGCTAAAACGAGACATGAAGTAAATTGGGAGGTTGGAGAGGGACTCCTCTATTAAAGTTGATAACAATTTGCTGTAACGACCTGAAAATTTTCGTACATTGGGCCGAGTACCACCTCGACCAGAAATCACGTAGGATTAAATCCTTTAGAAATTTAACAAAGTTAACTAAGTACTAAACTCGATTAGCTATGAAATCCGTTAGGATCGCTTTAAATACGATCCAAGACCCAAAAGTTGCAGAATCATTGACGCCATTTAGGTTACCCTAAAGTTTAGAACCAAACTCATTTCCGTCGCTCTCGGGAATGAAACAACTTTCGTATTAGTTTAGATCGCGCATCGGAGTCAGATTAACCGAATGAACTAGGACCGCCTTTGGGCTTAACAATCATCTCAAAATCAGCTCTATCCAGATGTCCCACGGTCATTCGTTTGAATTGGAGCGAGGTAGTGTGAAAAACACTATTCACATGCCAAAATAAATATCCGGAATGGTGATCGGCATCGTTCGTTGACGCGTCAATATTAAGCAACTTTTGACCGTCGAATCGGACAAATTACACCCTCGGATTAAGAAAAATTTCAGAACATTTACATGTACTTGGAATTTCGATCGTGGCCCATGACCCGGGCGAAAAGTGGTCGCCACGTGCGATCTGCGTGATCCGAATGAGTCAAAACGTAATCCCACGTAGATCCATTGGTGGTGAGCTTAAGTCGACGTTTGGTTCAAAGAGGGCTACCGAACTTCCTTTCAGCCTGGAAAAAGCGTCGAAAAATCCTATATAGTGCACCCATGAACCCGAGTCTATTTTCGTAATGTTTGAGGCTATAAAAGGGGCTTAGAACAGCCCCTCTCACGCCATACGAATTTTGGAAGAAACCCACAGAAGAGAGAGAGAAAGAGAGAGAAGAACTTGGAGATCGTGCCGATCTTCCTCCAACATTGGCTCACCACACGGCCTTCACCGCTCGTTCTAAGTGATTTCCTGCGGTATCAGCCCATTTGGAGGTAAGAAACCCTAACCCAGGTCCGATTCAAGGTAGAATCGTCGTGGGTTGTGTAAAAGCTAACCGATTCCGCTCTTTAGGCTAGTAGAAATCTCCGTATTGAAGCTCTATTACCCTTGCTGATTCGTTAGTTTCCAAAGGCAAAGGTGAGGACTTTAAGTGTATAAGTTAAGGTTTTCAACGCTTTCAATGTCGAGATAATGGTAGATTCATGATGCGCTTGCAATTGCACATTACGTACAAAGTGCTTTCCGTTTCTGTTTTGATTAGCGGTGTGAAATATGGAATTTCACATATTCTAGGTATACGTAGAAATACCGTATACGTATTTTTTTTGGATAAATGCTCGACATGTTTATTTAATGTATAATTATATAACATATGAATAAAATACTAGTTTGGCGAAAGGAATCGCCAAAATATATGTTTACTTGTAAATCGTAGTATGTTGAAATTACGTGTTGTAGAAATACCGTATACGTAGTTCTTTTGGAATAATGTTTGACATATTTATTTAATGTATGATTATACAATACGTGATTAAAATACTAGCTGAGCGAAAGGAATCGCTTGAAATCTATCTTCCTTTGTAAACACTATGTATGTCGAAATTGGGTATACGTGGAACACCCTATACGTATAAAAGTTCGATGTGATTGCCATGTTTAATTCTTTGTATGAATATGATGTATTTGTATAAAATACTAGTTTGGTAAAGGACAATCCTAGTATACATTTCTCTAGCATACGTCATGTATGTTAAAATATTGCATTCCAAGTGTTGGTGAAATCACTTGTGAGTGTAAGTGCTTAAGTGTTAGAACCTTAGTTAGGTCTTTGAGATGGGATTCTCCGCTACCTTAGAGTCACATATGACACCCTCCATGTGGTTGTTCACTCTAACCACTCACCTATGAACTCTAAGTATTTGTATCCCTATGTGTATAGGCTTTATAACATGCTTTTACAATATGCTTTACAACACGCCTTATAACATGCTTTATTTCATGCTTTATAATACATGCTTTACCTCATGCTTTACTTCATGTTTACAACTTTGTTTGAGTTTGGGACTATGCACATAGTCCAAACATTCGATACGCACTTGCGGTTGTGGGTCGAGGTTCATATCGCCACAACGGACGTGTCTGGCGAACCCGAAGTCGTACATTTCGGTTGGCGATAGTGGTTGGCCACACGAATTTGCGCTCCATATCGCTCAACTTGTGGTGCGCTCGAGCTAGTCAGGCTCGTCAAGCAAACCGATATGTGTATATGTATGTTCACCATGTTTGGTCGCTACTGCTTGAACCTAGGGTACCAAACTTACCAGTGGCGATCCCGTTAACCATGGTACCTCGATCCGCTAAGACGCATGAGCCTAGGGCATGGTGGTATGGGACACCGTGGTCGAGTTGTCGCCACGCTGGGGTCATGTGCCTCCCGTAGTGACCATTGCGCAACCAAACTCGTGAGCCGATTATGGTGGTATGGGACACTACTATATTTGTCGATACTTGGCGAGAGCCGTACGGTGAGACCGTGCTCGTCGGCCGACGGGCGACGAGTCCTCCGTAAGTATCTTCGAGTATACTCCAAGTGTCCGTGATTGGCGACAGTCTTTCACAAGTAACTAGAGTATGAGTTGAGGAAGCACGGTGAGACCCGTACTTAGTGACGGTAGTGATTGAGCAAGCACGGTGAGATATGTACTTGAGCCGACGCCAATTAATTGAGCCACATACGGTGAGACACAGTATCCGCGTGACGGGGTGACGAGCCCTGCGATGCCTTCACTACGCTTCTCAAACCATAATATCGTATGAGATTAGCTAGGATTGACGACCCTAGAATGGATCATGTTTGGGAATTATACAAGGGAGGTACCTTAGTTTCCCAATTGGTTGAAATGGATTAATAAAAACTTGGTAATCATGAGCATCATCGCACCGCATGTGCTTTGTAGATGTATGGCACCGAGGGAGTTACATGAACGTAAGATGATGTCGCTTGAGGGTGGTTTGGCAAGGGCAACTGACATCATGTCATATCATTTTCTTAACAAGAGTAATTAGAAATGTTTGATTTGTATCCGTTATCATTCTTGCTTGATTGATTTGATAACATGTTAACCTATGCTTTAATGTTCCACTGAAGTTAGCTACTCACTCCCACGTTACGGAGACGGTGTTTGCAACACCCACCGGACTACTGTCGCAGGTGTAGACAGCGCCTGTTCAGAGCCAGGAGCTCGACTTCGAGGAGGATCGGAGGAGTTCTCCTTTATCAATACTCGGCTATGCTTAGGCGGTGCAAGGGGCCTCTTTGAGGATTGTATTTTGATTTTTGACTTAGAAACAATACGTGTATATTGGTACTCAGTTAGTACTCATACTACGAAGTTCACAAAATTTTGATACTTTACATATTTTGAATATAAAATTTGAGTCTTCCGCTTGCCTTTATACAATTGAACGGAGTATGAATTCTTGTTTTGGTATAATCGCATTCATGAGGGACAACATTTAACCATCATTATGTATGTTGCATAAGTGATGCGTTGGAACTCGGGAGTTGAGTTCATACTCGACCCCCGAATTTCAGGGCGTTACATTTGCCTTTTTAGCTTGAGAGTTTCCTCTCCATTCTCTCATTGACTTTGATAGGAAGATGGAAAAGAACCCTCTCCTCTATTAAAGTTGATAACAATTAGCTTTTCTAGCGTGAGAATTTCCTCTCCATTCTCTCAATGACTTTGATAGGAAGACGGAAAAAAAGCCCTCTCCTCTATTAAAGTTGATAACAATTTGCTTTTCGAGCGTGAGAATTTCCTCTCCATTCTCTCGATGACTTTGATAGGAAGACGGAAAAGAGCCCTCTCCTCTATTAAAGTCGATAACAATTACCTTTTCTAGCGTGAGAGTTTCCTCTCCATTCTCTCAATGACTTTGATAGGAAGACGGAAAAGAGCTCTCTCCTCTATTAAAGTTGATAACAATTTGCTTTTCTAGTGTGAGAGTTTCATCTCCATTCTCTCAATGACTTTAATAGGAATACGGAAAAGAGCTCTCTCCTCTATTAAAGTTGATAACAATTTGCTTTTCTAGAGTGAAAGTTTCCTCTCCATTCTCCCAATGACTTTAATAGGAAGACGGAAAAGAGTCATCTCCTCTATTAAAGTTCATAACAATTTTCTTTTCTAGCGTGAGAGTTTCCTCTCCATTCTCTCAAGGACTTTGATAGGAGCTCTCTCCTCTATCAAAGTTAATAACAATTTGCTTTTCTAGCGTGAGAGTTTCCTCTCCATTCTCTCAATGACTTTGATAGGAAGACGGAAAAGAGCCCTCTCCCCTATTAAAGTTGATAACAATTTGCTTTTCTAGCATGAGAGTCTCCTCTCCATTCTCTCAATGACTTTGATAGGAAGACGGAAAAGAGCTCTCTCCTCTATTAAAGTTGATAACAATTTGCTTTTCTAGTATGAGAGTTTCATCTCCATTCTCTCAATGACTTTGATAGGAAGACGGAAAAGAGCTCTCTCCTCTATTAAAGTTGATAACAATTTGCTTTTCTAGTGTGAAAGTTTCCTCTCCATTCTCCCAATGACTTTAATAGGAAGACGGAAAAGAGTCATCTCCTCTATTAAAGTTGATAACAATTTTCTTTTCTAGCGTGAGAGTTTCCTCTCCATTCTCTCAAGGACTTTGATAGGAGCTCTCTCCTCTATCAAAGTTAATAACAATTTGCTTTTCTAGCATGAGAGTTTCCCCTCCATTCTCTCAATGACTTTGATAGGAAGACGGAAAAGAGCCCTCTCCCCTATTAGAGTTGATAACAATTTGCTTTTCTAGCATGAGAGTCTCCTCTCCATTCTCTCAATGACTTTGATAGGAAGACGGAAAAGAGCTCTCTCCTCTATTAAAGTTGATAACAATTTGCTTTTCTAGTGTGAGAGTTTCCTCTCCATTCTCTCAATGACTTCGATAGGAAGACAGAAAAGAGCCCTCTCCTCTATTAAAGTGGATAATAAATTGCTTTTCTAGCGTGAGAGTTTCCTCTCCATTCTCTCAATGACTTCGATAGGAAGACAGAAAAAAGCCCTCTCCTCTATTAAAGTTGATAATAAATTGCTTTTCTAGCGTGAGAGTTTCCTCTCCATTCTCTCAATGACTTTGATAGGAAGACAGAAAAAGAGCCCTCTCAATAACCCTTAGCAAGATGGACCCTAAGGAACTCGCTCATAGCCCAATTCACCTTCAGCCCCAAAACAACCCCAAACCAGCATATGATCTTCCGCAGATGTTCCACCATTGAATTATCAGCTTCGCATAAAAGAAGGGTGTCATCAACAAATTCGAGGAGGTGACTTACTCACTGGGAAAACTGAACCATCTCAAAGTCATAGAAAAGACCCACTGACTGACCCCTTGAAAGCATGCTAATCAAGGCTTCCAAAACCACTAATAAAAAGAAGGGGGAAGCGTATCCACTTGCCAAAGACTCCAAGAGGCTTTGAAAAACCCAAACCAAGACACATTAATAAGAACGTAGAATTGAATGGGCATGATAAAAAATGGTTTGAATTATGAAATCCTATTTGCAACATCGATAGACTTTTTCTTCTCAGAAATTTACTGTTGCATCCATATACAAGAAATAGTTTGATGATTGAAATTTTCTACAGGTTAGATTTCTTTTCTTCTTTTTCAGGGTTCAGTAGCCCATGGTGGCAGTTCAAATCACCATTGATGTGCCACAAGCACATTTCTTAGTAGAATTCCATGATAAATTCCATTATTACCTTAGACCCCGTCTGTAATCAAGAAAATAAGAATGTGGATTTGGTAAATCCATGAAATTGTCAAATTCATGGATTTTCATTGGATTTAGATTTAGCGAATTGTAAAGTCTACTGTTTGAAATCATTTGAAATCAAATTACAAATGCATGGATTTGGGGAGCATTTATTGTAGTGGTAGAGCATTCATTGTATAGGAATTACATTGTTCGCTTTTATAAGAGTCTCATTTCGAGGATTTGCCCGGTTCTTAGTTTGTGGGGATTTAGATTTTCCTCTTGCAGTAAACTTAAAAAATTTTTAAAAATTAAAAAAAAAAACATAAAAAAAACAAAACAAAAAAAGAAAACCTTACATTGAATCTTCTTGCGAGGAGGCAAGGATCTCCTCTTCCGTCTGACCAGTAAATGCATCTGACGGGATGGAATGAAGCGGCTCGAGTCGTGTACGTACTCGATCCTGCCTGGCGGCCGGCGCCACGTCACAGCTGACGGAACTCGGTATTACCTCGGCCTGACCGAATCCGCTCCCCTTCTTCTCACTATTTCTCTGCAACTTGGAAATCGTCAAGCTAGTAGCAGTCTACTGCCCGCTTATTTCTATGAAGATGAACCGCGCTAGGGTAACTCGGACGTGGATTAGCTACTGACAGGTTGAGTAGCGAGACTCGCTACTGAAGTGACGTCACCAAGTTCTGTGGGTCCTATCATGATGTATGTGTTGTATCCACACCGTCCATTCATTTGGAGAGATCATTTTAGGGCATGATCCAAAGAATGATATAGATCCAAAGGGAAACGGATTGGCTACCCCCCCTGCCACCCACTCCGTAGCTGATGTTCGGTGCTCTATGGGCCCCACCATGATGTATGTGTTTCATCCATTTTTACATATCATTTTAGGGCTTTATCCCAAAAATGAGAGGGATATAAACCTCATGTGGACCACACCATAGGAAAACAATAGTGATTGGATATCCACCATTTAAATGCTCCTAAGGCCACTGTACTGTTTATTTGACATCTGATAAGGTCATACAGACTTAGATGAAGGGAAAAAACAAATATCAGCTTGATCCAAAACTTGCCCCTAAAAAGTTTTTAATGGTCATCGTTTATTCAACACTGTTTTCTATGATACAGTCCAATTAAGATTGTGATATACCTCTTTTTTGGTCGGGTAGGGTACTATAAAATGATCTAGAAAATTAGATGGATGACATGGTTGAAACACATACTCAGCCAATAACGGGTGGCATGGGGAGTAACCAATCCGTTTGATCGAAAGATATGATAGACCCCATTAAAGAAAACAGTGGAGAGAGTGAAGCCCACCATTGAAACCTTTCTAAGGAATCCATTATATTTATTTGAGATCCAATAACACATACATTAAAAAAAATAAAAATAAAAAACAAATACCAGCTTCATCCAAAACTTTTGTGGCCCTTAGAAGTTCTTATTACTCTCTTCACTTTTTTCTGTGATGGTCCACTTGAGCTTTGTCAACGGTGTGGATACAAAACATACATCATGGTTTGACGTGCATAACTTGGTGAGTCACTTCAGTAGCGAGTCAGGCTAGTAGCGAATCCGCGCCCGTATAACTCGCGTCCACGTGGGTTACTTTCGCAGACCGACTGCTCGCTGATTTCTATGGCATGAACAGCGCTAGGGTAACTCGCGCCCACGAGGATTATTTCGAAAACCGACAGCCACGTGGGTGTAACTTTCGTGAGATCTACCCGTCCACACACCACGGTGGACCCCACATCAAATGCTCCTTTCGCAAGCGAGTATTCCTTTTTCATTCAACATCAGATGATATGCCGATTCTGGATAAGGGCGAGCTACTAAACGGTTTGGATTCTTGACACGTGCGTGCGTCTCCTCGGATGCATGTTCGAAAGAAAACAGTTGGTACTCGTTGGTAGTTACCTACGGCGGTTACTTTCACCACGTGGGAGTGATGACTTGAGTGCCTGGAGTCTAAGCCGTCGATCACGTATGCCACTTTTAGGCCCTGCTTCTTAAAATCAAGATGATGATTCAACACTCAGGTGGGCCACCCAAAACCCTTATAGCTAAAAAAATCCCTAAATTCATGAGGTACGGCCCACTTGAGTTTTAAAATTTCGTAAATTTTGGATATGAACACATGGAAGACGTCACAGCTCACTAACTAGAATTGTGATAAGATCAGATATTAGCATGTCACAGCTCAACAACTAAAATTGTGATAAGGTTGGAGATACTCTCGCATCTTACCTCAATCAGTGGAGAGTATCCTACCGATTGAGAGTATCTCTAATAGTAGTATGAAAGAATTTGGAATTCGGATCTTCCACTGGTTATAAGTAGAAAAATTCTGCATTATGATTGGTCCATGTCATTAACATGAATACTATTGTATTAAATGTATAATGCTGTGGCAAGAAATGGATGGCACATACCCAAAGGGTATGGGCCATTCATTGGGTATGTGCCATTCATAAAACTAACTGTGAACATTCCATCACACATGTTTTCCTGAAGTGTGGCTTACCCGAGTTTTGGATATTGGATGCGGAATTTGTCCTACTGCCACCCATCTTAGCCCCGAATGGGCAGTTCTATGGGTGGGTCCACTGTGATGTATCTTTTATCTATGCTGTCTATCACTGTTCTCAGGTCATTTTATGGCATGAACACAAAAATGAGGTAGATCCAACGCCCAAATGGACCGCACCACAAATGACTCTTGCAATATTGACACCCCTCTATTGATAAGTAGCAACTACTTGCCGCATGAAGTCCTTGCAAAACTTATCAACTCCCAAATGAACCGATCTAGGGCGGCAAAAACAAGACATGAAGTAAAATTGGGAGGTTGGAGAGGCACTCCTCTATTAAAGTTATAACAAATTGCTTTTCTAGCATGAGAGTTTCATCTCCATTCTCTCGAAGACTTTTATAGGAAGCGGGAAAAGAGCCCCCTCCTCTATTAAAGTTGATAACAATTTGCTTTTTTAGCGTGAGAGCTTCGTCTCCATTCTCTCAATGACTTTGATAGGAAGACAGAAAAGACTCCTCTTGACAACCCTCGGCAAGATGAGCCCTAAGGAACTCGCTCTTAGCCCAATTCACCTTCAGCCCCAAAACAACCCCAACCAGCATATGATCATCTCGAATTATCAGCTTCACATAAAAGAAGGTTGTCATCAACAAATTGGAGGAGTTGACTTACTAGGAGAAATTAGCCATCTCAAAGCCACAGAACAGACCCACTGACTGACCCCCTGGAAAGCATGCTAATCAAAGCTTCTAAAACCCCTAATAATAAGAAGGGGGATGGGGATCCACTTGCCAAAGACTCCAAGAGGCTTTGAAAACCCAAACCAAGAAACATTACTAAGAACGTAGAATTGAATGAGCATGATTAAAAAAAGGGGTTTGAATTATGAAATCCTATCCACAACATCGATAGACTTTTTCTTCTCAGAAATTTACTGTTGCATCCATATACAAGAAATAGGTTGGATGATTGAAATTTTCCACATGTTAGATTTCTTTTCTTCTTTTTCAGGGGTCAGTAGCCCATGGTTCAAATCACCATTCATGTGCCACAACCACATTTCTTAGTAGAATCCCATGATAAATTCCATTATTACCTTAGACCTTGTCTGTAATCAAGAAAATAAGAATGTGGATTTGGTAAATCCATGAAATTGTCAAATTCATGGATTTGCATTGGATTTAGATTTAAGGCGTGTTTGGACAGGCGTCTTATGCTGAAGTAGGGTGGAGTAGGTGGGATAGGGTTCTCGAATCTCATCCCGTCTGTTATAGGAAGATCCGAGCCGACTACAAGCGGAGGGATCGACGGTCCGTCACTCCGAGCGGAGAGTCCGAGCCTCGGCATAATACTAGGAAAGTGGGTTAAGATGGATGAAGCTCCCATTCTTGATCACCTTCTTTCCAAGAGCAGTCGGAAGAGAAAATATTCGAGTTATACGACCAACTCCGAGCAAACATCCATCATGACACTGAGAAGGGCTAGCTGTATTACTTGCGAACGGATCAAGGTTCGGCTCGGGTTGACATAACCAACCATCAGCTCGGAGCGATATCGTCGTCTTTGGTTTGGCCGAGCCGAGGCATCTCCGAGGATAAAGGTCCCACGTGCTAAGTGGAGAAACTGCCATGTATAGGTATGCGCTATTATCTCGCCCGTAGATACGCACATCGTAGGACATGATCTTCGGATTCTGGGCAATATCTCCATGATCCACGAACCCCACTGATCGTGCCGAGATTATCGGATGGAATCAAGCGATGAAAATGTATAAATATTACATCATCCCATGAGAACAGGTACGCAACATATGACACTCTCCCCTTTCTCCTAAACTTAGACCCAGATTCTGTTGCCCTGACTTAGGCATCGGAGGGTCCCCCGGCTTAGCCAGGGTCTCCATTGCTTACGGTTTATGTGCAGGATTCCTAGTCCGACGCCTGCTCGGAGTGCGAGAAGAGGGGAAGAGGGCTGACCAGATTTTGACTTCAACATTTTTTGGCGCCGTCTGTGGGAAACTGATACAAAAAGTCAGTTTCCTATTCTTGAAAGCTATGGCTAGAGGGAAAAAGAAAGCTGTGGTGGTGGGCCGGAATGCACCCGCTCCTCATCACTACTTCATGCGGAGTCTGCTCCGGGCCCTTCTCAGCGTTCTCGCAACCGTTCCAACAAATACCGCGCTTTACAAGGCGAAGTGCAGGCCTTGCGCGATGAGCTGCAACGGATGAGACAGGAGCGCGAGCCCCAGCAACAACCTGAGCGGAGAAGTCCAGTGCCAGAAGTTGTCGGACCAACCGTTCAAGCCCATTCAGCAACAAGAAGTCCGAGGCGCGGGACATCTTCGCAACAATCTATCCGAGCACCAGTGTCGGCTCAAAACCCTCCCCCAGCTCCAATGCGAGCTCCTACCAGGAATGTGACGACTCGGGCCCCGACGGATGTCCCAGCCGCCTCAGCTTTGGCTCCAACGGACCTTCGTCACATCCTGGAGAGGAGAAGGGAAAGAAGAATGCCTGAGCCGCAGAGTACTCGGGAAGAAGTAGCGGAAAACAGGGATCCCTGGGAGTCACGATTCGCAGACCTGAATAATCAAGTCTTGATGTTACAGAAGCAACATCAGCCATCATCGATCCCGGCTGTTGTTCAAGCCATGATGGAAGAGACCAAGCCTCCGTTCACCTCAGAAATCATGAACGAAGTGATGCCTCAGAGATTTCGGATTCCTCCTGTCATCCAGTACTCCGGGTCCGGCGACCCATCCGAACATGTGAAAGCTTATCGTTCGTGGATGCAGATACAGACTGCAACTGATGCAATGATGTGCAGAGGATTCTCGATCACTCTGGCCGGATCCGCTCGGAATTGGTATCGACAACTCAAGCCTGGATCCATATGTTCATTCGAAGAATATGCTCGGTCATTCCTTACCCAGTTCATAAGCGGTAAGAGAAGCCGAAAGCCTAATACCCACCTGCTCACCATCAAACAAGGGTCGAAAGAATCCTTGAAGGATTACATTGCTCGATTCAACGAGGAAGCACTGCAGGTGGAAGACTATGACGACAAGATGGCTCTCGCCGCAGTATGTAGCGGCTTGAGGGAAGGGAGGTTCGCCTTCTCTATAGGAAAGAACCCGGCAAAGATGTTAGCTGAGCTCATCGCTAGAGCCCAGAAATATGTTCATGCCGAGGAGTTCTCTGCTACTCGCAAGAGTATCCAAATAACCGAGCCGAATGGTAAAGGAAAGAGGCCAAGGAACGAGGAACCCCAAGCCCCGAGGAAAAACTCGGATGATCATTCTTCTCGTGATCGCCGACCGAGCAGAAAGCCAGAAGGAAGATTCCGTTCCTACACACCTCTCAATACTACCGCCGAGCAGATCTTACTAGATATCCGCGGCGAGAAGCTTCTCAATTGGCCAGTCTGTATGCGGGCAGACCCAGAACTCCGCGACAAGCGCAAGTATTGTCGCTTTCATCGTGATCATGGCCACAATACCGATGAGTGTGTAGATCTCAAAGATGAGATTGAATCCCTCATTCGGAAGGGGCACCTACGTCGGTATACCAAGCAAGAGAAAACTACTCGGAAAGAGGAGCGAGCACGAGAACGTCCCAAAAATCCGACCGAAGAACCTGCGGAGATCCGCACCATCTTCGGAGGTACATCAGGCGGGGGAGATTCAAACAGGGCCCGGAAAGCTCATTCCCGAAGGAGCCCAGAGCATTACATTAATCTTACTGAGCGGCCTAACAAAGAACCACGAGTCAGTCCCTGTAGCCTCACCTTCACAGAAGATGACGCTCGGGGGATCCAACACCCACACGATGACGCCTTGGTGGTCACTGTGACCATAGCCAATCATAAGGTGTACCGGGTTCTCGTTGATATGGGAAGTTCGGCCGACGTGATCTACTCTGAGGCCTTCGAAAGGATGGAGATTCCACAGTCTTGTCTCAGGCCTGTGAAGACCCCCTTACACGACTTTGCCGGAGAAAGAGTAATCTCCAAAGGAGCTATTTCCCTCCCAGTGACTGCGGGAGAGGGACAACATCAAGTCACCTTGATGGTGGACTTCCTTGTTGTTAATGTGTCATCGGTGCATAATGTGATTATGGGCAGGCCCTCCCTCAATGCAATGCGGGCGATCGTGTCTACGTATCACCTGATGATGAAATTTCATGCCGAAGGCGGAACAGGTTACCTCCGAGGCGATCAACGCGAGGCTCGGAGATGTTATGCCATTGCGGTTCAAAAAGGGTCTGTAAAGCAAACACTCACTGTCAACATCTTGGACCCGCGCGGACCCACCGAGAATAAGCCAATTGAAGATTTGGAGAAGGTACCACTTGACGAAGCCGATCCTAGCAAGACGGTTCAGCTCGGAACATCACTCATGCCTGAGCAACGCTTCGAGCTGTTAACTTTTCTGCAACGACACAGGGACGTATTCGCCTGGTCGCACGCGGATATGCCAGGAATCTCTCCAGATGTCTTGGTCCATCGGTTGAACGTGGATCTAGACCACAAGCCCGTGAAACAAAAGAGGAGACCATTTGACGCCGAGTGATGTGAAGCCATTGCGGAAGAAGTCTTGGTCCTGTTGGACGCCGGCTTCATAGAAGAAGTATATTATCCAGAATGGATCGCGAATGTGGTGCTGGTTAAGAAGGCAAATGGCAAATGGAGAGTTTGCGTGGACTATTCAGACCTGAACAAAGCATGTCCAAAAGATAGTTTCCCGTTACCTCGGATCGATCAACTAGTGGACAGTACTGCGGGACACGAACTACTTTCCTTCCTGGATGCCTACTCTGGTTACAATCAGATCGCGATGCATCCCCCAGATAGGCAGAAGACTACCTTTGTCACAGACAGGGGGCTCTACTGTTACCGGGTCATGTCATTTAGCCTGAAAAACGCTAGAGCCACATACCAGAGGCTAGTCAACCAGATGTTCGCAAGACACATCGGGCGCACGATGAAAGTTTACATCGATGACATGTTGGTGAAAAGCGTCAAGGCATCCGATCACTTGGCGGACCTCGGAGAAACCTTCGTAGTCCTCCGAGAATATCAAATGAAGCTGAATCCAGTAAAGTGCATTTTCGGAGTCGGATCAGGAAGATTCCTTGGATTCCAAGTCAGCCAGAGAGGCATCGAAGCCAACCCCGATAAAATTATAGCACTCCTCGACATGAGTTCACCTCGGACTGTCAAGGAGATACAATGCCTCACTGGACGGGTAGCAGCACTTGGACGCTTTATATCCCGAGCCACTGATAAATGCCTCCCCTTCTTTCAACAATTGAAGGGTCATAAGAAGGCCGAGTGGACGCCCGAATGTGAGCAAGCTTTCCAGCAGCTGAAACAATATTTGGGCTCACCACCTCTGCTATCAAAGCCGGAGGAAGGCGAATCTTTATTCTTATACCTCGCAGCCTCGGCCTCAAGAATCGGTTCGGCTCTATCGGGGAAGTGGGGAACAAACAAGCTCCAATATATTATGTGAGCAAAGCTATGGTACCAGCAGAAACAAGATACCCCGCTCTGGAGAAGCTTGCACTCGGCTTGATCGTTTCGGCTCGGAGGTTGCGTCCATATTTCCAAGCTCATTCGATCATTGTATTAACCGACTCCCCCCTCCGGCAGATTCTCCAAAAGCCAGAGGTCTCGGGTCGGTTGACCAAGTGGGCGATTGAACTTGAGGAATTTGACATTACTTTCCGGCCGAGGACAGCAAAGAAAGGCCAAGCAGTGGCTGATTTCATCGAAGAATTCACCGTCCTGGAGGAAGGGCAGATCAACGACGAGGATGAAGTAAGCCGCCCGACCTCCCAAGCAACTCACAGTTATTCCGTGCTTCGGATGGATCCTCTACGTGGACGAATCATCTAACTCAAAACGAGCCGGGGCGGGGATCGTCTTGATCGCTCCTGACTCCACAATTATCCAATATGCCATCCGACTCGGTTTCAAAGCTTCCAACAATGAGGCGGAGTATGAGGCACTATTAGCTAGGCTCAGATTGGCCGCCAGCTTCGGGGTCCAATCTATACAAGTTCGATGCGACTCTCAGCTAGTCGTGAATCACATCTCCGCCGACTATGAAGCCAAAGAAAATAGAATGATTGCTTATCTAGACGAGGCTAGAAAACTGATCGAGAAGTTTTGGAACTGTATGGTTCACCAGATTCCAAGGACAGAAAATGCATGGGCTGACGCCCTGGCGAAGTTGGCGTCAGCCGCAGAGGGAAAGATTCCGCGGATCGTTCCGGTAGAGTTCATTGAACATCCCAGCATCGATTGAATAGAGAAAAAGACGGTTAATCCGGTGGATAACAGTCCGAGCTGGATGGACCCAATCTTTAGCTACCTCGAGTCAGGGGAGGTTCCCTCGGACAGACAGGAAGCTAGACGTCTGAGACTCCGAGCAGCAAGATATGTTATTCTGAACGGAACTCTTTATAAGAAGGAATATTCTCAGCCATATCTCAGATGTCTTCGACCCGAGGAAGCGAAATATGTCATCCGAGAGATTCACGAAGGGATCTGCGGAAACCATTCTGGCAGCCGGGCCCTGGCTCTAAAGGTGCTTCGGCAGGGATACTTCTGGCCGACCCTCAAGGAAGACGCCAAGAAGTATGTTAAAAAATGTGACAAATGCCAGCGTTTCGCAGCCGTGCCTAGGCAACCGGCAGAAGAAATGACTCCCATGAGCGATCCGTGGCCTTTCGCTCGTGGGAATCGACATCATCGGCCCTCTGCCGACTGGAAAAGGACAAGTTAAATTTTCCATCGTCGCTGTCGACTACTTCACGAAGTGGGCTGAGGCCGAGCCAGTCGCAAAGATTACCGAACAAAAAATAATTGACTTCGTCTGGAAGAACATAGTCTGTAGATTTGGAGTCCCGAACACAATCGTCTCAGACAATGGCCGGCAGTTCGACAATGACAAATTCAGAGGTATGTGTAAAGGGCTCAGATCATGAACGCTTACGCATCGCCTCTAAGCATCCGCAGTCCAATGGACAGTGGAGGCAGTGAACAAGGTCATCAAGCACCACCTCAAGAAGAAACTGGAAAAAGCAAAGGGTAACTGGCCGGAAGAACTTCCCTTTGTCCTCTGGGCGTACAGGACCACAGCTCAATCTTCCACTGGAGAGACTTCATTCTCTCTTTCCTATGGGTCAGAAGCAATAGTGCCCGTTGAAGTCGGTCTCCCTACGGCTCGAGTGGAAAATTACCGTGAGAATCAAAATGCCGAGCAAATAGCTGTCAATTTGGATCTTCTTGAAGAGATCCGAGAAGTTTCAAAGCTCCGCGCCGCTGCCCGACATCAACAAGTAGCCAGATTTTACAATTCTAAAGTGAAGATTAGACGATTCTGGACAGGAGATTTGGTTCTTCGACGAGTCTTTCAGAACACGGCCGAGCCGGAAACCGGAGCACTCGGTCCTAACTGGGAAGGACCATACCGAGTGGTCCGATCGACTAAGCCCGGATCCTACCACTTGGAGGATCTCGAAAGCCGTCAACTCCCCCACCTGTGGAATGCTGAGCATCTAAAAATTTACTATCCTTAATGAGGCGCTCCGAGCAGCTTACTGACCTTTAAGGTTATTCAATAAATGTATGCCCCCGAGCGACAAGCCTTTAAGGCTATGAATAAAAACACATCCGATCGGCTTATTCTTGCCATCAACAAAAGGACTAAATTCTACAAAGGCGTCTCCTCCTAACTGAGGAGAGGAAGCTACGAGGCGATCTGACTTCCCACTAAGGAAGTCGGACCAATTTCTACAAAGGCATCCCCCCTTAACCGGGAGGGCAAAGCCAATGGGTAACTTCGACCCCCCAGTAAGGGAGTCGGTCCCACCTACACGGAAGGCCCTTCGCTGAAAGTGAAATGAGTTGATCCTTTTAAGGATCAGACCGAGGCCCAAATCACATCCGAACAAATCGAAGACTCGGTTCGACTGCACAACCCAGTAAGCAAGAACGACCAATAAAAAGAAAATGAGGTGATCCAAAATTGGCTCTTTCATTAAATGCTATAAAAGCAAAGTACATAGTAAAAAAAAAAAAAAAAAAAAAAGAAAACAAAATACAAATAAAGGAAGCTTGAGTCTTCAAGAGGTCGGAGGAACTTGGGAACCGGGGCTTGATCCGGTTGGTCGCCTGCCAGCAGACGCAGGTCCTCGTGCAGAGGGGATCGAGGTCAAGGTCCGGCACGCCTTCCCGGACCTCGATAAGGCACTCGTCAAACCCGCGATCATAAAACTTGGCGGCCTCGATATCCCTCTCCTTCGAGGTCTTGTACGAATCTATTGCCGCAGTAACTGCCACTTCCAAGGAGGCCTCAGCCTCGGCCTTCTGAGCCTCCAGAGCCGTGGCAACAGCTCTGCTTTTCTCTTCTGCAGCTTCGGCCTTGATCTTCTTCTGGTCCTCACTCAATCGGGCAACCTCCCCAGCCAGGGTGTCAGCGCGGGCCCTGGCACGATCCAACTCGGCTACTGCCGCTTCACGTCGCACCTCAAGGTCCTTCGCGACCCTTTGAAGCTGGAGCAGTTCAGACCTACTGCCTTCGAGCTGATGACACAAGTCGCTTCGCTCCAGCTGAAGGATAGAAGCCTGGTCCCGTAGGACTCCCGCCTCCGCCTTGAGAACCTCCGTCTCCGTCCGGAGGGCTCCCACCTCGCTCCTGAGGGTTTCGACCTCGGCGTCAAATTTCCGACGCTCTCGGACCCTCTCCCAGCATAGGAAGATCCTCGGAACAGACTGGTCCAAAGCAAGGAAATGAGAAAGAAATAATAATACAAAAAATAGCTACAACTTTTTCAAAGGAAGATGCAGAAAGTACCTGGTAGAAGACTCCAGCCAAGTCTTCCAAGAAACAGTCGTCCGGTTTATCAAGAAGGCGCGAAATGGATTCCTCCGTAACGTGTTTCGCCGCCCAGTCTGTCAAACAAGACATGTGATAACCCGACTCAAACCTTCCTCTGCTCGTGCCAACTTGAGCCGAGCCCGTCTCCTCCCCAGCTCCCGTCCGACTACCAGCCGAGGGTTGAGCCCCTCCCTTGGCATCGCGTACAGCCTCCTCCTCATTACCCGGTTGGGTAATCATGGCGTCGGCCATCCGAACGGCTTCCTCCCTCTCGGAGGATGATGGAACAGCTATCAACGGAGGTTCTAACCTTGCTCCTTCGTTGGGGGGAGCGGCAATGGATGGAGGGGGGGTTGCCCCCGTTGCTGGAGCAGAGGCGAGGTTAGGGCCGCATAAAGGTACGACCATATCAACACTGACCGGGGGCTCCGTGGCTGCACCCGGTAGTATTGGAATTGGGGACACAATTGCAGATGCAGATGGTCCCTCAACCAAGGGTGCTAAGGCAGGAAATGGAGCTGTATCCCGAACCAAGATGTTCGGGATAAGGGGAGGAAGTGTCACCCTCTGAGCCACGACCCCTGAGGCAGAACCTGAAGGACGAACTCCTTGAACAACCTTCTTCTTCCGAACTACCTTCGCCAGGGGCTCAGCCCTCAGCATCTCCTCAGCAGACAGCGCAGCTTTCCTCCTTCGAGAACCAGATGCCTCGGCCATGCCTGTGCGAGGAAATAATAATAATAGCGTTACCCCGGACCAATGAAAATATGCTGAATGAGAACAAAAATACTCACTGAGCGAAGTGGGGAGCGGCCTCGTCTTGCAAAGCCCCGATCGGTGAAGGTTAGCAGCTGTGATCAGATCTGACCAGCAGCGACGTTCCTCCGAATATGTCCTCGCCTTAGCTATCTGGTTCCTTTGGTCCGAGGTGATGAAGGGCACGCCCCTCGCGAAACCTGCAAAATAAAAAAGAAAATCTCTTTCAAGCGAAGCTGAAGTAAAAAGCAATGCGTGAAAGAAATCTCGACCCGACCTGACATTGTGAAGCGAGTGGGAACCCGAGTCAATAAAGCCCCAATCTCCGCTGCCGGCGCCTCCCACTCACCTGCGGCCCAAAACCACTTGTTCTTTCAGTCCTTATTCGAGGACGGAAGACCCAAGACGAGCCCTGACCCCTTGCTACCTCTGGTCGCGAAGTAGTACCATGGATCGTTGCCTTCATGCTTGACCAAGTACAGGTTCATCAGCTCGGCGGGTGTCAACGCCGAGTTCCTTACTTGATGCCAGATAATGTAAGCGAAAATCAGCACCCTCCAAGCATTGGGCGCAAGTTGCCCAGGCGCGAGCCCTAAGTAAGCGGTCAGAGCTCGGATGAAGGGGTGCATCGGGAGACGGAGTCCGCATAATAGGCCACATAAAAATATGGCTATCTCCCCAACCGCGGGATTGCCAGCAGCGTCAGTGGGCTCAGGGGCTCTGATCCGAACGGAGTGCGGTATATTAAACTCCGTCCGAATCCATCCTATTTGAGACTCTGTAATTATATAGCCCCTTGGAACCAATTCCGACACCCTCCCACCAGGGGGCATCTCTGGAACATCAGCGATTGCAGCTCTGGGGGCTCGTTTTGCCCCTTTCTTGCTGACCTGGCGAGTCCGAGTTCTCGCCACCGTCTGCTTCTGGGGCCGAGGATATAACGGCACCGCTTCGAAAGAACCTTCAGAGGCCTCTCTTCCATTATCAGAACTCCCCAGCTCGGAGTCGTCATTGTAGCCTCTAGCCATTTCCCTATCGGAAGACATCTCAAAACAGTGGTATTGAGAATCAAACTCACCAGATAATCACCGGAGATGGCTTCGGCAAGCGTGAAAACTGTATCGGAAATCACTTCTGCCGGAAATCGCCTTCTCCGCTAAACAACCCAAATGCAAACGATAGCAGTCGAATGAAGACCCCGGACGGGCCTTTTATAGACTGAAGAAACTCTGCATTAAATGGCCCGTAATAATGGCTGCGTCGGAATCATTGCTGGCCGACTCCGAGTCCGACGTGGTGTCATATCATTGGTTCAAAACATGGTAAAGGTAACGCTATCCGCCTCGATTGTTGTGTGAGTTAATCAACACGGTACCCGAGCGCAGAAAAGAATGCTTGACATGACGCCCCGAGTGCACGTGGCGATCATTCACAGGTTGGTGACGATTCGGAATCCCAACCGTCGCCACGTGTTTGCTCACGGTTAGCCCGAAGCCGCTAAATCCCGAGTACGTGACGTTTCACACGAGGACCATAAACGCACCAGAGAACTGAGGCGACTGATCTTCCAATTAATTACTCTCTGAGCTCATGAATGACCTCAGAGAGTAGGGGGCTTCTGTTATAGGAAGATCCGAGCCGACTACAAGCGGAGGGATCGACGGTCCGTCACTCCGAGCGGAGAGTCCGAGCCTTGGCATAATACTAGGAAGGTGGGTTAAGATGGACGAAGCTCCCATTCTTAATCACCTTCTTTCCAAGAGCAGTCAGAAGAGAAAATATTCGAGTTATACGACCGACTCCGAGCAAACATCCATCATGACACTGAGAAGGGCTAGCTGTATTACTTACGAACGGATCAAGGTTCGGCTCGGGTTGACATAACCAACCATCAGCTCGGAGCGATATCGTCGTCTTCGGTTTGGCCGAGCCGAGGCATCTCCGAGGATAAAGGTCCCACGCGCTAAGTGGAGAAACTGCCATGTATAGGTATGCGCTATTATCTCGCCCGTAGATACGCACATCGTAGGACATGATCTTCGGATTCTGGGCAATATCTCCATGATCCATGAACCCCACTGATCGTGCCGAGATTATCGGATGCGAATCGAGCGATGAAAAGGTATAAATATTACATCATCCCATGAGAACAGGTACGCAACATCTGACACTCTTCCCTTTCTCCTAAACTTAGACCCAGATTCTGTTGCCCTGACTTAGGCATCGGAGGGTCCCCCGGCTTAGCCAGGGTCTCCATTGCTTACGGTTTATGTGTAGGATTCCTGGTCCGACGCCTGCTCGGAGTGCGAGAAGAGGGGAAGAGGGCTGACCAGATTTTGACCTCAACACCGTCCATATGCAAGTCTGTTTGGGCGGCGACGGATTGAAGATGGATGGAAGATTTCGTTGGATTCGGGAGACTTTCTGCTGGATTGTGAAATCCCGCAGAGGTGAAATTGCTGGATTTGTATCCCTTCTCGATCCTATCTCATGCCCGTCCACAGTCCATCGTACGGACTGCAGGATGGGTTTTCATAGGGTGGTGATTTGGCAGGAAAGATGGTAGGGGGAGGGTTTTGTTTTGGCACGAAATCGGGTTATAAGAACCACCATTAGGTCGCAATGGCCGTTTTCATCAACCGGGCGCTGCCATCATGAGCTGACGGTGTGGTCGGGCTAAGGTAGGTCTTCTTCCTTGCCCACTGACATGAAATGCCCCTCTGTACTGTCCATAGGTCATATATACTATTTTTTTTTATTCCTATTGCTCTTACCTTTCTTACAAAAATCTGATGTATTTCACTGCATCGTTCCATTGTCTTCAAGCTTTGTTAACTCGGATGGTGGTGATGTCATAGGAGTATTGCCGTGTGGGTTTTCTTCTATATCGATTCTCAGATTTAGGTCTTCTGGATTCTGATTATAAAAGTCTTTGCAATAACATCATCCAGGGGGTTTTGGGTTTTCTGAATATATTTGAGGAATTTGATTATTTGGGATTTCTTCAGTTTCGTATAACTCATATGTTATATAATCTACTAATTTATGGACTATTTACTATAGATTGTTCTTCTGAGAATCTCTATTTACTTAATTGGAGTGTTACATTGGTAGAACTCAGATGGATTTACTGTTGTTGGTTTTCCTTGGAATCAAATTATAATTTTTTTTTTAAAAGTACGTATATTAATCACTGTTTAATCAATGCTATCTTCATTTGCTGATCCCTGTCCATGTGTATTTTCTTTTAATTTAAATGAGATGAAAATTTTTTTTCGTGGATTTCCCTATTTTTCACATTCAGTTTAGGCTGTGGATTTTCTCAGAATATCTTTGTATATTTTGTCGTTTGTTATAAAGTATCCTATTTTTCACACTTGTCTTTTTTTCTTTTTTTCTTTTTTGGCTTTACCGTTTCTCAGAATGTGAGTAAATGGATTCTTACTTTGATATTGTGTGGAATTTTATTTAATATCGAGTTCGACTCATTTGAATATCTTTGAATATTTTGTCATATGGGTTTTCTTTGACTTGCATAAAGTGGAAATTTGTCTTATACTCTACTAATTTCTCTGAAATTGATGTGGGTTGTTCTTCATGTATTGCTATTAATTTCCTTAGAGAGTTACTTTGATTGAATCTCATGTGTCGAATAAGTTGGACTTCAAGTTCAATCTATTATTCCTGTTACCAGTGATCTCAGATGGATTTACAGGAAGAATTGTTTTTTTTTTTTTTTTTTTTTTTGTCAACGTATATGAAAATTGTTGTCTTTCGTGGTTTCGATGGTATCTTTTGGATTCAATCCAGATATATGCAATTGGATTCCTTCTTTAAGCAAGGAATATATTTTTTCTGTTTAACCTAAAGTCAAATTCTTTTCGTGGAATTCAGTTGGTTACTTGCAGCATGGTTTCATTGACTTGAAGTTCACTGGTCTCATCTCTGGGATTTGTTATACATCTCTGGTATGGTTACTCTCATCTATTGTGCTTTACTGTTTCTCAGAATGTGGGCAGATGGATTCTTGGTTTAATATTCTATGTAATTTCATTTACTATCAAGTTTGACTCATTTGAATATGCTCATAAATTTTGTTATGGATGTTCTTAAATATGCATAAAGGTTTTATGGATCGGGTTCTACTAATTTCTTTGAACTTGATGTGGAATGCTCTTCGTGAATTTATAATTACTTCCTATGAGATGTTACTTTGATTGAATATCATATATGCTAGTATAGTTGGAGCTGAAGTTCAGACTATTCTTCTTCTTACCAGCATCCTCGGATGGATTTACTAGTGTCGGTTTCCATGTAGTCCATTTATGAAATTTTATTTAAACTACCAAAGTGACTCTTTGGTTACTAGAGCTATGTTTTTGTTTGCACTTTCTCACCCTTGAAACCTTATGATATAGCATGATGTATATAAATTCATCTACTTGCATCTGTCAAGTGGTGTGTTTGTGCAAAGATTATTTTGTATCCTATTCTTTACATTCAGTTTACTATGGAAGAAATTTCTTAGTTTATATATAGAGGAAGAGTTGTTTTTTATTTGGTAAGTATATATGAAAATTGTTGTGTTTTATATTTTGAAGAGTATTCTTTGGATTCAATCCAGATATGTACAGTTGGATTCCTTCTTAATACATTAATATGACTTATTTTTAACACATAAAGTCAGGTTCTATTCTGTGGATTTCTCTTGGTTACTCGCAGCAATGTTTCATTGACTTGATGTTCATTGATCTCATCTCCGGGATTTGTTATAAATATCTGGTATAGTCATTCTCATCTATTTTGCCTTGACTGTTTCTCAAGTAGTGGGCAGATGGATTCTGTTTTTTATATATTACGCATAAAGATTATATGGATCAGGTTCTACTAATTTCTTTGAAATTGATGTTCATTGTTCTTCATGATTTTCTGTGGGCTGAGGATTTGTAAGATCCAATTTCAAGCCTAGTTATCCTGTATATGTCTTTACTCCTTTCTCAGTACTCAACTGTTACAGGAGAGATTAACAGTTACTCGATGATGATGTGAGTCCATATCTGATGCATGTCATCATCCATATCTATACATCTGGTTATGTCAGATCAACTCTTAGAATGGAGCTTTTTGCCTTCTTTCCTTAGAGTGGAGCTTTTTTAATGGGAAAAGATCAAAACTGTCCAAAAGGCTTTGAATTTACAGAGACCTGTTTCTTGGATATTTTGTTGTCTTGGGGTCCTGTCTAGCATGTCTGTTAACAAGTTCAGAAGACATGGGATTATAACTTGTTCTTTTTAGTAGGATTCTCTTGTATGACTTATGCTCACATCAGCCACATTAGCCGTTAAAAACTTTCCTTTGCATTATATTTTGTCCATATTATCTCGATATGTCTGTATCACAACAACGTCATATGGTGTGGTCCACAGGATACGTGGACATGTCCCACGTGAGACTGATATCTGATTGAATAAACCAGATTTTAGGGTGTGGCCCACTGCTTTTTTGGATTGTAACAAAGCAAAGAACGGTGGCCCATGGAATCGCGTATACGATGGTTTGATTATCACCGCACATTCTTTTGATGTGGTCCACTAGAGATATGGACAACGTTCAATTGTAGGCCCTATGTACTTACATCCGTCCAGTGGCGCAATGAACGGCGTGGATGAGACAAATACATCACAGTGGGCCCCACGGAGGCCTGCCTGCACGTGCTGTCGGCCTGTCTAGTGACAGTTATAACCGAATCTGCCCACCCTTGGCAGCCTTTGGATTCAATCCATGGGACCCGTCCAAATACGCCAGCTCGTTGCAATCCCAAGTTCAGTCCGCCCGGCCAAACATGCCACAAATTGGGCCATGGGATATACCAATCTCATGGGATTGGCACCAATCCACTGCCGCAACCATTATTACCTTGAAACTGATGCCATCCACCCTAATACCGTCCAATCCCTTCCAATCCGCCTGTCTAAACATGCCCTGAGAGGTTTACAATTTTGCACCAAAAAATTAAAGTACCAAAACAAGAAAAAGAAGCGAAAGGAAATCAAAATTACTAAGATAGAACACTGCTTTAAAGAAAAGAAAGCAGCCTACGTACCTCCACGACTGCCAGCATCCACTCTCAGATTCTCAATTACACTCACCACTGAACAACACAACTTAGCTTCTGCTGTGAACGATCTCACGAGCTTCTGATCCATTGATCTCATCTCTTCATGTAACTCATTATACAAAGCCAAGTAGGAGAAATGCTCATCCAACACCACCGCAGGACACCCCACAATTGAATCGACTGTTGGGACCCATTCGCAAGCTTCCAATCCCAAAGCCACAGCACCAGGGCATGGCCCTGACTCTGAAAACGAGGTTATCTCCATTGATCTCAGTATTGAAACGAGGTTATCTTTACATGACATACGATTTCCGACATATCTCTGGAGAGGTCACACCTTTTTAAAAAAAAAAATAAGTTTTTCTCATTCTTAATGAAAGAGAACACAATACAGTTTCCACCATACATAGTACCACAGAAAAAGGAACAAGTCTTCATTGGTTGATATCTTATTATGAAAACCAAAAGAAAAACAAGCCACAACTAATTTCTAAAAAAAGAAAAAAGAAAGAAAAAAGAAGAAAGAAGCCCAATGAAGAACAGAGAAAATGAAGAAAGAGATTCATGTGGTGCCATCAAATGCCCCCACCAAAACAAATTCATGGAGCGCCACCCGATGCTCGCGACACTGGATGCAGATTAGGTGGTGTCGCTAAATCCAGCAGTGGTACAATGATGTGTTGGGTACTGTCAGGCCCACATTGATGTTTTTGTTTTGTATCCATGCCATTCATCTGTTTTGCCAGATCATTCAGGCATGAACCCAAAAATGAATCAGATCTAAAGCTCAAGTGGACCACATTATAGGAAACAGTAGTGATTGAACACCCACCATTAAAAACTTCTGGCCGCCCACAAAAGTTAGGATCAAGATGATGTTTGTATTTTTCCAAAATCCAGGTCTGTGTGACCTTTTCAACATGTTGGATAGAAAATAAACATTACAGTAAGCCCTAGTAATGCTTCAACATTGGGTATCATTATACCCATTGTTTCTTGTAGTCTAGTCCACTTGAGCTTTGGATCTGCTTAATTTTTTCGCTCATCCTGAAATGAGCTAGAAAAATGGATGGATGCATGGACATAAAACAAATACATCAAGATGGGCCCCACATCATCACACCATCTAATCTGGTCCCACATCAGTCGAAGTTAAAAAATGTGGACAGAAGAGATATGAGTAATCCTGTGCCTGTCTTCTCCTCCCTCTTTGTACTTTCTGCCAAGAGCAGACACCCGAACATTCCTAAATCTTGGAGCATAGGTAGACTCCACAGAGCTGGTTGCTGTTCACACTCACTGCAATCATACAGTAGAATCCTGATTAGATTAGAGGAAGGATCCCCCATCCACTCAGGAAACTTGGAACCTCTGTAACTCCATATCTTCAACTCTTTCAAGTTTTTTTGAGGCCGGAGTCCTTCGAGCACTCCCTCCATTCTCCACTTCTCTTCATCTCCCACTACCTCTCCATATGTGGGGTACTTGAAGTATAAGGAGAGAGTATGAAGGTGCCTCTTCTTATACAATTCTGCTTACCTAGCTTCGTCTTCACTCGACATATTTTGCAATTGGGTTATATCAAGTGACGCAGGACAGCCCTAATTATGATGCATGCTCATGAACATAATTAAACAACGGAAATAAAAGGAATAAATGATCTTAAATTCTAGCAGTAATCATCATAACTGAGAAAATCATAAAGGAAACATGCAATGGAGCAGGCCATCACCACAACCATGGAGTACGGAGTTCAATTACTACTTAGGTTGGATCCGGCGAGGGATGAGACCTCCCGATCTTGCATGGTCACACCCAATCGATCAATGAAGATCACTAGTCCGAAGAACCAAGAAGTTTCTCGGATTAGGGATTTGAGAATTTGGGGGTTTAAGGTTTAGATTAGTTCTCAAGATTTTGATCGAAGAAGGATTAGCCAAAATTGAAAAATAGAAGGAAGAAAATTATTACCTTGAAGAAGTTGGAGGGGCACAAGAAGAAATTAGAAGAAGAAGATCAAGGGAAGAAAAGAAGCACCATTAGAGAGAAGAGAGGAAGGAGGCAACCAAAGGGTTTGTTTTTCATTAATCAATAGTTAAAATTCGGATTTAGGGCTTTAGCCCACTTAAATAAGCAAATAAAGACATAAAATTACTAAAATACTCCTAGAATAAGCAAATAAAGATAAAAACTTACTAAAATACCCCTAAAATAAGCAAATAAAGACATAAACTTACTAAAATACCCCTAACTAAGCAAAAACGCGTAAATAATATAAGTACGGGAAAGTTCGGGCGCTCGGTCTTCTCTCTTCAATCTTCCTTCACATGTGTCTTTCCTGAGTGGGGTCTTCTATATGTCCAATCACATGTGAAAGGTCTTTAGCTCCACAATAGTCGCCTATCCACAAGGACGGCACTTGTGGTTGGCGCTTTCTTCGTTGGTACGCCTTGAATGCGCTTGTGTCCGCATCAATTCCCATTGGGTGAGAAAAACTTGACTCCGACGAGTTGAAACTTTTATAGCACTCTAGTAGATCTGGATCAATACCCTGCAATGCATCGCCCGACAGCCACGTAGATTCAGACGATGGTTTGTTCTTCCACTTGACAAGATACCTTTGAAAACCTCTATCTCTTGTGGATACTATCTCGTCATCCAAGATTTCCTCAATTTCTTCTTTCTAGGTAATGGGTGGAGGAGGGGGTGGAAGGGGTTGGGTAGCAAACTCAGAAAAAGGCCATGAAAGGGGCGATGTATCAACAATGGGAGTATGGGCACGGAGTAGATCTTCCACATTAAAAGTTGGATTAATGCTCATTTCAGGTGGAAGGTCAACCCGATATGCTTTGGACCCAACCTTTTGTAATATCTTTAATGGTCCAACACTACGCGCTTGTAATTTTTTTGTAGATCCTTGAGAGAATCGCTCTGGCCTTATTCGCACCATTACATAGTCTCCTTCTTGAAATTCTTGCACTCTACGATGAGAATCAGCTGAAACTTTATAATTATCATTGCTCTTATTTAACCGTTGTCTAATATGTGTATGCAAATCATGAATATGGCGTGCGAATGCATCGGCTGACTCAGAAGACCTTTGGGTAACAGACATAGGTAAGAGATCTATGGGCATTCTAAGTTTATAACCACTTACAATTTCAAAAGGACTCAATCATGTAGATCTATTAACTGACCCATTATAAGCAAGTTCAGCAGTTAGTAAAATTAGGTCCCAAGTCTTAACATGTTCACCCACTAGACAACGTAGAAGATTTTCAAGGCTACGGTTTATCACTTCAGTTTGACCATCTGTTTGTGGGTGGTAAGCAGTAGAAAATTGCAAACGAGTTCCCATAATGTGCCACAGTGTTTTTCAAAAATAGCTAGTAAATCGAACATCACGATCAGACACTATGGTTTTAGGTAACCCATGGAGACGCACCACAACATAAAAAAAAAGACGAGTAACATGAGACGCATCTGACATCTTCGAACATGGGAGGAAATGCGCCATTTTAGAAAAACGGTCCACAATGACAAAAACGGAATCGTGCTTTTTTATAGTCTTGGGAAGCCCAAGCACGAAATCCATACTAATGTCCTGCCACGGAGCATGGGCACTGACAATGGCATGTACAGCCCGGTATTTTACTTTCTTTGCTTTGCCAGCTGACATGTTCGACACTGCCCTAAAACTTTGGCTACGTCTCGCTTGAGGCTTGGCCAATAGAAACGATCTTCCACGAGGGCAATGGTTTTATCACGACCAAAATGACCAGCTATCCCTCCTGAATGAAGCTCCCAGATGAGGAATTCATGAAAGGACATACGGGGAATATAAAGTTTGTCTCCCTTGAAAAGAAAGTCATCTTTAAGAATATATTCACCCATAATATCCTGGTCACTAGAAAGTGACGCGTAAGTACCCCCAAAATAGGACATATGGGGTATTCATCTTTCAGTTGCTCAAATCCGACTACCTCTACACTCAAAGAGTTGAGTAACGCCGCTCTCCTACTAAGGGCATCCGCTGGTTTGTTTTCAACCCCGGCCTTGTGTTTCAAAACAAACGAATATTCCTGAAGAAACGCTACCCACTTGGCATACCTTAGGTTGAGTTTTTTCTGAGAATGCAAATATCTTAAAGCCTTATGGTTAGAAAACAAAACGAATTCTTGTGGTAGGAGATAGTGTCGCCAATGTCTCAGGGATTGCACTACTACATAAAATTCTTTGTCGTAAGTGGAGTATTTTTGTTTTGCCTCATTCAATTTCTCACTGAAATAGGCCACCAGGTGTCCTTCTTGACTCAACACTCTACCTATACCGACACCAGACGCATCAGACGCTACTTCAAAGACTTTAAAAAAGTCAGGTAGACGCATGACAGGAGCTTCCATCATCTTGCCCTTGATTTCTTTAAAAGCCTTGACTGCGGCTTTAGACCACACGAACTCTACCTTTTTCATGCACTCGGTAATGGGAGCCATGATCGTACTAAAACCCCTGATGAACCGACGATAAAAAGTTGCTAGGCCGTGAAAGCTTCGCACCTCATGAATGTTCCTTGGTTCTGGCCATTCAACTATTACCCTGACTTTTTCAGGGTCTGTGCGCATCCCTTTAGATGACACTATAAATCCTAAGAACACAACTTGGCTAGACATGAATGCACATTTCTTAAGATTAGCATACAACTTTTCCTTCCTAAGGACACTACAGACCTTCTTTAAATGTTCAAGGTGTGATTCCTTAGTGGTACTATAAATAAGAATATCATCAAAGTACACCACTAGGAATTTTTCTATGAGCGGCCTCAAAGTTTGTGTCATCACTCGCATGAAAGTATTGGGTGCGTTAGTCAAGCCGAAGGGCATGACCAACCACTCATATAGCCCATCTTTCATCTTAAACGCCGTCTTCCACTCATCTCCTTGGCGTATACGGATTTGATGGTATCCACTTTTGAGGTCTATCTTAGAGAATATAGTAGACCTAGCCATCATGTCAAGCATATCATCAAGTCTAGGTATAGGAAACCTATACTTAACAGTAATTTTATTTAAGGCACGGTTGTCCACACACATGCGCCACGTGCCGTCTTTCTTTGGCGTCAACAATGCAGGCACGACACACGGGCTCATACTCTCTTGGATGAAACTCTTTTGCAGAAGCTCATCAACTTGCTTCTTCAACTCTGCATGCTCTGCAGGGTTCATCCTGTAGTGAGGAAGGTTCGGTAAAGTAGACCCTGGGACAAGATCAATGACATGTTGTATGTCCCTCATAGGTGGCAACTCATTCGGTAAGTCTTCAGGAAATACATCACTGTATTCCTTCATGACCGAGGTCACCTCACGGGGCAACTCTAATGGAACCTCAGGTGTAATCTCTCTAGCCACAAGGGCATACACCATAGAATCCTCTTTAGGCTCTTTTTCACACTCTCTTGCGCTGATTATATGTAGAGACTTAGGTTTCGATTTTCCCATTCCTCTAGGCTCACTTGCCTTCTCATCCTTCTTCTTCCCTAGTATATTCTCAGGTGGCATGGGATTAAGTTTGATCTTTTTACCGTTATACATAAAAGTACACGCATTCGAACGGCCAAAGATCGTGTCATCATTATCGAATAGCTACGGTTTACCTAGGATAACATGTCCCACATCCATAGGTAAAACTTCACACCACAGAGACTCTTTGTATGACCCAAACTCGATGGGGACTAGACATTGCTGGGTGACAGGTAGGGATGTCTTGTCAACCCAAGAAACTTTATAAGGGTCTGGATGAGGTGTGGATTTCAGTTTTAAGCGATCTAAGGTGCTAGTGGAAATTATATTCTGACAACTTCCACTGTCTACTATCACCTTACAATTATTTTCACCACACTTGGCAATAGTGTAGAAGATAGTGCTTCGACGCCAGTCAACACTACTTCTAGACTGAGCTAGCACACGCCTGACTACTGCAAGCGTTGCTTCTCCATCCACTTCTTCTTCATCAATAATTCCTCCAACAGGGTGATACTCTTCAACTTCATAGTCACCCTGGTCATCTCCACCCTCGTGGGACTCGCTTATAACTAAGGTTCTCCCATGGCTCTTCGTATGACACTAATTATACATGTGGCCAAGATTGCCACACTCATAGCACCTCACTTGGCTCATGTTACTAGGACCGGCACCAAGAACCCCTTTACCCTTGTCCTCCCTAGGCCTAGGCGGAATGGTTGCTGGTGCCCTAGGTTAACTACCAATATTAGGTCTAGTTCCCTGGGAACTAGATCTAGCACTGGAGTCTCGGGACTCAAAACGACGAACGACAGGAGCCTTCAGATATTGCTCTAACTTCTGCACGACTTAAAATGTTTCATCCAAGTCCGTTAAGGGCCGAGTCATAAGCTCGCACTGAAGATCCGCACAAAGGCCCATCTTGAAACGCTAGAGCGTTACTAGAGGGTCTTCTCGGATATCACATCGCATCATATACTCTTCAAATTTAGCGATGTAGTCAGCGACAGACATTAACCCTTGGCGTAAGGATTGTCATTGGTCAAGGAGTTTCTGACGGTATGAGAGAGGAAGGTATTTCTCCTTCAACTTCTCTTTTATCTCATACCAATGTGTGATAGAGGCTCTACCAACTCTCTCTATCCTACGCTCGGTGTTGATCCAGAAGAGTTTGGCTTAACCCACAAGCTTCATCTTAGCAAACCACATTTGACGGTTTTCCGACATGCCGTACCACTCATAGTAGTGGTCCATGTTAGCAACCCAGTCAAGGAATGCCTTGGGATCCAAGCGCTCATCAAAACTCTGGGCTTTAACTCTCACACTCTTCATCGCATGCTCATCTGGATCATAGCAGTCTTGATGATCACATGTGGCTCGTACCTCTCGCACTACACCATGACCATTACCACGATCTCTATCCTCACTACCACCATGTGTGGCAGCGCGTCCTTCAATGATTCCTTCCACTTGGGAGTGCGCATCATCTCCTATAGCGGAGTTTTTCTTTTGGGACGCCTCTAGTTGCTCGACCTTAGTCATGGTAGTAGTAATTTGGTTCTCAAGGCGGTCAAACTCATGCTTTTGACCCGCTTCTAGGGCAATTATCTTTTGTATCAATTGAGCAAGTTACTCAGATAACTGCTAGTTATTCATGGTAGGTTGAAGTCCGAAACCTCTACCTCTTCTCGTGGGCATACAATGAAGACTTGACCCAAACTCTACCCAACTAGACTACTAGGTGTTATGACTTTCAAGATGAATGCGATGAATGCAAAACTACTATGAACTGACATAATTAAGTTGAAACAGGAAACAACTCAAATCTGGAAAATTTTCAGATTAGGAACTTTCTAAAATTGAAAACTTTCTAAATCTGAAAAGTTTCTAAATCTGGAAATTTGGAAATCTGGAAAGTTTCTAAAATTAAAAACTTTTTAAATTTGGAAAGTTTCTAAATCTGAAAACTTTCTAAATCTGGAAATCTGGAAAGTTTCTAAAATTGAAAACTTTCTAAATCTGGAACTTTCTAAATCTGGAAACTTTCTAAATTAAACCTAAAAATCAAAACCCTAATTTGATAACTCGATCTAGACAAAAAACCATGTAAGCCTAGGCTTTGATACCAAATTTGACGCAGGATAGCCCTAATTATGATGCATGCTCATGAACATAATTACACAGCGGAAATAAAAGGAATAAATAATCTAAAATTCTATCAGTAATCATCATAACTGAGAAAATCATAAAGGAAACATGCAATTGAGCAGGCCATCACTACAACCATGGAGTATGGAGTTCAATTACTACTTAGGTTGGATCCGGCGAGGGATGAGACCTCCCGATCTTACATGGTCACACCCAATCGATCAATGAAGATCACTAGTCTGAAGAACTAAGAAGTTTCTCGGATTAGAGATTTGAGAATTTGGGGGTTTAGGGTTTAGATCGGTTCTCAAGATTTTAATCGAAGAAGGATTAGCCAAAACTGAAAAATAGAAGGAAGAAAATTATTACCTTGAAGAAGTTGGAGGGGCACAAGAAGAAATTAGAAGAAGAAGATCAAGGGAAGAAAAGAAGCACCACTAGAGAAAAAAGAGGAAGGAGGCAACCAAAGGGTTTGCTTTTCATTAATCAATAGTTGAAATTCGGATTTAGGGCTTTAGCCCACTTAAATAAGTAAATAAAGACATAAAATTACTAAAATACCCCTAGAATAAGCAAATAAAGACATAAACTTACTAAAATACCCCTATAATAAGCAAATAAAGACAAACTTACTAAAATACCCCTAACTAAGCAAAAACGTGCAAATAACATTAGTACGGGAAAGTTCGGGTGCTCGGTCTTCTTTCTCCAATCTTCCTTCACATGTGTCTTCCTTGAGCGGGGTCTTCTATATGTCCAATCACATATGAAAGGTCTTCAGCTCCTCAATAGTCGTCTATCCATAAGGACGGCACTTGTGGTTGACGCTTTCTTCGTTGGTACACCTTGAATGCGCTTGTGTCCGCATCATCAAGGCTTCCCTGAAGGAGGTTAAGGTGTTTCAATTCTCCTAAATCACATCCATCCACACCATGGTTTCCACCCACAATGAATTTAATTTGTTAATGTCTGAAGAGTACTTAGTCTGGGTAAGTAGCTTAGATTGTTGGTCCTCTCAAGTTCTAGATGTCTGAGGCTAATCATTTTTCTCATTTCTCTGGGCAGTTTTCTTAGCCATTCACAGGCATTGAGTATCAAGGTCTGTAAATTTACGCAATTAATCAACCAAGCAGAGATCTCTTCTATATTTGAGTAAGGCAAATTGATATATCTCAAATGCTTCAACTGTCCTACTGTTCGAGGCAATTTTGCGATCTTAGCTCCGGTCATTTCTAACGTCCTTAGGCATTGCAAATGATGAAATAATTTGTGGAGACAAATTGAGATCCTTACTTATTTCATTAGTGACATTTCCAATTTAGGAGGAAAAGGTCTTGACCCATGGGAGACTAGCAATGTTCGCAACTTGTCCACCTTATAAAAGGTGGATGAAATTGAAGTCACTTCAAACATAGATGAACTGAAGATGAAAGAATGGTGGACCCTGTTTAGGTCCAGATTGGCCTGTTGTGTCATCCCCACAATCAAACAGTCATTTCCTACAACAGATTGTGCGAGGTCTTGAACTAAATCATGCACTTACAGCTGAATTTGTTGCAATTATTACCCATTTCTACATCTTGGAGTAACGATCGTCTTAATAAATCATCAAAATACAGCCCACCAATTTCCTCCATATCTTCACTTGTGTCGGAGCCGATGAAGCCTTGTGCCATCCATAACTATTGTACCCTTCTCTATCTCCCAATCTTTGGGGAAAATAGAGCAATATGTGAAGCACTGCTTCAGAGCAGGAGGTAAGTCGTAGTAGCTGAGTAACAAAGCTGGTAAAATTCCTTACATGACACCAACTAAATTCCATGTTTCACTTTCCAAGACGAGCTCCCACTGCCTTCTCTTCCTTCTCGACTGCATGACACTCCCTATTGTCTTTGCTGCGAGTGGTATGCCTCCACATTTCTTTACGATTCCCTGTCCAATCTCTTTCAACTCCAAACGCTCTTCTGCACTCCGATCGCCAAATGCACTGTGGCTGAACATTAACCAACAATCCTCATCAGATAAAGGCCTCCAATTTGTGCGTGTGGATGTTTCCCATCGCCATTGCAACCTTTTCACTGCGAGTGGTTATGATGATTTGACTCCCTAATGCACCAGCTTGGAACAGAAGTCTCTGTTCATCGCACATCCTACAATCCTCACTCCAAATGTCATCAAGCATGAGCAAGAATCGCTTTGGATGCAAGATTTCAGAAAGGCGACTTTGCGACGGGTCCAAGCCGTCAAGATTACAAGGAGACCTTGTTGCAAATTCTATCATTAATTTTGTAATCTGTTTCACATCAAAATCTTCTGAAACACACACCCATATTTTAGTGTCGAAATGCCCCTCGAGTTTCTCATCGTTGTAGACGAGCTTAGCAAGGGATGTCTTGCCCAAACCCCCCATTCCAACGATAGAAATGACGAAGGGAACCTCAGTTACTTCCTGACTACTCTCCCTCAGCAGCAAGTCTAGGACTTCATTTTTCTCATCTTCTCTACCGACAATCGATGATCTGTCAACTTGGGAGCTTGTTTCTCGCTTTCTAATTTCATGCTGCCTTACTACAGTATCCACTCTCTCCCTCTCTCCACTAGTTACAGTAAGACCCAATTGGATAATCTCTTTAGAGATATCATCTAATCTACCCCTTGCCTCCTTTATCCTAATTCCAATTCTATGGCGTAACATGGCATGATTAAAGCAAGTAAGAGGGGAAAGGAAGCAAATGACAATGAAGCTGAAACAGGAGCCATCACCTTCCTCAGCTGCTTGTGATCTTAGATTTTCCATCGTCCACTCATCTAGTATGTCGTCCGCATCATAGACCACTTCTTTGAGCTTCTCCAACCAGACTTTCAAGGCTCTGTCCTTCACTCGCAGAGATTCAGCATCCTCAAGCACAGCTTGGATTGAGGTGAACGTTTTGAAAAGCTTTTCGATCTCGTTCTTGACACCTACCAACAAAGCCACCTCATTTTGGATGATGGTGCTCAATTTCTCCCGTGCGATCGATACGTGGGAATTGACCATGTTTTCTTTCTCCTCTTTTCGAATGTACATGGAAGGAAGCGAAGACTGGGAAAGACTTTTAAAGAAACGGTAGAGATAGAACTAAGAAGATATGAGTTGAGAAGCAGAGGGACTACTGAAGGAGAAAGATGGTTGTATGATTGAACAGTGGTGATTGAACGCCTTCAAAAATCAACTCATATGCATGAGCCCGAGCACGGATCAGGTCCCGGGCAACAGCATTGTGGGTGAGTCCCTGACTTGGATGAAAGTAAAAATAAATATCAGCTTATCCAAAACTTGTGTGGCCATAGAGAGTTTTTAATGGTCAATCACCACTGCTTTTGAATGTGCTTCATTTTTTTTGGGCCCGCTGAAAAATGAGCTGGAAATACGATGGATGGTCCGAAAAACTTTTAAAAACTTGTCAGCATTCATATTTTAAACTTTTATTCCCTTTCCAAATTTTTACTGTATTACAAGGCGAATACAGTCAAAATCACCATGAACGAGCCGATGATTTGCAATGAGGATTTCACGGTATCAGTTGATTATGGTTCCTCTTCCAAGCAGAACACATCACCAACAATAACATGTGCTCAAGGTAAAAGAAGATGCCGCTAAAGAATGAATTCATTTTCAAGGTTTATACTTGGTGGGAATCCAAACACATATTTCAAAATAATTTTTTGAAACTTAAAAATCTAATAATGCTACTGGACTCCCTCCAACCATTCATTCATCAGAGAGATTAATGGTACGTAGATGTAGGCAGATATGTGCTGCTTTCAGCCTTGAATGATCTTGCTACACTTCACACAACTTGAATGCTCACCTAGTCGCTATGACAAGTTGACTTGGACCATTGGACACAAGGTTAAACAACTCAGTGTCTTGGATTGACTCGTTCGACCCGAGTTGAGTTGTGACTCAGCCAAGTCACAGGTGATTCATGGTGTTGAACCAAATGATCATGTCTCACCTTCAGTTGCACCCAACTTGGATAGAGTGGGGTCTTTGTAGTGGGTGACTATGTGGGGCCCACCCATGGTACCTATCCAAGTCCAATTCCATCTATGGGATGGACCAGAGATTGGCTTTTAGCCTCAAATCCCTTTAAATTCAATTGAATTTAGCTACGTACCTAAATCTATTTTTATAGAATGTATTAAAAAATAATAATAATACTAAATAAATAGAATGTATTAGTAACTCAAGAATTTAGAACATTATGTAAGACTCTATTAGGTGGGTCGCACAAGATCACCAATTTAGATTAGGGCTGAAAGTCGGGCGGGTTGGGTCGAGTCGGGTTGGTGCTCAACCCTAGCCCAACCCAAGGTTCCTAAACCTCAACTCTAACCCAACTCAACCCAACCTCGGGTTGGGAATTCCCAACCCAAGGTTCCTAAACCTCAACTCTAACCCAACTCAACCCAACCTCGGGTTGGGAATTCTCAACCCAAGCGGACTCAGTCGGGTTGGCAGGGTTGGTTGGGTAGATATATGCTAATATTTTCATTATACTTTAGTCTATTATATTTTCAATATGCGTCTTATTTTGTATACCTATAATTTTATTAATTATATACGTAATTATTTATTGTAAAGAAGTTCATTTTTTCTAAACAACTCAGCTAGAATATAGGACAACTACTCTTTTAAAAGTCGTATTGTGTATCAAGCAATCTATTTGGGAGAGAGAAATCAAGCATATCTTGTTAGCTTGAATCATCAGAAATGACGTGGACCAATGAAACCTGACGGCATTGGAATTTCCTGTGTCTTCAACACAGATGATCTACACTCAATTATAATTAATTTATATGCCTTCAACACAGATGATTTGCACTCAATTATAATTAATTTATATTGAACTTATATATTTGATCAGGTTCATGTTGGGTTGGGCAACCCGAGACCTCAACCCAAGCCTAACCCAAGTTTTATCAGGTTGGTGTTTGTATGGCCCAAGCTCGAGACCAAACCCGATACATCCTGTCCAAGCCCAACCCAATGTCAGGTCGGTTGGGTTGAACCCGCCCAACTTTCAACCCTAGTTTAGATATGACGATTGGATTATTTAGATTGAGCGATTCAGTGAGCCCCGTTACAGTTATGACCATTACAAATAGACTTGGGGTGAGACGCTTGAAGCATGGTCCTTTTATCAAGGTTATTAAGCCAGATATGAAAGCTTACGGTATAAAGATTCTAGAGGAGAGAAGTATGATGGATAAGTTTCTCTAACCCTTTTTCTTATAAATTACACGTGTCTTGGTCCCCTCATCCACATAAAAGAGAAAACCCTAGTTCCATTGAGACGTTTTCCTAAGGGTGTAAGGTCCGGAAGACCAAAATCCCTTCTCGATATATCGTGGCATTATAAATGTCTTCCCAATCAAATACGCCTTTAAGATTATTGTGTTGAATCTCTATTATTGATGTGTTGGTGATTCTTTCGTTACACAATATATTACACCTCATATATTTCAAAATAATTTTCCATTTTCAAAATTCATGCCCAACCCATAACACGTGTTAGGCCTAGCCTAGCCCAATAAATAAGCATTCTACTACTCTACTCTCCATCCAAAGAATGTCAAAATAGTTAGGCTTGAAGGTGGTGTAATGTATGGGTCTTGTCAAGGTCCCCAGGTTGGGTTCGGGTTGGATACATCAACCCAATTTGAGAAAACTTGGGTTGGCCTTGCATTGAGCAAATATGGTTTGGGTTATGCCGGATTCGAAACAATTGAATGCATGTATTTGTTTCTGGTGAGGTCGAGTATAGAGGAATTTGGGTTTGGTTCGGGCTGGGCACCTTCGGTTGGAATTTGAGTTAGGTTGGGTTGTGGGTCATGTCCTTTTGAGGTTGTGCCAGGCTCAAGTTGATCTCTCGAAGTGTTCCAAGCTGCCCAAATGTGCATCCCTAATGATACAGAGCCTTTATACACAACCAACTCAGCTTAGGTGTAACAAGTTAAAAACTCATGCCTAATCCAAACCTATGGGCCATTAGCCTTAGCAAAAGTCCAAACCGATTGGGCTGGACATAGGCTGGGCTACTTTCAGCCCCACCTATGGTGGAACTTTTTGTGGGTGCCCTGATGATAGGGTCTATGTGGATCAAGACAACATGATTTAGATTGATCATTTGGGGAACTTGGGTAGGATGGGCTGGGTTGAGAATCAATGTGAGCTCAACCCAATATTAATGAAAAGGACCCAAAACCGAATTCCAGTGCGAGGTGCCTACCTTGAACCCAACCTGAATTTGTTTATACCTGACTGAATCGGAATACAAGTGATTATTCCCAATCCGACAACAATTTTGCCAACTCGACTTCAAATCAGGTTAGTGATTTCCTTTTGGGTCCTTACTCATGCCTCTGTGGTAGACTCATGATAGTTTCAACACGAGGTCATGGGTTCTGAGTCCCCATTGTGGTGTGAGTAATGGGTGTAAGATAAAATAAAAAATAAAATAAAATTGGCGTTTTCAACCTAAACCTGACTTGAGGACCTTGACAACCTAATCCAACTTGACTTGAACTTGGGTTTGGGATAACCCAAATTACAGCCCTACATATGCGCTTGGATTATACAAAGATTTGGGCTGTCCATATTCTCAATACTCCATAACTATAAGTTATGGTGTGCTATTTTTGGAGTTGAATGTGAAAAATAAAATTTTTTATTTGCAATGTAGCAAATTAGTTGACGCACTATGATGATGGTTCAAATAATCCATTCAGCCTATGTTTTTAATATGGCCCATGCCGGGCTCCAATAGAGCAAGAAATTATGGGAGTAATGGCATAGGCAAAACAAAACTCAGTCGAGCAATTAATAACATGCCTCTATGTCTACCTATATTACACTTAGGCTGTTTGTTTCATTAGTTATCATGTTAATGCAAAGGACTGCACAATAAATCATTACGCCAAAACAGCAAAAAAACGACAAACCAAGTCCGTCGTATTAATGCATTATTTTTGTGCCTCTCAACATCTTTATTTGATCGTTAATTCCCATGTTTGAATTATCAGTGGTAAAATTGTAATAATAATAATTTTACATTATTTTAATGCAAAGTATTTCGATTTAAGGTCTTTGTAGTAATGCAATGAATACAAATTCCTTTGCTTCTCTAAAATGCATATGCATTTGGGCGGTGACTCGTGGTTGGTTAGGTAGAGGTAAATTTGTAACGATGATACATTTACTTTACATTATCGAAATTGGTAGTTGGTCCACTACATTTTTCTAATGTGTTATTTTGCATGTTGCATTTGTATATGGAGACCATTAATAGATAAATGCCACCAATTTGCATCAGCATGTTTAAGTAGGCAGTTAGCTTGTGTTTCATGGAGAATTGGATCTTTTTTGCCATATGTAAGTAGGCAGTTAGCATATTTAAGTTAGCTTGTGTTTTAAAGGGCTCTTAAATTATTGATCTGGACCATTCATCAGGTTCACAGCACTTTATATAGTTCGCGATGAAGATTCACAACCATTAAAACAGCCTTTTGTATTCTGTCCTTGACATGCGAAATGGACTACTAGGATCAAAGTCCAGCCATCAATATGAATAATCCATTCAACAAATCTACTTCGGTTAATGTGTCAAAGGTAAGGATCCACTAAGTATTATGGTGTGGTCCACTTGGTTTTTTACAACGGCCCTTGTTTACGCATGTACAGGTGAGCATGATGGGATACACATGAAGTACGGAGTGGATGTCACAAAAAACATTATCTTGGGCCACACACATCTCATTGTCAGTTAACTAAGATTTATAGTCGGGTCTAGCCTCATCAAGTTTACCTGACATTGGGGCCATTAAAAATCATTGGGGCCCGCATAGTGAGCCTGCAGTGTAGTGACCTGATGACGTAGGGATGAACGTGATGAAGTCGATCACCATCTTCTTCAAGGATAACTACTCTGAATACACGGAGCTTATCTGTACTCTGAATATATGGAGCTTTTCTGGACTCCTCACATAAACTTCTCAAATCCACGAGGAAAAAGCAAGGAAAATAGAAAATAAATTCTATAAAATTCGTCAATTGATTGATGAATGAAATAAACGATCGAGTTCACAACCCTTTAAATATCGACACTAAGCCATGGGAGAAGTTTTAGAATCAAACTACAACTAAAACTCTTAGAATTCACGACTTACTAGAAATAGTAAACTTAATATTTATAGACGGTGGTGATCTCTACTAGTGTGCATAGTTTTTGGCCAAAAATAGTAAGTGTCCTATTTGGTCCTTGCTGTTCTCCTACTTATTCTCAGCACTTTTTATGTTGAGCGCAACTCCTAAAGCCCAACGGATGAAGAGTTATATTCGAACGATGGTAGTAACCCGGCATAGCGGGGTTGGGTGGCTAAAGTAGCTCGTTCTACTGCAAAATCATGTATGGCACGTCCGATAGCTCATTCCGGTTTGCGAGATATGTCCGTTTTAAGTTCTAAAGGTCTGGATCACATCCGCTTCCGATCGGGCCTTTTCTGATCCATCTTGGCCATGAAACTGTCCGCAACCCGCTCTACATCACCCGATGTGCTAGAATTTGATTGGGCTACTTGCCACCCTAGGAAATGAGGCCAATGAAAAACATGTTTGATCAAATGTATGTTAATTTTCTTTTTGGAAGATTTTTTTTTTTCTAAAATAGTTTTTCCAAATAAAGGAATGGAATCGAATGATATGATCTGGAACCAAGGATCTGTGTATGTCCTTACCTTTGACAAGGATGGTCAATGGTTTGGACAAACAGAGTCGTTGTCCAAGGTGAGGCCCACATAATGAATGGTCCACATCAAAGGTTAGCCCCGTAGGCCCCACATGATGGATGGTGGTTGTGAGGAAGACCAAACAGAGTCGTTGGATAATTAGCCATGGAATCTAGATCCTCTGTTCGTGACAAACAGGAAAACCATGTTTGCCTGCATTGTGATTGGCCCGCATCATCACTCACTGCTCAACTAGGTGTATGTGAAGACTTTCAAGGTCGCTTTTCCACATAGATAGCAACCAAAAAGGGGCACAGGTGTGTGATATCAGAGCCACTAACAAGAAAATCGTTGCTGAGTTGATGGTTTGTATTAAAAATCATGTGGATAATATCAGGCTTTTCACCTTTATATGCTATGTATGACATAAATATTTATATATGGTGAGATCTACATATATCTAAAGAACCGTCCTACTTCATCCATATAGTTTTCTCAATCTTAATGAAATACGCAACACAATACAATTTCCACCTTAATAGTATCTCGTGAATTACATGGTATCACACAAAAAGGAACAAATATTCACTTATTGATATCTTATCACATCCATTACATATGAAAAGATAAATATAAACAACACACAGCTAATTTTTTTTTAAAAAAAAAACATTAAGTGATCCCTCAGCGCTCATAAAATCATCACAGGTGGTGGTGTCCAGAACATACACCATGTAGAGAAGAGATATGGGCAATCTTGTGCCTGTCTTCTCCACCCTCTTTGTACCGCTCCTTCAAGAGCGGACAATTGAAGATCGTCAATTTACGGAGCATTGGTAGATTCCAGAGAGGTGGTAGCTCTTCGCATTCGGTGCAATTAAACAGTATCACTCTGATTAGATTGGAGAAAGAAGGATCCCCCATCCAATCAGGAAACTTGGAACTTCTGTAACCCATTATCATCAACTCTTTCAAGTTTGTATGGGGTTGGAGTCCTTGAAGCACCACCTCTGCTCTCTTCTTCTCTTCATTTCCCACTACCTCTCCATATTCATAGGATAAGATGAGACTATGAAGTTCCACCTTCTTATACAAATCTGCCTGCATAGCATCCTCCTGGCTCAACATTACCTTTTGCAATTGGGTTATACGAAGACTTCCCCGAAGGAGGTTAAGGTGTTTCAGTTCTCCTAATTAACTCACATCCATCGTCCCCACCCACAACGAATTCTGTTAACGTCTGAAGAGAAGTTAGTCTCCCTATCCCTTTGGGTAAGTACACCAGCTTGTCGGTGCCGCTGAGTTCTAGATGTCTGAGGCTAATCAATTTCCTCATTTCTCTAGGCAGTCTTTTTAGGAAATAACAGCCAGTGAGTATCAAGGTCTGTAAATTTATGCAATTAATCAACTCCTCAGATAACTCTAACATTGAGCCAGACAAATTGAGATATCTCAATTGCTTCAACTGTCCTACTGTGCCAGGTAATCTCGAAATATTAGATCTACTCATCTCCGATGCCCTAAGGCATCGCAAATGATGAAATAAATTGTGAAGGACCCTGCAGCTTCTTACTTTTTCCATTTCCGACATTATCTCAAAACGATAACTTATAAAGTTTGACTCTGGGAAGATTAGCAATGTTCGCAACTAGTGGGCTTTATAAAAGGTGGATGGAATTGAAGTCACTTCAAATTCAAATGAGCTGGTGAATGCTAAAGAAGAATGGTGGACCTTGTTTAGGTTCAAAATGGCCCCTTGTATGATCTTCATAATGGAACTGTCATTTCCTGCTACAAATTGCGCTAGGTCATGAACTAAATCATGCATCTTGCACCTAACTATTTTGCCATCACCATCCATTCTTGCATCTTGGAGTAATAAGCGTTTTAATAAATCATCAAAATACACCCCACCAATTTCCTCATATCTTTGCTTGCGTCGGAGCCGATGAAGCCTTGTGCCACCCATAACTGAACGATTTTATCCTTCTTTATCTCCCAATTTAGGGAAAATAGAGCAATATGCAAAGCACTGCTTCAGAGCAGGAGGCAAGTCGTAGTAGCTGAGTAATAAAGCTGGTAAAATTCCTTCCATGACATCAACTAAATTCCATATTTCACTTTCCAACACGAGCTCCCACTGGCTTTTCTTCGTTCTTGATTCCATGGCACTCCCAAGTGTCTTTGCTGCAAGTGGTACGCCTCCACACTTGTTTACAATTTTCCGTCCAATCTCTTCTAACTCTGAACGCTCTGTTATATTCCGATGCTCAAGCACTTCACTGCTGAACAATAACCAACATTCGTCATCTGATAAGGGCTTCAATTTGCACATGTGGGTGTTTCTCATCGCCCTTGCAACATTTTCTTTTCGAGTGGTTATGACAATTCAACTCCCTAATGCACCAGCTTGGAAGGGAAGTCTCAATTCATCCCACATCCTACGATCTTCACTCCAAATGTCATCAAGCACAAGCAAGAATTGATTTGAATGCAAGATGTCACGAAGGCGACTTTGCAACAGGTCCAAGCTTTCAAGATTACAAGGAGACCCTGTTGCGGATTCTATCATTAATTTCGTAATCCATTTCACATCAAACACTTCTGAAACACACACCCAAATTTTCACGCCGAAATGCCTCTTGACTTCCTCATCATTGTAGGCGAGCTGAGCAAGAGTGGTCTTGCCCAAACCCCCCATTCCAACGGTAGAAATGACTACAGGCACCTGGGTTACCTCCTGGCTACTCCCTGTCAGCAGCAAGTTTAGGACCTTTTTTTTATCATCTTCTCTACCTACAATCGACTGTCTATCAAGTAACGAGCTTGTTTCTCGTTGTCTGTTTTCGTCCTGCCTCACTTCACTATCCACTCTCTCCCTCTCTCCACTAGCTACACTAAGACCCAATTGTCTCGTCTCTTTGGAAATATCATCTAATCTACCCCTTGCCTCCTTTATCTTACTTCCAATTCTATGGCGTAACAATACATGTTTAAAGCAAGTAACAGGGGAGAGGAAGCTTCTTACAATGTTCTTGCTGAAACAGGACATATCACCTTCATTAGCTGCTAGTGATCTGAGAGTTTCCGTCGTCCACTCATCTATTATGTCGTCCACATCATAGGCCACTTCTTTGATCTTCTCCAACCAAATCTTCACTGCTTTGTTCTTCAATCGCTGAGACTCGGCATCTTCAAGCATAGCTTGAATTGACTTGAATGTACTGGAAAGCTTTTCAATATCGTTGGTGACACACGCCAACAAAGCCACCTCATCTTCGAGGATGGTGTTCAACTTCTTCACTGCGTTTGAGACGAGCGAATCAACCATGTTTCCTTTCTTCTTGTTTTAGTAGGTAGATGGGAAGAAGAGAGGAGTTTGAGAGGGGTGTTGAAACAGGCAAAGGGATGGACTTTGGAGAGATATGCAAATGTTGTTTTGCTGTTGTTGAGAGGGGTGTTGAAACAGGCAAAGACAATGTCGTTCCTAAACCAAAGTTTTGGTGTAGTAGCCAGGTTTCGATCCTGGGATTCTACAAGGAGGATTTTCAAGGTGAATATATATATATATATATATATATATATATATATATATATATATATATATATATATATATATATATATGAGTATAAACGCAAATGCACCCAAGTCATAAAACAATATCATTACCACATATCCACTAATAAAATCTTTGAATACAGTGCTGAAAGAAAAATGTAAGATATAATAAAAAAAAAACTCAAAAGAACAGGCTTATGCACCGCGCTCAATGTTGATCATACGCCCTAGCATCACCTGCAACATTAACAAACGCGCATAAGCCTCCTACAAAGCTCAATAGAATGCGTGTGTGTGTGCATAATACATATGACAAGAATATATATATATATATATATATATATATATATATATATATATATATATATATATATATATATATATATATATATAGTATGTGGAAGATGATGGAGGACTAAGTTGTCAAGTCTATGAATGTTGTTAGCCATATCAAGGTTATGCAAGACAAGGCCTACGTGGCCAAGTGTCATATGCTAGATATACAACGCAAACATGTCAATCCTTAACTAGTCTACATATCAGAATAGTTTGTCACTGGAAACATTACCGGGGTCTAGTACACTCCAACACTATCCGCTACCCCATTGCATACATGACTAAGTGACTGGAAAAGACGTACACATGATGTGTGTGTATAACTAAGCATGTTATTAATGTGTTTTGTTCTATAAGGCCAAGTACACTAGTATGTTATCATACATATCATGTGATAATCGACTTTAATTTAGCACATCATATACAGAGAGTGCGACCCGAACGGCAGGCCCCACTAGAAATACGAAGGTCTATGTGGTGTGGCCCACATTAGACTAACATCGGCTCCTCATGTAGCCTGTAAGGCATGTATAAAATACATATACCAAGGCGGGCCAACTGGGAATGGCTTAGATGGACATCCACATTTGCAACATGTGTGCCACTAGGCTACCAATCTATCAGGCACATGGCCCACTAACGATATCCCAAAACAATCGGATTATCAATGGCATCATTGAATTACTTTTATGGGATGATTTGCACCATTTGAGCATTGCCAATGTAATCAACAGTTATAAATCATTAGTTAGTCATTAGGATAGAATTTTGTGCTTGTGACCCATCTGAGTCTTGAATTTTAACTTAGGATTATAGGGATTTTGAATCCAGGGTGCCAAACATAACCAAGGGATTCCATAAATCCAGGAATCCCAAGTCCAAGAGAGCCCAAAACCCAAGAAATCCCAAATTCAAGGATTCCCAAGTCTATGGGATTCCAAATCTAAGAAATCCAAGTACATGGAATTCCAAAGTCCATAAATTCCAAGTCCTAAGAGTTTTCACCTCAGTTCCTGTGATGCGGCCCACGTAAGATTTGTATCGGCGTGAAACTTAGGCCCATGGCCTAAAAAGGCCGGAAGAAAAGGATGAAAGACGTGCTGCCCACTTTTCCCTTCGATGTGGTTCGGCTTAGACTTTTATCAGCCTGATTTTTGGGTCCTTAACCCAAAACGATCTGGCAAAACGGATGAGTGGAATGGATAAGGCACATGCATCATGGATGATCCCACATGTGGGCCTCACTCCATGCCTCACAGTGGCGTCGGCTCGCCTATGGGCGTTGGTAGCACCGCTGACGCTCTATTTTTTATTTTTATTTTATATTTGGATACACTATTAAGGTGGGCCCCATGTGGATGATATACTTTGTCCACTGTCTTGGCCAGTTCGAACGGGGTCCAAAGGGCCCTGAATCGGATGGGTTTGGACAAACAGGGCCCCACGGTGGGCCTTGAAAGGTATCAACAACTGGGCATTGTTTCCCTCATGCAGCCCACTCGAGACTCAGATCTGCCTCATTTTTCAGCTCATGGCCTAAAATGATATGGAGAAATATGTGTACGGTGTGGATTTAACATATACATCATGGTAGGGTCCACAGGCGAGATGCCCCCACCCACGTATGACGTAACGGGTGTTCCCAGCCCGACTGTCCCCTCTGATATGGTCAACTTGATGGTTGGATCACTTGATTTTTGGGCTCAACCCCTGAAATGGGCTGAGAAAACAGATACATGGTTTGGATATATCTAAGAAATACATCACGGTGGGTCCCACGAGTGGGAACCCACCACGACAGTCCCATGCAAAAGGCGTTAGTGATGCAGGGCTTACAGGTCGTTGTTGTAATTGGTGTGGCCCACTTGAGACATGGATCAACTTCATGTATTGGCTCAAGCTGGAGATTCGGATGGACAGTGGGGATGGAAAATATGCATCCTGGTGGGACCCACATGATGGCCTCGAGAAGGTGCACACGGCACACAAAAACGGATGGATAGGTCTACATCATGGTGTGGATCTAAGAAATACATCATGGTGGGTCACACGAGTGGGAACCCACCTCCACAGCCCCATGCAAAGGGCGTTAGTGATGTAAGGCCTTACAAGTGATTATTGTACTTGGTGTGGCACACCTGAGACATGGATCAGCTTTATGTTTTGGCTCAAGCTGGGGATTCAGATGGACAGCGGGGATGGAACATATGCATCCTTTTGGGACCCACAAGGTGGCCTCGGGAAGTTGCATGCTGACCGCACCGTCTTGGATGAGTATTTGTACTTAAAATTGGATGAGTCTATGTCTCTGACTCTCAATCGCGGTAACAAGATACCTATATTTTGATCCCTCTGTATTCCATCTCTCCTCTCTCCGGCAGACAAGATACCTATTTTCTCGATCCCTCTTATTTCATCTCTCTCGGGCAGACAAGATATCCATTTTTTCAGTAAAGTTTCTGAAATATAAAAGAGAACAAATTTTAGGGAAAAAAATCAAATTGGAATTTGGATTTAGAAAAAACTTAATAGCCTTGGAGAAAACTTAAAAAAAAAAAAAAAAAAAAACTAAACTAAACTAAACTAAACTAAAAACTAAAAACTAAAAACAAAAAACTTTGGATATACAATCATGTCCTAATGATATGGCAAGACTGATGGACCATGTAAATATAAATAACATACATAATATGGGCAGACTTACAACGCTCAACACTAAATCCCTGTACACATCAAACAAATCAACTCTAATGGCATGTTTGGTTGGATATAATTACATGTAATTCATCATCTCAAAGGAAACAACATATCAACTGCATATTAGCACATCAGTGAAAATTGCTCATACCAATACAATACATGAAATATAATTAAATTGCCAAAACATGACTCTATTTGATTAATATGGTTATCAAACTCGAAGGGTTAACTACGTGGTGCGAAGCCACACCTCCTCCAAATCATCATCATCTTCTTTCTGATCTCATCCATCATCCTCAACACCACATCTATCATCAGATTCACCAATTTTTGCATAAAATCCTCTCCTACAGTGGTGCACAAGAAGGTTTTCAGATTCTGGCGCATCTACAGGGTTGAAACTTCGACGGAGTAATATGCACAAACCATGTGCCGGATCGAAGTGATTTTTGGTATGGAAACAGGAAGTGGATTGCGTCCTACCCCCGCCCGGACGATAATCCATCCGGGCAGTGATCTGTGGGACCCACAGTGATGTAAATACTTTATCCACGTCGTTTATCACTTTTTTCAGATCATTTTACAACATGATCCTAAAAATGAAGCACGTACACAGTTCCAGTGGACCACACCAAAGGAAGCAGCGTTGATAATGAATCCACTGTTGAAACCTTTCTAAGGGCCATGGTGATGTTTTCTTTTTTTTTTTTTACCATACAAACCTATTCATAAAGTCATGTATACATGTATGAAGTGAGAAAAAAAAATATCAGCTTAATCCGAAACTTCTGCAGCTCCCGAGATGTTTTTAATGGTGAGCGTTCAACCCTCACTTTGTGGTCCACTTAAACAATAGTTCCACCTAATTTTTCGTTCATATTCTAAAATGATCTATAAATATGGATGGACGGCGTGGATAAAACCTTTACATCAATGTAGATCCCACAGATCGCTGCCCGGACGGATTATCGTCCGGGCGGGGGTAGGTCGCAATCCGCTTCACCCACCCCTAGCCGATTCTAGCCCAGGAGTCCTTTCCTGATTTTGTGGGCCCCACACACTTACGAGTGTCCAGTTACACGTGCATCCAAGCCAACATGTTGTCCAGCATGTAGGGCCCATCCCATGTCATCTTCTCCTCTGTTTCTTTCTGATCCCTCATTAATCCTCTATTGAAGTGATGTCACCAAGTTTTGTGGGCCCCACTATGATGTATGTGTTGTATCCACACCGTCCATACATTTGGAGAGATCATTTTAGGGCATGATCGAAAGAATGAGGCAGATCCAAGGCTATAGTGGACCCCACCACATAAAACAGTGTGGAGAGTAACGCCCACCGTTGAAACCTAACGAAGGTCCACCATGATGTTTATTTGAGATCCAATCTATTCATGTGCTAACGCAGGCATAAAAGAAGCGAAAACACAAATATAAGCTTGATTGAAAACTTTTGTGGCCCTTAGAACTTTTTAACGGTGGGCGTCACTCTCCCCACTATTTTATGTGGAGTCCACTTGAGCTTTGGATCATGCCCTAGTATGATCTCTCCAAATGAATGGATGGTGTGGATACAAAACATACATCATGGTGGGCCTCACATAACTTGGTAACGTAGCGAGTCTCGCTACTCAACCTATCCGATGCGGATTAGCTGCCTCGTCGGATCCAACCAGTGGGTGTGACCCTGACCGTGGGGCCCACCTCAATGCATGTGCTGTATATTGGTGCCGTCCATCCATTTTTTTCAGATCAAATTAGGATATGGTAATAAAATCAAAGCTGATACAAATCTTAGGTGGACCACACCACAGGAAAAAAATAGAAGGTTGATCCAAAACTTGCATGGCCCCTAGAAAGCTTTTGATGGTGAGAATTCAATCTCACTGTATGGTCCACCTGAGATTTGTGTCATCTTCGGTTCTGTGACCATTACCTGAAAAAAGCTTGCAAAGCCAACCTACCGCGTGGATATAAAACACATACATCAAGGTGGGTCCACGGTCAGGATCGCACCCACGTGGATTTATGCGGGTTGCGGCTAATAAGCGAACGGGGAAAGTATCGGCTACTCCCCCTGACACCAGCCCCGTGGCTGGTGGTCGGTGCTCTGTAGGCCCTACCATGATGTACGTGTTTTATCCATTCCGTTCATCCATTTTTACAGATCATTGTAGGGCTTGATACAAAAAATGATAGGGATATAAATCTTAGGTGGGTCACACCACAGGACAAAAATAATTAATAGATATTCACAATTAAAATCCTCCTGAGGCTCATTGTACTGTTTATTTGACATGCAATCTATTGATTTGGTCATAAAGACCCAGATGAAGGGAAACAATAAATATCAGCTTGATCCAAAACTTTTATGGCTCCCAAAACATTTTTAATGGTCAAAATTCATTTAACACTGTTTCCTGTAATGTAGTCAGCTTGAGATTGAGAAATACTTCATTTTTTCTATCATATCATAAAATGATATATAATAATAGATGACACACATACATCACAGTGGGCTCCACGGAGCACCGACCACCAGCCAATGGCTGCCAATCCGTTCCCGAAGGGATGGTTACTGACAAATCCTTGGGCCTTTCTTTTCAGACTCGCACTGCTCGCCTTTATTATGCTCCGTGTCAATGGCTTCGCATGGGCACCGTTTGTTTTCCTCATCCTCTGTCATTGAACTCGAACCGATCACCCAAGATTTTCATGGACTAGTGAATCTTGCAACTACGGAAAGAAAAGAGTGACTTGGCAAGAGCTCTATTAACAAATAGAGAAATAAACATTTCTAATTAGGGATATTATTATGTAAAATAATACATTTTATGGGTAACGAAGATTTGGGCATTTTAATAGTGAAAAATATAATTTCCCCTGTATCTTCACTTATATTTTTGCCACCAGTTGCAGGTTGTCATTTGTGTTTTGGTTTGTTATTTTTCGAATATATTAATTGTTCATAGGAAACTGTAGTTGCATTGTTAATATTTTCTTTTTTTTGTGGGTTTGTCAGCTCTTCTTCATTTCTTGAATTTCCATTGATCTCATTTACCTCTCTTCCTTTATTTCTCATTGCTAGGGTTGGATTTTCTTGGCAACCACTTTCATAGTCGATATTCTTCTTCTTCTTCTTTCTTTTTTTTCTTTTTTGCTTTTCAATGAAAATTTTTATAGCTCTTTAAATTATATGAAATCCACTTTTTGCTCCAAATTATTGTTGGATTTAGAATTATAAATGTTTTATAGAAAACTGAATTTATGAAGAAAGGATTGCAAATAGCAAAATAATAATATAAAAAACATATAATGTTTCCTGAAGTAATGTATTGTTTCTCTTATATGAGCTGTAAATGTTTCACAGATTAGATTCTGCAGTCTTACTTATGTCTTATGTATTGGTGCTAATAGAGAATTTCAGATTTTTTGGGGACCCTCGAAAGTGGATAAAAAATTGAGAATTTCTTCAGTGGAGAGAAGTGCGTTCAGGGAGTGATCCGAAACAATCGATCTGTAAAGACATTGGAGACTGACTAGTTTGAATAAGGAAAAAGAAAATATGATGACAAAATCAGTTATCTCTAGCAATACCTCAAAACTCTTACCTACATTTGTATTGTGATATCATACATCATGTGATTATAGATTTTTACCTTTAACGGCTTTGATTTCTTAATGTTATTGAGATAAAGGATGTGGCATGTAATGCCAGTATCTATTTAGTTAGCAAGTACCATAATCTCAGCGCTTATGGCATGCATGCATGTGCAAAATCCTGCCTGTTCATCTGTGTCACATGTATGGTCAGGCCAATTGATGAACAACGAACGCATGTGTAAGATCTTGCGCGTTCATTTGTGCCATGTGGCATGTCTATGGTCAGGCCGATTGATGAAAGACCTATTTCTATGCCTGTGCATAACAAGCTGAGAATTCAAAACATAGCATTAATATAACGTTTAAGTTAGGGTTGACAATGGGTCTGTGGGCGAGTTGTTTTGCTAATGAAACCTGTAAAGAGGCCATTATGGAAAAAGTAATTATAGACTTTCACTTTTTGGGTGGAAAAATATATGATTGAGGGGGCCAATAGAGCAATGACTCTTACTTTATACACTCCCCTACCCAAAGGATATGCATGATATATAGTGTTTTAAGTTTGTGTAAACCTCTTACAACAAAATCAGAACTCCAAACATTAAGTTAGAGCACAAGAAAAATTCTTTCCAACCATTTGATGACAACGTATTAGGCCGTGACAAGTGGATCGTGCTTGCGCTAGTTGATTTGACACTCAAATCCTAATCTTCTGATCACATATGCCAATGTAGGCTAGATATATGTCATTCATCGATGGACCACCCAACTATACTATGGTGTAAAAATTGGGCCAATTATTTCATTCTTATTATGTGAAATTGTTGTATATATCAGACTATGCATGCCACTGTCTTACATATATATATATATATATATGTAATGAAGACTGTCTATACCTTAACTTGTATAAAAATAAGAGAGATGCAACTTAAATGAGCTAGCTAGGCTAAGAATTCCCTTTCAGCTTACCTGACTTTTGATTCATACAGATTTTATACCCATGGAGCTTTATTGATGTGATACATCTTATAGATGTGTTGAATGTGACATGTACATCAAGTGAGCCCTATGGAGCTTTATTGATGTGATGTGTCTTATAGATGTGTTGAATGTGACATGTACATCAAGTGAGCCCTACATCTACCTGTACTACCAGTAAAAGTTAATGTTCTGGGAGTATATGATTATTCCACTCAAAAGTTTGAAATTTCTTATTTTTTGGGTTTTTCTTTTCGATATTATTAAAAAAATCTCAAAAAATAAAAATATCTAAAAATTATTTTAAATTGATAAACAAATTTAAAATTTAAATAAATAGTTCATACTATCTATCTTTCCAGTTAATATTGTGATAATATGTTTAGTGGACACTTTCACCCAACCATGGCTAAAGTTCATTCAGAAGTTGAAGTATTTACAAGTGAACTAATAACTATTCACCACAGGGATACTTGTATATAATCTTAACCAATAATAATAAAATATAAATTAAATTTACCTATGATGATTTCTTTAGCTTCCTCCAATCTCTTAGTTATGTCAAATCCTATTATAAATAAAGAATAAAAGTAAAAATAAATAAATATTGATACATAAAATATACCGCAAAAAATGAATCAAATAATAAATTAATCTTTTTTTTAATTAAAAATCAAACGACATATTTTTAAACAAATGCGGATGTAAAAAGTAAAACTAAATACAAGTATTGAAAAATAAGTAATTAATAAACTCGTATCTTTCGTGATAATCAATTTAATTTCTAATTTATAATCATAATTGTAAGTTTGAAGATTCACCTTCTAGCTTGGATATCATGAAGTTTTAGTTAAGTTTTTAATTTACCATAACGACCATGAGTTGGGATATTTTATAGGCATTTTTTATGCTCTGATATCATGTATTATTGGTCAAGTTAGGTACAATCATGTAAAATGTTATAAAATTTGATTCATGCTTTTATAATTTTCTTAAATTAATGTTATATGCATGATGAACAGTTGCAAGTATGGAATCTATCTTGCCTTCAATGCTACTCACAATCGTCATTGTATGTTGGTCCATTGCAGCACATGATGGTCCAATGACAGAGCTACCCACTTTCTATTTTCAATGCAATGCGAGCCACCATGATAAACTATGTTTAAATGAAATAGAACATTTAAAAGAAAATTTTCAATGGCTCAAATTCAAATTCATAAATTGATGATCACAATCACCAATGTAAAGTGATAGTGAGATCTAAACAATGGGAAGATGGACGGTTCAAATCATGACCATCATCTAAGCATGTTGACCACTATGGGCTAACACATGCCAAAAATCCTGACCCTAGGCAGAATAAAGAGAAAATATGTTACAAAATCCAGTTTACACCATGCCTAAACCAACCAGGTTTGTGGGTCTACTATGTTGTATGATTTAAAATCCACTACATCTATCAAGTTAGAGAAATGCTCCAATGCTCCTGGAGAACTCCCTTTTGGACAATTCAATCTATCAATTTGAACTGATTTTCAAGTCCACAGTACATTCCCTGAGCTCTCATCCAAAAGTTTCAGTAATCAAATGATCTAATCCCAGCCCATTTCCATCCCTACATGTGTACCATCAGGGTCATATTCAAAAGGGTTGATGTGATGAAATATAATGACAAAGGTGTCTGCCTCAAAAAATGTATAAATTTTTTTAAGAAAAAATGGAAAAAGTAAAGACTTTCAAATTTAAGGCTGTCAATGGGTGGGCTTGGGGCCTGATAAAATCAATATTTTAAATAATCTTGGCCTGGACAGCTTAAAATCCAGGCTGAAGCGAACCCACTAGTTGCAGCCCAATTCAATGGTAGACAAGGAAGCAGCGGAGAAGACGATTCATAATTCAAAAGAAGAGACAGAGACACACAATAACATAAGCCGCCTATGTTTTAGGGCAATTTCAAAAAGGAGCCTGCTTTTAAATTCTTTTCCAAAAAACTGATGTTAAAAATCTGCCTTATTTAACTTTGATTAATAGACTTAAGCCATTCTCCCGTAAAAAGATGATTTCACTCAAAATGATTCAAATATTATTTCGGATTGTTGTGGCGTGACAATGATGTGGTTTTGATTCACACCGTCCATCTTTCGTGGATTGTTATTTGAAGGCATGAGCTCAAAAATGAGAAGGTTTAAAATCTTAAGTTGAGTTTTAAATCCAGGCAGTTTTTATTATATAGTGTCTAGGGAGGTTAGGAGTGAGTTAAGCCGCCTATCCTTGATTTTTACATGATCCACAGCAATGATTATACAAAATTGGATCCAATTATAAGGTGGTCCACTAAAATTTATGCATATTATTCAAGCTCAACCATAATTCAGGTGGGCCACACGAATGGAAATCTTTTCGAGGGCGAGCATGCCCTATACACTTTCCAATCGTTTAGTATATTGGAATCAAGGTTGGACCACAGATTTGAGCCCTGAGCCTAAATGGGGTGACACACGTCGTGGTCTAGGTTGATTTCACATGGGAATGAAGGTGGGCCACTTATTATTATTTTTTTATAGCCCAGGAGGCTCGGCAAAAGTACTAACCTCGTTCCATCTGAGGCCTATAAGGACGGTGGATACAAATCTCTGTGGGCCCGACCATGATGTATATGTTTTATCCACACTATCCATCCATTTTTCCATATCATTTTAGTGCATGTGAGCTCAAAAATAAATTAAACACAAATCTCATGAAAACATAGTGATTAAGCACCGACGATTATTATCTTCTTGAGGACTACAAAAGTTTTGGATCAAGCTTATATTTGTGTTCTCTTCCTCTAGGTCTTTGTGACCTCATCAATATATTATATTGGATGGCAAATAAAAATTACAATGGACCCTAGGAAGTTTTTAACGATGGTCGTTCAACCACCACTGTTTTCGTGTGGTATGGTCCACTTGAGATTTGGATATACCTCATATTTGGGCTCATCACCTAAAATAATCTAGAAAAATGGATAGACAACATGGAAAAAACACACGGTGCACATAGCACTGACCAGTAGCCACCCTGCCACTGTCAGGGACAACGGCAATCCTCACAGTGCAGCCCCAGCCTCACCCAACACGTTGTCGCCCTTACTGTGGGGCCCGCCTTGATGCATGCATTCTATATCGCATTGTTCATCTGTTTTTTATTTTAGGGCATGGGCCCAAAAATGAAGCAGCTCCAAATCTCAGGTGGTCCATACCATAGGAAACAGTAATTATTGAGCATTAAAAACTTATTATGGGCCACAAGTTTTGGATAAAGTACATGTGATTGGCCACCAATGGGGACCCACACCAGATAGTTAGATCCATCTCTCACAGTGCATGTGTCATAGTGATGTGTGCATTGGAATTGTTCATCTAATAGGCCTCATTATCAATGGCAATTTTTTATTTTTATTTTCCAAAAGAGCACTAATCAAACCATTATCTTCACTTTTGTCATTTTTAGCAGTATTCAGTTACTAACGTGAATTTCTAACTGAAATTTTTGCACCATTGGATGACGGTCCACATAGCCAGCTGAATATATATATATGCAGATGAGCTATTGTCGATAGCAGTTGCAATGAGCCAGGTTTAGGTTGGATAGAGGACCCTTCAATGGGTACTGAATCCATATTCATACCAGTACAGTGGCACCCACGCCAGCTCGTGTGGGTCCCAAACTGAAGATTGCAGGTGTGATCCAAACACAAAAGGGGCCCAGCCCTTTTGCCGGGAGTGGCTCCAGCAAGGAGAAACATTGATGCCTAGAAGGATTTGGTAGAGGCGGCGAGGATGGATATGAAGACTGGTTCACCTGCCCATGTATAGTAAAAAAAAATTGATAGCGATTACTTGCCCACATTGGTATGCAGTGCAGCACCCCAATTTCAGACATCTATGAAAACAAAGGGGCAAACATGCATGGAGACAAGCTGCATGTTAACCTGCACCATCCAATCTTTTGGCTCAATGATGATGAGGACCCACCCATCCAACTGTTACACAGCTTCACCTACAAACATTTGACTTCAGCAACACAAAACTACGAGAGAAAAGATCCAAAGCTAAAAATAACTAAAGCTAAATCAGACAGCTTGCCTCTCACTCCCACTACACAAGACATCTCTCTGGGCCTAGAGAACCACATAATTAGATGCTCTCTAGAAGATACCCCCTCTCTATCTATGCTCCTTATATAGACCACACCACAGAAGGGTACTTTGCAAAAAGCCTAAAGAAACTAGGCTACACCAACGTACGCACGAGAGAAAGGGGGTGGAGTTAGAGAGAGGGGGGGATGTCTCGTGCTAGGAGACTACCACACCAACATCCTAACCATTCAATTGATCAAATGGACAACTTAACACAATGGAGACCAATCCAAATTCAATTGATGAAATCAAATGACTAAGGGCCGGTTTGGCCAGGTGGATTGGAAGGGATTGAATGGTATTAGGGTGGATGGCATGGATTTCTAGGTAATGATGGTGTTGTCAGTGGATTGTCTTGAGATCCATGGGATTGCTATGTCCCTGAATTGCTATATCCAGGCTGTTTGGCACGCCCGGCCAATCCTGGGATTAAACCTTCCCATCCCTTCCAATCCCTCGAACCAAACACGTCCCAGGTAAATTTGAACAGATTAGGGTGGATTGGATGGGATTTAAAGGTAACGATGGTGTTGTCAGTGGATTGTCTTAAGATCCAAGGGATTGGGATCGGATCACCGACTCTGTTTGGCACGCCGGCCAATCCCAGGATTTAACTTCCAATCCCTTCCAATACCATCCAATCCGACCGGCCAAACAGGCCCCGAAGATCATTCAGTCAGTATATTCAGCATATGCTCAATCAGCGCTCCCAGTAAAATGGGTGGTTTGGATTGGCATAATGGCGTCATGGATAGCATGGCATGAACCTTGGATGAGTGATATTACTGACATGCTGCAAAACCAGTGTAGCATACAATCTCCTCAGATATGGAAACCCATGGTTCAGTGACAGGAACTTTCATGTCTCTGTTTCTTAAACTGCAGACTGATTTCCCATTTCGACAGTCGCATGCAAATATAAATACGATGGGCAAATATAAATAAGGTGAAATGAACACAATACCTAAATATTTTTCTTTTAAAAGGGGCAAGGTTGAGAATTATAGGGGCCACCTGTGGGCCATACTATAAAAAAGCAAAGTACACCACCCAGAAACCTCCAAATCCATGCAGCCCATCTGATGATTCAATCAACCAGATTCTTCATTCCTCTGGATGTCCTGGCAGGGCAACATCATGGTGGGGCAAATATGTTGGATGTCCTGGATGGCATACACAGCCATGCGGCCCCCACAAATATCAACTTCATCAATTCGTATATGGGGGCCCTAGACACTTAAAATGAGTTGATGTTAATAGTAATTAGGTATTGGACTGTGATCTCTAATACATAATGAGTTCATGTTAGCAGTGATTGTGTATTTGAGGTCAAGACCTCTAATACATACGAGATGAACCCACAAATATCAACTTCATCAATTCTTATATGGGGGCCCTTGACACCTAAAATGAGTTGATGTTGACAGTAATTAGGTATTAGACTGTGATATCTAATATATAATGAGTTCTAGCAGTGATTGTGTATTTGAGGTCAAGATCTCTAATACATTTGAGATGAACTCATTTTTAGGCGTCTACCAAACAGGGTCTCATGAATTTCCCCAGTAAAAACCCCTAGGAATAATAAATACAATGCTGCTTTAATAAAACTGCGAGGTTTGCTCAAGTACATCCTGTATCATCAGGATTTAGCCATTTATGTGATAAGGGTCCTATGGATTGGAGATGCCTAAAAAATTCTCAACTTGAACATTTCAAACCTTTGATTACACAAGGCCACAACGGACCATCCACATTCAAAGCAAAAGAACCAGAATATCACAGATTGAAATAGTTTAATTTAAGAGATTTTATTTGTCATTTATCCAAGAAGAGTCAATTTAAGAGCTTTTACTTGCCGTCTATTCAAGAAGTGTCACCTTATAAATCGTTTGGATCATTGGAAGATGTCCCAAATTCAAAGGCTAATGTCCCGACGTATTGTAATACTTGTAATACACTACATGGTATTTGGGCAAACCTCTAAAAAGCATTGATAGAGTTGGCTCCTTTGTTCCAGTCGATAACAATTCCCTCCAGCTTCAACGGTTGAATCTCAGATGGATTCAAAACTAACAGAAAGAGAATAAACAAAACGAACTTTCTAAGAATCTTTTACAGAGTGGGTCCTATATTAGATGGTCAATATCCCACAACTAACACCGATTGGACAATGCTAACCTTTGATTGAAACTTCCATGTACATTATATAACCATCCATTTTCTTAATCCAAAATTCCTCCTATAGAATGGTTAGGATTATCAAATTGTTAGGCCATCCAAGGAAGAGCAAACCTGTTAATAAGTTAAGGATATTGTACCTATTTGCCAAACATAGAAGAAATCCAAAGCACAAGCTAAAAACAACAAGGAACGTTAAAGAAAAAGTAGCTAGTGCATGTATAACATTTTCTTCAAGATCCGTAAAATAACATTCAAAGTTATGAATTCTACATTCTACAATTACAACACTCAACTTACTTTTCCGCCCTTAGAATTGAATTGATCAACTGCAATACCTCTATTGTACATCTTCATCAAACCCGGGATTTCATCAACGTATGGAATCACATAGTTCTCCAAGAACTTCTTTTCAGGAAGACAAAATATCCTAATCAGCTTCTTATCGTTCTTAAGCAGTTTCTTTGAATCCAAAACATGAATAACCGCATACCTTGGAAAAATCCTCTTATCCAACCCATACATAAGAAGTTTCGGATTTGTAATCAACATTGACAGGTCAAACCCCAATGTGTTCACATAGAAATCCACCACCCTCCGAATCTTCTCCTCCGAACATGTCATACAAATAGGCTCTCGCTTAAAGATGATCATGATCTCCTCTTCCGACCACCCCAAGCTCTTGAGAAATGCGAGCTTACTCTCCCACGAGGAATTGCTCATCGTACTCATCCCTCGGATCGCATGCACGAACATAGGAGATCCCGGCATGATACCCAATTTCTCAACCCTTTCTACGATGTTGGCAAACAGGTTCACATTTAGCATTATAGCTCTCGGTTTGCTCAGAATCAATTTTGAAATGCATGAAGTTGGTACTCCTCGATTCACTAAAAGATTGAGATTCGGCCCCAATATCCCCTTCAAATCGTAAGTTAGCAACCATCTCGAGCGCCTGATTGCAGTTATAACATTCTCATTTGTCTGAAGAAAGCTCTTGAGGAAATAAAAAGATGGTCTTAGGTGATTGATCAAGCTTCTTCGCAGAATGAGAGGATTTGATGCAATCAGTTCAGGTAGGCTTGAGTTTGAGAAGCCCATTGCAAGGAAGAACTGCATTTTGGGCTTGAGATTGTCATCTATTCTGGATTGGAGGAGGCCAGGAAGCTTTGTAATTACTTTGGTGATGTGTGTCTCCAAGAATCCATGGGATTTGAAGAAAGTGAGGACAGAGTCAGGTTTTTGCAGGTTGTTTTCTTGAAGGTGGAGCCTTTTGGATATGGAGAGAGCTGTTTCTAATGGGAGTCCACACGACTTTATGAGGTATTGGGCTGTGAAAGATCGCAGTGGGGTTGTGGAGGCTGTTGTGAACAATTTGAGAGATGGGTTTTGCAGGAAATGAAAATGTAGTATCCTTTTGTATAGAAAATGAGACATCTGAGCAGATCAATGAAAAAGAGAAGGATCAAGGGTTCCAATAATGGAGATTATATGTGTTGACTAAGAGAAGTTGATCAGAGTTCATTGGAATACAGATGGATGGATGGATAACAGGTGTTGAGATTGGAGAGTTGTTCTTCAAACTTCATTTAAGTTAAATGATAAAATGCGGGGCCGCAAAATGTGTTCAGCTGCCACTGTCACTTTCCAACCTAGATTTCAAAATGAACAAATTCATGTTACCTTCGACATACATGTCACCTACAATACCATTTGAGTAATATAATAATTATAAACATTAAAACACAAACTAGACTTTTGATTATTACCCATCAATGCGAGGTATTTGAAATCGGTTACGTAATGACTGAAACAGCTGTTACGTAACGGTAACGGTCATAACCGTTACGTGTTACAGGGTTGAAACGGCCGTTACAGAAAAAATATGGCATAACGGTCCCATAACAGTTTTTTCAAATAATAAAAAAGGGCCATAACAGCCAATACAGGGGCCGTAACGGCCATTACGGCCTGTATCATAATGGCAACAGTGGTGGCCATTACGGCCACCATTACCGTTTTGGAACACCTTGCATCAATGTAACTGCATTCACCCTGAAATTTTGTTATTTTATTTTACTTGCATCATGTACTACAAAGCATGAGCTCCTTCAAATTGGTCATATGGCATAACACTGTGGTGGTATTGACAGTGTTTGTGTTTTCAAATCCACTGTGGAATGGCTATGCTTCAAAAACTGCCTGAATTAGAGAAATTGGCAGTTCCTGCGATCATTTTTTTTACAGAACATGAATTATTGATATTATTTTGAGGTGTCCATTTTCAGATCACAGAAAGATGGGTAAGATTGTCCAACGAATGAGATGCTTGGCTTGTAGTTCAAGCATGTAGGAGGTCAGCATATGAACAGTCCACAATTCCATGTAAAATGGACAGTTTTAGTGACAACACAGGTAGCCAGAAGCCTAAGATTTTCCCATTTCTTCAGTACAACAATCAGCTCAAACCTATCATTGCCAATAAATTTACTTCCCCATAATTCACCATGCAATTTAATATTATAATAGGATCATTGCACAATGGACCAGATGGAACTTTTTTTTTTTTCAAGGGTCAGATGAAACCTATTTTGGATGGGCATGATCCAAGGTGGTTTGAATTATGAAATCCTATTTTCCACATTGGTGGACTTTTTCTCCTTAGACATGGACCGTTGCATCCATATGCAAGAAACAGTTTGGATGGTTGAAATTTCAGACAGGTTAGATTTCTCTTTTTCTTTTTCAGGGTTCTGTGGCCCATGGCGGCAGCTCAGATCACCATTGCTGTGCCACAAGCACATTTCTCAGTGGAATCCCATGATAAATTCTGCTCTTTTTGCGATTATACACATCCACCTCTATCTCCGCCCCATGAACGGCCTAGATCTCGATAGCATTCGTGTTTAGGGTTTTGCAGATGCAAGATCAAATGAATGAGAGAGAGAGAGAGAGAGAGAGAGAGAGAGAGAGAGAGAGAGAACTTACATTGAATCTTCGTGCGAGTAGGCAAGGAGCTCTTCTTGCGTCTGACCGGTAAATGCACCTGACGGGAAGGAAATGAAGCGGATCTTCTCGCTCTTTCTCTGCAACCTAGAAATCCCCATTTTCAAAAAAAAAAAAAAATAAACCCTCGAAATCCTTAAACTAGTAGCAGTTAACAGCTTCGCATGAACATGAAACGCGCTTGGGTAACTCGCTCTCGGTACTCACAGACGCGATTGCGTACTGACCGACTGACAGTGCTCTGTGGGCCCCACATGATATATATGTGTTTTATCCGAGCTGTCCATCTATTTTTCTAGATCATTATAGAGCATGAGCCCAAAAATGAGGGAGGTCCAAATCTCGATTGGACCACACCACATGAAAACAGCGGCGATTGAATGCCAACCATTAAAAACTTTATAGGGCTCACTGTAAATTGGGGATTGACTATTAATGAACCATACAACTTTTGCATCAAGTTGATATGTTTATTTTTTTCCCTTCATCAAAGTTTACATGACCTTATCAAGTAATTGAATGTCAAATAAATATTAGGGATATATTAATGTAGGATTTAGGAATTTTTTTTACAGTAAGAATCATTTGCAGCATAGATTTTGTCTGAATTGAAGTGCAAACCACAGTTACCGTGAAATTCATGTGAATAGGTATTTATAGTGGTGTTTGATACTGTGCATATGGCTTCCATATGAGTTTAAGGGTTTATGTGTAACACAATTTTCATGTGTGGCATGCAGTTTACTAATTCTCAATTGTGGCTCTTATTAGGGTTTATGTGAAATTTACTCCAATCAGCATGTATATCACTGGATAATTGTTATTTCCTATGGTGTGGTCACTTGAAATTTGAATCCGCTTCATTTTTTGGCTTCAAATTTTTATTTTTTATTTATTTATTTTTTTGGAAACCACGCCCTAAAATAAGCTAGCAAGATAGATGGACGGCGTGGATATTCGATGCACACATAGGTGGGCAATAATGTCAGGGTCCCACCCACCTTGATGGTTCTAGGGCCGCAGCCAAGTCATGCTAGTTAGTTGAAGGAATGCTCACTTGTTAAAGGAGCATTTTGCGCACATCCCAAACATTGTGTTGGGTTTAACATAGGACGGGGATTGCCTTGGACCCTAACCGTAGGAACCTCACGACGTGGAAGTTAGGTGGGGCCCACTGTGATGTTTATAAATAAATCCACCCCATCCATCCATTTTGCTAGCTCATGATATGCCGTGAGCCCCATAATGAGCGTACAAAACTCTAGCTGGCCACATGACTAGAAAATGTGGGAGGGAAATGCCTAGTGTTGAAACCTTCCCGAGTCCACCATGTCGTTTATATGTCATCCAAACCATATTCATAAGATCATTTGCACTGAGATGAACTAAAAACATATATTAGCCCGATCTTTAGCCCCACAAATGTTTTAACAGTTGGTGTTCAATCCTCACATTTTCCTATCATATGGCCCACTAGCTTCACAGACAGATGGCATAGATTTCTCGCAAACATCATAGTGGGCTGCTAAGCTTCGGGTCCCAAGACAAGGTCGTAGGCAATTTGCGTCCAAGATCTAGTGCCATTTATAAGTGGACCCATAAACCAATCTTAACATCCTCCCCATCAAAAAGGTGGTCATTGATCTTATACATGCCATGTTCGCACAGTGCCATGTAGAATACATTTTTCCTTAATTAGTTTTGCACCATTTTAAAAGTGGTGGTGGCGTCGGTTTTCTAAGGGGTCGTTTGGATGCTTATAAAGTCATTAAGTTGTAATCCGATTCTAGGTAATTTAATTACAAGTGTGAAGTGCTTACATGCAATCCTATTTGGCTTTAAGTTGTAATTTGACGATGGGGAAATAGTTGTGTGTTCAGATAACTTGAAATCTATTTACAACTTGTAATTAGGTGTTCACTCACAACATGAAGTAGTAAATCCTTTAAAAATAATCAAACGACGTATATATATGTAAGATAAATAATTGGTATAAGCTCAACTCAATAAAGCACGTGGCCAATTTTTACAATAAACAAATCATTCGATGGGCCACAAAAGTGGACCAACTAATTCAAACATGACACTAAGGTTTGATAATATCCCAACATATGAGAAGTTTCAACACTAGCAATAGTAACAGAGAGAGAGAGAGATAGAAAGAGGTTTGTCTTCTTCTTCTTCTTCTTTCTTATTCATCTTCTTCTTTCATTTTACATCCTTGTAGCTGTTGAAAGATGATATACAACTCTTCCTACATTGAAATTTTTCAAGAATTATAGCCATTGCTTGAAATCCATTTACTTATAATATAAAATATGACTTTTTCTTATGTTTCATATCACAGCTAAAAGTTGTAATAGGATTACAACATGCAATTTGATTACAGACAAATATATCCATCCAAACACCTCTTGTAATCTAATTACTTGTAAACAGATTCCTACTTAGGGACTTTATAGGCATTCAAACGGCCCATAAGGTAATCTAATACCCTTCAATCCCGTAGTGAAATTTTACACTATAAGATGATATTATCATATTAGCGATACCCCTAAGGTAATCTAATACCCTTCAATCCCGTAGTGAAATTTTACACTATAAGATGATATTATCATATTAGCGATACCCCTAAGGCAATCTAATACCCTTCAATCCCTTACTAAAATTTTGCACAGATGATATCATCGATCCTATCTGCCCTTTCAAATTTGGGTCGCTTTGCTATTTTACTTCTCAACAAGTTATTCCATTGTCATTGAATGGATTATTAGAATCAATATCTGCTGTATCAATAACACCGATGAATGCTCTTCTAATGAAGCAGCTTGAAAGTTATAGAATTTTTAGGTATCAAGTGATATATTAGTAAATATGGAAATGTATTATAGATATACTGATATCTCTTGTGATGCATTTATTAGAAATAATGCAAAGTTTACAATAGAGGAATGAAAAAATTGAGATGAATAAAATTAGATTTGCAAGTTTAAGGTTTGACTAGAGTAATCAATATCTCTCAAAACAAATTTGTTATACCTTGATCTGATAATTCCTGCATACGCAAATGAAGAAAATTTGTAAATTGTCTTCAAAATATAATAAACTCTCAATCCGAATTTCAATATGAAATTTTGCATCTTCGAGTGTTGAATGGATCTCTAGTTTTGACATCAATATGCCACTAAAACATTCAAAAGAAAAGAAAAGAAAAAAGCATTGCAAGAAGTTTGATATAAGAGTACTAAACAATGGATGGCTTTATATATATATATATATATATATATATATATATATATATATATATATATATATATATATATATATATGGTCAAAATGGTTAGCCCTTTTAAACTATCCTCGCACATAAACCGTCATAATGGAGACCAGTAAGCCGGGGGACCTCCGAGTATATAAAAATGGAAGGTTGCGTCATGTAATATTTAGTTCATTTCGGTCGCATCCGACGAGATGTTCATGTGCGCAATATGTGTACATTAGGCGAGATAAGATTCATGGTAGTTTCACCTTTGTGCGTGGGGCCTTTATCCTGGAGGTACCTCGCCTGTTAGGCGAGGACGTTTGATACTAAAGATGTTGGTATGACGAGTTCTTGATCCGTTCACAAATAATGCACGACCCTCCTCACCATCATGATGGGTATTTGTGCGGAGTCGTGATCGGCTCGGATCTTCCCATAACATATATATATATATATATATATATATATATATATATATATATATATATATATATATATATATATATATATATGGAAAATGTCCCTTTTAAACTATGGTACCCGGGATATATAAAAATGGAAGGATCATGGAGTCTTTTCTCGAGAGATGCTCATGTGCTTATTCAAGACATCCACACCCATTTACTGTAAAATATAATCTTGTATGAAAGGACACGACCCTGTCCTAAGGTAGTCATACTTGTACCATTTTAGATAAAAATGGTTATCTACTAGTGTAAAACTGTTGCCACATGTAACTTGGGTCCTAATCACCATAGTTGTCATCACACGTGCGACACATGCACACCAAGATAAAAACCTTAGGTGCCCAAGGGTCATACCTCAAGCTAGACACTAGTTCAGTTCGAGTTACACCTTGGCTCAGCCCAAAAAACTAAGATTTTTTTGGCTCTTTGCGATGATATGCATGTGTGAAGTATATGCAAGTGCATGGACTTCGCATCATACTTGTGAATATTTGAACCTTAGTTTAAAAAGCAAAAATCCATTCTCTTACCGTTTGACTATCTAAAATTATATAAAAAGTTTCCATAATAAATATATTTATTTACTTATTAAAAATAAACTTTTGTTTTTAAAATTTATTTTTACTATAAAAACACACAATATTTAGTATATCACCATTGTAAAGTAGAGTGTATTGAACATACGTTGATACGTATTGCCTGTACATTCTGGAATCGATCCCCTTTTGAAAAATTTAAAAATCATATAAAATGCATTAAAAATTGTAATCTCTCTCTCTCTCTCTCTCTCTCTCTCTCTCTTTTTTTTTTTTTTTTCTTCTAGTACTTTCCTAAGTTGATTTCAACCAATTCTTTTCAATTTTATGATGAAAAATGAAAGCTTTTACGCGAAAAATCAAGATTGCATAATAGATGGGCCAAAAATGAAGTTGGTTAAGTTTTTTTTAAAACATTTAAATATATAATTTTTTTTGTTCAAAACACGCGGAATCAGTATAAAAAAATGCTAACCCATGATTTCACATGCTTAGTTATGAATTTCAATCTTTAATCTACGAATTTGAGGAAACTAGAAAAAAAAAATCAAAATTTTACCTAATTTCACCATTTAACTTGCAATTAGAGTGTGCAAATATTATATTAGAATGGTTGGAGGTTGATCTACAAATTGCTGGTACTTTTTAGATTTTGAAAAAAAAAAAAACATTTTTAATAAAAAATTTTAAAATTATATATTTTAAAAATCGATCAATAGATGTTATTTAACCTTGATATTTATGTGTTAGTTGTGTTTTTGCATGCATCTTTTATTATTTATAAATTATATGAACTAATTTTTAATGTAGTTGTATAACTTTTGTCTTGTAGTAGATAATTTAAGACTCTTTACCGAAGAAAAAACCCTTATTATGTATGTTTGTTTTTTATGATCTTTTGAGTTTTGAATATGTAACGATGTTTTTTTTTAATATTATTTAAAGTTTCATTAAAAATTTTGACCAATTTCCCAAAGTTTTTCAAAACTAACAATACATATCGTGATACATACAATAATTTCCATGTGATGCTCCATATGTTTCCATATCCAAAGGGCACGACACATTCATTGAAACCAATACTGAAAATACTAATTATATATATAATAGGTTTATCTATGTGATTTTAGATATATGCTCCATGGACAATGTGACCCATCATTTTGGATGGCTTAATGTTTGTGCATCAATGTGGTGTGTAAGGAAGACGAGTCATATTCAATTTTCAAATCATGAATAAGTTGGGTAGGAGGGCAGTTTGGGTTTAAACAAACGTATCAAAAGAAAGACAGTGCAACACCACTAAAGCCTGAAGGCATGACCTCTAAGGCATGTTCAAGTAAGGCAAGCGAGGCTTGAAGCACGATCTTTCCTTCTTAAGAGAGGTCTCTGCAGCCCACCCTACAAGCAACTAATTAGATTTGTTGCTTTGCTAAAGAGGTAAGATTACTTGCTCATATTTCATTGTATACGAGGAATGTTCCCGTCTATGCACCTATGCACCTGTGTCACATATTCCAAAGGCACTGAGCCTGCAACCTTCTAGCTTCAAGCTTGCCGTATGCATAGGGTTTCAGTCCTTGCCCGTGTCCGAGTGGGTAGACTCTGAGGAGTTTCAACATGAGATCTTGGGTTCGAAGCCCATAGGTGGTGAAATCTCACTATGGCGTGCATGGGTGTGTGGTGGGTGCGTAAAAAAAATTAAAAAAAAATAAAAACATATGCACATGAGTGCCTCCATTGATCTTCAAGTACAAAAAAATGTGGCATGTGTATCAAGCATTTACATGCACATGCATCAATATGCCATCATCTATATTAATCTCCTCATATGTTCGGCACTCCATGTTTCAAGGTGTATGATATATGAGAAATAGAACAACCAACTGTAATAACATACCCATGAACAACTAGTCCTGACAGGGCAGCAGGGGTCTTTTGTTTCTTGTTATTTCTCTTAGCTTCTCTCTTTTATTTTGCTTCTTTCCTATGTCGGAGTGTGGGCCATTTGAAAGAAATAAGAGTGCTTCCTTCTTAAAAAAATTAGTCCAAACAACATATCCTTAGATAACTAATCACAACACAAATTTTCTTAAATTTAAATAACCCACTAAATTATTTGAAAAATATCATCATCATTTTAATTAGTTGAAAAAAATTAAGAAAAAAAAAGAAAGAAAGAGAGCAAATGGTAACATTTTTCTTAGGTTTTGTTTTGAGATTTTTAGAAATAATTTTCCTTTCATCATTTATTCTTTTAGGTGGTTAATTAGACAATTACCTTGTAAATTTGGGGGTTATATTTCACAATTTACTTGTTTAATGCCCTTCCCTTATCACTTTTATGTGAGATTATTATTGATGCCTTCTTCTTTTTTACCACCTCCTGTTAGATTGAAGTAATGGTAATGGTTGTCTGATTTTTAAAAATTTTTATTTTAAAAATGACAAAAGTATTATCAATATTGAAAATGGGGAAACACTAGTAAACAAAACGCCAGAAATATCTTTAAATCTGAGGTGAAGTTAACCTTCGAAAAGATTGTGTTCATCATGTTTGAGCTTCGGTCCACTAGTAAAATAGGCTGGATGGTTTCTATAAAATACAAATGGTCATACTGATTATGCGAATTTTTGTCATTTACAAAAAGGGGGTGATCATGTCTTCAATCTGGCAATAAATAAAAAAAATAAAAATAAATTATAGGTGCTGAAATGTAATATGATTTTTTGGGTGGTTTTGTTTGCTTAAACAATGAAAGAGCGGATGTTTCGAAAAGATTGTTTTATTTTTTACCTGTCCCAAAAGTATTATCTCTAAATATTAAAAAACATGGTCTCATGTTATTTACAGATGTGGCCACATAACTAGTAAATTGGTATTTCATGTGCTGTGATCCATTTGAGTTATGGATTTGCCTCATTTTTGGACGCATGCGCTAAAATGAGCTTGTGGAATGGATGAACAACATGGATATGGCATATTAGTTATGGTGGGCTCCATGTTTTTGTGTACATACAAATACAATAAATTCAATTAAAATTCTCACAATTTCAGAGGTAGCAGCCTTTGAAAAAAAAAAAAAAAAACAAAAAACAAAAATTGTAAAGGATAATAATGACCCTCGTCACGTCATTTTTGTAAACCCACTGACAATGGAAAATAATAATTACTACCAAATCATTATTTCACTTAGTTGATACCATGCATCTTGTTTCAATGGTAAGTACTCTTTCTAGAAAATAGGCTGGATGGTTTCTAGAAAATACAAATGGATCAGTATGTTCATCATCTTTGAGCTTCGGTCCACTAGTAAAATAGGCTGGATGGTTTCTAGAAAAAACAAATGGTCATACTGATTATGCGAATTTTTGTCATTTACAAAAAGGGGGTGATCATGTCTTCCATCTGGCAATAAATAAATAAATAAAAATAAATTATAGGTGCTGAAATGTAATATAATTTTTTGGGTGGTTTTGTTTGCTTAAACAATGAAAGAGCGGATGTTTCTAAAAGATTGTTTTATTTTTTACCTGTCCCAAAAGTATTATCTCTAAATATTAAAAAACATGGTCTCATGTTATTTACAGATGTGGCCACATAACTAGTAAATTGGTATTTCATGTGCTGTGATCCATTTGAGTTATGGATTTGCCTCATTTTTGGACGCATGCGCTAAAATGAGCTTGTGGAATGGATGAACAACATGGATATGGCATATTAGTTATGGTGGGCTCCATGTTTTTGTGTACATACAAATACAATAAATTCAATTAAAATTCTCACAATTTCAGAGGTAGCAGCCTTTGAAAAAAAAAAAAAAAAAAAAACAAAAAACAAAAATTGTAAAGGATAATAATGACCCTCGTCACGTCATTTTTGTAAACCCACTGACAATGGAAAATAATAATTACTACCAAATCATTATTTCACTTAGTTGATACCATGCATCTTGTTTCAATGGTAAGTACTCTTTCTAGAAAATAGGCTGGATGGTTTCTAGAAAATACAAATGGATCAGTATGTTCATCATCTTTGAGCTTCGGTCCACTAGTAAAATAGGCTGGATGGTTTCTAGAAAAAACAAATGGTCATACTGATTATGCGAATTTTTGTCATTTACAAAAAGGGGGTGATCATGTCTTCCATCTGGCAATAAATAAATAAATAAAAATAAATTATAGGTGCTGAAATGTAATATAATTTTTTGGGTGGTTTTGTTTGCTTAAACAATGAAAGAGCGGATGTTTCTAAAAGATTGTTTTATTTTTTACCTGTCCCAAAAGTATTATCTCTAAATATTAAAAAACATGGTCTCATGTTATTTACAGATGTGGCCACATAACTAGTAAATTGGTATTTCATGTGCTGTGATCCATTTGAGTTATGGATTTGCCTCATTTTTGGACGCATGCGCTAAAATGAGCTTGTGGAATGGATGAACAACATGGATATGGCATATTAGTTATGGTGGGCTCCATGTTTTTGTGTACATACAAATACAATAAATTCAATTAAAATTCTCACAATTTCAGAGGTAGCAGCCTTTGAAAAAAAAAAAAAAAAACAAAAAACAAAAATTGTAAAGGATAATAATGACCCTCGTCACGTCATTTTTGTAAACCCACTGACAATGGAAAATAATAATTACTACCAAATCATTATTTCACTTAGTTGATACCATGCATCTTGTTTCAATGGTAAGTGAAAAGCTTATATTTGTGAGATAATGGTGAGCAGTTCAATAATTTAAATAAGCAAATTCATGTGAATTGAAATCATCATCAGTTGAGCTTGATAGCCTAATATCAAAATTAGCTACATCCAGCGATCCAACAATTGGAATCACCAAATTACATTATAGGTAGCTTGTATTTAAATGAAATGACTTTGACTCGCATATTGGTAGTAATTGGCTGTAAACGAAATCCATGTAACATGAAATCATACTTATATAATGCTGTTGTGATTTCAAAAAAGTGCCTTTCGATGCATTTGATTCCAACTCACATCGAATGCATTACTCCAAACACGCCAATTAACAGCAATTCATATTCTCAAATGACTTTGACATATGAAAAACCTACTGTTACTTTACTATTGAAGATATCATCCTATCAACCTTCTCCATGTCTTTTTTTTTTCATGAATTTCATGTATCCAAAACATGGCCTTACATTCAAAGAGGATTCATGCATGACACCGCGCACATAGGAATTTCAAATGGTTCACTAGGAATATATTAACTAAAAATTTAAATTGATTACTCAGTGAGTGAATGGCTAAATTACAGTATGAAAATAATGTTTGGAGAATTCAAACCTTGAATTCGTCCCTTTTTTTTCTTCTTCTAAAAAATATCTCTAGATTTTTTATTATTACTATTATTATTTTGTTTACTATCTAATAAATGTGTAGCAAACTAATAATTAGATAATAAAATAAAAGTGAATTTTAGTTCGTGATACATCTAAATTGGTACCCATAGTTTGTACCACTTTGTTTTGTGTTATAGGGAAAATAGGTCGATCGATGATGAAAGGTTAGGTCGGAACCTCGCACACTTTCCCAAGTCAGACACGACAATGGGGTTCGATCCCATATTCAAAACTCGAAGAAGAAGTAAGATCGAGCTCAACATCTCGTCACTTGATCGGAATACCTACCAACCTACCCTAACACCTGAAAGAGCACTACCTCCGTTGATTCCAAGATTTCCAGAGTTCATCAGGAACATCCCGTCTAGCTGCTCAACTAAGGAGACAGGTCGGCATAGCCCAGGTCGGTATAACCTAGGTCGGCGTGACCCAGTTCCTCATGACCTAGGTCGACACAATCCAAGTCGGTGTGGCCTAGGTCGGCATAGCTCAAAGCAGCATGCTACTTCTATATTAGGTCGGCAAAGGCTACCTCAACCTCCCATTGTACATTTCTGTTGGTCTAAGATAATTAGATCTCACATAAGAGAGATTCATCTGAGACTTTCTCCAAGGATCTCGAAAGATATCCATGATATGCTCGGACCCTCAAGATCTTCGCCAAGGATTTAGGAAAATCATCTATTTTCAATACACACCTACTAAGTAAGGAAATTCCCTTTACGCCACCGCCTCTCTTAAAGTTACAAATAAAGTACATTTAATAGTAAAAGGTACGTACTATCTTTAGCCATATAACCTTAATACTCAACTAGACCCAAATTCCTTTTATATCTTAAGCATCGAAGGGTCTCTGTTCTAACCAGAGTATTCATTGTTCGTTACTTGTACTGGTAAGCAGGTCCGAAAGGGGCTAATTAAATTTCTGCATCAACAATTTGTACAAAATTTATGCAATTTTTCGAAAACTTCCAACCGACTGCTTATCATCCATCTCACCCTTCACGAGTATCAAAGGAAAGGGCATGAAGGTAATTTCACACTCTTCTTAGGTAGATAACTCTATCCGAAAAGTATCAAAGGAAAGGGCATGAAGGTAATATCACTCTTCTTCGGCAGACAACTCTACGAGAAAAGTATCAATTCTTCGGTAGACAACTCTACGAGAAAAGTATCAAGGGAAAGGGCATGAAGGTAATTTCACACTCTTCTTCCGTAGACACCTTTTATGTGAAAAGTATTAAAGGAAAGGGCATGAAATTTCACACTCTTCTTTCGTAGACAACTCTATGAGAAAAGTATTAAAGGAAAGGGCATGAAGGTAATTTCACACTCTTCTTCCGTCGACTGTTATTCTTCCGTAGACAGCTCCAAATAGCAGAGAGATGGAAGCAGAGTAAAACAGTAACACATGGAGAGGAGACGCAGAGATTGGAAAGCGGGAAAAGCTCATCTTCCTTCTTCTTCTTCTCAATCTGCCAATTCCACATATCAACGACCGAAATTCCCCTCAAATGCCTCTAGAAATCCAGAAAATTACAACCGTAATCCTTCCACTGGCAAACAGAGGATCAAAGAAGGCGAAGATCCTCGCAATCTTCCCTCCGTAATCGGAACCTGCCCCGACATGTGCCCAGGTTTTCTCTCTCCCTTTCGCCATCTTCTTCAAAATTCAATTTTTTTTTTCTTTTTTTCTTTTTGGTTTCAATGGCTGTGATCGAGTCGATCAGTACAGGTATTATTGCAATTTTGTGGAAAATGATTGTTGTTTTGCGAAACGAGGAATGCTGCTGTGATGCCTGATTGAAGTTCTATCAAGTGCTGCCCCAGGAGTACACATGGCATGGATGTGTATTGGGACCGTTGACCGGCATTCCGATGCGTTGATGGGCTATGTACAAAGAAATTGCAGTGATTGGAGAAATCTAACCGTCCGATTGTTGTGGGTTTTGGTTGTTGAATGTTGAATTCTTGAGTCGACCATCCCTTGGCAACTGACTGGGTGCCTGTTGTGGGATATGGTTTATCCAGTGGTGGTCCACCGAATTAACGGTCCTGATATCCGGCATAAGTGCCATGTGTACACTAGAGATGTTTTGTTCCACATTCGACGGAGCTTGGATCACCGTCGCATGCCCTCTTTGCAAGATAGCTGATATTTGCTTGACTTGTTTGAGTCGATTGATCCTGATTTTTGGTCCATGCTTTGTTCTTGGTGGGGCCCACTGTATGAGTGGGCCTGATCTTTGTCATGTTCACCATGTATTCCTCTGTTATGTGCTGAACAAAATTTATATCATGCTATTTGGTATTTTATTTAAATATTAGCATTATTTTTCTGTTTTGTGAATTACTTGGACATTAGACAGATAAGATTCCTCTAGGGCCTGTTTGGCTGGGTGGATTGGAAGGGATTGAATGGTATTAGGGTGGATGGCATGGATTTCAAGGTAATGATGGTGTTGTCAGTGGATTGTCTTAAGATCCATGGGATTGCTATATCGAGTCTGTTTGGCACGCCCGGCCAATCCCGGGATTAAACCTTCCCATCCCTTCCAATCCCTCAAACCAAACACGTCCTAGGCAAATTTGAACGGATTAGGGTGGATTGGATGAGATTTAAAGGTAATGATGGTGTTGTCAGTGGATTGTCTTAAGATCCATGGAATTGCTATATCCCAGGATCAGATCACCCAGTCTGTTTGGCACGCCCGGCCAATCCCGGGATTTAACTTCCAATCCCTTCCAATACCATCCAATCCCCTCCAATCCGCCCAGCCAAATGGGCCCCTAGTGGTTTTTTTTTTTGGGATGGGGCCCACATGCATCTGCGGTCGGATGATTGGAATTGCACATCAGGTGGGCACTGCTATGGATGGATAGCAGTCTGAAAACCACACCAACTTGATGATCCTGGCCATCGAGTGGGGCCATTCAGTTGATGATTGAGAGCAAATGGTCAAAAGGTCCACAATCAGCAGATAAGATTTAATGCTTGGTGGTTAGGGTCATTCTGTGTGTTTTGGAACAGTGGCTTATCCATGGCAGTGCCACCAGATGGATGGTTCTATCATATGGCCATGTCTGCTCATCGGACCCATCCACACTGTAGGATATACTTCACTGTGACTGAATCAAAACACTGTCTTAAAGAATATGTGAATTTTCTAGTTTATAGAAATTGTTGGTTACATAAGGCTGTGTTTGATTGCACCAAATATTGTATCATGAAATTTCATGATATTTGGTGTAACCAAACACAGCCTCAATGAAATGTCACAGTTGAATTGATGTTATGATAATTTCCTATGATTTGTCGATGAGGAAAGTTGTGATGAAGTTTCAAAGATTCTTAGTTTCGGATAATTGTTTAAGAACCATTTGGATGGACTACTTATTTTAATCATTACACAGATTTCTTAATAAAACTTGTTGGGGCAACCGAAAGCTGTCTGATGTTGTTGCAATGAAATATTCAGAATCAGTCCAATATCATGATTTTAGAAATTTGTCCAATATCATGATTTTAGAAATTTTAAGTCGACATGAAATTTAAAAAATCACTGTACTGAATTGCCTAGGTTTTCGTTGTCCTGTCTTCCCTCCACCGAATAGGCCCTAAGGCCAGTAGCTATTTTACATTTTCTTGTTTGCTGATTGTGTCCATTTGATAATAGCAAGGGAAAGGGCCCAACGTGAGCGACTCAGAGATTTATCTGTGTTCGAGAGGTTAAATGGGAATCCAGGGAGAACGTCTTCTACCCTTGCTGTCAAAAAGGTATGGTCATGAATATCATTTCTTTCTCCTATCTTGAGGAAACTTTTCTTGAGGATTCTGTTTTCACATTTATGAAGCAATATGGAATGGATCCAAAAATAAACCAAAAAACAGATAAATAAATAATAAATAAATAAACTATAAATAAAAGGAAAGAAAGAAAGAAGAAAAGGAGTGTTGGATTGTTACTAGAGGTACTGTTGGAGAAGGATGTTATGAATGTTTGATTTTTTGACAGGAGACCGTGGGCAATTTTAGTTCCTTACGTGAATACTGAATTTATTAATGAGAACACACACACACACACACGTGTGTGCGCGCACTCACACACACACGTGCATAAACAAACAAACAAAAAAGGAGAGAGATGAGAGAGCTCCATGACACTTATCCTATGCTGCTGTGGAGAAAATTGAAAAATTGCAAGATTCCCAGTATACTGACACGGCTAATTAATTTACTGGTTCATGTGCTGTTGCGGAGAAAATCCCCTTATTTCCAATGGACGGACATGACTAACTAATTCCTGTTCATGTACAACTGGAGAGGAAGCCGTGTTACATTCTGTATCTGACTCTTACAACTTTCAACTAAAACAGGGGTGTTGTCTATTTCTTTCTTCAGGTGTTATGGTATATTATTTCAGTCTCATCATTATATTGGATAGACAGCCTTTGGCTGCATGGCAACGATGGTTGGTTTACGTGGCTCATATTTGTTATTTATTTGTGCATATCCATTGCATGATGGCTTTTCAATTCATATATAGGTTCAAGTAAAGCTCGTACGGGGAATCTTTTCATTTTTTAAAAATGGTTGAACTTCTGAACTGGTGATGTTTTTGCAAAGCTAACATGTTGATACATGTGAATATGCATGTATTCTCTTTTTTCCCATTGTAATACATGGTCCTGTATTTTAATCCTGCACTATTGATGCAGAAAGCAGTTCACGTGACATCCTTGTCACTAGTTTTGCAGAACTATCTCTACCATGGATATGCAGGCATCAGACGTGCGGCCTCTCCCAGTGTTGCGAAGCACATTGAAGTACCTCTTCAACTTATTGGACTCTTCAGAACAACCATTTGAAGTAGTTCATGACTTTGTCTTTGATAGGACAAGATCGATTCGACAAGATCTTGGCATGCAGAACATCATTAGTGATCAAGCAATCCACATGTATGAGGAAATGGTACATTTCTGTTTAACTAATTCCTGTATCTTGTAGTTGCAGATATTGTTGTTATGCTTAACACACATATCTAGCTTCCACTTCAGAAAATGGTTACCCATATAAAACCATATTTCAATTGAAAATTTCACATTCAAGTTTCAATTTCGAATTTTACACGGTGATGAGATGCCCCAGTCTTTTCCTCGCTATACAACCAGAAGAGTTGTGTGCATGACTGACCTTCCAGCATGTGTTTCCTGATTTATTAGATAGTGAATGGTTAGCTGTGAGTCACCTTCAATCTCAAGGCTCTTCATTTAAGTTTCCTTGCTAGGACAATGCCAAGGGCAATCGCCGAGCATTCCTTGAAGATAAACTGAGCAGTGAAGAGTTTAGAGGAGAAGGCTCCTATGAGCGGCATGATCACAAATAATGCCCCCAGTACCACCAGCCACCTCATTTTCTTGGGAGGAACCATTGTAGTTCAGCTTGCAGCATTGCGGCTTATGGAAATCCCATCGCACTGGAATTAGACATCCAGAGATAGTATTCAGTTGTTTTGATTCCATTGCGTTTCTCCTACCCAGAAGGCACGTTTCGGTGATAGCGAGTTGCGAAATGTGGCAACCTTAATTCTGATGCATTGAATCAGATATTCTGCTTTACTTTCTTTGTTCAGGTTCCTGATGGTTATTGAAAGATGGACTCCCAGAGAATTTGAGCTTGCCCCCACCCAAATCGGAAGTGTGCCACTCACAAGATGCATATGGGATTGATGAATACTGGTTCAGATCTGGTTGAGTTGGCTTTTCCAATGTTCCCAGATGAGTTGTGAGCATTGACAGTTGAGGACCAGGTGGGAGCTGCTCTTAAGATCTGTTTGCATGATGGGCAAATGGGTCAACAGTAGGGGCTTTATTTTTTTTTTATTTTTTTTTTTTTTTTTTTAATTTTTGTGATAAAGGTATCTTTGGTTAGGGCTAGTTGATGAAGAACCAACCAAGGGAAGAGTTGCACTTCCGGTGCTGCGGGACATTTAGATGCCATTTTCCTAATATTGGGGTGTCTGTGTAGTCAAATGGTTGTCCAGTGAAAGAAGGCGATAGGCAATTTAATTGAGAATTGACTGTTAGGTGAGGGTTCCTAGGTTCTTTCATCCTGTAGAAACTATATGCCAATTGGCGTTTGGAGGATGCAGTCTGACAGTGGAGATTCCAGGTGAAATTGATGAAAGGAGAGTTCCAAGATGTCCAGTCTGGTTGGATTAGCTGGGATGCAGTGGCATTAGGTTGGGGTTGTAGGTTGGGCTTGAATGTTAGCTGTTTTATAAGGGAACCATTGGTCTGTCCAAATTGGAGTTCGTTGACTATTTCGCAGCAGCCAGAAGGTTCATCAACATCTATTTAAGCCTTATCCCGATTAATTGGAGTCGGCCACATATATCCTGTTCCTAATCAGCTAGAAGGATCACTTCCTCAAATGTTCACGTATGTCCAGAATACTCGTCTAGACAAGATATGTATTTTGGCTTTGGGAGATACTGTCTAAAGCTTGTCCGTGAGATATTTATATTTATGTACTTACACCACAAGCTTTGCTCACTGTCTTGGGATTGGATGAGAAGATCCCTACCCAACTTCATCACCAAATTCATTAGTTACATTTTCAAAATTCCTAGACCAACATTTCGATTAGTTGGCAGAGTGTTACCCAACTGATGGTATGTTTTATTTGGCTGGGGAATTGGAATTCCAGAAAAAAAAAATTGCATTATTTTGTTTGGCAATTTATATACTGACATGAGTAGGGCGGAAGATCAACAGTGACCGATTTCCGATTTATAAGGGTTAACCTCCCAGTAGTTTTCCAGCAGCAAGGATCTGCTGTATTGTCCTTGTGTGTAAGCTTGAGTTCCGATGGTTTGCAATGTAATGGATGGTCTAAAATCTGCTTTTTATCGTGATTAAAATATTTAGTGGTTTCAATGAACCCAAGCATTTCAAAGTTCAAAAACATGAAGTTTGATAACTTGTAGCATAATTTTATTAGTTCATCATATGCCCCATAGTGCGATTCTAATATTTATTAGTTCATCATTTTATGCTTTTGGTGGACTTTGACATTTCAAATGCTATTAAGTTCAAGTAACTTATTTTCATATAAAGAATAAAGATTGTTACGTTAAATCTAATCTCTGTATTTTCTTTTCGTTCTCTAAATTCATGACTTTGTTACCATATGAGCAGAAACTATATATTGTGGCACATACTGTGATGCCTTTGATTGTTTCATTGCATGATTCATAGCATTGTGCAAGGCAGAAAACTAGCTTAAATTGTGGAAAATGCAACATCAAAGTATTCCTTTTTTTGAATAATTTAAGGCCTGTTTGTATGGGGATCTACATTGGATCAAATTGATAGGATATCCTTGACATGCGAAATAGAGCAACAGCATGCCACAACAAGAGAAAGGCTCGATCTGTTTTTTGCTAGTTTTATGTGTTGATCTCACTGAAGATAATTGAAAATTTGAGCATATCTGAGCAATATTAGCAGATGCAGTAATTTACATGTTTTACGCTATCACTTTACTACCCGTGTTGTTCGTCATGCAGGTTAAATTTCATATCATATCCCACCACAAGCTTATGATATGTGGTGGCAACTCCAATATTTCTTCCCTGCATTATCTGAACATGGAGCAGCTCATGAAATCTCTTGTATCTCTTTTTGATCTCTATGACATCAATCGAAAGTCCAGCTCCATTAACAAGAATGCAGCTGAGTTCTATTCATTTTATGTGCTTCTGCATCTTGCTCCTAACAGCCAACCAATGGTCAATCTCTGGCTTCATTGTTGTGTTTTTTCCCCCTCGTTTTCTTTTTCTTTTTTAAATTCTTGTCAACTACATAATTATACTGAGATTGGTGCAACACTGCTGTAACATTCATTTACAGGGGGAGTCACTATCTCTGTGGTTACGGCGACTGCCCTCTACAGTTATTAAGTCGAAGGAAATGTGTTTTGCTCGGAGTCTTTTAAGGTAGAGTTGGGGTGTCTTTGTGGGATTGGGTGCTGTTAAAGGGGCCCACATGAGTGCACTTGCCAGAGCTCATGGTTAATGTGGCAAGCAATGCATGTCCCAAATTACTCATCAGGCGCCCCACTGTGTATTTTCCCTTTGAGGAAATTAGACTTGTCCACTCATCAGTTGGCTCACTGGTTACAAAAAGAAACTAACAGTTAAAAACTATTTACCCAGGACCCATTTCAGTTCCCTGCAGTACCACGAAATGAACTGTTTACTCTAATTTTTGGACCAAGGAATTACAAGTTGGCCCATCCTATGAGTGGCTAAGACCTCCAATACGTGTCATGATGACACATGTGGGCATGAGTTCACTGGTAGCTTTGCCCATGATAATGCTGTCTGCATTTTTGTTTGGAATTTCCTTTGGTTCTTAAGCTTGCGAGTAATGTTCAAGTGCCTGAGTAATTTTGAGGATGTTCGCTGCAGTCTAAACTTCTCCTTTATTTTTATCCCTTCTCAATTTAAAGCGGCAAAAAACATTGATGGATCTAGTTTCATTTGTCTTTGTATTCGGTTAATTTTATGGCAGTCTGTCATCCATGAATTAGCTCGAGTGGAGATTCACAGAATTCAAAACCGTAATATCTCTGTATTTCTGTTCATCTTTTGTGATAGGTACTCTAGAATGGGCAACTACAAGCGCTTCTTCAGTATCATAGCAGCAGAGGCATCTCATCTTCAATTCTTCCTTATAGAGCCTTTCATCAATGAGGTTGTATTTTGATGTATCCTTGTTTAGAACTTCCTCAGTCAATCTGCCTCTCTATGTTTCCTTTTGCTCTTGTTTTTTTTTTTTTGCTATATCTCTTGTCTGCAAAATGCTGGTGACATCTGCAAAAGTAGGGAGTCATGGATATTCTCATGCCCAAATGCTTCCTAGCTCTGTCTTTGAATTGTATTTATACATCCATATTTGAAAGGTGTGCCAGCTGCTGAGGAATTGCTCTCAAAACCATCGCCATCAGAATTTCACCCATTTGAACCCTGCTAAGTAGGTCGACTTATGCAAGTGCCACTTACAGGGTTCTTGCAGCTCACACACGCATACCAATGTGGCACACATGTGCAAGAACAAGCTGATCATGCACTCCAGTGCCCAGATTCTCTGGCCCAAAAATTAGGTAATCTGCTCATCAGGTGTTTCACACATGTGCAAAAGAAATGGACATTAAGAAAACTGAAGAATAGCTGGCATGCAGTATGCATTTTTGGTCCACCGGATTTGCAAAGCGGCCTGTTTTTGGGCCCAAGGTATCTTCGTCATGGGACCGCTTAATGAGTGGCTTTGATCTTGCACACGTGTGAGCCACAAGCAGGATTGGTCATGTGCACTTGTCCAAGAATCGTGCTTGCGCACACTGCACTTCTCGACTGATTTACATAGCCATGGTAATAGCAATTTAGTTAAAATTTTTATTATACCACTTGTGGCTCACATGTGTGCAAGATCGAAGCCATTCAAATTGAAAGGGAAATTTTTTAGGATGGCTATATGACCAACGATGCATTATGGGACAGAATGTTGGGTGGTTAAGGAATGTTAATGCATGTAGATGTGGGCCCCACCTATGTGGGCCATCCCACTGTACAGCCCACCTAGTTGCTTTTTTTACATTTAGTATTTATATTGGAATAGGATTTGTTTGGAATATGAACATTATTAGTGAGATTATTTTTGTATTTTTTGGACTTTATTATTAATATAAAGGGGAAAAGTCGGAACTCTAGCCCTAACTCCTTTTCCTCTCCTCCCAAGTTTCTCTTCTCTCCTTTTTTCTCTTTAATTTATGACTCTACATAGTACCAATGCATCCTTGTTGTTGATCTAATTGATCTTTCCCCCTTAATATCCTATAATTCTTTTTCCTTCTTTTATTTTTGGGTCTCTCTTATCCTTCTTGTGCTGAAAATCTTTTAAGAAATGTAGGATTCCTTTTCTTTTTGTTGTGTTTGTGCGTGAGAAGGGGATGAAGTGTTCGTGATCACCACCTCACGTATGTTCTCTTCAAGTATAGTGTGCATTCCATATAAAGCATACCATACGAGTTGGGTGTTCATCGGTCATGAAAGGTCAGCCTATGTTTGTATAAGCTTGCGGTAGATATTCTAGTCCATTATCCTATATAGAAGAGAAAAGTGATTCGAGAATTGGATTAATAAGTCCATATGATTTTTTAGGGGTTCAAGTAACCTCTATTAAATTAAATGGAACAAACTATCTTCAGTGGTCCAAATCCATCCAAGTGCTTTTAACTGTAAGGGTAAATTAAAATACTTGACCACCGAAAAGCCCGATGAGAGTATTAGTACGCATGTTCAATAGATCTAAGAGAATGCTCAGATTATGACATAGTTGTGGAATAATATGGAACCTTCCATTATTGCGAATGTAATGTTTTTTAATACTGCAAAAGAAGTGTAGGATGTATTATGACAGATGTATTCATCCAACAAAAACATCTCTCTAACATTTCAGGTATTTGAGGAAATATTCGAGCTCCAACAAGGAGATAAATCACCGAGTGAATATTATTCAAAACTCAAAGGAATGTGGGAGGAATTAGAATGTGTATCAACCCCCTACTACTGATTTAAAAAAGCAATGTTAGCAATGAGAGAAGTTCTATGTGGCTAAGTTTTATCTAGCTTAAAACGTGAATATGAATTAGTTGGCAAGGATGTGCCATCTTTGAATGAAGTGTATGCTTGCCTCTAACATGTATCTCTTGGCTTTACAAGTGGAGCCACTGACAACTCTTGCTTTAACTACCTTTATTGGTCGAGAGGCTGAAGTGGTGGTAGAGGCAATCAAGGTGGTCATGGTGAAGCAGGAGGAGGTCGCTGGTGTAGGAAGTGCACTTATTGTGGGCTTACGAATCATTCTTTGGAAAAATAATGGGATCTTTATGGAAAGCAACATGGGCTAATAAGGTATCTCACATTGGAGTGGGCGGTCGGTTTTATCTAGCTAGTTTTACATGTACAACTCAACAACCACATATGTCTGAAGACAATTATGCTTACTTAAGAAGAATATTCCAAGTTGTTGAAAAATCTACAGAATAAGTCTGTTCTTACTACTTTTGCAGTTACTTCCTCTTTTACGGCTATATTTGTGACCTTAGGTATAGCTTGTTCAGGATTGAAGTTCCTTGCTTCATGGGTCATTGACTTTGGAGTATTTGACCATAACTTCTTCTTGGCCTTTAGATCCCAGAAAACACAATACGAATGATAGAAATTGAAAAAGTAGTTAAGGGATTTGGTGACTTTGCTAATAGATAGAAGACTTAAAGAAAATCTTGGAACAAATAGAGAACAAGTGATAATGAAAGGAAATAACTTGTTTGAATAGTACCCATTTCACATACTTTGGGTTGGGTACCATCTGCAAGAGTGACAGATGGACTCGATAACGATGTATCAATGGAAGAAAACACATTGGACTTACCTATGATATGGGCATATGCTCCGGAATCATGGTGTACAGTAATCGTCGTTTCGGGGCCGTAAAGGCTGTTACATAAAGGTAACGGTGGCAACCGTTACATGCTATCGGGTCGTAGCGGCCGTAACAACCATTAATAGAAAAAATGACCTGTAATGGCTTGATATGCTCCCTATAAAGGTTGTAACAGCCCCATAACGGTCAATTACGGGGCTGATACAGGTTTTTATGTTTTTTTTTTTTTTTTTCAATAAAAAAATAGATCGTAACAGTCATTACAGGGGCCGTAACAGCCGTCATAGCCCATATTATAAAGGTAAAAATGGTGGCTATTACAGAATACCTTGTCCAGAATCAATGACCCATGGAGCGGGGGACTTTGATCGTAAATGGGCCATACCTGAGGTCACAAATGTAGCCATAGTTGGTGGCAGTTGCATAAGTGGTAGGAATAAGTTGATTCTGCAAAATTTTCGACAGTAATGGGAGAGCCCTTAATGCAGGCACTTCCCAGGTCCATAACCTCCTCACATTTTGTCTCGCCCACCTTAATTACCTCTGTCACCATGGCCACTAACGCTTCCTTGACTAGTAAAAGATGCTAAAGCTAAATTGTCATTGGCTCCACTCATAGAGCTTATATATGCACGCTAGAGGTGAGCATGCATCTCTTTTAGAGATGGCACATCCTTGCTAACCAAAAAATTTGTGCACAAACCAATTTATATTCACATTTCAACCTTGATAAGAACCCAACCACATGATACTCTTTATGTTGCTGAAGTAGCTTCTCCAAATCAGTAGTAAGAGGCTGATACACATTCAGCTTCTCCCACATTCTTTTGAGTTTGTACCCAGAGATTTATCACCTTGTTGAAGCTCAAATATTTCTTCATAAAACTAATATGCACCAGAGATATTTTTATCAGATGAATACATCTCTCACAATGTATCACACACTCCCTTTGTCGTGTCCAAATACATTACATTCATACCGATGGATGATTTTGTACTATTCGACAACCATGTCATAATTTAAGCATTCTCTGGGGTCCGTTGATCATGAGTACTAGAATCTCATCAAGTTTCTTCATGGTCAAATATCTTAATTTTTCCTTGGTCATTAGAAGCACTTGGATGGACTTTTAGACTATTGAAGATTGTTTGTTTCATTTAATTTAATAGAGGTTGTCTAGACCTTTAAATAATCAAATGGAATTATGAATCCAAATTTAGGATCACTTTTGATCTCCATCAATACAAGAGAAGAAGAGAATACCAAACATCTTGCACAAACACGGGCTGACATGATTGACGAACAAGCCACTTGTACACTTCACACACCAATGTTCGAAATATAGGTATCACGTTATGTATCGCATCCTTGGGATACAGATACGTATGGGTTATCGCACGGGATATATCGTTTGTATCGGGTAATTTATCTCACTTTCTGGGAAACATGAGGAAACATTGAGAAAATGGTTGAGTTTTTCAATGAAACTTCATGGATTGTTAAAAAAGACCTTAATACACACTTTTAAATCATAATATCTCAGAAAAAAAGTTCACATAAAGGTTTTCTTTATATAGGGTCCTAAGCTATGCGTTGTCGAACTAAACTAATGTAGCCATATTCAAATTGAATGCATAGCATTTAGAGTATATGTGATGATGATCATTTCATCAAACACTCCTAAATACTTTGAAATTAGTCTCAATTCACAGTTGGTTGAAGGTAAATTTTGAAAAAGATTAATATTTTAATAATTTTTTAATTAAAAAATGATTTTTATTTTTCAAAAATTGACAAAGACTTAATAAATCAGACGATCAATCCTCATTCATGTTTGATTTTATGTTTGGAGTGCAACATTGCAAGCAATTTGGGAGAAATTGGAAAAAATTTGAAATTTCCCTAATTTCTCCCAAATTGAACCACCTACACTCAAATTTCGAAATTAGAGTGTGTGGTGATAATTTCATCAAATTCTCTTAAATATTTTGAAATTGGTCTCAATTGACAATTGGTTGAAGGAAAATTTTGGAAAAAAAAAAAAAAACATAGAAAACCAATGGATATCAAAATCAAAGCTTCAACTCCATGATTTTTCATGCAAAACATGAAGAACAAATGGATTTGTAACCATTTTACACTAATTTAACATAATTTCAACAAAACAAAAAGGATCGAAATTGAAAATGCTTACCGAATCGAACATGTGGGATATATCAGCACTACTTGTGCGTTTCGTATCGCACGGGAGGGATACAAGATATATCGTGGGATACATCGGCCGATATCGTCGATATTTAAAACATTGTGTGCATACCATGCTTGGAAAGAGAAATCTTACCCACATGTCCATGCTTTCTAACTGCTACAAATGAAGATGATCATGAACATGGTATCCAACAAGGCAACCAACCCACGTGCTTCTAATAACCACACAAGAGGTGAGATCATATGGACTTCATTCACCTACTCATGCACAGACCATTACAAAAGCCCTGACTCACCCTAGGTTCCTTAAAAGATTTATATTACAAGAGACATGAGAAGTACCAAAAGATAGATAAGGGAGACAGAAGTAGAGAATAGGAGGAATAAAATGTTAATTTAGAAACAAGGATGTTATGATACCATGTAAAAGTATAGAGAAAGAGAAAGAGGAGAAGGTTGGGAGAAGAAAGGGGAACTCAAATTTAGTGTTGATGCCCCCACTCTCTCCCTCTTTATATAATGAATTTTCTAATAATAACAAAAGTTTCGTTAATGACAAAAGAAAGAATCTCTATCATGTCCTAAACCACTATAACCAAGAGAGCAAGCATAGAAACAAATCTGAATAGTGGTATGACCTACTAATATAAAGGGGAAGAGTAGAGACTCCATCCCTAAATCCTTTTCCTCTCCTCCCAACTTTCTCTACTCTCTCTTTTCTTCTCCTCTTTTTTTTTTTCCTTCTCTGGTCGAGATCTTTGGGCCGTCTTTCATCAACCATGGGGTCCACTACATTGTGATTTGGATCCCCAAAGGGTGGGTTCTAACCTGTATGGTTTATTGGGCTGAAGAAATGCTCGATCATACACATTGTGATTTGGATCCCTTCTGCCTTGTGCACAAGCCATGTTTAACAATATCATGTGCCGAATTCAGATGCAAGCAGCGGCTTGCATGCATTGATTGGATATGCTGACATGTTTTTTTTTTTTTGTTTTTTTTTTCCCTTTTTTAATCAGTTGCTTTCTTCTTGGAACTGTTTTATTTTCTCATTAGGCCCAGTTTGGATGTAATGCTAAATGGCGATTTAGCGCTATTTGAGGGCCATCAAATGGCAGAGGGAGAAACCAAGTTGTTTGGGAATATTTGTTTGTGCCTCGGGGAGTGTGTATGCTATCACTTCTCAAAGGATCACAATCATCCCATTGGTGTATTTTTGCATTGTGGCCTACTAATAGTCTATGGAATGAGTGGACTAGATTGATGATTGGACTGTCCCACATGCCCAAAGCAACTAGTTGTATTGTAAACCTGCAGTACAAGTAGTTGTATTTGATCTTTTCTCATATGTGTATGCATGTATTCATAGGGATGTTAGTAATAGTGTCAAAGCTTTAAATTGACACATCGGATATATATCATTGACTTGGATTGTCCACTCATTCCCTATCATTAGGGGCAGGCGATGGTGCAAAAATCACTCTGATTGGATGGTCTCAACTCTTTGAATGCTGGCCATTTTATAATAATTATCCGTTTCACGAGCCATAGATCGGACGCTAGCATTATCTAACCAAAGTGCTTCTTTTGAATCATAAAAAATCCATGGTGGGTCCTATTGAATAGAAGTCTCAAGACACAGTGATTTTACATGTTTCTCCACTCAACCTTGATTATCCATTTTTCTTGATATTGATGATGTGGTTAGGATCAATCATTGTGATTTTTGCATCATGGCCTACCACTAGTGTCATGAAACCGATGGACAATCATTTAAAAGCTGGACATTGCTAATGACCCCATGAAGATGTGATTTAGCATTCCCCTGTTTGTGGCCTCAAATGAATAAATAAACAAAAAATACTCATCTTCAAATGCTTCTCTTATTGCCTTTAAAAGGTTCGTGCAATTGCATTGTCTTATATCAACCACGGGAACTACAAGCTTCATCCATACCCTCTGGCCCACCTGTCTGAACTCTTGATGATGAAGGTACGATTTCAATCAAATTGTTGGAATCATTTTTACTCAATCAAGACAATAGGCATACTTGATCCATTTGTAATTTGAAAATCTACATCTGAACCTTTTAGGAGTCCGAAGTGGAATCCTTATGCCATGCTTGTGGGCTTGAAACCAGCACGGATGAAGCAGGAATTAAGCTTGTGCCCACTAAGCAAACGGGTTTCTGTCTGCCCAAAGGGGTGTTCCAAAACTACAGCTTCTTTGGTTTGGAAAGATTGCAGAGGTATTCTTCTTCTTTTTTGAATTATTTAAGGGGTGTGCTCCGGTGGTATAAGCTATGGTAGTACTGGACAGAAGTGGCCCCCACGTGATTTATTCAGGACATCCATCCCGTCCATCAGATGCATGATCTCAAGTTACCTCTGGTACCCAAAAATCAGCCGGATCCAAAACTCAGGTGGGCTACACCATAGGGAACATGTTGAGAGTGGGCTCATAATGTCATAGGAGCCCACCTGTAGTGTATATGTAATCAGGCCATTCAGATCCTTCATCTGGCCTGCGAAGGGTCAGGCAAAAAATCAGGCTGTTTTGCAACTCGATAGGCCCCGGTGCAAATCAAGGGTGGATGTTCCTTCCCATCTTGTTCTTTGTGCTGTGGCCCACCTGGATGTTGGATTGGGCCGAGTTTTGATACCTGGGGTTAACATGAGCTTAAGCATCTGTTGGACGTACATTGCGTGGGCGCCACATTTGCCCCTGGTACTGGTACCACTGAAGCATGCCTTCGTTATTTAATAATATATACTATAGCATAGAAAATGCATACACTATCTAAAGCATATTAATTTTTTATTAGGTTTATGTATCAATATTATATAATTTACATGACTCATCGTGGCTATGCCGAGCAACATCGGGATCTTCTTTGGGTTTGGCACCGAGGAGACTTGGGTATTAAGGACAGGGCCTGTTGGCACATATCCCTTCCGGCAGTATGGTGGGTGACGCAGACTGAAAGAAATAGCCGTTTTTTCAGTAATGTTTCACTCTCAGTCAAGGTGGTGATCGCTAATGTTTTGGCCCTTGTTTTTGAGTGGGCCTCCATCTTGAAGAACATGGATTGTCGGTTGTTTCTTGTGTTTTTCCTGGGTTCAGTTGCCATTTGTATCCTTCTCATTGGCTTTTGCCGGGGCCTTTAATAAAATATCCATTATCCTTTAAAAAAAATAAAAATACTTGTATAAATACGATTATTCATCTTTGGTAAGTGGTATGGGACGGGTATGCGGTATGCTACTTCTCCAGTATGTGGTATGTTAGGAGTAGGATCATGTGTGTCATTCTAATACATACATTGTGTATGCAATATAGTTTTATATATGCACTCATAATGCCATTTATAAGTGAAATGGTGAATTCATTATTATATCTAAACAAATGAAAGTATTTATCTCCACATGACATCGTGAAACTGCCCATTTGCTTTTCCTTTTATCTTTGTTGCTACTTTCTATATTCTAAGCGTCTGTTTGGGTGCCACTTAAAAGTGAGTTCATCTCAATTTGGTAAACTTTAGTTTCATATTAGAAATCATAGAGTTTATATAAAGTATTGGTTATATCCCCTCCCCCGCCCCCAAAAATAAATAAATAAATAAACATAATTACAATAAAATAAAATGTGATGAACTCATTTTTCAGTGGCAGCCAAGCAGGCCCTAAGTTTATGGTCATCAAGGAGATATAATTATCCTGACAGCCCTTATCATGCCCCTAATTACCTGTTGTTGCAGGCAAGCTGCATTCAATGACGCCAGACATGCTGCCAATACCGAGTGAGCTGAGCCGCAGAATGTGTTGCATCACCATGTTGGATTTATATTAATTCATTGAAGAATTACTGCAAGTGAGCCACTATTTAGGCCCCACCCTGATTGATAGATTACCCCACCCTCTTCCACTTTTAGTAATTGTGATGGTACGAACTTGGTAATGGCGACGGCGCTTTTAAGTGTGTATTTATAGGCCTTGGTGGGTGCCAGCGTCAATCTACTTGTTGGAATTGCCTCCGGTGGTACTGTAAGATGTAGATCTATGTCAGCTGATAACTTGAAATTGTTATTTGCTCCGGATGTTTTAGCGATGATGGCAGTGGACCTAGAATTTCTAGTGACAGTGGGAATTATTGGGCTATGGAGGACTAAATGTAGTAGAATTCTTCTTTGGAATTGAGGGCAAGTGCTATACGAATTTAGTCTCTGATGTTATGCCCATTATGTTTTTAAATTTTCTGCTGTGTTTGTACCTAAGTTGTTCACTTGAAGACTCTCTGAGTCCTTTCGTGATTCAACTCAATATTCTAATAATTGATATGTAAATTATTTTGTGAGATAATATTTTTGGGTGCGTAGTATACTTGTGTTGTGGGCTATGTTTGAGTGCTGAGGGTCAGTGAATTGGTCAAGTCATGTTGAGTCGTTTCAAGTCAACCGAGTTTATGAGCCAACTCAATGAGTCTTGTCCAGTCTTGATCAGTCGCACTCGCCAAAGTTTTCAAGAGAAATGGCTTGAAATCTCATCGAGTTGGAGTCAAGCTAGTGAGCTTTGGAACTGCGACGGTGGGTTGAATAAAATTGTTTTCTTTTTCGATTGGCTGGGCCACATGATAGGTGGGCTTCCCACTTTCAAGTCCCAAATGTTCACCTAGTGGCCCCTACTTTGATGGCACATGCCAGATTATCTCCTCGAGACATGATTCTGACTAATGAACTGGTGTTTGCGAATGAGTGATTTGGCACATTCAGAGGAAGGATAATTGACTGTTGGTGGCAATACGATTTTATTTTTTTTTCTTCAAATTAATAATAGAGGCTTTTAGGCTTATGATCTGTTCACGATGACAAGCGATCGGTGGCCGAACAAAGGCCCGTTTTGCCCTGACAAGCATTAGCGTATTTGCTCTCGTCGCATCCTTATTCATGTTACTCCAGATATCATTAAGTGATCTTCATTGATGACCGCAAACGTGAAAGCTCAAGTCCCGACGATGATTTGGCCTGGCCATTGTGCAGACACCAACTTGTATTGCTTGCCACTTAAGAATTACTTTCATCAAATAAATGATGCATGGTGATGTATTGCTCTACCTCTCAAGAATTGCTTTGATCAAATGAATGATACATGGTGATTACAATGAAAGGTCTAACCACACTGTTGTTCCACTTTTGATTGTGCATCTCATAAAATTATTTTTGTTTGGATTATCACAACTATTTGATCAGTGACTGCTTGAATTGATGGTCCTGAATGATGATGAATTGTTGATAGAGAAGTTCTTGGGATGAGTTTTTATTTGATATATAAATGTATTTTAAGGCAAAATGCTTAAGCACCTTATTAGCTCAGATGGTTAGAGCATTGTGTTACCTTAAACAGATGAAAGTGGGCTACGGCCAGGATTGGAAATCCACACCAGCAAAAGTAACTGAAAACAGCCATTTTTTTGCACCAAGGCAATCTTCTGTTCATTAGTACGAATAATTACATTTGATAATCAAATTTTAACTAAAACAGACAAACTCAAATTTTGATTTAGAATAAAGCTATTCAAAATTTGATTTAGAATAAAGCTATTAATAAATTTTATTTTTTTAAGAAGAAGAAAATGGGTGAAGCGATTTCCTTCAAAATTGGATTTAGAATAGATTAATAAAAATTTTAAGTATTTAAAATAAACAGAAATCTAAATTTTGATTTTAGAATAGACTTAATAAAGTGTAAGGAAATATTCTGGAGAAATTAAAAAGAGAAAGTTTGAACAATTTTAGGGGGGGCAAAAAAACTAAATTGAAATTTGGATTTTTCCATAAACTTAATAGCATCAAACAAAACTTTGAAGAAATTACAAGGAGAAAATAAAGAAATTTTAAGAAAAGAAAAGAAAAAAAAAAAAAAAGGAAGAAGAAGATAACCCTACGATCATTGGCAAAACGGATGGACATAATATAGTGCATGAATAGATGTATTAAATATTTTTAAAGAGAAATGCATATGGCCTATTAGCTCAGTTGGTTAGAGCGTCGTGCTAATAACGCGAAGGTCGCAGGTTCGAGACCTGCATGGGCCAATTTTATTTTTTTTTTCACACACTTTCTTTATTCTTTACTCTTCTCTTTTTAATTTCTTCAATATTTTCTTACACTTTCTTTGTTTTTCTCTTTTTAATTTAAGTTTTCTTAAATGAAATTAAGTTTATTCTAAATCCAAATTTCAATTTGCTATTTTCCCCCTAAAATTTGTTCAAATTTTCTTACATTTTATTACGTCTATTTAAAATCCAATTTTGGATTTTTCTGTTTATTTTAAATCTTTAAAATTTTTATTAATCTATTCTAAATCTAATTACAAAGTGAATTTTGGTGCTTCAAAAATTGCAATTAAGGCAGAGAAGATTGCTTTACAAACAGATGCTGTTTTCAGTGGTATGAGCTGGTCTGGACCTTTGGTTCTGGTCCACTTCGGTCCAGCTTGGACTCATCTACTAAGAACTGAGGCTACGGCGAGCCTAAAATCCATCCTTTTATTCCTTGGGCTGTGCTTGGGCTGTGTGGAAGAGTCTATCAGCCCATCCTAATGAGGTCTGTTTAAATATCAAGGTGCTTTTGTTATATATAATGCATGATTGAGCACAACGGCCCGGTTCTTATACGAATCGTGGGTGGTGGAGACGAGGGTCGTAACTCGAGCCAGTTGGGTCGAGTTGAAGGTAAACCCGAGTCGAACATGATCTCGAACGACCCAGCCCAACTTAACCTGACCCAACTCGACCTAACCTAATCCAAATACATGTGATTATTCCTAGAGTGACCTAATCCAACCTAAATTTGCCCTATAATTCAATTGGGGTGACATTTTTCAACCCAAACGCAACCCAAGGACCTTAACAACCTGACCTAGCCAGACCCAAATTTGGGTTAGGTCAATAGGGTTCAGATCGAACATAACCCAAGTAGCAACCTTAGTGGGGATTGGGCGAGTTTGTTTAGGCATGCTGTAACACTCAGCCCAAGTCGGAATGTTGTCCTGAGGCGCTCACGTGTGAACTGACGCGGGACTCAAGTAGCAACCTTAATGGGGATTGGGCGAGTTTGTTTAGGCACGCTGAGGACCTGAACCGGGTTTGTACCTGAGATTTACTATTCTGGATGGGCTTGGACAGACCTCAGACCGGGCCCAGATGGGCCATTGACAGCCCTACAAATAAAGGGTCCTCACACGGGAGGACAACGCTCTTGTGGACGATGGACCCGAGTATCATTTTTACACTCGTTCGTTCTATCATCACCATAGTCGTGGCAAAATAACATTGGGCCACCAATCAAAGGGTTCAAATTGTTCCATTTTGAAAAGTCGTGCAAAAAGAAAACCTGAGAGTGGCAATGTGGTTTTCTTCTGCTGCTTCAGTTATTTATAGTCCCACATCGGAACTTTTTCTTTAGTTGAAAATCTTTATTTTATGGGAACAAAACTAAAGTCACAGGAGCTGTGATGAATCTAGCGCACATGTGACACATAGGTGTCGTCACTTCAACTGACTACAGATGAAGCATGCGCTCCTGAGCTCTATATTTTTTTTTTCAGTATCATGTGGGCCCGCCATTGGGTGGAGGTCCACCCATTTACAATGGGGCTCACCTATCGCGTCTTAATATATGTGCCTAACATCCATGTACATCCATGGGGCAATATGTCTACTCATTTTAGAGAATGATTCCAAATCTTAGGTAGACTACATTACAGGAAACTGTGATTGAACCCCCACCATTATAAACTTCATGGTCCACTTACTACTTATTTATTTATTTATTTATTTATTTTTTTACATGTGTACCTGACACACACCCACGCACACTGTTAGGGGTGTACACAAACTGAGCTAGCTTGGTTTAGCTTGCTCGACTCCACTCGAAAAAGCTCGATTCGACGATGAGTTCAAACCGAAAATGAGTTCGAGCTGCCCCAGCTCGACTCGGCTGGGATTGAACCAAACTTAAATCGAACCAGTTCAGTGACTCAGCTACTTTGATATTGATGTTGCTCATCAAGTATTTGATGAAATGACTCAACGAAGTGCAGTTTGAAGGTGCAGTCCATGTGTTTGTGAAAATGCTGTACATGTGAACTTGGCTTGTACTTGGCCTGAACTGGCTGAAGCTGCTAACCGAACCGAGCCGAGTTCGAGCTGGGTCGACACGATGTACACCCGTCACGCCGTAGTGGGATTTCACCACTTATGGGTATCGATCCCAAGACCTTGTGTTGAAACCCATCAGAGTCTACCACTGAGGTAAGGACTTGAACCCGTCTGCTTACTTTTATTTGCCATCCAACCTGATCATAAGGTTTAATAGACTTGGATGAAGAGACCACACAAATATCATCTTGATTCAAAGCTTCTATGGCTCACAAAAAGTTTTTAATAGCTAATTTACTAAACATTAAATCAATTCATGAGATCACACAAACATGGATGATGGACAAAAATAAATATGAACTTGATTCCAAAGTTCAATGATAGTTGGGAAAATATTAATGGTGGGTGTTTAATTCTCAAATTTTTTTTTCTCGTGTTGTGGTCTACTTGAACTTTATCTAGGCAATAATTTTGGATCATGCTTTATAATGATCTAAAACAAAGGATGGACGGTGTGGATAAGGCACATACATTACCACGGGCTCCCTAGAGCTCAATCCAGGCAATCCTTGGAGTTTAATCCACGCGGTCCAGAGTCCACATCTCTGGCTAGAAACAGACAGGGTCTCTAAGGGCCACCGTGATGTATAGGCTTTATCCACACAATTCACGTATTTTGATATATCATTTTAACATATGAGCCTAAAATTGAAGCAGATACAAATCTCAAATGGGCCACATTGTGGGATTAAACACGTACCGTCGAAAATTTCTTAGAGGCCACGAGAGTTTTGTTGGGATTTCAACCTGTGGAATCACACAGATCTAGATCTAGGATAGCAATCCAAGGACACCAAGCACACACAAGAGAACACAGATTTAACATGGAAAATCCTTGCGAGAAAAAAACCACAGCACAAAGCAACAGATCTCCACTATGAAAATAGAAATTACTAAGAGAAAGGACTTACCCGATTCAAACAACCTCGAATCTCACCCTTGTTACACCCTTTAGAAACCCTAAAATCCTTTTAGGAACCTTTGGAGCTCCTTTAGAAAGCCTTAAAATACCTCTCAATCCCGCATACACCCCTTTATATAAGTTTAGAAAGAAGTAGAATCGGAATAGGAAACAAAAATCGTAAAATCTGTGTTTTCGGAAAAAATCTGCGTAAAATCTTCAATGTCATCGAAGGGCCATCGATGTCATCGAGAACGGACCAAAACCGTCCAACGACCAGGGGTGAAAATTTCTGTGAATTATCGATGGCATCGAGCAACTGTCGATGTCATCGACGACTAGCTTCGATGTCATCGAAACCCTGTCGATATCATCGACAGACCACCAGACAGATTTAAGACATTTGTCCATAACAATCTCCACCATGTCTTCAATCTTCATCTGTGTAGCTTCTTGACCTCCTCTTATCTCTTCATCACATCATAGCTTTTCATGCACACTCCGTCTTCCTTTTACTTCATCGCCAAGCCGAGAGAAGTTTTACAGACCTTGAACTTCTCTACAGGAACGATCTAGGAGAGCATGTCCGTTGGATCGTAATCTACATGCCCAACCATTTTTGCTCCTGTTTTCTCAAAAGGAAAGACGTAGTCTTCCTACCATCTCACCGCTACCCAATATTGCTTGCCGGGGTACTTGCTCACAACACTGATAGCCTGTGAAATAACCGGTCTAATCCAGACCATGACATACACTGCCAACCGCATTCGAATAAGGCTCATGAGATATCCTGCTTTTCCTCATCTGTTTTGGGACATGTCCTGAGGAAAACTTGAGGAGAGACACGTAGGGAATGCTCTCCGGCTTTACCTGGCTCATCACATCCTTGATCAATACCTACACACAAGGTATTCCTCCTGTGATTACCAAAGCCTACTCCTCTTTCAGTCTCAACACCGAGAACCATCTTTGCACCCCCCTTTGATCCTTCATCCTGAATGTCTCACTTAACCGAGTCTTCAATATATTGATTTCAGACATGTTATAATTGACGATCTACATGTCATCAATTCTTGACTCACCATGAAGGAATCAAACCACTGCCTAGGCGACAGGTCGAATCACGACCTCCTGCAAAGTCTTTTCTCAGCTCCTTTAACTTCGAACCGCTCTGGTTGCTTCATGTAGATCTGCTCTTCACTTTCCCTTACAGAAGTGCACATGCCACATCCATCCTTCCAGCTCAAGATCACATTGGGCAAACAGCGCCTTTCACAAATCTAATAGACACTTGTTATACCGTCGGCGCGAATATCTCTGAGAAGCTGATCCATTCTCTCTAAGCAAAACCCTTCGCTACCAACGTCGCCCTGTATCTATGTTGTATCCTCTTGAAGATCCACTTGCATGCAACCGCTTTCCAGCCTACTGGAAGCTCCACTAGCTCCCATATGTCGGTCTGGTACAACAAATCCATCATATCGCCCATAATCATCTTACACTTCTCAACACTAGGCTCACATAGAGCCATCTGAATAGAAGATGAATCCCTTGTGATATTGGAGTCGTTCGTGTATCTCGCCGATATCCTGCGATCATGCCGTGTGATTCTTCTCACAGGTGGCTGCTCTACCTGCTCTTTATCCCTGTCTGCATGTCTCAGCCTTCCTGCCCTACCCACTCATGTGGACATACCCAACAAGCCACACACATGTAGAGGTGGAATCCGCTACATCCACTGCAGCTCTACCTTTTAAAGTGCTCCCGATCAACCTGTATATGTTACCAAGTTGTTGCGCTTTCATGATTACCCATGCCCCCTTAGATACCTTAAGAGCATTATCAATACCTATGTACTTGCATCCTTTTACCTCAAGCACACCAAGAGAAATCAAATTCTTCGTCAAATCAGGAACGCGCCTGACATCAGTCAACATACGCTCCACCCCATCAAACATCTTGATGCACACCGAACCAACAGCCACAACATTACATGCAATATCATTGCCCATAAATACCTATCCACCATCACACTCCCTGTAGCTGGTGAGACAAGTCCGATGAGGAGTCATGCGAAAAGATACCCCAGTGTCTAGCATTTACTCGTCCTTACGATCATCGTATGACCGCCTGATAGTAGACTCTGACAAAACATTACCATCACATTCACTCTATACATAGACGTGGCAGCATTGGTCTCCCTGTATGAAGCCTCGGAATCTTCTCTTTTTGATTTAAGATTTTCATAATCCTTCTTCAATGTCCTTCCTTCCCACAATTCCAGCACTTTACCTTTCCTTTGCCCTTGCCCTTTGATTTAGATCTATAACTTAAAGAACTCATACCTTGTTCAGAATTTCTACCCATTGTAAATAGTGTATCAGAAGATGTCCACATGTCGCCTTTTAGCTTTCTCATAGCCTTCCCTTGAAGGGCTGAGATAACAGTGTCGACATTTTGGGTTTTATCCTTCCTACACATAGTGTCCTTGAATGACTCATACGACGCCGGAAGAGAATTCAGTAACATACATGCTTGTTCTTCATCTTTCATCACTTCTTCTATATTCAGCAATTTGTAAACTAATTTATTAAAATTGCTGATGTGAGCCTCCAAATCTCCACCATCTGCCATCTTGAAGTTATACCACTACCGCTTCAAGTGTAGGCGATTTTCCAAGAATTTTTTCGCATAGACATCCTCTAACTTCGCCCATAACTTAGCCGCAGTTTTCTCCCTCATGACGTTGTAAAGAACCTCATCCATGAGGCATAAACGGATCGACGATAATCCCTTCTTATCAAGAGTATTCCATTGTTCATCAGTTATAGTAGACTTTCACTCCTCAAGAGCACCATCTTCGCCTTGCTTGATTAAGGAACTCATCATCTTGATCTTCCATAACTCAAAATTATTTTTCCCTGAGTAATTCTCAATCTCATACCTGGTGCTCGCCATTATTACTAATCCCTCAGATTCAGATCTGTACCCCAACGATTACTCTGATACCACTTGTTGGGATTTTAGCCTGCGGAATAACACAGATCTAGATCTAGGATAGCAATCCAATGACACCAAGCTCACATAAGAGAACACAAATTTAACGTGAAAAACCCTTGCAGGAAAAAAATCACGGCACAAAGCGACAGATCTCCACTATGAAAATAGAAATTACAAAGAGAAAGGACTTACCCGATTCGAACAACCTCGAATCTCACCTTTGCTACACCCTTTAAAAATCCTAAAATCCTTTTAGGAACCTTTGGAACTCCTTTAGAAAGCCTTAAAATACCTCACAATCCTGCATACATCCCTTTATATAAGTTTAGAAAGAAGTAGAATCGGAATAGGAAACAAAAATCGCAAAATCTGCGTAAAATCTTCGATGTCATCGAAGGGCCATCGATGTCATCGAAAATGGACCAAAACTGTCCAACAACCAGGGGTGAAAAATTCTGTGAATTATCGATGGCATCGAGCAACCGTTGATGTTATTGACAACTGGCTTCGATGTCATCGAAACCCTGTCGACATCATTAACAAACCACCAGACAGATTTAAGACATCTGTCCATGACAAGTTTGGGATCAAGTTGATATTTGTGTTTATCCTTCATCCAGATCTATATCATCTTATGAATAGGTTGGATGGCAATAAACCATCATGGCGGGCCTATGAAGGTTTCAACTGTCACCTTGCTGCTTCTTGTGGTGTGGTCTACTTGAGCCTTAGATGTACCTCATTTCTTGGATCATATTCTAAAATGATATGGAAAGATAGATGGACGGTGTGGATAAAACCAATACATCATGGTGGCCCCTCAGAGAGCCCCTGTGCTGTTTATGAGAAATTCACCCATTCATCCGTTTTGCCGAGCTCATGTTACTAAAGCCAAAAATTAGGCAAGTTCCATTGGAAAAAATGGTAGGGAAATGCATACATTTGAAAGCTCCCTGGGGTCTACCATGATATTTATATGCCATCTAAACCATTCATAAGATCATTCTTGCTAATGAAAACAAAAAATATTAGCTCATGAATCTTTCAACGGTGGACATTCAATCCTCACCGTTTGCTGTCATGCAGTTCACTTGAGTTTTGGATCTGGCAAAAAGGATGGATTTCTCCCGAGCATCTCAGTGGGGCCATCTAGCTTCTGATCAGGAACTTCAGGCAATCTGTGTCCGCAGGCATAAAACGTGAGAGCACCATGCATTGCAGGCATGTGTATCTCACGGACGCGGATTAGCTACTGTCAGGTTGAGTAGCGAGACTAGCTACTGAAGTGACGTCACCAAGTCTGGTGGGCCCCACCATAATGTATGTGTTGTATCCTCACCGTCTATCCATTTATAGAGATCATTTTATGTAATAAGCCAAAGAATGTGATAGATCCAAAGCTTTAGTAGATCCCACTACAGAAAACAGTAGTGAAAGTGACGCCCACGGTTGAAACCTTCCTAGGCCTACCATGATGTTTATTTGAGATCCAACCTTTTCATAAGTTAACACAGACATGGAAAAAAAGTAAAAACACAACTATCAGCTCGATCCAAAACTTTCTAAGTGAGCCTGTTTGGTTTTCCATGATACATGTAAATCAAGTAAATAAGTAATTATTACTTTTTCACCGTGTTTGAAAACATGAGAGTATCTCCACCTCAGGAAATCAAAACAAAAGTGTTGACTTAAATATGTGGACTCCACTATAATGTATATGATATATCCATGCCGTCCATCTATTTTATTAGAACATTTTGGAACATTAATCGAAAAATGAGGCAGATCCAACACCCAAATGGCCCACACTAAACGAAACAGTGGCCATAATTCGTCCACCATTGAAAGTTATTTTCTTAATTGGGCCACATTGAGGATTTTTTCATCATCTAATCTGTTCATAGGGTCACACAGGTGTGGATAAGGGGAAAACACAAATATCAGTTTGATCCAAAACTTTTAAGAGCCCCAAGAAGATTTTAATGGTAGGCATTCGATTCCCATTGTTTCTTATGGTGTGGTCCACTTGACCTTTGCATCTGCCTCATTTTTTTGCTCTTGCCATAAATTCGGCTAGCATACCAAATGAGCGGTGTGGATAAGTAACATACATCACGGTGGCCCTACATTGATGTTATAAAATTTTCAATTAAAGTGTTAAAAACAGTAAGTTGTCACACTGGAAAAGATGTGGTAATTACCTAGGTAAATAATTATTACCCATTTACATAATTACACTTGAGCTGGACAATCAAACGGCCCCGAAAGTTTTAAACGGTGGGTGTCACTTTTCCAACTGTTTTACATGGGAGGATCCACTCTAGCTTTGTATGGAACTCATTCTTTGGCACATCCCTTAAAATAATCTCTCCAAATTGATGGACACTATGATACAACACACATCATGGTGGGCCCACAAGACTCGGTGATGTGAATCTGGCTAATCAACCTGTCGGTACCTAATCCTCGTGGCCGTCAATCATTCCGAATCCCACATCGGGAGTATATATTGATTCCAACCTTTTATAAGTACGGAAAAAACAAAGCGCTTGACCGAGCCATTAAGATAATTGCGCACCGGTGACAACTGCCGTTATCTTCTCATCATTTACAGATGACACATGCGCGCCTGAGCTCATACACTTTTGGTATTTTGTCCATTAAATGAGAAGGATATAAATCTCAAGTAGACCACATATATTTTTTTGGTATTTTGTCCATTACATGAGAGGGATATAAATCTCAAGTAGACCACATATATATTTTTGGTATTTTGTCCATTAAATGAGAGGGATATAAATCTCAAGTAGACCACACCACTTGAAAACAATAGTGATGGGATATCCATCTTAAAATCATTCTAATGCCCACTATACTATATACTATACTGTTTATTTGACATTCACTTTATTTGACATTCACAGATTAGGTCAAACATACTTTTTATTTGACATCCACAGATTAGGTCATACAGACCAGATGAAGGGAAACAACAAAGATCAGCTTGATCCAAAACTTTTATGGCCCCCAAAATCTTTTTAATGACCGAGGTTCATTCAACACTGTTTACTATAATGTAGTCTACTTGAAATTGGGATATATCTAATTTTTGCTATCATACTATAAAATGATCTATAAAAATAGATGGACGGCATGGATAAAACCCATACATCATGGTGGGGTCCACAGAGCACCGAACACCAGCCATTGGCTGGTGGCGGGGGGAGTAGCCAATCCGTAACTAGAAAAATGGAGAGGTGGGGCCTACCAGTTTTTGTCACTGCACAAGATGAAGGGTTTGGATCTCATAACAGTCTAGTGTTTCTTGACACTCGACGCGGATGGACTGCGGATTAGCTGCGGTAGGGGTAACAGTGGGTGAGCCCTGACGATGGGTCACACCTTGATGTTATGTGTTGTATACTTGTATATCGACCCGTCCATCTATTTTGATAGCTCAGGTCATGGTTCCAAAAATGAGGCAGATCCAAATTTCAGGTGGACCACAGCTCAAAATCCTTGTAGCATTTTCCTAACACCTCTAAATTCAGATGGTGTGGTCCACCTGAGTTTCAGATTTTTTTTTAGTGTGATGGTGGGAGAGTAAAAGGTTAATGTGAATGGATATGATGGGAGTGGATTAGGTGCGCCACTGCAGACCGCGCGAATCTTACTGTGGGAGCCATTGCGACCTATGTATTCAATATCTACACCGTCCATCCATTTTAACAGATTATTTTATGGCATGAGCACAAAAATGAAACAGATCCAATTCTCAGGTGGACCATACAATAGGAAACAGTGTTGATTGACCATTAATGGGCCACAAGTGTTTTGGATCAAACTGATATTTATTTTTTCACTTCATCCAGGTTTTATTGTCCTTATCGACAGGTTAGATGGCAAATAAATATCATGAAGACATTACAGTGTGAGTCGTAAGAAGTTTTTAATGGTAGGGCATTCAATCACCACTGTTTCCTATAATATAGTCCAACTGAGAATTGGATCTTCTTAATTTTTGGGCTCAACACCCTAGAATCGTTTGCAAAACGGATGGACGGCATGGATATAGAATAAATATATCAAGGTGGGCCCCACAGTAAGTGCTGCACCTAAACCGCTCCCGGATGTGATGGCATATATAAACTAGTGGCCCTTACAGAACTAACAGTAGGCATCCCATTCTAACTCTTCCTTATTGTGTGGCCTACCAGAGTTTTGGACCAACCCAATTCCTTCCTGGAGTGAGCATGAGAAATTGCATCAGATGGACGGCATGGATCTCATGCACGTTGAGGCACGGTATCGGTGATGCAAACAAAATACAATGGCCCATTTCAAGCATTTCAAGCAAGTGTTCATGGCCCACCCATGGACTGTCCAAGGATCTTGACCTTGTATTGTAAAATTGGATTTTCTTTCTTATGGGTGGTGGATGATGCAAATTGCCTGTCCCACTGTGGATGGAGAATATCTATGTAGAGCAGGTTGTGGTCGGAGGCAGAAGTCATTGACACTGTCGGAACTAGGTATATCTCGCAAATCAAAATGAGTTACTCGACGTACCATATATGATTTTAGATTAGGACAAGCTACTTTAGCCGACCAATCCATGTAACGCTCCACCCAAGGACACAATATTGTCCGCTTTGCCCACAGAGCTCATGACTTTGTTCTCGGGGTTGTTCCTAAAACGCGTTTGTATCCTTAAGGTGAGAACCCCATGAATAGCCAGGTCGATCGAACATTCCCTTTTCAATGTGGGACAAGCGCGCTACCCCCGACTAGCTGGAGCACTATTTTCGAAGCCCAACCGATCCACATAGGGACCCGAATGACAACCAACGCTCGGACCACAGCCCGGCTGGGCAGGCACCCACCCCCCCTCAGGAGATAGCACCCCCATTCTGATACCATTTGTAATAGCTCGGCTCAACAGTAAGATATTGTTGTGCTGTGTGGGCCGCACCATGAGGTCAAGCTGTGTGGGCTGCACCATGATGCGTGTCGAACATCAACACCATGCATTTGATGGATCCCCTTTAAATTATGGGATATCCCAAAAATCAGCCGTATACGGAACTCAGGTGGGCTATAACATCTAAAATCATGTGAAGAAATGCCTAAAATATATAAAAGCACTTGTTGGGGCCCACCTAAAATTTGGATGCATCTGAAAATTGGTTTGACCCCTCATCCAAGTGGGACACACAAAATGGATGAGATAGATTTGTGAACCACATCTTGGTGGGCCTAACAAATGATTATGAATGTTTTAAAGGGAGGGTAACCCCTCTCAACTTTTGTACCTATTGTGGCCCACAAAAGTCATGGATTGACTTAATTTTTAAGCCCAAGGCCCACCGTGGAATGGTACATCTGACTGATGGGGTAAATTTTCAACACGCATCACACCGGGGCCACACAACTCGACTCGCACGGTATTCCTGCAAACTTTTTGAGAACTCATCGTACATGACCGAGTCTAAAATCAACGGTACACGTGACGTAGAATCAAATGAAACTCCAGGACCCATCTTTTACTTTGATGCAAAAACTTGGTGGGCCGTGAAAAAAGAAAACAGTTTCCTCTCTTGATTTGAATCTCTCTTTTCTATGGCCCACTAGAGTTTTAGATCAGGGTGAAAATTGGCCTCTTGCGGTTTGACTGGATGCCGCATCAAATGCATTGTTCAGATTAGACTCCCATGCAATGTGTGAAAAGGTGCGCATCAAGCAAAATGAAAAGTCGATCGGAAAAATAAAAAGATTTATTTTCATCGATGCCTCAAAAAGCCGCTACCTATGTTTACAAGAAGTGAGCTCGGACCTCATACGTCATATTTTAGAATGGCTATTCTCTATATCTCCGACCTCATCGTACCTTTTACCCAACATATATCATCATCTACGGACGTTCAAAAGCTTCTCAGCGTACCTCATCGTATCTCATATGCTTCTTCTCTACAACTCGTAGCTTGTACTGCTTGTCATTCTTAAGCTCCTTTTATTTCTCTTCGGACTCACACCGCTCGTCTTTATTATGCTCCGTGTCTGTGGCTTCGCACTGCTTGTTTTCCTCATCCTCTGTCTTCGAACTTAGGTTACGCAAGATAGCTCTCACCAGCATATTCGATTTTGTGTTTCTATTTTGTCGATCTTTTGAACTCAAGCTTTCCAAGACTAAATGTCGCAACTCTACTGGGTCACAAAATAGATGGTTGACAAATGACATCCTTGATCTTCTTTAATTGTTTATTGATGTGCAAATCAAGAAACGAAATATTCTTATCTTTCAAAAAGATATCAAGACATTATGGCATTTCGATATCCAAATGAAAAATAAGCCAATTGAAATTTGCATGCAATTGCATGCATTACTAGTGTCAATTGGTGGAAATCAATACTAAATCAAACAATTAGTCTTGTAATATGGCTCTTCCTTTGAGTACTTTTGATCTCCTTTACCCATTTTAAGATTCCATAATTGGAATTTGTAAGCCTGTCAGTAACCTCCTCTTGACTATACAAACCTCTATTATTTCCTCCATTGAGAAAAACATTCTTTCATTTTTTCGATTTCTTGCCTCTAGAAAAGATGGAAGAATACAGAGGGATGGAAAGATGGGTATCTTATCTGCCAGGAGAGAGATGGAATACAGAGGTGTAAGACCCGTATCCTTGACCATACCATTCCGTAGGTTCCCGCGGTCTTTCCGGTCGAATTCCGGCAACCTTCGACCCTTATCGGTATCTGCGCACGACCCTGATTCATACGCCGTTAACCCGAGTCGACTCAACCTAAGACTTGTACCAATGCGACCGCACCGTCGCCGCGGTTCCGATGCCGCGACTCGCGCGCCGAGGCGATACTCTGGCCAGGAGATGTGGGCCAACGTTCGGTGCGAGGAAAACGCCGCACGTTGTGAAACCCAAGAGAATCTCAACGAGATGTCACATCAATCAACCATCAATCAATCCCATCAAGTCAAGTACACATCACTTCACACCATTCCCCAAGCAAGCCCCAAAGTCAAAAAGGCTCTTACACACCCATGCCTTTTCTTATACAAATGGCCATAAAAGTCAAAAAGTTCTTACACCCATCACCACCACATCCATCACTCCATCACCCATCACTCCTCTTTCTTTACAACCCTCTCTCTCATTTCATTTCTCAAAAATCCTCTTTCCAAGCAAGAGAGAGAGAGCACCATACGTATGAGCCATTCCCAAACCTTCCAAGAGAACCACAAGTGTGGCCCACCTCTTCCAACCCTTCCATCTTCCATCTCAACCATCCATTCCTCATCTCCTCCATTGAAATCGAAGCCAAGGAGCCAAGGAACTCATAGGAGCAAGAAGATCGAACGGTGGGTGCTTGATAGGAGTAGTTTTTCATGTTTTTAAGAGGGGCCAAGTAAGGCCAACCGATCAATGGTTGGGATCTCACTTGGGGCCCTAAGATGTGGCTGATGGCCCACCTTGATCATCATGATCATTCCATGATGGGGCCATTCTCCATGGACCCCATCATGATGTTTATTTCCTTGCTTTAGATAGGTCATCTAGACCGTCCATATTGGTGGAGAAATGATCTCCATCGTTGAGTTTCGATTTTTATGGGCCCACATGCTTTAAGGCCCATTTGATGTATGATCTATTGCAAGGGAGGGCCCATAGTGGCGGGGTCCCTCCATCCTCACCGATTTCTCTTCCTCTCTCTCTCTCTCCCTCTTTTCTTCTTCCTTTTGTGTGATGAAATGGCCATGTGGCCCACCCTGTTGGACCCCACCATAAAACATGTTTAGGATCCAACCCATTTGTAGGTGGGGCCCACTTGATATGTGTGAATGTTGCACACTGTCGACGTGTGGTGGCCCACCTAGGCGGGGCCACATTGAAGTTTTCATTGAGCCAGAAAACGTATAGCGTCTGGACGTTTTTTTTTTAACAAAGATATAAGCTTGGTTCAAGCTTTTGGGTGGACCTCACATATAGGGTTCACTCTGATGTATGGACTTGATCCACGCCGTCCATTTCATTTGTCGCCTCGCTTTAGGCGTTGAGCCGAAAAATGGGGTCCATCCAATCATCAGGCGGGCCATACCATAGGAAAATGTACCTTTTACCGTTCAAAACTTCTAGGACCCACCTTGCCTTAACCACACATCGAAAAATTTCGATCTTTGGACTCATTTGATGTATTCCGGGCCCGAGAATGCAATGGGTGGACTAGATGTTCAGGTAGTGGGCCCCACATACCATTTTCTGCAATAAAACAGAAATTAAAAAAAAAAAAAGAAGCAGAGGTCTTGCCCTCTCTTGTGTCAGAGAGCGCAAGGCGCACTGCGTGGTTTAGGCGGACGAACAGGGCCACCCACGGCCCCTGTCGTGGGCCCCACCATGATGTATATGTGTCATCCATTCCGTCCATTAGGTGGACCCCTCCATGGAGTAGACTCCCTCCAAAGATCAGGCCCATCCACTGTTTTGGCGGCCCACACCAAAAGAAACAGTGAAAATTGAGGGTCTACCATTGAAACCTTTTGGGGCCCCACAGAAGTCTTGGATCAAGATGAAATTTGTGTTTTTCCTTTCACTTGGGTCCGTGGGACCCTGTCAACGGGTTGGATGGCATGTAAACATTACGGTGGGCCCCATGTGGAGCCCACATGAAATATGTGTTTTATCCCACCGTCCATTTTGGACGGTGGAAAGCCCCCCGCAATGTATGTGTTTCACCGTCCAAAGTGGACGGTGGTGTGGCGTGCGTGTGTGCATGCGTGTGTGTGCGTGGTGCGTGTGCTGTGTGTGTGTGTATATATATATATATGTTATATTATATATGTATATTTTATATATATATATATATATATCTATATTATTTTAGGATATTTATATATACATTATGGTGGGCCGCATGTGGACCCCACCATGATGCACATATGACATCCAATCCGTCTATCCATTGTGAAATATCATTTTAGAGCATGAGTTAAAAAATGAGGCAGATCCAAACTTCAAGTGAGCCCACTTTGGTATCTGTTTTATGGCCCAACCTCTTAGGCCCACCTGACATACTTAAGGCCCATGGGTTAAGGCCCATTGCGATGTATTAGGGCCTATGGGTTAAGGCCCATTCGATGTACGTATGGGGCCCAATTGGTGTGGCCCATCTGATACACATATGACCCATGAGGTTAGGCCCATTTGTTGCACTATAGAGGCCACGGGTTACGGCCCATTGCAATGCACTTAAGGCCCATTGGTGCGGCCCATGGATGTGGCCCACTTGATGAATATAAGGCCCATGTGACACGGCCCATTCGATGTATTTAAGGCCCAATGGGATGTACCTAAGGTCCATTGCAATGTGTGATCCCTACATGGTTTATGTAATGATGTTTACAACAAATAATGCCTTGGGAGCGATGTTGGTTTGACGTCCACATTGCGGGTATAGTGTTGGTTAAATGTCCGCATTATGACTCTCCCTAGGGCCATCGATAGGCCCATACTGGGTATGTGTAGGCCGTCCATGTTTAGGCTCATCTGTGATGCAAGAATAGTTCATTACTTTATAACATGTGTAGTATAGTTCCATGATTCATGATCATACGCATCATATGTATGCTTGACATGAGAAGTGACTGATCATAGCATATGCCTTCGGGCAGGTTGTTTAGGGGCTCCCAGTTAGGCGGTGTTGCCCTACATGAGCGCACGATACGCGCAGGATTGCTACATGATTGGATAGTGTGTTTCATGCATTCGCATTGTGTGATGTGGTTACTGTACGCCCTAGCGACATCAGGGCCATAGCCTCCATAGGCGTATCGTGGTTGGCAAGATTGGATACCGGAAATCTTGTTCTACATGGGGTGCTATAGATATCCTTGGGTGAAAGTCCCTAAACCCTTATGGTACCAAGAGGTTGCTCCAACGTCTGGACCGAGTGGGTGCATGAGCGTCGATGGCCGATTACCAGGAGGCTGCGCTTTCCACTGTGTCGTGGTCGGTTGGAAGGGGGTACGGCCTTACCCGCCCGAGAGGAGGGGGCAATGCTAGGCTGAGTTTGACCAGCTCGAGGAATGGGTCCGCTACCGACAAGCTGAGCCTGATATTGGCAGGCGGGTAGTGAGGTCTCTTCCACTTACCTTATTGCACGCGATGGGGCGGCAATCTAGTTTAGAGTGTACTAGACCCCGGTGATTTCCCAGATTTTGAGTTGTACTGATATGTGGACTTAGATGAGGACTTGTATGCTTGAGTTGCATTTCGCACCGCATGGCCTTGGTATGGCCGACATCATTCATGTCTTGCATCGCATAGCCTTGGTACGGCTAATGGTATTCATGGATTCATCAGCATGTTCCACATTACTCTGATTCTGCATACCGCATTACTACCTTGCGCACACACTTTCACCACCCTCTAAGCTTTCATAAGCTTATGCACACCGTTGCGTGCAGGTGACGCGAGGATGCAGTAGCGCTAAGGCCGGAGCGCAGAGCAGATCTTTTGGAGCTTTTTGCCCTTTCTCATTGTATTTCCCTTTATGCTCATTGTACTTGTAAAGTTTTTTATCATAGTGGAAATGTGATGGAGTTTTTGGTTGTTGTTTGTGGGTTATGCCTTTGGTTATGCTTATTACGAATTAAACTGATATTGAAAATCCTCCTTTTAGCATCCCAGGATCGAAACCTGACATATGGGCGTCGGGGGCCGAGAATGGGGTTCTACGGAGGCTGTCGGTACCGGATTCGGCGACTGGGAATTTTGTGAGCCCAGTTTCCGAGTATGGGGCGTGACAAGAGGGAATTCCCAGTGGGCCACGCCCCTCGTGAGACCCCATGATGTATTTCTTAGATTTATGTACAACCCGGATAAATCATATATATATATATATATATATAAAAGGTACTATGCGCTCGACCTCACGAGTCCATCCCATGAGGTCTAGCTGTGTGGGCTCCACCGTGATGTGTTTTGAACATCTACCCCATCAGTCAGATATACCATTCCATCGTGGGCCTAGGTGTCAAAAATCAAGTTAATCTGTGACTTGTGTGGGCCACACTACATACAGAAGTGGAGAGAGGCCGTGTACCATTACAACATTCATAACCATTTTTTTGGGCCCACCAAGATGTAGTTTGCAAATCCAGCCCACCGACGCACGTATATATATATATATATATATATATATATATATATATATATATATATGTGTGTGTGTGTGTGTGTGTGTGTGTGGGCGGGAAATGGTTCTATGCAGTCACCACTGTTTCATATGGTATGGTCCACCTGATAATTGGAAATGCTTCATTTTTTTGTGAAAAACAGATGGACGGCATGGATACATAATACATATATCAAGGTGGGCCCCACGTCAATCACACTGTAAGGTACGCACGGTCTTGAGTGAGGCCGGGGTCTTACCTAATCCACTCCGCATGCGGGGGCTCCCTATGGCCCACCGTGATGTATGGGTTTTATCCACACCGTCCATCCGTTTTTCCAGATCATTTGGTTAAGATCATCAAAATTAGGCTGATCCAAGGCTCAAGTGGGCCACCGGATTGAACGCCCACCGTTTAAAACGTCTTGGGTCACAGAAGTTGGGGTTCAACCAAAAATTTGTGATTTACCTTCAACCAGTTTACTGTCGTTGGATTGCAAATAAACATAACAGTAGGCGCTAGCAAAGTTTCAACGGTCTGCGTTATTGGTACTGCTGCTTCCTGTGGTATGGTCCACTTGAACTTTCCAACTGTCTCATTTTCTACGTACATAACTAAAATTATCTACAAAAATGGATGGACGGAGTCGATAAAACCCATACATCACGGTGGGCCACAAAGAGCCCCTACGTGGAGGAAGCGGATTGCGTATTGAGTAACTCACTACGCTTATAGCGTACTGAATACACTATGTAAAGTTCACGATGACTTATATATTTTATCCACTCCGTCCATCCATTTTACCATATAATTTTAGGGCTTTACCCAAAAAATGAATCAAATCCTAGTCTCGAATGGACCACACCACAAGAAGCAGTATGAATTGAATGTTCACCGTTGAAAATATTTAGGGGCCACATAAGTTTTGGATCAAGCTTATATATGTGTTTTACCTTCATCCATATCGGTATGATCTTATGAACATGTTGGATGACAAGTAAACATCACTTTGGGGGCCTAGAAAGGTTTAAACGGTGGAAATCATTATTCCCACTGTTTCCTGTTGTATGATCCACTTGACCTTTGGATAGCTTCAAGTTTGGAATCAACCACTTAAATTATCTGAAAAACCGGATGGACGGTGTGGATAAACCACATCTATTCACGGTGGGCCCAAATGAGTTTACTCAGTAAGAAAAGAGCGTAATTAGTAACTTAGTACGCAATCCGATTTCTACGTGGGTGGGAGGGAGGACGCGGATTTTCTGCGAAAGCGCCTCCATGCACTGGAAACATACGTGGGCCCACCGTGATTTTATTGAGGTATCCATTCCGTTCATCCATTCTTTGAGCTCATTATACGAGATGGGGCCAAAAATGAGACAGATCCAATACGCAAGTGCACCGAAAACGTGAGGATTGGACATCCACAATTGAAATAATCGTGGGCCACATAAGTTTTGATTGAGGATAATATTTATGTTTTCAGTTAATCTCAGTAAGTATAACTTTATGAACGGTATGGATGCATGTAAACATAACTTTAGACCCTGGGAGGTTTCATCCACAGGAATTTCCTTTCCTTCAGTGCGGCCTACTTTAATCGTGGATCCTGCTCAATTTTTCTTAAAGTCTTACAATACGCTAAAAAAACGGATGGACGGTGTAGATTTCTTATAAACATCACGGTGGGCCCCACCTAGTTCCTGTGCGAAAGGCTTTCGCAGGAAATCCGTGTCCGATGTGGAGGATGCTGCAAATTCCAGCGGTGGATGTAGTCTATAAATAAGAGAAGGGAGATTTAGAATCCTCATTTCCAATCTTCTTCATTACCCTTTCCTTCTCCCATCTCGACGGACGGCGGACGGCCATCATCATAGCTGTAAGATATATATCACCTTCATCATCATCTTTTTCTTCTCTACATTGATTTTGTCAGATATTCGTATTATGGCACGTCCAGCTAAAATCAATCAACGCAAGTATATAAAGAATAAGAACTCTAGAAGAAGGGAAGTCCTATGGACTTCTATTTCTTTAGAAAAAGGGAAGTCTCTATCAGATTATCCTGAAGAGATAATCTCGAATATTCTCGTTCGCCTTCCAGCTTCATCTCTTAATGACCTAAAGCGTGTATGCAAGAACTGGTTAGACATAATCTCTAGTTCTTATTTCATACAGTGTCACCTCGCTCGAGTCCAACCGTATCCGTACCTCATCGAAGGAACAACACGTTGCAATAGTCAGATTCGTTCCGTGGATGTAAAAGATTCCGAAATAAGGGTGCGAAATCTGGTTATAGGTTGTGATTGGGAGATCTTAGCTACCTGTAACGGATTGCTTTTGATAAAAGGCTATCTTCCAGACGACATTTGTATCTCCAATCCAGCTACCAAGCAATTGCTACGGCTTCCAACATGTTCTAAATCTCCCTTTGACGACTACCATCTTCTACATGACTTGGAATATTATGCGGACTTCGATGATGCGGAACTCGACTTTTATAGGTTTGGATACGCTCCTTCCACTAGGGAATATAAAGTGGTTCACTTCTTCCACGATGGTTTCCATCAGTTGTGTGAGATACTAACCTTAGGTTCGGATTCATGGAGAAGGATTGATATCTCGTTTCTCGTTTTGCCATTGATATTCAGTGAGCAACTATCGCTGAATGGGGTTTTGCACTGGGTGGTTGGTTATCATTATATAATGTCTATGAATGTTGCCCAAGAGACTTTTGATGAAACACTAATTCCAAGTTGCATTAGGCAAAATAATGATACATTTTACATGGATGAAACTTTTTATCTTACGGATATTAGAGGCTCTCCATCTCTCATCAACAGAATCTCTGATGTTGAATTTGAGGTTTGGATCTTGAAGGACTTTCAAATAAAAGAGTGGATAAAATTGCTGAATATCGACGGGACTGCAAGTGGCTTAATTAATCTTATTCCTCTTCCTTGCTTGAGAAACGACGAGGTCATATTCCAATCTCGTGAAAAGAAAAGTGGGCACTTGGTCTTGTCCACCTACGATTTCAAACTTCAGAAGATGATTCAGGTCAAACTCTATCCAAGAGAGTTTCAGAGTTTGCCTAAGATTACTCACTTTGATACCCTTGTTTCTTTGAAGTTTTAAAAATAGTATTAAAATTTTGGTACTAATGTTACTAGTGGAAATTGAATTAATACTGGTATATATTTGATTTGTTTTTAATGGTTAGGGTTTATTTAGATGAAATAACTTATTGGTTGTAATGGTGATTTTTTTTTTTTTTTTTGGCAATGTAAGTATGGGTCTTTTTATGAGAACTGGAGGAGCTGATGATTATTGTGCTATGATCTTTGGAGGTGGGACCCATTGCTAAAGGTGGTCCTATTTACAAACCTGATTTTCATGCCTTATCACATAGGAGGTGGGACCCACTGTCTAAAGAACTGGAATGTCGGTTATTCAAGTCACGTTGGCGAGTCCGGATCCTCTGTTTCCGGGAGGCAGAGACCCGCAACCTCATTGGTCCATCTCACCACGCCTACCACGTAGTAGCAGCCAACCCGTTTCCGTTTCCTATTCAAAAAAGAGAGAGAGAGAGAGAGAGAGAGAGAGAGAGAGAGAGAAAATCTCTCTACCGTCTTCCCTAACGGCAACGGCACCACAAACGGAACTTTTCATTTCCGTTTTCGGAGATTTTTCAGAGATTTCTTCTCCCCTCGATTCTAATTTTAAATTCTTTCCTTTTACAGATGGATTTCATCAAAGCTTTCGCCGGAATAAATGATGAGTTTTTTCTTTTGACAATCGGAGGCTCTCTTTCCCCAATCTCTCTTGCCCATTTTCCACCGGGCAACCGATAGCAGATTTCTGTTATTTCGTCTATTCATCCATCGAAGATCCACCCCACCTCACATGTATTTTAATTTTTTTATATAATGTTTTACAGATTATTTATTTTATATATTTTATCCTCCATATTCAAAATCTTTTTTTTTTTCAAGGCAATAGATATTGAAGTATTGGTTGTCTACATCTGAATTTCTTGATCAATATCAATAGTGGTAGATATAAATGACTGATGTATACTTTTGTGAAAACCTAAATGTTGTAGTTAAACCCAAATCTATACTTTTGTTTTTGGGCCTGCCAATGCTTGTATTTGGGATCATGTCTTGTGCATTCATTCATGCATGTGTAATCTTTACATATGACATCCCTCTGGACTATCACATGAATTGGTTGATGGGTCTATCCTACCTTTCATTGACTACATTGAAAATGGTTTTTTTTTTTTCTTTTTTAATGGATCTGTCCTACCTTTCACTGACTATCCAAAAGTATAGATTTGGGTTTAACTACAGCATTTGGGTTTTCACAAAAGTATACATCAGTTATTTACAGTTACCACTATTGATATTGATCAAGAAATTTAGATGTGGACAACCAATACTTCAATGTCTATAGCCTTAAAAAAAAGATTTTAAATAGATGATAAAATATATAAAATAAATAATCTGTAAAAATTATATAAAAAAATTAAAATACCTGTGAGGTGGGGTGGATCTTCAATGGACGAATAAACGAAATAGCAAAAATTAGCTATCAACTGCCCGGTGGAAAATGGGCGAGAGAGATTGAGAAAGATTGGGGAAAGAGGGCCTCCGATCGTCAAAAGAAAAAACTCATCATTTCTTCCGGCAAGAGCTTTGATGAAATCCATCTATAAAAGGAAATAATTTGAAATTAGATTCGAAGGGAGAAGAAATCTCTGAAAAATCTCCGGAAACGGAAATGGAAAGTTCCGTTTGTGGTGTCATTGCCGTTAGGGAAGACGGTAGAGAGATTTTCTTCTCTTTTTTTTTTTTGAATAGGAAACAGAAACGGATTGGCTACTCCTACGTGGTAGGCATGGTGAGATGGACCAATAAGGTTGTGGGAGGCAAAGCAGAAACAGAGGATCCGGACTCCTCTGTTTCATCTTTGCCTGGTCTGACGTTGGCACGTCCGAGCACTTGCTTTCTTTGTCTGGTCTGCCACACCCACAAGCGCCTTGGCAGCCCATTATTACATGGCACTCTACACGCGTCGTACATGTGTCTGAAATCAAAGCCATCCAATAGGTGATTTCCATCGTTGAGATTCCCTAGCTCAATAACTATGTTGGTCCTCTCATCGTTTCAAAGCGTTAGAAATTGTCATGATGACTGTGGCCATATATAGATGACTGAACTGGCCTGATTTTACACCCAGGCCAGGCTCTTGAACAATGAAAACCATATGATGGAGGACTTGGATTCTAATGAGAGGCTGGGACTAGATTTGAAGCCCCCTCCTTGGCCAGGTTTAAGGGCCCAGAACCCAGCCTTACCAACAAGATAAGGCTGCCTAGGCCGAGCTTGAAAGAAGAGTCAGTGACTGGGATTGGCTCGTTCAAGTCAACATAGGGCTCAGCCAAGCTGAGGCTGAATCGTCTTGATTCAACCTAGTCGGTATGGGCTCATGGTATTGAACTGGACTGATTCAGAATATTTTTTTATTTCAAACTGAAGCATGCGAGTCTCAGTTAACCCTTGTGATTTTGCATGGTGTTACTCTGTCCAAGATGGGTTTCATCTTAAGATCCAGCGATATATAAGCCATTATGAATGGGCTAATTGCATAAATGTATTTTTCCTACCCATGGCAGGGCCATGTAAATGCATCTAGACTCTACCATCAGTGCGATTTCAAAATGCAGCAGAATCGAATGAGATGGCTGTTGTTAAGTAAGTTTGTGATGGTTCCTTTTTTCACCTTTTATACAGGGAATGATCCATTGAGAAACACTTGTAGTGGAAGTTTGATGTGTGTGGATCCTTTCACACAAACAATCACAACCTTAGCAGGAGGACAATGGGAAGTGGATCTATTTGTTCTGACTTTTCAGGTTATGTTGTGATGGAAAATACATACATTTTCTTTTTTATTTCATTTAAGTCAGTTTTGCTTCTTATAATACTTGTACTAAGCTTTTAACTATGATTGTTTCCCTTTGATAAAGCAGGTTATTTGCAAATACTCGGATTGATGAGCGTCTGCAAATGGATCTTATAAGTTGTGTCATGTCCTAAGTAGTTATAAAAATAACCTGATTTTTACATATAGGAGAATGATATTAATAGAAAACAAGAAAATCAGATGGCAATTTAGGCAATCATGATTGCTTACCGCTACTTGGTCTTTCCCCACCCCCAACTCGCACATAGAAAGAACAGAGAAGCTGAGTGTTAAAACCTTAAATATTGGTATTTTATAATGTTGTAAGTTGTAACTTAGTACTCGAAGAACCAACAACTCTCTAAGAAAATGATTGTGGAGTCCTCTACTAGCTAGCATGTTCTACATAGTGTAATAATTGAGGATTTTTTTTTTCTCATTCATCTTTTGGGCTACTTTTTACAATTTTTCATTTCTTCATTGCCCATCCAATTAGTAGGGATGTTGAGGAAGCCATAAGAAATTGAATTTTTGCCAATCAGATGTGTGCATTTGACTTACTGGCCACCATAGCAGGCAATTTATTACTCTTTGGTTTTTTCAACCATGTTTCAGAATAAGCTTTCCTTTTACACATTTAAATTAGTTAAATAGAGTTTGCAGGGCAAATTTGAAATTCGACCGAAAATCAACTTGATGAGTTTCTTATTGATATATTTTATAACTAAGCATCCACTGTGTCATGATGCTTATTAAACTCTATAAAATGGCATCATGTTCATTGAAACAACTCTATTCAATTTACCCATGTATTTTCTATCTCCCTTCAAATCTTGACTAATGTTAAAAAGGATCCAAAGACCCTTCTTATAGGGAGGTAAAGGAGAAAATATATATTCCGTCTTATGTAGGTTTAGAAAAAGGAATACGCACACTATATGCACATGGAAGCAGAAATAATAGGATCCACCATCAATAAGGGTGGATATAGATAATGGTTGCCATATGTTAATTAACTCAAAGGAACCATTTTCCTCAAAAGGCTTTCAGTTTCAGACCATAACTTCAACTTGACTACATATCTAGCTTGTATATGTTTCTTTAATTTGATAATGTGTTTCAAGAGAAAACTAAGTGGTTTCTAGTATTCCTTTGCAGAGTCTCATTGACACATGCGGGAGAACTACTTCGATCGAATTTTGGCAAAGAAGTTGTATATGAGGTGATTCATTTGTTTTCCAGTGCATGGTTGATGCATTTCCTATACTCATGATTCTACATTTGTCTTTGAAAATTTGCCTACTTCGGTGTTACATTTGTGTTATAATTTCTCACAATTTTTCCTATGATTCAACTTTTATCCTTGAATTTTTGCCATTCAATTTATAATTTCTCTCCAGCAAGTGAAAGAAGCATCTGTTTTACTAGGGTACCACAACTGATGTATCGTTGTTAATCACAGTCGCATTTTACTTATACAATTTGTCGGCACACCTTGATGCTTCCTTAATCAGCCAAGTTGCCTTTTAGCCAGTTTATTTATTTATTTATTAAATCTATAAATTAAAAAAGCAGTATTCGAGTCAAGTCGAGCTGGGGCACGATCAAACTCGGCTCGAACTCATTTCGAGCTCCAAAAATCAGCTCGACTTGGCTCGAACTCAGCTTCGATCCGAGTCGAGCGAGCTACCGAGCTAACTCTGCTCATGTACAGCCCTAACCATGAACCACTACCCATCACTGATTTTTAGATTTATTAAATGGGCAAAACTAAGCACAAGCTAGACCAGGACCGGGTCAAAGACCGAGACCGGAGACGGTCCCGCTCACAGGACCAGACCTGGTCCAAACACGCCCGTTCCCGAACCCGCTCTCCTGACCGTCGATTAAGGTCTCGCTCTCTCAACCGTCGATTGAGATCTCGCTCCCCCGACCGCTGCCTGAAATCCTAATCCCGTTTTGCCAACCGGACCCGCCTCCGCGACGACGACAGCAAAACAACAACAGAAGGGAGCAGCAGCAGAAGCAGACCCCACAAGATGCTCCGCAGGATGAGGCCGCCACTGTTGATGTAGACCCCGATGAAGTGGAGATGATGAAGAAGCTGGGGATTCGTAGAAAATTTTCCATCAGCATGCTCCAATGATCATAGTGACCATTAAATTGAGGAATGGCTGGCTGTATAAAACTCCCTTTCGTAGTAATCTTCTGTGCTGCTACAAGAACTTCAAATATTGCTGCTTTGATTTACCAGGACCAGTGGGAGCTCTGATACCAGATTGTTAGAAACTTTGATCTGAAACTAAGAACAAGAATGCAACAAGCTGGATTGAATGACTTAGTTTTATTAACAATAACTTTGGCTTAAATAGTCATTTAATACACGATCTTAACAGAAACGAAAAAGCAGCCCACTTAGCGGAAATAAAGCCAAGTGGTAACAGAAACTTGCAAGACAAATACACGTAAATATTATCCCTAAAGACTAGGACTTTATTCTAACAGAAAAACAGCAGTAAAGTCCTTCATTCTCTCCCTTAAACTAAGTGTTGTGAAGCAAATAGTTTATACTAAAAATTTCACGTACTCCCAGCAACTTTCGAAGCTTCTGAAAAACTTCAAGCTTCAATGGTTTGGTCATTATGTCCACCACCTAATCCTAACTCCCACAATGAACTAATTCAATTGTACCCTCCTTAGTAAGATTCCTTAAAAAATGAAACCTCACATTCTGGTATAAACTAATTGCTTCACAGCACTTAGTTTAAGGGAGGAATGAAGGAGTTTACTGCTGTTTTTCTGTTAAAATAAAGTCCTAGTCTTTAGGGATAATATTTACGTGTATTTGAATTGTTCCAAGTTTCTGTTACCACTTGGCTTTATTTCTGCTAAGTGGGCTGTTTTTTCGTTTCTGTTAAGATCGTGTATTGAATGGCTATTTAAGCCAAAGTTATTGTTAATAAAACTAAGTCATTCAATCCATCTTGTTGCATTCTTGCTCTTAATTTCATATCAAAGTTCCTAACAATCTAGTATTAGAGCTCTCACTGGGCCTGATAAATCAAAGCAGCAGTCTTTGAAGTTCTTGCAGCAGCACAGAAGATGGCTATGGAAGGGAGTTTTATACAGCCAGCCATTCCTCGATTTGATGGTCACTATGATCATTGGAGCATGCTGATGGAAAATTTTCTACGATCTAAGAAATTTTGGGGGCTGGTGGAGCCTGGCTATATTGAGCCAGCAAGTGAATCGATGCAGACAGATGCATAGCGAAAGAAGAACGATGAGATGAAGCTGAAGGATCTGAAAGTGAAGAACTATCTCTTCTAGGCGATCTACCGAACCGTTCTTGACACCATTCTCAAGAAGGATACTGCCAAAGATATATGAGACTCCATGAAAAAAAAAATTGAAGGAAATGCAAGGGTCAAGAGGTCTCACCTTCAAACTCTCTGCAGAGAATTTGATGACAGTTTAGAGTCCTTTTGAAAAAGTCTACCTCTCTTCATTGACAATTGCCCATTATATAGGTAGATTACAAGCTATTTAGGGAAGAAATACAAGCTGATCTTCAGACCCTACCATATATACATCTATCTAAATATATTGTACAGCTAATATATCTTAATTAATGAAGGAATAAATCACGATAAACGACAGTATATCTTAATTAATATATCTGTATATATCCTGTATATCTGTCATAAATCATCATAAATCAGTATATAAATCGTATATTTGTATATCTGTATATCCGTCATATCAAGAATCTTTGTAGATAATTAGTCAGAATTGTAGATATTTAGTCAGAATAAATCTGCTTTGTAGATATTAGTAAATCATTTGTAAATCAGTAAATCAAGAAATGTAAATCAGTAAATCTTAAATTTGTAAATCTTTGTGTAGATTGATATTTCCTTTGACATCCCCCTCAAATTGATGGTAAATCGACAAGCATCAATTTGCTAACGAGAAAATGATGGCGCTGACGTGGCATGGCTTTTGTGAAGATATCGGCGATCTGCAAAGTTGTGGAGATATGTGGAAGAGTGATGACTTGATGATCATAGGCTTCACTGATTGAGTGACAGTCAACCTCGATGTGCTTGGTGCGTTCGTGATAGGCGGGTTTGCGGCAATTTGGATGGCACTAGTGTTGTCGGCATGGAGTGGAGTAACGGGAATGAAGCGAGCTCAGTGAGGAGACCACGCACCAAATGATCTCTGAGCATCTCAGACATGGCTCGGTACTCGGCCTCGGTAGATGATTTGGAGACGTGGTCCTGCTTCTTGCATTTCCAAGAGATAAGGGCATCACCAAGAAACATACACCCGGTGGGTAGTAGATTTCTGGTGTCGGCACCCGGTAACGTCACTATAGGCTTGTGGTAAGTGAAGAACCGGAAGGGAAGAATAAGCCACAGTAGGTGTCCCAAGAATGTAGCGAATTATGCGGCGGACTGCTGATAGATGGAAATGCCTCGGTGCTTGCATGAATTTGCTGACGGTATGAACAGCATAAGAGATGTCTGGTCGGGTAATGGTTAGATAGATAAGACTACCAACCAACTTCCGATAGGTAGTAGGATCCTCAAGAAGCTCCCCTTCGTCACGTCGATATTTCACATTAAGTTCCATGGGGTGTCAACCGAAGTAGCGTTGGTGAGACCTAGCTGGTGAACGAATCCGATCTTGACTATACTTGTGCCGATGCAAGAGGAACCTAATGATGCACCTCTAAACCCAAGAAATAGGTAAGCGCCAAGATCTTTCATGTGAAATGTGGAATTCAACAAAGTCCGAAAGAGAGTGCCTCCAAGTCGAGCCGGTGATGACGATATCGTCCACATAAACAAGGAGGACGACGATACTGTGGATGTCCTTTGTAGAAAAAGAGAGGAGTCATACTTGACTTTGAGTGAAAGAAAAACTAAGCAAAGTAGATCGAAACTTCTCAAACCATACTCTTGGTGCCTTGTTCAAACCATACAAAGAACGTTTCGGTTTACAAACATCATTAGGTGAGGAAGTGGGCATACCAGAGGAAGTTTCAAGTAAACGTCTTCCTTGAGATCACCGTGGAGAAATGCGTTCTTAACATCCATTTGATGTAAGGGCCGGGATTGGGATGCAAAGAAGAGCGAGTATAGTTCGGACAAAGTGGTCATACGGTGCAAAGGTCTCATCATAGTCGAGACCATATTCTTGTTTGTTGCCAAGTGCCACTAACCGAGCTTTGTAACGATCTATGGACCCATCGGAATTAAGCTTGATAGAAAACACGAACTTGCCAAGGGGTTTCACGGAGGAGGGACATGGAATAACATCCCAGTTAGGTTTTCTTCAAGTGCAGAAGTTCGGTTCAATTGCTTTTCGCCAACACTCATGCTCCAGTTTATATGAAGGAAGAGAAATAGACGACAAAGTGGTCATGTGAAGGATGAAGGAGAAGAGAAACCAAACCTATCGGGGTCTCGAACGAACTCGAAAGCTTGAGTCGGAGAGAGGGAGGTAAATCTTTGAAACAGAGCGCGATCGGGGAAGAAGCTTGAGGGGGCTGGGAGTCTTTGAAGGTTGGTGGAAGAGGTGGTGGAGCGTCGTCGATACACTAGGAGAGGTTTAGAAGGGACTGGATCTGCAAGAGAGTTAGGAAACATAGGCAAAACATGGAAAATGAAGGAGAAACATGATCTGATGGGTAGAAAAGAAATATTGATTTTGAAAAAATCACATTTCTAGAAACTCGAATGCGACATGATTTGGATCATAGCAAAGAAAACCTTTCTGTTGTCTTGAATATCCTAGAAAAGCACATTTAATTGGTGAGTCAGTAAGTTTTGTGCGTTCATGTGCGGGAAGATGAACATAATGACACAACCAAAGGTACGAAGGTTAGAATAAGTTGGAGGGTGACCAAATAACTGGTAAAAGGTGAGTCATGGTTCAATATGGGAGAAGGCAATCTGTTAATGAGATGGACAGCAGTGGAAAGAGCTTCACACCAAAATCGAGAGGGCGTGGAAGATTCTAACAGAAGAGTGCGAACCACATCAAGAAGGTGACGGTTCTTCCTTTCACCACTCCATTTTGTTGAGGTGTCGAAGGGCAAGACCGTTGAGAGATGATGCCATGATTCGTAGGAAGTCCTGAAACAAATGAGACATATACTCACCCCATTGTCGAACGAAGGATTTTGACATGGGCCGTAAAAAATTGTGTCTCGAATATATGCATGAAAAATCTTAAAAAGCAGAAAATACTTCGTCTTTGGAATGAAGGAAATAAATCCATGTGAAACGACTATAGTCGTCAATAAAAGTGACAAAGTATTTGTAATTAGCATGCGAAGTGACTAGTGCCATACCCCACACATCACTATGTATCAGATCGAAAGGTTTGACAACATGCGGTGTGTGAAAAGGAAAGGGTAGAGTTTTACTTTTGCCAAGTCTGCAAGAATTGCAATCAAACCGAACAACACTAAGAGATGGTGTTTCATTATTCCCAAGAAAACCGATTTCAATAAAGCATGAAGTACATTAGAGTTTGGATGTCCGAGACGTTTATGCCATGCTCGGTAATCAACATGAGAATTACAAGCGACAAAAGGCAAAGAAAAAAAGACAAAGGAAATTGAAGAGGAAAAAGACGTCCCACTTTAGGCCCCCCTCGCGATCCATTGCACAACACAACCAGATTTAGAAAACTCTACTTTACAATCATTATCAACTAACCGAGACACAAGATTGGTGGTAAGACCGGAGATACGAAGACATCGTGAGAGGAGGAAACATCACCAGTGGCCGTGATAGGTAAATGATTGCCATCAGCAGTATGAATTTTGAGATTTCCAAAATATTTGTTTACATTGGTAAGAGAAGCAGCATTGTACAGCCATCAGCATTGTACATTGTACAGCATTGGTAAGAGAAGCAGCATTGAAACTCTTGAGATGAGGTCCGGTGAAAAAGTGACAGAGTACTTCTCTAGGGTCAGGACAGTGGCCAACAAGATGCGAATTTATGGAGAAGATATGCAGGATGTTAAAGGGGTGGAGAAAATTCTACGCTCTTTAACTGAGAAGTTCAACTATGCTGTATGTTTTATTGAGGAGTCAAAGGACATTGATGTCCTTACTGTTGATGAGTTACAAATCTCGTTAATAGTGCATGAACAGAAGTTTCAGAGACGAAATGGTGAGGAACAAGCTTTGAAAGTGACATCTGAAGAAAAGTTTCAGAGACAAAATAGTGAGGAACAGGCTGTGAAAATGACATCTAAAGGAGGAAGAGGTCATGGTCATGGTACCTACAGAGGAAGAAGAAGAGGAACAGGTCGAGCACACTTTAACAAGGCAACTGTGGAGTGTTACCGATGCCATCAACTTGGACATTTTCGGTATGAATGTCCTTCTTGGAACAAAGAAGCAAATTATGCAGAGCTTGATGAGGAAGAAG